>CM044546.2:54065807-54735807 GCA_024416835.2 Perccottus glenii | reverse complement strand
ATGTTATGTAAGGGATAATTTAGATTAAAAATAAATAAAAATAGTGACAAACCCACAACATTCTTCATGATTAGTTTGAAATAGACGTAGAAAGAATGTACACAAATAGGCCTACTATAAACTTACCAAGCATTGCACAACACTGATGCTGCAGACTGAATATTTCAAGTATTTATTTCAATATTTACAGTATTTCTTACCATAATCAGTTACAGTAATCAACCAACAATGAAATCAATGAAACAAATAAAATCTGTAGTGAAATAAAAATTACTGCATGAAGTATACACTGACTCTACTGTAAAAGCAACAAAAATACTGTAACTATTTATTATCTCTCCATCTGGCTGGATCAGGCCATAAGATTTCATCCACATCACAGGCTATGTCTTTATTGGCAAGGCACTGTTGGAAGAATCGCCTGACAAATCCACCCCTGCTCAGAAGCTGCTTCGAAATGATCACAGGCCTGCTCCATGGTCTGAATGAGGGGCAAACGGTCATAGGGCTGCAGGTAGTATACCTACCGCCGCCATGCTGAAAAAAAAAACTCTATTGGATTCAGGAAGGGGGGAGTATGAAGGAAGGTATAAGACTTCAAATTCAGGATGCTCATTGGAACCAATTCTGGACGTCAGTTGGATGTCAGTCCATGGTTGATAACATGGTCAATAAAGTGTAAGCACAGATTTCTTAAGTCAAATTTGGTCCTCGTCTTCTTTGTTCAGGTTCTGTCAACTCTTCAAGTCCTTCTCTTCCTCTTTCTCTACCTCCTTCATCTCCACTTTGAGCTCCCCGTCTCATTCTCACTCTTCTTTTTCTTCTAGCTCCTTCCATTTTTGTTGAAGACAGGTGAACTCACCTGCTGCCAGCACATGAGTGCTGCTTTTTCAAATTAGCACATGTGCTTGCACACCTGGTGGATGTGTTTATTATTATTATTAATTTGTTTATTAGTTTGGTCATTGGCAATCCGGGGCTTTGTAATGACAAAGAAGTAACCTCACAATCCTTATCTGTGTCTAAGGTGTGTAAATAGAGTTTTAAAAATCAATGTGTGTAATGTTTTGCAAAAAGGGTTAAGCCGGCATTGTGTGTAATGTTGTGCAAATCTTTGGAGGCACATTGGAGTAGAATTTTGCAAATTGTTTGGAAATTTTTATTTTAGTGTGTAAACAATTGTTTAAACAATTGTTTACACACTAAAAAAAAAATTAAAAAAATGCATACATGTGACCTAAACTGTTGTAATAATTAATTATACTAACCATAAAAACCTGCTGACAATGACACAACTAGAGCAGCTTTATTCCTCCAGCTTTTAGTAAAAGTGAGAAAGCCTTACAACTTCACTGTGCCCAGATACACAAAGCACAGCAATCCTCCCTGAACAAACATGTGAAATTAAATTAAATCAGTCCAATGGTTTCTTTAACAGTTTCTGTCTGTGAGGCACTAACCCTGACCTTCAGCTCACATTTGCACTTGTGTAATGATCCAACTCCATTTATCCATAAGAAGTTGAATCAGTACTTCTACTTTTACCAGAGTCGTTTTTACCACTGGTATTTGAACTTCTACTTAAGTACACAATGTGAATTCTGCCACCTCTACTAAATACATTCACAGAGAAGTCAGCACCATGTCCATTTAAAGAGCAAAATAGAGCACATTTGCACTTGTGTAATGATCCAACTCCATTTATCAGGCTTTAGAGGCAAACTTGCTTTAAAAGACAGATTAAATGGTGAGTGCCAAAAAAAATAATGAAATTGTATTAAGTGTGCAGCTAAACACTTTGGGGATTATTGTCTTTACCATAGTCTGTATAACCTTTAGACATCATATCAGGTCTAAACATGTGAAGCATTTAATATGAATGACTTAAGTTGTAAGTCCTGCAATTTTGTTTGTTATCTTACCGGAAAAAATAAAACAACAATACTTTTAAGTTTTTCTTCAAACATTCATCCTGTACCACTTAGGGCTGGATGGTATAGGTTCTGGAAAACTGCTAGTAAATCATAGGTCGTCCGACCGACCGACCGACCGACCGACCGACCGACCGACCGACCGACCGACCGACCGACCGACCATTTACACCAAAGAATTCTATTCAGAGCGGGTTAAAGTACAAGAAAATTGATTTTACAAATTTTTATCAGGGACAACAACATAAGCTGGAATCAATTCAACCATGTTTGTAGCTTCACACTTCCTGGTTCTGAATGATAGTACATCCAGATATAGTGGTTCAGGTTTGATGACTGTTTTACCATTAAATCCAATTGGCAGGCATTCATGCATTCATGCATTTAAAGTACCTGCTCTTTGCAAACAAGTAAAATTGGTAAATTGGTACATCTGACATTGCCAGGTTAATAATCTGTTCCCAGAACAAAATCTGTACACTATCATTTATGGAACTAATGGAGGGCACCCATCAAGTAAAGCCAAAATCCAGCCACTATCTATGCTACATCTCCCCAGACACTTTCACAGTGGCTCAGTGGTAGAGCGGTCGTCCTTTAACCGGAAAGTTGGCTGTTTGATTTTTGCTCTCTCCAGCTCATACTGTTGTTGTTTCACGGGCAAGACACTTAACCCACCTTGCCTCCAGTGTCTGTGGCACAGGTGTGTGAATGAGTGCCTTGTAGGTTGAAATGTGCTGTATAAAATCCATGCCATTTACCATTCCTCCAGCTGAGCAGAGTGAATGTCATGTTGTTTCCAGGCCAGCTGAGGGTCAGCCCCCAGGCTTCTGCCTGGTGGGACATGACCAGAACATCTCCCAAACAGTCATCCAGGAGAAAGTAACCACACAATCAAGAATCTTTACAGCTCAATATGATTTTTGATCCAAAAATGGCACAGTTTCCAGCAGCTGTAACAATGCATGAAAATGTCAGTAGGAAAAGGTAGCCTCATGTTGACTGAATGGCAGGGGTTACTGTATGGCATTAACCTAACATTAGATTTCTGCCCATACCACCCCAGTTGCACGGATTATTCCATTGTATCCATGTACATGTGATCGTTTTTACCTGGTAAAGTGGCCATTTCCATTTGAACTGCTGAACTCTTACATAAGGGAAATGAAGAAAAGAATAAATCATGTGCTGTAGGACAGTTGTGTAACTTCAGAACACATGTACAAAGTTGCAACGAGGGCATTGTGCGAGTGGGTTACTGAAGGAACACTTTCCCAACATCAAGGCCTGTGTCACACTGGTTTCTAAAGCAAAATAAACATTTACAAATAAATTATTGATTTAATCGGTATTATTTGCTGGGGAAGGACCAGGGAAATATGCATGTTTTCGGTTCTTCAAAGACGTACCTAATGCATAAGTAATGCTTCCCACTTTCAAGTGTAAAGTCCCACTTTTGCCTCAGGTACTATACTGGATTTTTAAAAAAAATGTTTCCATCTTAGGCTTCATTTTCCACAAGCACAAATCAGAATAAAAAGGGAGAGGAGACAGAGAAAGGGACATCAAAGAACAAATCATGTGACACGTTACGTCTAAAATGAAACAGAGGCTCATTAAATGTTGCATGGTTGGCAGCTCAGTCTGACAGCGAAGAGATACTCACCAGTTCCTCATGCGTTGTTATTCTCAAGAACATGTGATTATGCAACCTTATCTTCCGTATTTAATTTATCCATGTTTTTTTTCTTTAACATGGCTAAGTATACTGTAAAGCTTTGTAAGCATTAAATTGTAAAACCACAAGTACAATATACATACATGTATCTAAATACCAGAGGTGGGACAAATACTTTGTTACTGTACTTAAGTAGATTTTTCCGGTATCTGTACTTTACTTGAGTATTTATTTATCTGGCAACTTTTTACATAAATTCCCTACTTTTGAATACAAATATCTGTACTTTCTACTCCTTACATTGTCAAAACAGCCTAATTACTTTTACAACCTCTGTGGATAACAACATTTTGTAAAAGATGTAGCTAACACGACAAGGAAAGTCCATCTATCCATCTTCTACCACTTATCCGGGGCCGGGTCGCGGGGGCAGCAGTCTAAGCAGAGACGCCCAGACTTCCCTCTCCCCAGACACTTCCTCCAGCTCTTCCGGGGGGATACCGAGACGTTCCCAAGAGGTCTTCCCTAGGTCTTCCCTGGGGTCTCCTCCCGGTGGGACATGCCCGGAAACACCTCCCTAGGGAGGCGTCCACGAGGCATCGGAAACAGATGCCCGAGCCACCTCAGCTGGCTCCTCTCGATGTGGAGGAGCAGTGGCTCTGCTTTGAGCTCCTCACCCTATCTCTACCCCCCCTCCCCGTTGTCTTGTTTGTGATCCTAACCAAATAACTATTTTAACTTTTTTATTTTTTTTAGGAATGGAAGACCGGTTTAATTCTTGCAAGAATGAAACAAACCAGACAACATGCAACAATGGTACATGGTGATTTGCTTTCTACATAAATTCCCTACTTTTGAATACAAATACTTTTGAATACAAACACATGAAGTTTTTATAGATGTACATTATGCCCGCCTCTCAGCTTCAGGGTCGTGGATGGACGGTCGTGTGATGAGCTGATGTGTCAGTCATTGATGTGAATACGTTTACATGTATTTGACACTAAGTGTATATGACACTAAGTGTACATAGCACTAAGTGTACAGGACAGAGTGTCCCTGAACAGTGATTAGATGTAGTGCAAAGTGATGTCTTTGTCTTGTTTGGATTAGCATGGCGCCAATATGAGATACAGCTAAAGATAAGTCATACTTGTATGTGAACAAGCATATAAACTGGAGCAGGAGTGAGAGCATAATATATAATCCAGTATACAATTACTACGACAACTGCCCTTTTTTATTTTAACTTGAGTAAAGAAGTTGAATCAGTACTTCTACTTTTACCAGAGACGTTTTTACCACTGGTATTTGGACTTCTACTTAAGTACACAATGTGAATACTTTTGCCACCTCTGCTAAATACATTCACAGAGAAGTCAGCACCTTGTCCATTTAAAGAGAAATAGGATGCCCATTTATCATGTCTCCTTCTTCTTAGCTCTCTGGAAATGCTGCTGAAGCCTAAGAGCTGATCTTTGGTTGTCACAGTTAGCCATGGTTTAAAGTGCTTTGCTATTTAAATGAGGTTCTCCTAAAGCCACAAAAATCCATCTTGAACTGTTCCAAGACAAACTGGCCAGTGTGACCAATGATGTGGCAGCACTAACAGGTCTGGATGTGTTTTATCGGTTACAAACGTAAACAACATGGAGCTGATGGATTATACAACAGTTGATAAATCCAGTCACGATGATTGGAGCACTTTGCAGGACTTTCACCTTAACATAACAGCTTCGGAGTCATTGTCATGGCTTAATGACTCTTTTGTGGTGGATGGGGTCTATTCTAACCCCCCTCAGCGCCTCTTAGCGGAAAAACCAGCCTTGCAATAATGGGCCTAGAGACCAGCCGGTGAACTGCCATCCCTTGGAGTCAAGAAGTCTCGTGGGAGTCTTGGGTCTCACGAGAAACAAATTCCTTAATGACACTACACACATAAACACTTGCCGCAGTCAGTCTCAGACATTCATCCTGGCAGAGGAAAAGGAAGCAAAAGCAGAGAAAACCGTTGCTCATGGTCAAATGGGGGAAAGAGAGGAGGGCAGGGAGTTGCTCAATGACAGTGAGTTTTTACGACAATGTTTATTAACATTACACCAATGCTGTACGGGGAGCTCTGTCGGGAAATATCCGAACAAAAATAGTGAAGAAACTGCCAGACCTGCATAGTGCTGCTTTAAAGTACCTGCCCTTTTGCAAAAACATTCAACGGGAGCCCTCCAAGAAAGTACTGAACCAAACAAAATAATGTGTGTAATATTGAGCAGCAGTACCAGCATACCTAGTGCTTAATGGACACATACCTAGATTCGGGACCACTGGTTCCATTATGTAAATGCCCTCATCTTTTTAAATTTTCACTACAGAGATGTTTCTTTTGTGGATTTAGAAAAATAATAAAAACAAATATTCCCAGAGCTTGAATTGGGCCTGGGAGCTGCAGGTTTGGCGATGTGATGATGGAAATGTAATTCTGTAGCAGAGATTAGATTCCGGCTGCTTGACCCTGAGGCAAAGCTTAGCTCTGAGCGTAGCACATCTGTTTGGACATTAATTGGCTCCGGTGCTTCACAGTGGTTCTCAGAACAGAGCACGGCCGAGGAAAGGCAGGAATAATAATAAATCGATTGTGGTCTTTTCCTAATCGATGTTATCCCCGAGGCCAAACTCAGAGGTGCAGGAAGCAATCAAGGAAACATTAGCAGGTACAAGTGCAATTGTGTGGGACAGCGGGCGTACAGATGGAGGAAGCTAGCGCTGATCCAGTTTAAAATCTTTAACCACTTCAAGGCAGCTGGGTTTGAATTTTAAATGGGTTTGAACAAAGGAGGATTCCGACTGGGTCTTGTGTTAAGTGGCTTTGTTACATAGTTTACACGACTCAGCAGAATCAGGTTCATTTTAGGTGTGCTTTACAAGGTAGTGTTCTGTTTGTGACATCTTGTCTTTTTATGGCCCAAAGAAATTAGGCCCCCCAAAATTTATTATTATTATTATTATTATTATTATTATTATTATTGACCTATGTAATAAGTAAGTCCCCATTGAGTTCCCTCAGAAACATGTACAATTACTGATGAAATAAAATAAAATGAAATAAAGATGTTTTTCTTAGCCAACATCTTAACTTTTCCATCAAAACGGTGATGTTTACACAATCACATCGATTACACGAATAAAAATGAATTATGTTTTTTTGTTTTGTTTTTTTATAATTGCGGTGCGGTTAATAGTTGCGCTTCTTGTCTACGCAGCGCTAGCTTCTTCTGATTTGTATGTTTATCAGGCACGTGCTGTAAACTGAATGCAGCGGTTCTACAATCCGGTTCATGTACAAGCTACAGTTGTAGGTGCTGTGTTGTCATATTAAAATGCAGCTTATGTATTGTGGAACTGATGATGTTGTTGGCCATTTGCATGTGTGTCTTGATTTGAGGTACGCATGTTGTGAAGGTTTTATGAATTCACAGTGTGACGTTGTATTTGTGAATTGCAGCCTATGTGCTGTGAAAGTGTTGCATGTACTAATGTGTATTTGCATGTTTTGAGCTTTCTCGACCACCGTCGATGACAATTCCTGGCCTGACACATGGACCCAACCAAAATCGATTGTGAATGTATTGTGGCGACATATTGTGCACGTACTGTCCATCCTGGGATTGGATCCCTCCTTTTGAGTGGTGCAGGGCCAGACCGAATGTGTATAAATACAGTATTACAACCTGCTCAGTGGGTGTGTACATCAGTAGAATTAGTATGTCTCTCAGTTGGTTCAACAGCAGATTCAACATGTTTAGCATAGCTTAATAAATTAGTTTCAAATGACCACAGTCAAAAAGTCAAGCCCCAGGGTCTGTTCACGCTGCGATGGCAAAACATTACAGACATTCACTGACGTTCTGGACGTTTGTTTGATCAGAAAAATACAGCTCCTAAGCTCCGTGTCAAAGCTGAATGACAGCACTTTATCCTCTGTATCGGGCTGCTGTTATAATCACAGAATGAATCCAAATCTGAACCAGCACTGGACCTTTATCATGTCAGGATTAAAAAGTATCTAGTTACTTGTCTCGTTTGTTGCATATCTGACCTCATTTAAACTCACAAACAATGTGAGTAATCAGCTCGCGCCATTCAAGGTCATTTGAACCTAACTTATGTAATTTGGGTGATTAAAAATCTGAAATTGTGTAAAAGAGTTTTTGGAGTGACAAATAAGTCTGCCCCAGTTTTAGTTTCTGAGGGAATCCTAAATGCTTGTACAGAATCAAAGCATTTTAATTATAATAATTATTAACAGTTACCCCATACTGTGAAAGCACAGGAAATAAACATGTTCAAACAGAAAACAAAGATTTAAGATGAACCTGGAGCAATTGAACAGTATTATTTATTGGCAACAACTAATGCTAAAAATAAATTTGTTTCTTCAGAGGAATAAAAAAAAGAGATGAATTATTGCACCTTTTTCATATGTCTTTAAGAAACAAATATGTTGAATTGATTAGATTTAAAATGTTTTTACACATTTATAAAGGAGCATTAAAGGCATAATTTGCAGGATTTTAAGCTGATGTTAGTAAACAGACCAGGTCCTGAGCCTTATCCTTTCTGTCAAATTCAGTTTTATTGTGGGCTTTTTTGATTTTGTAACAATTTCCTTTCTTCTGTGAGCGTGTCACTCAGAAATATCTTCCTCATGTAAACAAAGGAAAAAATACAAAAGACATTGTGTGACGCAGCTAGAGGTTCGAGTAGTGAGGAGATAAATGTCAGACATAGGCAAAATGGCGTGGTCCACAACTTTTTCTTTTCCATTGGTACAGAATAAAGGGCAGTATGCAATAGCGGTTACAGCTCCAGGGTTTTTCCAGCAGCAGAACAACCAGACGAAGAAGAACCCCTACAATGATTAAACAAGGCGCCTTAAATAATTTATTCGCTAATTGGATCATACCACTAAAACAATGTTACGGTGTTCAAGAGGTTGTAGGTGTGGAAAAAATAAAATAATATTTAAACACTTATCTTTTGATTAAAATTTTTATAAAAAAACAAGGAAAGTTTACAAACGGGACCTTAATCGATTTTAGTTGAGGACCCCTGCACTAATGGGAAGGGGTAAGGTGTAGGGGTGTATACACCTCCAAATGGAGATTTTCAAACACTACACATAATGCAGTGTGTTCAGCGGCCCCACAGCTGAGAGAGAGGTGCAAAATGTAACTAATTTGGGCAAAAATAAAGAATTTAAATTACGACACTGCTGTTTTTTTTTTTTTTATCTTGAACTCAGGAAACCGCAGCTGATACTGTTCAGAGCAAGACTCAAGTCAAAGTCCCATCGATGTATTATTAGCTCTTAGAACGTAATATTATATTATTAACAACTGTATATAAGACTATATTACAAAAACTAATGTTATTTACACATGTGGACAAAATTGTTGGTACCCTTCGGTCAATGAAAGAAAAACTCACAATGGTGACAGAAAAAACTTTATTCTGACAAAAGTAATAATAAATAAAAATTCTATGAATGTTAACCAATGAAAGTCAGACATTGCTTTTCAACCATGCTTCAATGGAATTATTTTAAAAAATAAACTCATGGAACAGGCCTAGGCAAAATTGTTGGTACCCCTAACTTAATATTTTGTTGCACGACCTTTTGAGGCTATCACTGCAATCAGACGATTCTTGTAACTGTCAATGAGACTTCTGCACCTCTCAGCAGGTATTTTGGCCCACTCCTCATGAGCAAACTGCTCCAGTTGTTTCCGGTTTGAAGGGTGCCTCTTCCAGACGGCATGTTTCAGCTCCTTCTAAAGATGCTCAATAGGATTGAGGTCAGGGCTCATAGAAGGACACTTTAGAATAGTCCAATGTTTTCCTCTTAACCATTCTTGGGTGTTTTTAGCTGTGTTTTGGGTCATTGTCCTGTTACAAGACCCATGACCTGCGACTGAGACCAAGCTGTCTGACACTGGCCAGCACATTTCGCTCTAGAATCCCTTGATAGTCTTCAGATTTCATTGTACCCTGCACAGATTCCAGACACCCTGTGCCAGATGCAGCAAAGCAGCCCCAGAACATAACAGAGCCTCCTCCATGTTTGACAGTAGGGACAGGGTTCTTTTCTTGATATGCTTCATTTTTCCGTCTGTGAACATAGAGCTGATGTGCCTTGGCAAAAAGTTCCATTTTTGTCTCATCTGTCCATAGGACATTCTCCCAGAAGCTTTGTGGCTTGTCAACATGTAGTTTGGCATATTTCAGTCTAGCTTTTTTATGAATTGTTTTCAACAATGGTGTCCTCCTTGGTCGTCTCCCATGTAGTCCACTTTGGCTCAAACAACGACGGATGGTGCGATCTGACACTGATGTTCCTTGAGCATGGAGTTCACCTTGGATCTCTTTAGAAGTCTTTCTGGGCTCTTTTGTTACCATTCGCTTATCCGTCTCTTTGATTTGTCATCAATTTTCCTCCCGCGCCACGCTCCAGGGAGGTTAGCGCCACAGTCCCATGGATCTTAAATTTCTGAATAATATGTGCAACTGTAGTCACAGGAACATCTAGCTGCTTGGAGATGGTCTTATAGCCTTTACCTTTATCATGCTTGTCTATAATTTTCTTTCTATTCTCCTGCGACAACTCTTTCCTTCTCTTCCTCTGGTCCATGTTGAGTGTGGTACACACCATGTCACCAGACAACACAGTGACTACCTGAAGCCCTATAAATAGGCCCACTGACTGATTACAAGATTGTACACACCTGTGATGCTAATTAGTGCACACACCTTGAATTAACATGTCCATTTGGTCACATTATTTACAGTCTTTTCTAGGGGTACCATCAATTTTGTCTAGGTCTGTTCCATGAGTTTATTTTTTAAAATAATTCCGTTGAAGCATGGTTGAAAAGCAATGTCTGACTTTCATTGGTTAACATTCATAGAATTTTTATTTATTATTACTTTTGTCAGAATAAAGTTTTTTCTGTGACCATTGTGAGTTTTTCTTTCATTGACCGAAGGGTACCAACAATTTTGTCCACGTGTGTATATATTCTACTATGAGATCTACCTGAGAGCAAGGGGTATAGGGCTAGATGTAAAAACCCTAGTAACAGGGCTACTGACTTGTCAAAACAAGCACTTGCATAATTTTCAGCTCAAAAATGGTGAGTGTGTTGAGATTGCACTTTTACAATCACGTTTCACAAGTTAAATGAACGCTCAGGCAGAATTTATAAGTTCTATGTGACTGTGAAGGATGCAAAGACATTGTCAGTCACTTGTATCTACATCGTTAAGGACGTTTCTCCTGCAGACTTTTAAATAGAGACATAAAAGTGATAGAATCAACGAGGGCTGCCTTTAAACCAGGTGTGTAATATATCCTTCTGTGTTTTATTCATTCATTAATTCACATGGGACTATTTAATTAGAAAGCTCTGTGAACCTGGAGTCCTCGGCAAACGGCCAACAGCTTCAGTAAATTACAGCCTGACTGATTTGTTACAGGCTCGCAGTCTCGACTTCAGCACAACGTACAGCTCCCATAAAGTCTGTAGTCTGCAGGATCCAACCCAGTCTCAAATGCTCTTTATTATACAGTAGGATGAAAATTCAAACACAAAGCCATTTTCAGTATTTAACTGGTCATACCACTTTTAGTTACTGTTGTCAAATCTAGAGCTGGAATATCAAACAAAAGCTCATGAGAAAACATAATCCTCAATGTAAATAAAAATCAGAGTTTGATTAATGCTAAAGCTATCTTGAGGCAAGTGGTGCCCTGAACATGTCTGGAAGGGATGTAAAGAGTAATAAGTGTGCACCTTTTTAAATCAATGGAAAAGCTAGTCCACTGATGTACTTTACTTCAACTCATATTGTGTTGTTCACCATCATCAGATGTAACAGGAATTCTAAGACACTTTAGCACATGACATATGTTTTATTTCACAGAATAAACTCTTATGACGGCAACAACAAAAAGCAGAAGTCCTAAAACTAACTGTCTGTAACTCTGGGTCCCACATGTGGTGTTATTTAGCTATCTGTACAAGTCCAGCGTCCAGAAACATGTGGCTTGTAGACCTTATCTCAACGTCAAGGTCAACTTTATTTAAATAACACATTTAAAACTGTCCGCCTTTAGTCATTTTAGATGTTTTAATGGCTCATTTCACTGTGAACTCAAGGGACATGTTTTAACAAGATGACAAACAACATATTTCATGAATAACAGCAGGTATTAATATATACGTTATTTTACAATGAACTAAATAAACACACCTTAACTGGATTTTAAATTAAGGAGATCAGAGACACCATCAATCAAAATCTCACTATATATTTATAGAAACTCACACGGTTCACTAGGGACTTATTAAATAAATGAAGAGCAATAGCGGTGTATAGGAGTAAAACTGTTAAGGTTTGAACACTGGCGGACCCAAAAATGCAGACAAGTGAGTTGAAGTAAAAGGACAACAGGGTGAAGTGTGGCAAGGTCCTCAGACCGGTGACTGGAGGTTTAGACCGGAAAGCAGGAACTGGAGCAGGAGCTAAAAAAACTGGGGGAGATGGAGCGACAAAGAAGGTAAGTTTGAGGAAGTAACAACGTAGAATTTTTAAATATGCAAAAAGCCTGGGTTAGTAAATACCAATGAACGTGACGGAACTATCTGACATGTGAAGTGGAGATCTGCAGGATTCTTGTAGTGGTGGTGACTGGAGAATGATCAACAAGACACACACAAACACAGAAACAAAGGGGCGGAGGGAATGAGGAGACACAGCATGGATCATGACAAAAACAGGACATAACCTGATACAGATATTTATTTTCTTTGACTAGTAAAATGAATTTTCATACATTACAATACAATACATTTTAGACACATTATCAATGTCTCTATATTATTATGGGTTTATTTATAAATCTCAAAAAGCGCTCCGTTGATGCCTTCAAATACATGAGTATTTTCAGGCCTCGATCTGTCTTGCACACAAACCCTGCCTCAGAACGGTTTGGTTTGAGACTTCTTAATGGTAAATTTGCTCAATTTATTCATAAGAACACGTCAAAAGTGTGTGTTTTGGCTGAATGAATTTGAACACAAAGTTTCCAGTAAATGCAAATACTTTGTTCAAGTAATCTATGAAAGTGTACCAGACACCCTTATACTCTTATCATTTATATTTGAATGAAGTGTCCACTGTCATCCAGTGTCTGTCTGTGAAATAATCTTGTTTACTCTAGCTCATGTGCAAGCTTTGGTTTCAATCTCAATGAGCAATGAGGATTTAAAAAGCATTGTTTATTCTGCAAATCTAACCAGTGGAATACCTTTGTGTTCTGAGGCTGACAAATATGTCTGAGGATAATTGTATTCATGAGCGATTTTCTTGCTTTTTCAATATTCGCTGCTCATTTTGTGTTAGAATTATGCTCCACCGATGAAACCAACCAGCCTCTCTTCAATCTCTAAATGGCTGCTATTTGCTTGAAAAGTGAGTACTTGAGGGAAATTATTGTTTTGTGAGAAAAAATCATGAAAAACGCTTAACTCCTTGAATCAGCTCTACAGATGATTGTTGTGCAATTGTCTGCTGAGAGAGCATAAATAAGAAGCCTCTCTCCCAGCGCCGTCCTTGTGTCTGACCTGAGTGTGGATTTAAATGAGATCAATAAGAATATACTATCTGCTTGGGTAACAAAAAAAATGAACGTGACAGATGGTGATTGGACAATCTCGGGTGTAGAAAAGGCCAAGCCAGTCCTCAGAGTTAAATCTATTGTAACATTCAAGAAACGTACTACTGAAAAAGCATACTTATAATAGATAATAAAGGAAAATGACATCTGACACAGTGGTCATTTATAATACACAAATATTCCAATCCAGACCCCGGTCCCATGACATGTCCTACGATGTTGCTACTACAAAAACAATACATGATGCACCTTAGTGACACATGGAAAGCCTTCGTTATACTTCATATAATGAAATATTATGAATGCAGGAATCTAGCTCATGTTCGTTGCCATCTCAGTTAAACATCCGCTGTATATTCAGAGTAGGCCTCGTCAGTGTGACAACACTGAGATCAACGTCCGACATTCATTTTCAAAATGTAACCACTTCCTTCCTGTTTTATTGCTAAAACAGTCAGTGCCTTGGGCTTTCATAGTTGTGTCAGTCATGCAAATTCTTCTAAGAATTAGCATGTTTTCTTTGAGTTGGAAACTGTTTTGATCATTGTTTTACTAAGTGAAAGGGTTTGGCTTTTCTGGCTCCCGCCATTAAGCAGAAACCAAAAATGTCAAAACTCAGTCATACTCCCATGGACGTAATGGATTTAATTAGCATTTTTAAAATATTGTTTATTGTAACAGTTCAATTTTCAAAACATCTCACAAAGAGTTTCTTACATAAATTCATGTAGTTTATTTGCATGAATTGAAAAGATAGCAGGTATTTGAAGAAAACTTGTGACTTGTATCTAACTATTAACAAACTAACTATTAACTATCTTGTTAAATATGAGACATAGGTATACAGAATATGCCTGACTTAAAATGGAAATGTTCTCCATTTCATAAATAGTTAGACACAAGACATAAGAAAGAGAAAGTATCTCATTAGTTACCCAAACAACATTTTCTGAAAAGCTGAAAATCTATAGCCTCAAGTCTCTGGCGTCACTCAAACATTAGTCCCTTTTTGACAGTCAATAGAGGCACATCTATTTAGCATTTTTCTTATTTGACATTGAAGAATCTTGCCTTGAATTTGTTTTGTTTTTTTAATCAATAGAAACACTATGGGCTAGTTTAAAATACCAGGAAGCAGAGCACAACAAAAGCCAAAGTCTTATAAAGACAGGTCTATTTAATGTAAGATGCTGCTGGTTGGAGTGCGCTTTGTTTTCTTTTTTTTTCTGTGGTAAAACAATGTAAAAGCAGAGAGTCACGAGCACCGCAAGATTTCCGAGGTGATGACCCCTGACGAGTTCTCCAACTTCAGGTCTAATGAGGCCTGGTTTGCTGGTGTCTTATCCTTGTTACGTTTGGCTATAATGAGGGTCAGACTGTTGGCCATTCAGCTCTGATCATCCTTATTAGGGCTAAGCAGAAAAAATGGCCATTTTGTTCAGAGAGAATGGGCTGTTTGATGCTGCGTTGTCTGTATCTGAATACACAAGACCTTATATTCTGTTAGATTTTTGGATTGGAAAGCAACTGCTGGCCACATCAGATGGGTAATTAGCCTTCACATACGGTACACATATCTGTCAGTTTGCAGCACAAGCTGTCTTATTCTGTAATGGAACAAAGAAATCAATAAAAAAAGCTGCTGTTAAATTCTCTCTTGTGGTTTGAATATAACAACACGTGTGTAAAGTAATTATTAAGCTGTTTCTACTCAGCAAGTCAACCGTGTGCACTCCATATTTGTTCAGGGTCAGGCTAATTAATTGAGAGAAATCAGAGTTACACTTTACTGAAGAAAAAAGAAAAAGAGTTCTTTTGTCTAGTGCTCTTGTGGAGTGCGTTATGAAGCCTTGGTCCATGTTTGCCGGCTGACCGGTTAGTGGCTGGATGTCAGCGATTACATAAGTAATGATGAGCAGGAAGCAGGAGCTGGCATGGTCTATTTCAAAAAATGTGTGTGTTCACATTGGTCCACACGAGTCCATTGAAAACGCTGTAGTATTATATGCCAGGCCTGTTAGTGACGCTGTAACGCTGCTACAGAAATAGACCAAAACAGAGAAGAACACATGGGGCATGCACAGAAAACCTGTGCAATGTAAACATAAGTTAATAGAGCTTGCACAGTTAATAGAGGAGCACAAGGTTTTGCTGTAAAAGTGTCTTCTGCGGCACAAACGCAACATCGTAAGGCGCAAATGTTAGTATGTGTAGTATAACAGTAACTGTGGGGAGAGCGGGAATCAAACCGCCAACCTTCCGCCCCACATTGTATGGGATAAAATGCCCATACAATAGAAAAAACCTTTGCGAATACACCCAAGCCTGTCTCTGTGTGGACATCCTTTAATGCGTTCATACTAACTGGGTAAAAAACATTCAAACTCCACAGGTACATTAATTAATATTAGCTTTTTAAAGCTGTTAAAATCCTCCATAAAATAAGCCAAGACCAATAAACCCTAAAACCACCTTTAAAAACACACTCATACTACTGCGTACATGTTACAGAAACATTCTTGCCTTTAATTTCAATTAACAAGAAGTAGTTAGTGCCGGTACTTCCAGTTCGAGAATGCTACCTTTGACTTTCCCCGGCTCCTCGCCATTGTCGCTGACGCTGTCTTGTGTTTAGTGGAAGTCAGAGCGCGCAGTGAGACCGCGTCAGACAATCATTGCATCTCTGGGGAATTTAGGCTGCTGTTGTTTATTTAAGTTTTTTTTGTTGCTGTTTTAAGCATTGGGCTGTTCGCTTAAAACTAGTTTAATGCTATCTTCTGGTGCCTTTATGCCAAGAATGTATTGTAAAACTTAAATATCGTACTGCCCCCTCTGCCCCCTCGCAAATATATCCAGTGACCAAGTAATAATATTGCAACAGAAAAAATCTGGTGCACAGCCATTCCATAGCACATATGACTCATTAGACTGTTCTTTTCTACTTCGCTGGATTCTTGCAAGTTAACATACTCACTCAAATCTTTCCAATGTTCTGTCCCTGCCGTTTCGAACCAGTCGTCTGGCAACACTGGCGGTTATTGCTGTGTTTTTGGTTTGTCAACTGTAGTGTGCTGCTCTGACTGGATAACCATCTAGCAAGGTTGTTAATTTTAAATGTTTATTTAGCTTATTGAAATGATAAGTTAAGGCTGAATTAATGTTATCCTCTTTTTGTGATGAGAAAGTGTAGTGTTTTACAAAAGAGAAAGCAAGATTAGGAAATTAGAATTACATGTACGACTCAAAGGCTTAAATTAAGGAAATATTATAAAATGCACCCCATACAACTGTTATAAAAGATCACAAACAAGACTGTCTTTTGTAGCAGACTGTAAACATTACCATTTATTTCACCTGTGACACTGTAACAGACTTTTCCACTGCAGACCCTAGTTTTTTTCCCAAAACAATCTCCACTTGATGTGCTTAATTTAGACAATTTTGTTGGTTACAGTAAGACCCTAAGAGTCCACAATTTTATAATGCAAAATGAGTAATCATCTTATTCTAATTATACAATCCAATGTTGACAAGATCTTAAATGTTTCAGCCACGTTCCCTTTTATTCTCCTAAAAACATCACAGCATCAGTAAAACACAGGTTATAAAATGGGCACATATTCATACAAGTAACCCTATTTGAGAAATGTTAATATATGTGTTACACTTGTATGTTTCTGAAAATGTGTCACAGATTTACAGGAGCAGAAAGTGCTGTAAGAAGAAAAACAGTTTTTTGAACATATAGACATCTTCAGCTAAACTCTTTTGCAATGTCAAGGCTGGCCCAAGACATCCATACAAGTAACATTCCCATAAAAAGGGCCATTTTCTTCCAATTAAAACTATATTTCATCCAAATCACAGTTTTCCATTCAGTCAGCATGACCTTGGCTGTGGACCTTTAAATGTTCTTCACCATATGGCCTGTGCATTCAGACATCAGAATGTACATTAGTGCTGCACGTAGTCTATGCTTTCCCACTGAGGCCTTCCTGCCCACACATTTCACTCAGAGCTTTTATCAGCGTCACTTGATCTTTAGGAAGGTGAACGCAATCTTGGGACCTTGTGGTTTGGACAGGAAGGGGGACTGATACCCCTCTTTGAAACCCCATGATAATAGACAAACCCCGGTAAGCATCACATGCATTATGTACACAAAAACTTAAGTTTTGCGCTACTGTGCTACTTTGGTGAGTGCACCTCAAGTGTGGAGGCTTTGCAAAGAGATCAATGGAGTTGTATGAATGGCTTCTATTTGATGACGCACAAGGAGTGTGATGGAGTATGTGCTCTTTGGACAGATGCTGGAGAAGAGCATATGGCAGGAAAAAGAGGCTGTTGCTGTCTGAAATAACAATGGCTGAATCCACTCAAGAGTACTTTGGTTTAGTGTTCAGTTGGATGGTAAAAAGGATTTGAATGAGCAACTTCCAGTATGTCATTAACCCTGGTTTTCTTGCACATAATGGGAAACACCTCATAGCATGTTAAAAATGGTAATGATCTTTGAAAATACAAGATCTTAAGACTTTAATAGATGAGAATGTTAAGGTTGTACCGGGTTCATATGTTTGCATACATTCAGGTCTGCTCAGCTGCTTCTGCAACTGAATAAAGAGACGCTACCATTGGCTGTTGTTGCACTCAGAAAGTGTCCAGCTCTGCCTGTGTCTGTGAACAATGCACAAATTAAAAACAAATGGAGAAAAGAGTAAGCAAGGTGAAATGTGAAACAATACTGGCAATACATTCACACAATGTTAACTGTGGGACCACAAATGTCTGACACTGACCTAAGTCCAAGATGTTTAAGGTAAGCGCTAAACTTTGTATACTTCAAGTATTGTGTATTGTGTTGGGAGAATTTGGTTCAGTTTTACTTTTGTAATAATATTAATGAATGCAGTTTGCTATGCTATAATAGAGTTTTGGGGTAATTGGTCGTTTGATGTTGACTCTAGCTGTTTCACATGAACGTGCTCAAAGCTCCAAAGAGAAACCCAGGGTTATCTCAACAAGTTGTGATGAAGTTGATCCAGACCACCAATGTTAGCTAATGTCTAACCAGACAGAAGAGACAAATCTGAGGTAGATTCAAGTGGCTTTAGAGGACAGAGCCTTTTAACTGAGTGGGTATTACACTTTCATTAATCTACTGAGTAACAAACCCAACCCAGAAAAGACTGGACCAACTTTCTACCTTCTATGCCTTGATCTGCAGCAGTTTGAGTCTGTTCAGAATTGAGTTAGCTGAGTGCTGTCATACATCATTCATTCCCTGAGCATGTTCCGGATCATGCCCTGTGGTCGCAGCGCCTCCACAGCGGCCGTCTGGTGGGGCCTGGAGCTAGCGGCTGCTGCTGGTGATAAGGAGATGGGGGGGTAGGCCCGTCGAGTGGCATCTTCCCTTCACCGCTGCTTCCATTTCATTTCCCTGCTTAAAAGAGTCGACATTAGGATGCTGTGGCCCGGGGCTGTCGTACCTCCACTCTGCTTCTATCACTCACTCCTCTCACACCAGTCACTCTCTATTCCCACATCTTCAGCTTTCCTTTGTTAGGCAACATGTCGCCTTTCTTCCACATCATTGATTGTAAATAGGAATAGATGGCAGTGGATAGCTTGGAGTCCAGTGTAGAAATGGGAGTTACCTGTGAGGCCTGCTTTAGATCTTGCATTTTATTTTGTAATCCCTCTCTGGGCACATGTAGGCGTGTCCGATCATTGTAATATAACCTGGTATCAACATGCGTCCTCCTGTCTGCAGTAGATTGATCACAAAAAAAAATCCACAAGCTTGTGACTTGTTAAAACAGTGCTTTTTTGACCATTTTCTTACATATGAGTTTATTTTGCTGTAGAAAGGAAGGGTGTCTGGTGTGGAAAATGCGATCTTCAATGTCACCACTAGATGCTGCATACAATACACACTACAATATTAAAACATTGCCACTTTACTATTTGCCCTTTGAATAGTTTTATGCTCCATTAAATATGTGCATCTCTCTGAATACAATATTCTACTGTTAAAAGTCCATTGTACTACACTCAATAATGTTTTCACTGTGACGACTCAGATACTATTCTAATGCTTCCACAATGCTTTGGGCAAAAACAAACAAACAAATAAAAAAAAAAAAAAACACTGAGGAAGAATCTCAATGTGAGCCAAGTTTCCTACCAAATCCCATCCAGAGATCTGAATACAACTAGATACATGCAACACAGTCCAACTCCAAGTGCATTTTTACAATCTCTGAAGACATATTTAGTACAGTTCCACCTTAAGGCTGGCCACACTAGATCTGATCACTCTAGATTCTAGTGCCAGTTCTCGACATTGCCTAAGACTCCTAATATCTACCATTAAAAAAATAAATAAATAATACAAATTATGAGTAAAAATTTGTGCAAATACAATTAAATAGAAAAATCAACAAAATGCTTTTATAACAGTGTTGCCACTTAAGGTTTTACACTCTTCATGCATTCACCCATTCACTCACAAACACACACATTTATACACTTGTGCTACACTGGAGGCAAGGACACACCCGTCCAACCACCGGTTACTGGACGACCAGCTCTACCTCCTGAGCCAATAAACTGTCAGCAATTTGTCCTTGTGACTGCCAGGTTGATTGACCGCTCAAGGCTTGTCCACTAGCATTTCAACATCACAGGGATTTTATTAAAGATGGTATTAAAAGACTCAAAAGAGTATGTTTGAATTTGTTTCAACAAAGGTTTTATTTAGGAACATTTCTATAGTTTGCTTGTTATAAATGTTTGTAAAAAGTAATAGATTTGAGGTCAGGTAGGTGCTGTATAAAGCTGGAAAACAGGTCTGAGCACAGCAATTCTACAAGGCACTGTATTGAACATTTTAAAGTATCAATACATGCAAAAGCCATGGCCCTCAGATAGCAAATTATGTTTAATTTTTGATCCTCTGAGGAAAAAAGGTTAAAGTAACAGCATCTGGATTCAGTTTTCAAAGTAAAGGAAACTCCTCCCTCTAGAAACATAAGCTCAGCTCTCTCACCAGTTGATCTCAGAATTGATAAAGTCTCTTGGAATTAGAGACAAAACATCTTCACCTTGAACCTTTTCAAGATGTCCTGGATGACTGAGAACCTTCTCAGACAAGATCCTCTGATGAGAACATTTGGTTGTGTTGCATGTATCTACAATATGTTAACCTAAGGCGATACATTTCTAGGGCACTGGTTCCCAAAGTGGGGGTCGCAGAGTGGTGGGCGGGGGGGTCGCGAGATGATTTTTTTTTAGTTTTTTTTTTATGATTATTATTTTTATATATTTTTAAAAAGGTTGTAATGATGCGAGTATAAATTTAGGATAATTAAAATAAACTGAAAGTAAAACTTTGTAAAACTTAGTAAAACTTTGTTTGCTCCGATTAATTATGACAGTTAAGTGACGGCGTGTTGCCAAGTCCGCGGGCTACTTTAACACAGTTGCCGCGGGCTGTTTTTCATGTGAGAGAGAGAGAGAGATTTGTTATTTAGTCATTATTTTTATCTTTTAAAGTCCATTTTGGGCAAAAAGCATAGTATAATAAAATCACCATAACAAGTCTTCCTGTTAAGGATGAATAGTACACAAACATTTCTAAAACTGTAAAAACTGTCTTTCTTTCTTTTTTTTTTAAATAAAACATTCATTAATTATTTTATGATAAACATACTGTCTTAAGTGCACCCCTCATAAATTAAATCATAATAGAAAAAATAAATACATTCCAAAAAAATAAATACAATAAGCTAAATAATAATAATTTGCATCGTCAGCAGTCTAATATTGGGGGTCGCGGTCTGAAAAGTTTGGGAACCCCTGTTCTAGGGTACCGTTCTTTCCAACATCATGCTTTGCACAGTTTTCCAAATATAGTAAGTTGGTGCAGAAAGAAACCTCACTTTATTAGTTGACTCTTCTTTGCTTTTAAAAGGTGCATTACAGAAGTTTCAATGGCTCAAATAACATCTGAATTTGCTGCAATTGCCTTTGTAAGCCTGAATAGTCAATTAATCGAGAAGGTTTTGGGATCAAAACTCCTGTGCTGTTTCAGCGGACGTGATGTATTGGGCATGCGTGCTCGTTTACCTGGTTCTCACTTCCTAATTTGCCGCCATAAGTAACAAAGCAACGCTAACGGCAAAGTTGATCGTTCGTGCTTGTAAAAGGGTCTGCACAGTGAACAAGCATGACACTGGATGTAGTACCGCTAACGCCAGAGGTGGCACACTAGTACAAAAACTCTGGATCTTTGTAACGCTCCTTTAATGTCACACAAAAGATGATTCCTCATAGCCTAACAATCAAAACTAATCAATTCCAGTATTTTCTCACTAATATACGCACAACAACTATGAGTCATCATGGGCCACTAATAAAAATCCAATCAATAAATGAGTCAGTCACAAAATACCAAGAAACTAGTCAAAGTCCATTTGCACACTGAGATGTTGAGCTCTGGTGTATTTACTGCAGAAGGAACAAGAGGAATAGATAAAATGCCCATAGAATATTTTAGCCAAGAAGCATCACATCATTGAAGCATCAAGGTTTAAAAATGTAAAAAATCTAAACTGTGTCTGGTGGAAAAATGTCCTGTTGTTTGGTCCTTTGAAACAGCATGTAGTTGTCTTCTTCTGTAGAAAATTCCTGACTCATTTGATCCAGTTAATAGACAGTGATCTGAACAAATTGTCTGTACACATGGTTGTTGGAGAATTAACAGCAATTTATTTATTTTATACACTTTAACTACAAGGAAGCATTTAACCAAACAAGGGAACTTCCTTCTGATTTCCTTCTTCTGCACTGTCCTGCCCATTACATTTTAGGTATGCAGGTATAGGTATTCAATTGTTTCCAAAGCCATAGATTTTTATTCTGGGAAATTGTGAACTTATTCTCTGTATTTTGTCTCTTTCTATCTTTCTTTCTTTCTTGCAGAGCAGGGCAACTTAGTTATGGTACTGACTTGACACTCAACAACAGGGGCATTTGAAAACACGGCTTTTAGGTAGTATTTGACTATACATATATATATATATATTAGTGATGCGCGGGTCGGCTTTTTTTCCAACCCGCGGGTCCCGTTTTATGAAAATTATTGGCCCGCCCCAGCCCGCCCCGCACCACTGTATCTATTTTTATAACCCGCCCCGCACCCGCGACCATTAAATAGACATAGCCTATTAGGCATTGTAATGTAAATGAAAACAGCCTTTATTTCAGTCTGAAAGTGTTTGGAAACATCGCTCTGTAAACTGGCTGGAAGTGCCCGTTTTGTGGCTCTCATGTTTGTATATTTTTTCACACGAGTTGCACGTAGCCGATACTGCGGTTGTCTCCTGCTGCAACTATTTCTGAGAACCGGTCCCAAACATTAGACTTAGCAGCCTGACCTTTTTTTATTATTATGTACATTCCCGACCTCAATTTCTCCCGCACCTCGTCTTCCATCTTCTCCGCTTTTGTTGTGACTGGCAGGCAGCGGCGGCGGGAGCTGCTTGGCGCGCCGCTTGTGTCATGTGACGCCAAATGTTTGGAGACATCACGCAAGCGTCGGGTAACCTTACAAAAAAACTAATAAAATATGTAAATAGATATTCCCAAATATTTAATATAGGCTGTAAATTGCACGCAACATACATGGATTTTACATTTTGTTTTTAATGACTCGCCCCAACCCGCCCCAACCCGCCCCGCAAATAAAGTGACAATTTCTTCACCCGCCCCAACCCGACCCTGGGTACCATGTCCATGGGTTCTGACGACCAGCATCACTAATATATATATATATATATATATATATATATATATATATATATATATATATATATATTATTAGGAACACCATACTAATACTGTGTTTGACCCCCTTTCGCCTACAAAACTGCTTTAATTCTACGTGGCATTGATTCAACAAGGTGCTGAAAGCATTCTTTTTTAGAAATGTTGGCCCATATTGATAGGATAGTATCTTGCAGTTGATGGAGATTTGTGGGATGCACATCCAGGGCACGAAGCTCCCGTTCCACCACATCCCAAAGATGCTCTATTGGGTTGAGATCTGGTGACTATGGGGGCCATTTTAGTACAGTGAACTCATTCTCATGTTCAAGAAACCAATTTGAAATCATTAGAGCTTTGTGACATGGTGCATTATCCTGCTGGAAGTAGCCATCAGAGGATGGGTACATGGTGGTCATAAAGGGATGGACATGGTCAAAAACAATGCTCAGGTAGGCCGTGGCATTTAAACGATGCCCAATTGGCACTAAGGGGCCTAAAGTGTGCCAAGAAAATATCCCCCACACATTACACCACCACCACCAGCCTGCACAGTGGTAACAAGGCATGATGGATCCATGTTCTCATTCTGTTTACGCTAAATTCTGAATCTATTTTTTATTATTATTATTATTACATCAATTTTATATAGCGCTTTTCCGGGGACGCAAAGACGCTTTACATATCAATTATTCATTCACTCCACAGTCACACACTGGTGGTGGTAAGCTACATCTGTAACCACAGCTGCCCTGGGGCAGACTGACAGAGACGTGGACTACAGACTCTCCGACCGCTCTACCACTGAGCCACTGTCGCCCCAATCTACCATCTGAATGTCTCAACAGAAATCGAGACTCATCAACATCAACATTTTTCCAGTCGTACAAACTGTAGCCTCTTTTTCCTATTTGTAGTAGAGACGAGTGGTACCCGGTGGGGTCTTCTGCTGTTGTAGCCCATCCGCCTCAAGGTTGTGGCTTCACAAATGCTTTGCTGCATACCTCGGTTGTAACGAGTGGTTATTTCAGTCAAAGTTGCTCTTCTATCAGCTTGAATCAGTCAGCCCATTCTCCTCTGACCTCTAGCATCAACAAGGCATTTTCGCCCACAGGACTGCCGCATACTGGATGTTTTTCCCTTTTCACACTATTCTTTGTAAACCCTAGAAATGGTTGTGCGTGAAAATCACAGTAACTGAGCAGATTGTAAAATACTCAGACCTCAAACAACCATGCCACGCTCAAAATTGCTTAAATCTCCTTTTTTTTTTCATTCTGTTTGGAGTTCAGGAGATTGTCTTGACCAGGACCACACCCCGAAATGCACTGAAGCAACTGCCAGGTGATTGGTTGATTAGATTCTTGCAATAATGAGAAATTGAACTGGTGTTCCTAATAATCCTTTAGGTGAATATACTGTATATATATATATATATATATATATATATATATATATATATATATATATATATATATATATGATCTTTTATGTCTTTATTGAACACACTAATTCAACATTCAAAATGGCAGTGGAAAAAGTAAGTGAACCCTTAGATTTAATAACTGGTTGACCCCCCCCCCCCCGGCATCAATAACCTCAACAAGGCACTTCCTGTAGCTGTGGCTCAGACCTGCACATCGTTGAGGAGGAATTTTAGCCCATTCTTTCTGGCAGAATGGCTTTAGCTCTGTCACATTCTTTGGACGTCTCATGTGTGTGGCCCTCTTCAAGTGAATCCATAGCATCTCTATTGGGTTGTGTTACGGACCGGCAAGACAACCCAAATGCAGGCACACAAGTAAAGGAGTATAACAGATTTATTTAGGCACAAAGGTATGACAAGTTCTTCTGGGATAACGAGAAGACACAGGACAAAACCGGGGCTGGACTGGAACTGGATCGAGGACGAGACTTGAAGGTACAGGAACAGACGAAGACGGAACAGGACATACGGCAGGACTGGACGGATCTAAGACGAACGAAGACACAGGTAAGTAATTCAATAAACAACACGGCAATAGCAAGCTAGATGTATAACTGACTGGAGTTAGTATTACGATCTGGCAACGAGGAGCAGGCTGCGGTGCTTCTTATTCTCTGTTGATTACCAACTCGGCTCAGCTGGTCTTGCTCCGCCGGCGCTCCCGCACACCTGTTTCTCATCTGCGAGTCTGTAGGGGCGGGGGAGCCGGAGGCGGAGGCCGCGGCCAACTGATCAGAGTCCTGAGCGACCGTGACAGGTTGAGGTCTATGGACCTGCTCCAGTGTTTTCGGTTGTTGTCTTGTTGCATTACCCACCTTCTACACAGTTTCAGCTGACGCAGACATCCTCACATTGTCCTGAAGAATTGTCTGATATACTTCAATTCATCTTCCCCTCAATGATTGAAGCTGGCCAGGCCCTGATGCAGCAAAGCAGGCCCAAATCATGATGTTTTCTCCTCCATACTTTACAGTTGGGATGATGTTTTCATGAGGATATGCCAGGCCCTTTCTATGCCAGATGTAGCGCTGCCAATAGTACTGAGGATTCTTTTTTGTAAGCAGTGGCTTCCTTCGTCCTGCTGTGGATACCCTGCTTGTTCAGTGTTTAACATATTGTAGACTTATGAACAGAGATGTTAGCAAGTTCCAATGATGCCTTCAACTCTTTGGCTGTCATTGGGGGTTGTTTCTTTACCTCATTGATGAGTCTTCGTTGTGCTCTCGGTGTCATTTTGACTCGGCGCCCACTTCTTGGTAAAGTAGCAACAATCCCAAAGCGTCTCCATTTGTAGATTGTTTGTCTAACTGTAGTCTGTTGAATATCTTTGAAATAACTTTGTAACCCTTTCCAGCTTCATGTAAAGCAACAATTCTTGATCGTAGCTCTTCTGAAAGCTCTTTTTGGCGAGGCATGGCTCACATAAGCATGTTCTTCTTGTGCAGAGCAAACTCCAAAAGTTTGAGTGTTTTTATCAAAGTATCTGTAGTCCACACCTCCAAACGTATTATCTTAACGAGACTCCAGGTGTGCTAAAACCTGACTCCAATTAGCTTTTTTGAGGTTATTAAAGTTTTTTGGTTGTTCTCAATAAAAACATGAAAGATCAGATTTGTTTTCTCTAATTTTTTTTAGACACATTATGGATGTCAATGCCCTTGGCCTAGATGAAGATCAGATCACGTTTTAAGACAGATTTATTTCTGAAAATCATGACATTCCAAAATTGTGTGACATTCCATATATATATATATATATATATATATATATATATCACGCACCTCTTCTTTAATGTTGATAAGACTGCATGTCTAAGACTTGATACTGCTATGAAAAGATCACCCCACAGCTTGACCCTTAACATTTAGAATTCTACATAAATACATAAATGTGCAAGGCTATTATCTTAATGCCCAAATGTAATTATCACTGCAAAATCTGACAAAGTTTGCCAAAACAAGTCAGTATTTTTTTTTACATCCAACTAAAACACCACTTCCGCTGGTTTTACTGCCCAACACTGTCCACAGCGGAGTGTGGTTAGTGTTTCTGGTGGGTCAAAGGTTAATTGCCTTTACCAGCACTCTCTAGGGTAGACACTCGTTTGGAACTGTATCCAACACAGTCTGTACAGTATTGCTGCGGCTCTCCATATGTGAGTGGGAGGATATTTCCACTGGCATTGCAATGTTGAGCTGACCAATTTCCAAACACATCTGTTCAATTATACCTGAGAACCTCTCGATAATTAACTCTCTTCCCTCTGGCTCCAGCTGAATTACTATTGATTCCAGCAACCGCGAGGCAGCCGGAGCTCTTCTCCACACCATTGTGTGCCGAGAGATTATAACATCTCGTTGTGATTACATCTTCACTATCTGTGTGTTCATTAATATTTTCATTCCTATTCATAAGCCCAAAAACTTTTTTTAACCTTAATATTCAGGAAAGTCCCATTTGTTTCACCGACATAACTGTCACTGCACTCTTCATCTCTCCCGGCAAAAATAAACAACGGACCTTTATATATTGTTTTATTTTGTTAAAATAATTGAAAATGAGTGATACTTCTCTCATTAAAGTGCACACACGTTTTTTGATTAAACATGGGATACGTAGATTTCTTATTATTGAGCTTGCCTGCACTGACTTTTTTTTTTCTTTGACTAGGGTTAAGGAAATTGCATGCCCATCAAAACCTGTAGTTGCAGATTCTTTTTTCTTCTTGGCAGATCATTATAGCAAGCAGGATTTTAACGTTAACGTTACATTTTCAAGAAATAACAAACAGATGTTATCTCATCAGCATAAATAGATGAGTTCTAGTGTTTTATGTGTATTTATTTAGTATTCTTTTTGTTTACGTAAGGCTATTATATTATTTTTAGGTTTTTGAACACAAACATAGCACAGAACACACAGTTTTTATATTTCTTGAACAAATGCATTTTCCCGCTTATGGAGAATCTCAGGCCCTGGCTACATGTACACGGGTATTTTTATAAACGCATACTTTTTTGTCTCTGTTTATAAAAATATCTCTGTCAACACATGAGCATTTTCAAAAACATCTCCGTCCACACGGCTCTACTGTAAACACACACAAGATGGTGGTAAACATTCTGCTAGAAACCACAGAGTTACATTTGTGTCTGTTAAGAGTTGTGTTGGCAGCGCTAAACTCTTCTAAAAGTATTAGCGATGCTGCTTCTGAAGCAAAAAGTGACTGATTTGTGTCACAGACTCTGAGGTAGCAGTGTTTGTGTCTTTACGGTAAAAAGAGAAGAATGGATCCACTACTGAAGGATTTTCAGCCGATCAGTGGTGAGTCGTGGAGTAAGCTAATGAGGGCTTCAGACGGAAGTGATGTAATAATGCTAAGTTCACCTGTAATGTGTTCTGCAGTAATATGTTGGTTCTAATAGACCTGGTTCAGCCCCTGGGGTTGTTGTAGTTGTTACACGCATGCGCAATACATACATCAACAACCGTAACGTCAGTGCGGATACATACATCTTCTATTTGTCCGTCTATATGTCTCTATTGCATCCGAAGTTTGAAACTCTGTTTACATGTGGAAGAAATGCAGAAACGCATATGCGTTTAAAAAAAAAACAGTGTATGTGTAGCCAGGGCTATACCAGAAATTTCCACAGTTCTATGGTGGGGGTGTTGTCTCCAAACCACCTGGGCATCCCAACATTCCTTGCCAGCATCAATAAAAAATAAATAGTCTCTTTGTGCACTCCTAACGCTCCAGGCATAAGTCCAAGCAAACAAAGCAATGGACTGGGGAGGAGTGTCTGTCCTATCACCGGACAAATTTTTCTGCATACTACCTGCCAGAAAACCTCAAATTCCCCACACGTATGTGTATTTCTTTAACATATGCATATGCAAGTAGGACTATGTTGTGTTATTTTGAGGCAGTTACACTATTGAAATGTATGTGTTCCCTAGTAGCCCATTAAACAGTAGGATACACTACAAAATTACTAACTTCTGCTGATGCCACATAGACAAAAAAGTTATTTGCATAGCTTTCTGGCAATATATTAAGATTTGATTGTCGACATTTCAAACTCAGTCATATAATTAGTAACCGTGGCAACAAAGAGAAAGAAGAAATGTCACTTCACATCTTGCACACAATATTACATCTTAACAACAAGCATGTATGCTATGCTGTTACCTTTGTGATCAAAGAAGTGCTTATCAACCGGATCGGTTGCCATAGCAGCCTCCCTTCAATTCTTCAACTAAAGACGCATAACTTTAAAATGCACAGAGGAAATGCGTCTTTAAGGTAAGTGGAATTAACAGAAGGTATTTTTAATGGCAGCCTGCTGAGCAGTAAAAGATTTTTCAAAAGTACATTTAAAAAAGACTAATGGCAGTCCTGCTATAGGCCCCTTTAAAAAGTGGCATATTTGATTGCTTCTTATTGATTTGTCCTCTTGCAAAACTACAGCACATTCTTTAAAGGTGTCATAAAAAACATCAGCCAGAGAAAAGAACAGAGTATTCTTAATAGAAATTCACAGCAGAAGATTGCAGAGCCACAGCAGAGGAAACAAGAACGGGGTGTCCTAGTCCACGATGTAATAACACATTTCAAACTTCAACAAAAGCAAAGACAGTGCACTCATCTGTTCTCCTATAGTCCCTGTCGTGTTCTTACTGTACGCTGTTCTCATCTGCAGAGAGTCTTCATGCTGCTCCTCGTAGCCGGCTCTACAGAAAATCAATTTGCTCCCTTTGGAATTAACTGTGTCCAATTCCCACGGATATGTTTATTTCATTCTCTCCAAATGAGATTATAGACCAACAGAGTGACCCTGAAAATATCCGTAGCGAATCCATTCCTCAGCGCTGTGCAGTCTGGCTCATGAGGTGGAGCAGAAAAGCCATTTGTGTGCTGTATTTTACTGAGGACTAGAATGGCTGAATAGGAGAGAACTGCTACATGTTGAGAATTAGAGACCCCATAATGTGTCAGGTAATGAACATAAGCCACTATTTGCATAATGTTTCTGTCGATAGATTTTATGTGCAGTTGCATATATTATGATTTAGCCCAGCAGTGATGTATTATGGGTATAGGCCTGCAACAAATTAGCAATATCACATCAGTGTTGAACCTCCATTTTTACACAGAGTTCTGCCACTGATGTTTTTTAAAGTATCCTATTTTTGTATGTTCATTTCACTCAGTTAAACTTTATTAATCCAACAGGAATTTAGTTGTTCTGTCTTTAAATGAATTGAAACAGACTTGACTAGACTAGATTGTACAGTCTTATTGCAGTCAGAAGAAGGAGTTGTTGTGGCGTTCTGTCCTGCAGCTCACTGATCTCTGACGTCCAATGGCTGTTGTTCAAATGCCAAATGCAGGGGTTGGTTAATGTTGTTCAGTATACACTGCTGTGACTAAGGGGACATCAGGATAATAGGTCTGTGAGCTCCACCTTTTGTTCCTCCTTTGCTTCCCAGATATGCAGCCAACATGCTGGTGGCAGATTGGTTAGAACTCCTGCCTCACAGCAAGAAGGTCTTGGGTTCTATTCCCATCCATGGCAGGGTCTTTCTGTGTGGAATTTTGCATGTTCTCCCGGTGTCTGCGTAGGTTTCCTCCCGGTGCTCCGGTTTCCCCTACCACCCAAAACATGTACAATATAGTACTACAGATGGAAATTTGCAGTTAAGCTATAATCTGGTACAAGCATCTCTGCTCCGGCTTAAGAAATAAACTAATACAACAAAAAATATCAAAGTTAAAGAAGTTTTGTATCTCCATGCTTCACAAAAATTGTATCTTAATGGCATTAATGATGAACCTGATGTGATCAGGTTTCTTTAATACATATGTTTGCAGCTTACAATTTAACGTTTTGGAAACATACATGTGTAACCAGACTTCATGTATAGATGGAGCAATATTTTATCAGGTATAAATCAGCTTGTTGTTTATCCATTATTCATTCATGGATTGATGAGTTATATATTTTAAAAAGCATAGATCCAGGTGTTTATTAGTCTTTGTATGAGTATATATCTTTGTTGGTGTTACCAGAGTATATGTAAAGTGCCAACACCAGATAAAGGCTATAAGTCAATGGTTCTACAAGAGTCTGTTATGCTGGACTTGCACAGAATGCAAAAGAAAAACAATCTGTGGGACCTGCAGTTAATAACAAATTGTTTTATGACCTCTACATCCTCATCAAAGACTGTTAAAGTGAGGTCTGCTTGACAAGATTAGTATAGCTAAAGCTGCGCACGCCGAACCTTAAGGTAAAATCTTTGTGGAGCAAATGCAAGTAAGATTAATACATACATACATTGGCTATTGATATTGTGTTGTGACTTACTCCCTAGTCACTTCTCATTATGGGACAGTTTGGTGGCTCCGCTGAGTAATGTTCACAATAGTATTTAACTTTCCTCAATAACCTATTGGAACTCAATAGAGTCAACCTTTTGTTCTTAAACAACTATCAATAGCATTGGTTTCCCACTCTGCACGTGTTAAATAATTTAACAGCCTTTACTCTTCAAATTACCCTGAATAATGTAGCTTAGCCAACACGTCTTTGCTACTAAAGTACACTGCAGAAAAGTTTACTGTTTTTTCATAAAATCTGTAGTAGTGCATGATGTAACCCTTATTTTAAATTCACACTGTCACATTCAACATTTTGTTTAGTGCAGCATGAAAGAGGGATATTCTGTGTATAGCAGCATGGACCAGAGGAGTTGAAAAGTAATAACTGGCAATTTTTATTTTGGGCATGACAGTCTCCTGCCAAAGCTGCTTTCATTTTAATGACTGGAAGGCAGAATGACATTGACGATGCCTGGGGCGATCCACCGAGTGAAAAACACTGCCAGCAAAGCAGCAGAGCAAGCTCCAGTCCCGGTGATGTTAGTCTGCTGCAGCTCACAGCACTGTTTACATACATGAGCTAAAAGAGGAGCACAAAATGCAGGTTTAACCATGTTAGTTGGGTATTTAGGTAGAAAGGAAGTATTGCCTGTGCACTTTTTGTACTCACTCCTCAGGTGTTTTTGTCTTTCAAAACAGACACAAGTTTACAGAATATGCTTCCAATGGGTTGACCAGTAGGCTATAATGATCACAGCTGTGAGGAATTAGGAAACAACAGTAACAGTCAAAAACCATTCTAACATACCATTAAAAATGAAATACTTAACGAAAGACTTAACGAAACCCTGGGTCTGGTAACGGGAAAAGTACAGATTGCACATACACGTAAGCGTTTATTTTAAAGCATGTGACCAGCTATGATGCCTTGCGTTAAAATGCAGTTGTCTATTACTAAACCCGATAGAAATAGGCTTGATTTTGACTTTTGACAAAAAACTTAAATCAATTAATTTAGTTAGAAGAGTTGTGCTCATAGGTTTACATACCATGGCAGAATTTACTTTTTTTGGCCATTGTTCAGAGAATATGAATAAAAACACACAAAAAAAAAAAATCACTAAAATGATTGGTTGAAGCCATTTATTGTCAAACAATTGTGTTTAATCTTTTTCATAATGAAACTACCCAAATGACCCTTATCAAAAGTTTACATACCCCAGTTCTTAATAGCGCTCTTTATTTTCTCAGATGGTAAAGCTGCCCATTCTTCTTAGTGAAAAACTTCCAGTTCCTGTAAATTATTGGACTGTCTTGCATGAACAGCACGTTTGAGATCTCCCCAGAGAGGCTCAATGATATTGAGGTCAGGAGAATGGAGGCCGTGGGGTGCACGTGGCAGAGTGGTTAGCACTCCTGCCTCACAGCAAGAAGGTTGTGAGTTCAAAATCCGGCCGACTCAAACATTCTCGGCCGACTCCTGTCTATCTATGAGGAGTCTGCATGTCCTCCACGTGTTACAGTGGGTTCTCTCCGGGTACTCTGGCTTCCTCCCACCGTCCAAAGACATGCATGTATAGGTTAATTGGCAACTCTAAAGTGTCCCTAGTGAATGAATGTGAGAGTGAATGGTTGTCTGTCACTGTCTGTCTCTAAATGTCAGCCCTGCGACTAACTGGCCACTGTCCAGGGTTTACCCCGCCTCAGGCCCAAAGCTGCTGGGATAGGCTCCAGTCACCCGCGACCCCTAACGGGACAAAGCCGTAGAAAATGAATGAATATATATATATAATAGTATAAGTATATATATATATATATATATATATATATATGTACTTATACTATTGGTAATATAAAATAATAAGTCATTTTGGTGCCACATATTAAGTCAAGCCTTATACATTTTATGACTATCCTTTTTGTCAGTGCAACTGAATAATATCCAGCAAATTCAAAATTGCATAATACAATTTTTTTTCACATACTGATGAGGACACCAGGACATTTTCCCAAACACTATTTTACATCCTTGCACTCACCATTAAAGCTTTTAGACATTTCATTGCCAGGACTTGCAGTGAAAAGCACTACCTGTGTCTCAGTGTCTCAACACCACTCACTGCAGGGGAAGTGCTGTTACTGAACATTAGGCTACTGTGTATTTCCACTTGTCTCTTTTTGGTTTTGTTTTTGAGGAGCATAGTCAGACATGAACAAAATGCATTAGGCTACACAAAGGAAATGCTCATTCTTTTAAGGTGAGTCGATTGCAAAAAGAGATGTCTAGAAAGTTTGGTCTGTATAGGCTTTTTTTAACCTTGTTTTGCAACAACATAATGTTCTAAACAGGCTATTGCAAAAAAATAAAAAATAAATAAATAAATAAATAGCTGAGTACTACTAGCGGGAGCTGCCATACCACCAAAACCCATACCCTTGGTTTGTGAACCAAGTGTGATTTCATAACCTTGCGCTGCAGCTGAATCTTTGCAAGGTGTGTGAGTTTTCAAACTTGCAAAAATAAAGTATTCAAGTCCGAATCCTGGCCTTATCGGCTCCTTGTGTCCAATGATGTGGCAGCACCAACAGGGTGGGTGTGTTTAAGGTTTGAAGATGTAGCAACCTTTTTACCGTTATGAACGTAAACAACATGGAGATGGATAAAACTGGGGCTGATAAATCCAATCACTGACCAGGTATTCATTCAAAGTACCTACCTGTTGCAAACGATTTCAACAGGACCCCTCCCAGATGGTTCTGTAGAGCAGAATATGTTCTGTGGAACAGATCTATCTGGAAGAGTGAGGTTAGTGATTTCATGCAAGTACAGAAATTTTCATTATTGTCTTAGACTGATTTTTCATAAACTGCATGCTTAAGTTTTCCCCCCTATTGGCGGGGAAGTAAGTGTAATTCCTCTTAATAGGAGTAACACACCTGAATAATTTATAGTTCATAGTCAGAGTACTGCTGCATGTATACTCCGCCAAAAGTTGGACAATGTGCTCTGAGCAGGTCCCAGACAGTGGCACTGAGTAACAATTAAGAAAAATGCAATGATCTTTATAGACTGGAGAAGATACATATTGTAGGTATATTTTTGCTTAGCTGCAAAGACAGAAGTCCAGTTAGATGGCTCAAGTAGGCTCTGTGTGTAAATGTACTCACTGTATCTTCCTTCTGCTAGGACTAGAATAGTGAATACTAGAATACTGCTATATACAGTAAATTTACAAGAACACGGTTTAAGGCTGGCAAATATTTTGGAGTGCTGTGAAGGTCAACAATCTGGAGTCAGCACAAGCCTGCAGGAATAATAATAAATGTTTGTGTTGAATATAAACTCCTGACCTCAACCGTAAAAGACCAAAAAATAAAGCTGAAACATCCCCAACAAGAACACGGTAAAAAAGAGCTGTCAAATTTGCTTACCTTTAAAACAGGGCATAATCGTCACCTCAACAGTAACTTAGAAGGTAATGTTTATTTGTACAGCAGCTCCCAGACATTTCAGGTAAACCATGACTGAAGAGATGCCAGAAAGCTATTAATACTGCCGCTTCTGAAGATTCTAGCCCAGACTGCCTCGGAGAACCTGAACAGGGCCACGGATCAATTCCTACTTCATTGGACAGCAATTTGAAGTCAGTCAGAGTGATGCACTTGGCTGCAGGGGCCGGTCCAGGGGCCTCTGTAATGAGATTCATGCTGCTGCTCCCTATCTTAAGCCAGCACTGACATCCGGGATGCATTTTGCCCTCTCGAACTCACTCACACATCTCATTTGTCGTCTCCAAATAAAGGTGCAATTTCTCAACAAATGGAAAGCTAAGCTAACTCGAAGCACCAGTTGAATCTCTAAATGCTGCCGAGAAGGATTACAGAAACATACATTGATACTGTGGAGTTAGTTGGTGCAATAATAATTTTGTTTAAATTATTGCATGAAATTTGTCTATCGGCCAATTAACTAGCAGCATACATTTGTGGCATTTAGATTGCTTGAAATGATTTTGTATTTGAGGCTCATACTTATGACTTGCGTATGTCCAAAATTATTCAAAAGACAAACAATGGTGTTTAAAAGTGCTACTTGAAAGTAAAGATCTGGATCAGTGGCTTGTTGTGTCCAATGATGGGTGTGTTTTAGGTTTAAAGATGTAGTGGTCTTTTTACCGTTACAAACTGATTGGCTAAAACTGCGGGTGAATCCAATCACCGACCAGGTATTTGTTTAAAGTACCTGCCCTTTTGCAAACTCTTTCAACGGGAGTCCTCCCAGATGGTTCTGTGGAACAGTGTCAGGTTAATGCAAGTTACAAGTTCAATTTATATTTGAAGCTTCGATCATCATTTCCACACAAACAATGCACAAGTATCCTGACTACTTTCATTGTCTTGGGCATTTTTTTATTTGTCTCACACATCCAGACCAACCAAGACCACAACTGGTTTATTAGTCCACATCATTATTGTTGTTGGATGAAAACCTGCAGTCATTTTAACTTAGATTTAAAAATATCTGCCCCTAACTTTGCCTCCTTCATCAAACCTAATAATGAGTTTGGGCCTGGTCTGAGACTGGACTGATTATATCTTTTTATCGTCTGAATTATATACTAGTCAATCACTGGTACACTACAATACACTGGTCTTGATCTTGACTAGGTCTTGATCCTTAAAGTGTTGGTCTTGTTTTGGTCTTGACCCGCTCTGGTCTCTGTTGTGGACTTGACATCGACACTACCTGTAGAGCATAAAATCCTGTTAGCAACCGACTATCACAAGGTAATTCTATCATTACAAAACCATAAGCAACAACTTATAATTTCTGAAGTTTACTCAAATTAGCATACAAGTTATAAACACAGCTCATAAATTCCTTTTAGCCAGGCTTGTCTGTGAAAAGTACAATAATAAGTTGATGACTAAGTTTTGAAGGTGACTCATGATCATGCCAATGATGCACGGTCACAGCAAATGCCAAAGTCCCAGATTTGAAAAACATCATTTGCGGACTGTTTGGACTGGGGAGTTGCTTGTGCGTGCGAGTGCGTCTGTGGCTGTATGATTACTGAAACCTGCCGAGAGCACCCCAGTGCACCCAGAGGGGTGGCGGGGGACAGATGGCAGGGAGGGACCCGAGTGGAAGCTGCCAGCCTGCATTAGTCACACCCATTACTCACAGACTCGGCGCTGGCAGACAACAAGTGACTGCGCCCCTGCCGTCTACGTAGCAGGAAATTCTCATTAACAATTTGCTCAGGAAGGAACAATAGGGGAGCAATTAGAGACGAGTGACAGGGAATTATAGAGAAAAGGCAGCACGAGGGCCAAGTCTTCCTTTCTGCTCTTGCTGGAAGCATCATCATCATTATTACCATTAGCGCCATCACAAGTTAACATGACACAACATAGACATAGAAAATGTGGTTCTCTCGGGTCTTAAAGAGAAAAAAGCAACTATGATGTTTTGAAGTGTCAGTTATTTCTGCAGCTTGTATTTCCATTGTTTTCTAAGTAAACAGTGATGTCATACAAGTGTTTGAAGAGAACAATAGATTCATTGTCAAATAGAATAAGGAAAAGACTTAATGCTCATTTGTAGCGTTTAGGGACTGCTCATATATGATGTAATGTGAAATTTGAATTTACAAAAAAGTTTACCCTGATCAGCAGCTGGATTATTGCATTCCATCAAGCAATAAAATCTATCTTGCACTGCTCCGGGCCGGCTGATGACAAGTTTTATAGTTGACAACAAAGCCACCGTTTTACCATTACTAATCTAAACAACATAATGTGGCTCTGATTGGATAAAAATCGACGGTTACTAACAGGTAGTTCATTCAATCTCCTCCAGTTGCTCATCCAAAATACCTTTCTGTGAAAAAAAAAACAGTCCATCTGGTCAGTCAAGTTACCAAGTGACTCCAACCAGTAACAGTCACATTTTATAAGTACATTCAACATTCTTTCTTCTTAGAATATGATATATGTTTATCACCACCACAAGACATGCTTTTTTAAAGAACATTTTAAAACTATTTAGTGTTTTTGTGTGCTTCTCAGGTTGTCTCAAGTCAAAGCATTTGTTGTTTTGCTGGTGCTGATGATTCATTACTTGTTTTGAAATACACCCAACACGTACTGTAGCTTAACCACCTCATGACCTTAATGCATCATGTTAACTCACTTAGTCATTTTGGACAACACTCAATTCAACTCAACATACACTATATTCTCCAAAGCTGTAATAGAAAGCAGTAGTTCATTTATCTCAAACTACTGACAACAGACCCACTGAGCTAACCAAATTATCATTTCAAACACAGAAAGTTTTTTAAATATTAATAATTAAAACAGTGGTCTGTGGCATCTCCCTTTTGTTACCATAGAATACAAGTATTAGATTTAAATGGCTTTGCATTGGTATAAAACAATGAGAATAAGTTAAGTCTTGGTGTATGTTTTTATATTCTTGACTGTTTAGTGTTGCTCTGCCTCCTTTGTCATTCCGAACATCGAAGGACAAACACATGCCATGCAGGGTCGATCCCTGTGCACAGAAGTGTGATCTAGGCCAGGCGTTCATTTTCCCCTTTTAGAAGTCTGCTAATGAAGTCACAAACAGGCCGACCCGTTGGGACGTGCCCGGCCTCGGCTGCAAAGACGGTGGGAGACTTGAGGACTAATTGGCAGCACCCTTGTTTCCAGTGTAATTGCACTTATCTTGTGAGTCACCTTCGAGGGTCATTAAGGGGCTGTGGATTAATTGAGCAGAGCGTTGCGGAGTAAAGGGGAGAGTGGAGCCAATACTTGGGCCATTACGCCGATTGCAAACTTTCTCTGCATCTGACATGTCCACTCACACGGGACATTTCCGATCAGTCTGGTTAATCGCCCCTCCGCTGCGACTAACAAATGCACACAGAGCTTTTCTTTTTATAGCGGTAATCATTTTTTCACAGGCCAACGCCTACCTGTCCACTTCAACAGGCACATGCACCGTTTTTAGGAGACTAATGACAATGCTTTTAGCCCAAGCGCTCCGGGGACTAGCTTAAAACATAGTGCTCAGAGGACTATGGAGAGAAATCTTTGGAGTGGGATGTAAATTATGAGTGTGAGGCGTTGTGCGTGAGCCTGTGTGATGTCAACGTCCTGTGAATGTAGCAGTTCACATTTCTCATCATATCAAGGGCAAATGCGCCGGCTGCCAAAATAGAATGGAGAAAACCGAAGTGTAATAAAACTCGGCGCTCAGGGAAATGGCTCTTGTGCATATTTTGGCTCACTCCGCTCAATTCATTTTCAAGGTCACCCGTCATGTGTGGGCAATACTCACGCTTTGCACTACACTACGCCTCCCAAGTTCTGTACACTACGCCACAGTGTAGAATGGTACAGTCAGAAGTGGGAAGAAACCAGAAGCGTGCAGAGTCGCCAAAATCCTTATTCATCTAAATTATCTAAACTTGGCTAAGAGTAATAGTATGTAATGACAATTCGACCAAAATTTGCTATTAAAGGAGAGGCACACTAGAGTTGTTTGTTGAGCTTGCATAAAAGTTTAGGACTTTTGTAAAATAAATGGATTTGATTACAAAATCTTTCAAGTATGATCTTCTAAAAAGAAGGAGTGTGAAATGTGGAATTACAATCTGGACTTTTAGCACCAGATGTAGCCAAAAACAGTCATGCAGCAGATCAAAAGTCAGAAGTAGATTGTAAGTCATCCATTCAAATGCTGGTACTTCTGAGTCAGCCTTTGTTGATCCTCTAGTTGCATCACTTTGAGCTTTCTCAGAGCATCATGGTCACCATTTTATTGGTTTGAATGTAACTAAAAAACCATCAGACCTACCAGCTGATTTTCTTTTCTGCAGGTAGCTTAGCCTCCACATTCTGTGAAGCTACAGCCGCATCCATTCCCAGTGCTTTGTGTACAAATAACGCTGTGTCCAGTCATTGTGTTTAGTCTACCCATTCCTTTGAAGTGACAAAGCAAAGCACATGCCTTATATTAGCCCAGGTTCTGATGGAAAATATAGAACATGTCCTTTCCTGCATGAAAGGAATATTGTTTATGAGGCTTTGGCGAGGGATCAGAGGGTTAAATTAAGTTTAATGTCACATGGTCCATTCACATAAAAAGGAACCAACAATAAATACTGAAATACTCATTTTAATACAGCAGTTTACACAACTGCGATCAATAGACCCTTAACCTTCACCAACAAATTTTTTTCAATCATTTCAATTTCAAACTTTTTTATCCTCCACATGAATTATTTAAACATAGATTGTACAATGTTTAATCTTGCAATTAGTAATATGTAACTACATCAATTGACAAATATACGTAGGTTTAAAAGAATGCAATAAAGTAATGCAATAAAATAATAGATCTCAACCATTCTATCCCTCTAATTGGCTACATTTTTTAATTTAATTAGTTTTATTTCCTTCCTGTAATTTTTTTTATCCTACCCAAATCAAAACACTTAGCCTACTCTACTGTTCTGTTCTGTAAGGCCAAAGTGTCTGGTGATATTTGATTTCATCAAGATAACACCTTCAGAGACCCTTTTGGACTGAAGGAATATAATAATAATAATTGATGATTGGATTCATAATATGATTTCACGACAGCTTCAAGGTAAGTCACCGTTGCTAATTGTGTTCATAATGCTGGCAAATCTCAAGTAATAGAATCAAAGCTTTCAAATGAGGTACAGCATGTCAATGTTCACAAAACATTTGCTGTGGTGATTTGTACACAAACCTCTGAGTGTTGGTGAAAAACACCTAGTGGAGCATGGATCAATAGGCTAGACGTTGTGTTTTTTCTTAATGAGGTGACGGTAAACATATCTCATACAGATGGGCAGAATTCGTGATTTTATTTTGGCCATTTTTCAGAGAATATGAGATGCCAAGAAAGTTGTTTGGGATACAAAGAAAAACCCACAAATAACTTCAGCTGAAATACAGTGGTGTGGCTCTTTCAAGATGCACAATCAGGACGCACTTGAAGAAAAATGGGCTGCATGGTCGAGCACGCCATTACTACGAAAATGCCTCAAAACTTCTGGAACAAAGTCATTTAAGTGATGAGACCAAAACTGAACTTTTTGGCCACAACCACAAACGTTACATTTGGAGAAGAGTCAACAAGGTCTATGATGAAAGGTACACTGTTCCTACTGTCAAACATGGAGGTGGATCGCTGATGTTTTGGGGATGTGTGAACTACAAAGACACAGGAAAAGATGAATGCAGCATGTTATCAGAAAATACTGGAGGATTTTTGCCAAGAAGAATGGGCAGCTTTACCATCTGAGAAAATAAAGAGCCTCATCCACAACTACCACAAAAGACTTTAAGCTGTCATTGATGTTAAAGGTGGCAATACATAGTATTAAGAACTGGGGTATGTAAACTTTTTATCAGGGTCATTTATGTAGTTTCTGTTGTCATTATAATTTAAAAAGAATAAACACAACTGTTTGACAATAAATGGCTTCACCCAACCACTAACTATGAGTGGAACAATTTTTTTGTGTTTTCATTCATATTCTTGGCCAATGAAAAATGGCCAAAAGAAAAATCACAAATTCTGCCAGGGTATGTAAACTTCTGAGAACAATTGTATATGCAGGATGCAAAAAATGCGACTACAGTCCACTGTTCCTACTGCAGCACCCCCGGACACCAGCGCTGTTGCCAGTAGGAGATACTGGCAAAAAAAATCAGTCCCATCGCGTGCCGCATCTGCCTCAGGTTCAATGAAGGCACTACAGCTCTGGAATTTTTAGGTTGTTGTGAGTAAGTTGTTTCTGAGCAAAACACTGCTGAGGGGTAAATTTAAAAGTGCATGTCAGCAAATGTAGTAGGCTAGTGTTAGCAAGAACTTTGTTTGGTAGATACTCAATATGATAATAGCGGTGGATGTAAAAGACATTGACATTTTTGAGGATTTTATAAGAAGACTGACATTAGAAGGAGAGACTAAATTGCAAAAGATAAGTAAAGGAACTACAGCTGGAGCCAATAGTTTTTTCAGGCAGTCATTTGGACGATGATCCCGGGCATATGTTGAGTGCTTTTGATCTATTGTTTAGTTGTGAAGCTGTGGTGTTAATGTGCTCTTTATTTACGTGGACCTTAATGTGGGTTTTATTTGGTGGTAAACCCCATGCTTTTAATGAGAAAAATGCTTCCGTCCTGGTTGTGACTATGGCAGCTGGCTGGCTGGCTTTTTGAGGCAAGGCACAAACATGCACTACAACACACTTTTTTCAACACCCCCTACTCAAAATTTGTGGCTGACTAATAGTTTGACTGTGTATTGATGTTTGCAAATATTTGCCCTCCACCGGCGCAAATCTCAAAGTCTGCCTATGGTTGGATGCACATTTTTCAAATGGTTGAGTACATGATTTGGACATTAATAGCCTCAAAATTCTGTATACTGTATGTTGTCATTCATGCAACGGTAAGTTTACTATGTGATCCTACGATCTTGCTTCCTGCTTCTGAAGAGGGCAGTCGCACCTCTGCTTGCTCATGCAAGCTTTACTTTTCTTTTTAGTTAACTCCACATTTACCCAATGATGTTATGATCAACTTTTTACATTTCCTTTTTACTTTTTTTTTTACTTTTTCCTTTTTACTTTCCTTTAACTCGATTTTTATGTTTTTACTTATTTTTCACTTTTTAAAAAACACATTGGACCTGCTGAGCGACTGCAGCCTTGATATCTATTTTTCAACATGTCTGGTGTAAAAACAGCTACTACAAACTCTTTCTGTCAAAATTGTTGGAAATATCAACAGGATATCAGTGTGCTACAAACAAAGATTTTTGCTTTGGAATCTAAAAGAGGACTTCAGGAGACGATCCCGATCACACAATGTGGTAAGACTGTGAATTTAAACTTGGATGATACAGTGTCATTCCCAAAACTGAGAAAAGCAAAGGGACTTAAACAAAATGATGCCACCTGGCATAAACTTGGTGCCCAGCCAAAACAGCACTGGATTAGAAAAAAGAATGCTGGCGACACAAGAGCATATGTAGCATCACCAGACATCCAGCTAAAAAACAGTATCCAACCACTGACTGAGCTAAAGATTAATGAACCAACTGACAAACATGGAGTAAATCAAACTTATTCTATGGAGAACAGGAGACATGAATCTGTGGAAAAGCACCAGGCAAACAGAGACAGAGAATCTATGTCAAAAGTGAAGGTCAGAGATATCTTGCTGCTTGGAGACGGTGCTGTCCGAGACTTAAACAATAGTAGATTTGCTACATGCAGCTTTCCAAGTGCTACAGTCACTGATATAACAGCACTTCTTCCCCCAAGTCATGTCCAAACACACAGGGATTAAACAGCTGATGTTACACGTGGGTGCAGTTGACACCAGGAAGGGGGAATCAGAAGTTTTAAAAAAAGGATTTCTCCAGGTTTTTAGACAAACTTGAAAACCTGGAAGTGCAATCTTTTATCAGTGGACCACTCCCAAACATCGACAGAATGATCAATAAATGATGCTGATTGCATTGAATACCTGACTGTCCAAGGCCTGTGAGACAAGAGGAGTACACTTCATTGATAACCTGTTCAAAGGAAAGGGCCCACATCTAAACAGGGGAGGGGTCAGGAGGCTAACGGATAATCTCCTGCACTCCCTGAGACACCTAAATGGTTCTGGGCGCCCTCTAGAACAAAGAAAGGGTCATCTGAGAAGCTATCAGCCACTGAATGAAAAAAGCACTCCTGCCTCACCAGCCAAGGATCCTCCTCTGACTCTACCACCATCAACATCTCCACCACTGAAATGGACCCAACCCAAATCCCTTGCAAACAGATAAAGTCAGGTCAAACAAACTTGAAACAGTGTTCAATGTCAAGTCTTTGGGAAAGACATCTTTTTTAATTAATGATTTTATAACTTCAAATAAGCTTGATTTTATGTTTTTAACAGAAACATGGTTAGACAGCAGAACTGGAAATATGGTCCTTATTGAATCCACGCCATCAAATTTCACATTTTTATTAAAAAAGGCGAGAAAACAAAAAGGGTGGTGGTGTATGTGCTTTTTTTAGAGATAATTTTCTTATCCAGAAACTATCACTTGGAGAGTTTTCATCATTTGAGTATGTGTCATTCAAAATGGAGTTGAGGTTTTCTCCATCTATTTTATATGTAGTTCTTTACAAACCACCCCAACAATGTCATGATTTTATTGATGAGTTTACTGAAATGCTTTCAGTTATCTGCACAGAATTTGAACAAATAGTCATATCAGATGATTTTAATGTGCATGTGGATAACGTTTGTGACAGAAATGCCAAAGAAATTTCTACTATTCTTGATACTTTTGGTCTTTGTCAGCATGTTAATGAGCCGACCCATATCAGAGGTCACACTCTGAACCTGGTCATTACTAAAGGTGTTCATATTTCAGATGTCACTGTGATTGATGTTGCTCTATCTGATCATTCTTGTGTCTTTTTTCATCTGTCCATAATTCCAAAAATTGCTGTTGGACCTACCGTTGTACATAAGAGACACATTAATGATAACACCAGGACACAGTTTATGGAGGCATTCAGGTTTGAAAATGCCTCATCAGGTCAAGTTGATGATTTGTTGAATTGTTATACTTCAGGTGTTTTAAATGTTATGGACACCATTGCTCCTGTTAAGGTTAAATTGATCGGGACGAGGCAGAAGGCTTCGTGGAGCAATGCTCACTCTGTCAGGGCACAGAAAAGGGAATGCCAAAAAGCCAAAAAGCCAAAAATGGCTTAAATTGAAACTCTTTATTCATTATGAAGTTTACAAAGAAATTTTGCATGTTTTCAATCAAACTTTGTAAAAAGCAAGAGAAATATTCTTCTCAGAGATCATCAACAACAATAGTAACAACTCACGTGTCCTGTTTGCTACAGTGAACAGATTAACAAACCCTTTAGCTCCATTTCCTCCAGAATTAGTTTCCACCACTAAATGCAATGAGTTTGCATTTTTTTTCAATGAATCAAAGCATTAAACATGCAATACAGTCAACAGGACATACAACAACACTGCAGCCACCTAGGAGGCACTTGGTTGGGTTAACACATTTTACACCCATTAATGACAAAACACTGTCTCCAGCCTGAGTTCATCCACCTGCTGACTTGATGTTTTACCCACTAGGTTTCTAAAATCAGTACTAAGCAGTTTATTACCACAACTCACTGATATAATAATTCAATAATTCCTTACAGTCAATAATTCCTTACAGTCCGGAACATTTCCAAGGGCCTTAAAAACTGCTGTCATTAAGCCTCTCCTAAAGGAGAGCAGTCTTGATGCTACAGTGCTCAACAACTATCGGCCCATATCAAACCTGCCATTTTTAGGTAAAGTCATCAAAAAGATTGTATATCAGCAACTTAATTACTTTCTTTTACTTAACAACTGCTTTGATCCCTTTCAGTCAGGATTCAGGCCCCATCACAGACTGAGACTGCACTTATCAAAGTCACAAATGACATCCGTCTGAGCACTGACGCAGGCAAAGTCTCTGTCTTAGTTCTGTTGGACTTGAGTGCTGCGTTTGATACAGTGGACCATGGAATCCTGTCACAAAGATTAGAGGAATGGATAGGTATCACTGGAACTGCCCTTAAATGGTTTCAGTCCTACATTTACATTTACATTTATTCATTTAGCTGACGCTTTTATCCAAAGCGACTTACATTGTTCTAATGTAATTACCAGTGTTACAGTCACTGGAAGCAAGGTGGGTTAAGTGTCTTGCCCAAGGACACAACGACAGTATGAACTGTGGGGAGAGTGGGAATCGAACCGCCTACCTTCCAGTTGAAAGACGACCACTCTACCCTCTGAGCTACTGCCGCCCGCTATCCTATCTTGAAGACAGGAAGTACTTTGTTTCGGTTGTTAACTGTGTATCAGACCAAATGGTCCTGACATGTGGGGTTCCACAGGGGTCTATCTTGGGACCCCTATTATTTAATCTCTACATGCTTCCTTTAGGAAAGTTAATACGCAGCTGTGGCGTATCCTACCATAATTATGCAGATGACACTCAGATTTACATTTCACTCACAGCAGGTAAAAATGGACAAATCCATTCACTGTATCACTGCATTGAACAGATAGACATGTGGATGCAAAATAATTTCCTCCAACTGAACAGAGACAAAACTGAACTAATCTTTGGGCCACAGAAACAAAGAGAAAGTGTCAGCAGTTACCTCGAGTCTCTTTCTCTAAAATGTCAAATTCATGTTAGAAATCACATTAAGTGTCACATTAAGTCACATTAAGTCAATTACATCATCTGCATTTTATCACCTTAAAAACATTTCCAGAGTCTCAACCAGACTTAGAGAAACTTATCCATGCTTTTATCTCCAGCAGGTTAGATTACTGTAACGGCCTGCTCACTGGTCTCTCAAAACGAGGGTTAAAACAGCTGCAGCTTATTCAGAACGTGGGTGCTCGGGTTCTAACTAGCACTACTGGTTTACAAGTCTATTAATGGTTTTGTTAAGGACTGGCTGAGAACCCAAAATGCAGACACACGGTAATAACTCAAAAAACAGATTTTTGAATAATAGTTTGAATAATAGTTAAAAGGAGCGGGTTCTTCGAGGATAGAGAGGAATACCAGTAGAAGACCGGGGCTGGACTGAAACGGGACTGACGACGGGACTAGACAGATCAGGAGGAGACAGAGGCGGGACGGGAACAGGACTGACGGCAGGACTGGAAGGATCTGAGATGGACAAAAAGAACCGGTAAGTAAACACAAAATACAATAGGCAATTCTAGTGCGAGACGTTCTACTAACGGTAGCTAGTGTTACGATCTGGCATCGATGAGCTGGACGCGGTGACTCTTATACTCCGTTGATTACCAACGTAAAACAGCTTGTCAGTCTCTGCCGGCGCTCCCGCACACCTGTTTCCACTCCGCGAGCCTGTAGGGGCGAGGGAGCCGGAGGCAGACTCCGGAGAATCCGTGGGTAGCTGCGCTGGGTCCTGAGCCGAGATGACAGGTTTAGCACCAGAATATATTTCTGACATGCTAGTTGCTTATGAACCTCCTCGGACTCTGAGAACATCTGGGACAGGCCTTCTGCTCGTACCCAGAGTTAGAACTAAACAAGGCGAAGCAGCGTTTAAGTTTCATGCAGCAAAAACCTGGAACAGCCTCCCAGATGAAGTAAAACAAGCCTCAACTTTAACAATGTTCAAGGGGAGGTTTAAAAACCTTCCTCTTTAGCTCCGCCCATATTACAACTTAAAGTGTTTTTTAATCTGCACTCTTCTTTTAAAATGTTTAAAATTTTTCTTATGTTTCTTAATCTAAATCTTGTAAATTGCCTTTTATTCTTGTAAAGCACTTTGAGTTACCCAGTGTATGAATTGTGCTATATAAATAAAATTGCCTTGCCTTGCCATGTGAATTTAGCCCCCTTTTATAACCTTACCACTGTTGTTGTTGCCCATCATATTTTAAAGCCCTGTACTGACAACTGTTGTGATCTTTTAAATAGAATTCTGCACTTTATCTCCAAATGGTCCTGTACAGTACAATATTCTTGGCCAAAGCAATAGCACAGTTTCACAACACATTTGTATTCTTTTTGTGTTCAGGTTATAAATGAGCTTACACTCTCGGCCTAAAAGGAAATGTACTACTATAGCCATGTAATCTGCTACTGCCAGTCTTTTGTGACTGGGAATGGTGAACAATCTGCGGATGTAGAGCACTGCTGTTTCTATAAATCCAGGGTGAGGCTGGGCAACCATGACCTGTCCCGTTTAGCTACCCCCCCTGGTTGTATCATGGCCTGGCCAGTTTCAAGTAGTTGTAGGTAGGGCATCCAAGAAACTTTGACTAGACTATCTGTTAAACTTTTATTTTTTTCTTAAGCTCTCCATTGTTTAGTGCAATTTGAGTAAAGGCTGACTTCTAAATAAAGAATAAATACAGTACATTGCAGTCACTATTAGACTTCCTACTGTCCTGTCATGTGCCCAGGTTAGTGGTCTCAAGGTACTTATCCAGATGATGCCGCTTAGATGATCTCTTGCGGTCTGGCTGCCTTTTGAAAAAATAGCTACTACCTCTAACTACCCCTGAACTATGTTTTGAATAGTGTATGGGACTCTCTAATTGTGACCATATCAACCATATTAACCAAGAAATGTCAGGAAATGTGTAAATTCCCTAAAAATGGTATCATAAATTCACAGGAATGGAGACAGCCCAATATAACAGAATAAGAATTTTTATTTTTAATCTGAGAATAATTGGGGAAATCACTGAATATCATGCTGACCCTGTCAGTTTTCCACTGGTTTACACTTCAAAGCTTCAGTGCAGTAGCAGAATATCTGTATCTGCAAGACTCATAACCCCAGTCCTGGCTTTTAGTCAATGTCAAAGGTTTGGTGAGATCAGCTCTTTACTTTTGATGGCTCAGCAGGCAACCGTGCACGCGCCGACTGCAGGTTACCACTACAAAGCCTTCACAGTGAGTGGTGTACACTGCAGATGTAGAACGCCCGGCACGACAATAACATCTTCTGGTTCATTTACATGTGTTTTAGAGAGGAGTTGCTGTTGAGTGCTTGCTGAACAAACTGAGGGTCTTAACCTTCTCTAATGCACCCAGATTGATGCATCCACCGCAGTTCTGCCTTTGCCTATGTCTCTGTTGTTTGTTGGTACAGCTGGTTTAGGCTGCGGCTCGCTCTCTTTGAGGGGGAGATGGATGTTGATGGGTCTGACCTTTATCTGCGTGCTCCTCCATGCATGGCTCACCAGCAGAGAGAGCGCTTGTCAACAGCCGCGTGTCTGAACAATATGTTTGTGTGCATGCTCTAATCTCATACTAAAACCGACCCAGCTTTCTCATTGAGGAAGAGGCAGGAGACAGACGAAAAGGGCATATTTGTGTTCTGCCACAAAAAAAAAAAAACACAAAAAACAAAAACAGGCTAGCCAAGCTCAGAACAACTGCATTGTAAAGAGGAGAGAGCATGGGGGGCATGGGAGGTAGCAAAATGTCAACATGATAAATCCAGCCTTTACAAGCCATCTCTGTTCCATCCAGAATTAATAATCTGATCTATCAAAATGTTTCGGAATAATTGATTCACCACGGCCTGTCGTGTATATCCTCACTGTGGGGTCTATAAATCCGGTCTTAAAAAAAAGTTATGGCTGATATATTGGCCGCGTGCTGCCCTGTGGGATGCCTGAAGGGGGTAGGGGCTTTTTATTGGCGGAGGATAGCGTTTGTTAAACAAACCTTGCCCGAGCTTGGCGGGTGTCTGGTGCACGTGAGAGAGAGATCAATCTCACCAACCTGAGTCAGGCCTCTAATAGATGGAGGAGGTGCCGTCTTTGTTTAAGATGGTTTTACCTCAGAATCACTCCACGAGCTGCCACTGTGCACTACATCACTGCACGATACAGTTTGGACTGGACGCAGAAAACAAACTGCCAGAAAGCTGCCCATTACTCACGTCAAATCTTGTCTTTTCACCAACCTTTTCCAAAACAGAGCTCTGAACACAATACCATTTTCTTCCAGTTTCTTCCACAAGATTCTGCAGAATAATTACCTTTACTTGAACTGATAATACAGTATTATGTGTAATGTCAATTACAATTATTTCATTGGCAGGATTAATATTTATGTATGAATATGAAGTATGAAGAGCATCCTTCAATGCTTTTTTCAGTTTAGTAAATACAACATCCAGCATTAAATATTCTCATTGTACTCATAATGGCACAGACTGATTGTTTTTTATTTTATTTATATTTGCCTTAAACCAGCTGTCCTGTACTTTATTTTATTTGTTTACTTAACAAAGGACAGCGCATATAATAAACAGTACAACTTTCAACATGCCAGAGTTTGCCAAAAGTGTAGTTTTTGTTTGTTGTCTCTTGCCAAAGGCACTCTAGAAAACAAACATACAAACATTAAAGAAAAGGTTTAAGTAAAAGCATCTGGAGTCAGTTTTCAACGAGACAAAGCTAGCAAACACAGGAGTTGTGGATTAACTGGACATAGTCAGTCGGCCCCGAAGGACGGCCGGCAACACACGTTGACAAGCTGGTCCAGGAGGGGAGGACAGAAAACTCAGGACCCGGTAAACAGGTTAGCCGGAACAGGTCGCAAAGTCAGCTAACTGGATCGGTTTAGCAGGAACAAGTAACAGGTTCGCAGGGGCAGGTCACAGGTAACAGGTGACAGGTGAGCAGGAGCAGGTAACAGGTGAGCAGGAGCAGGTCACAGGTGAGCAGGAGCAGGTCACAGGTGAGCAGGAGCAGGTAACCCTGGATGTGTTCGTCTGGAGTCAGTAAAACAATCTGGCATTGAAAACTGAGTCCAGATGCTTTTACTTTAACCTTTTCGTTGATGTTTGTATGTTTATTGTTTTTAGAGTGTCTTTGTACATCTGGCAAGGGACAACAGATGGTTGTAATTGTTGGTTATTGTAACTGGTCTGTCCTTTTGTGTTCTAAGTGTCATATGTCATTTGTGTTTTATAAATTGTGTGTTTTATATACCTACCTTAGGACAGTGGATGAGAACTAGCTATTATACTAACACCGGTGTATTTACATTGATGCTTTTGCTGACATGTTAATGCACTGTCCTAATTCAAATAAAGAAATGAATGAAGCTAAATGTATTGAGTTGTTGGGAGGGTATTGCATTCGCAAGAAGCTCTTACAGAAAAAGCTGAATGACAAAACGCCTTAGGCGGACTTTGAGATTTGCTCTGGGAGGGGCAAACATTTTTGCCAACATCAATGCACAGTCGAAGTACAGCATGCATAGCCACAGTATTAGGGGGTGTTGAAAAAAGTGTGTGTGTAGGGGGGGGCTTGCTAATATTAATTAATAATTAATGTAGCTGATATATGTCCAGCTGCACATTAGCTGCTGTTATCAGTCAACAACAGAAGCATAAGCACTGAGCTGCAGTGAGTGAATAGTTTGAAAAAGTTTGGCTGGTGTCATTCATCTGAATCCTGAGAAACAGTTCTAATGATTTATCTCATCCTGCACTCACTAAAATGTACACAAAGTCTGGGCTAGAGCCAAGCCATGCATAGATGCATGTTTGTGCCTCAAAAACAGCTACTTCAGCCAACTGTCACAGTCACGACCAGGACGGAAGCATTTAGCCTACCAGTAAATAAAACCCAGATCTATGTAAATAAAGGGGGCGCAGTGGCTCTGTGGTAGAGCAGTTGACCTTAAACCGGAAGGTAGGCGGTTCGATTCCCGCTCTCCCCACAGTTCATACTGTCGTTGTGTCCTTGGGTAAGACACTTAACCCTCCTTGCCTACAGTGGTGTTCCAGCTGTGACACTGGTGAATGTAACCTTAATGTAAGTCGCTTTGGATAAAAGCTTCAGCTAAATGACTAAATGTCAATGTAAATAAAACGCACATTAACACCACAGCTTCAACTAAACAATAAACCAGTAGCACTCACCACATCCTCCTATTGTGGCCAGGTTCACAGTCCAATTTACTGCCTGAGAATAGCCAACTGTAAAATGCAGCTGTACTTGGTTGATCATTTGTTTACTCTCTCTCATTATTGTTTGGTACAAATTCATGTTGAATTTGTGCCAAACAAACCTACTGCTAACGCTACCACATTTACCGCCATGTGCTTTTAAATGTGTAGCCCTCGGCAGCGTTTGGCCCAGAAACAACTTACAAACAACCTACAAATGTTCTGATTGGTTGATTATTTCAAGAGCTGCCTTCAGTGAACTTGAGGCAGAAACAGCACAGGTGCGGCTCGTGGCATAATTTTTTGCCAGTATCTCCTACTTGCCACAGCACTGGTGTCAAGGGGGGGTCAGGTGTAGTCGCTTTGCCTCCATGTATGTGAAGGATATAATGATTCAGATTTATTTCTTGCAATCATTTAAATTTTATTGCATTACTTTATACATTTTTTACCTATTTGTCAATTGATGTAGTGACATATTTCAGTACAGTGGAATAATACGGTCTCCTCTAGAAACTCTACCACTTCATTATTCCATGTTGGGCTCAAGAGAGTGAAAGAGTTACTAAAAGCTGAAACACTATAGTCTGCTGATTAAGCATCAGAGTAAAACCGAGAACTGAAAAGAAAAACCACAAACGGCAAACAAAGCTTGCTTTGTTCTTGTGGTATACAATTATTTACAACAAAGAAGAAGACAGTCGCTATACTTTTTTGGACACACTCAAACAAGGCCAGTATCTTCCAGCTTTAGCTAGATTCTGACATTGCGTCAATGTTCCTACAGTGCTTTAAATATGAGCAGAAGTGGAGTCTCATTTGTTGATAGCTCCCTTTATGCTCATCTTTCTCTTACATCTTACCTTGTCCTAAAAAAGTGTTTGCGTGAGGGGTTTGAACTGGTCCCATCTTAATACTGCCACTGCAGTTAGTAACGGAGACATTGAAGAGGTGAGACAAACTAGGTGTGCACAAAGCAGCATATGCACAAACAAGAAAAGATAATTTATGCAAATTTGCCTTGTGGCCTTTTAGTTTTAATTTCACCTCACATTTTTTCCACTTTATTACTTTTGCCTCATTGTGAAAGGAGCTCATGTGGTTTGTACAGAACACTTAATTCTAGAAGTCTGCTTTTTTACAAACACCAAGACTAGCATGAAAGGGGACAGTGACTTTTTTGTTGTTGTGTGGACCAGGAAGCATGAATTCAATTCAACTTAAATGAATTAAAAAGCAAATGAATTGATTGTAGAGTCTTATATAAATTATATAAATAAATGTAAGTCATTGATGATCAGTGCCAGAGGCTGAAATATTTACTTTGTAACTTTATGCTCACATCACTGTTGATCACTTTGATTAGTTGATATTGACTTCCACATCACTCATCAGATATAATTCTAACAGTGGTCCACTCATTCACTTTGCTTTATGTTTTAATTACTCAGACACAACTACTGCCGCCAAACTGCAACCAGAAAATCCAGTTAAAAATCAATCCTGTTTGGAATAAATTTGAAGTAAATTTTAAGCTACTGTGTGCATTCAGTAGCATGTAGTATATCCTGAAATGTTCTTAAGGATTTCAGAATGTAATTTATACCATGATGACATCCTTGAGATTCACATTAACAATAATACATAAGCTGTAGGCTTAATTAGCTTTTAGTCAGAACTGACAAATTATGTTTTATGCTGGAACTATCCTCTGAAAACACAAAAGATACATCATTCCAGCTATTTTTACGCTATTCAAAACAATAATATATGTTTGACAGGTGACCCATTAATCATATTCAATCTTTTATTTTCACCAATCCACAGTCTGGCATCCTTTTGTCTGCTCAGTCATACTTTGGTGCTCATTGACCTATTTTACCTGTATAGATCAAATGATCATTCAGTCATATAATTGAGTCATGGTAAATGGTGTGCATTTTTACTGCGCTTTTTTTGCACCCTTCTCGGGCACCCAAAGCACTTTACATCGTGCTTCCATTCACCCCATTCACACCCGGGGCAGACAGAGAGTGGCTGTCATACACAAGGCGCTCACATCCTTCTCCGGCAACCACCTCTACAGTCACACACATTCATACACCAGTCACAGACACTGGAGGCAAGGTGGGTTAAGTGTCTTGCCCAAGGACACAACGACAGTATGAACTGGGGAGAGCGGGAATCTAACCTAATCTATAGGATGACCGTGCCAATGCGTGAGTCATCCTAATGTGAGTTTGTTATCGTGTGAGAAGACAGGCTGTGTCTGACATTGCTATAGTGCACTATATAAGGGATATAGCATTTTATAGAAATGTCCAAATGTCTAGGTTCCAAAATGTGGTGCACTCAAAGTTCAGATTTTTAACTTCAAATCTTTTAAGGTCAAAACAGATCATAAAGCATTACATGATATGTTTGGGAAGAACTGCTGAATTTATTTGAACAAAACAGAGTCAGTGGGTTGAGAAATTCTGTGACAACGAAATAATATTTTTTTTTGGTATTAAGTCACTCCAGCTCCTGAGCACCTCCAACTGTCACGCAGCCGACCAGGGTTTGGTTCCTTGACGGGGAGCCAGTACTCCAGCCATAGGGGTTAATATCCCGTGTACCTCATGCTCATGTGTTGATCTGGACCTTAGATGGAGAAGGTTGGGTCAGGAAAGTCGTCTGGTGTCAAACTTATACTAGACAAAACATGAAAACCTCTAAAGGATTCGCTGTAGTATCTCCTAAAGGGAGCAACCAAAAAAAAAAGTTTGTTAAGACTCTACAGCCTAAACTTACTAAGAAGTGCATTTTTTATAGCAATTGTGAGGTACCTTATGTTATTCTCTGAGGATATGCTTTGCATTTGTACAACTGTAAAACAAACCAGTCTCCTCTTTTATTTCTGCGCAGTGACAAGACTGTAACTGCGCAGTGAATATGTGGAGAAAGGATCAACAACAGTTGCTAATGCTTTCTACAAAGCAGACCACAACTTTTAGCTGACACAAATACTTAAATTTATCTCTTTTACACAAACTATAATTAATTTGGGTTTATTTCATTATTTTCTTGAGTTTAGTAACTAGACAGGTGTATTACAGGATTTGTAATTACAGTCTGTTATTTACATGGTTAACAGTGTTGCATTTGTCTTGTCAGTTTTGTGTGAACTGGAGACGTCTGCCAGCTCATATTACAAGTCCACCCACTACTTTGGCTTATCATGACCCTTGGTGTAGAGGCAGCCTGACAGAACAGAGGCAGATACATTTTTTTACTGACAACCCCTGTGGAAAGTAGAGCCCTTAGCCGCCCAGGACCTTTTACCGTACAGACTCCTGTTTGACAGCCAAAGCTATGATGCACCTTTTACAGCAGCAAATTTTGGTGAAATTTATTTTACCTTCGTCTACCGGAACACCACATCCAGGTTGAGACTTCTGCCCGAGGCTCTCTGCCACAAAAAGCTGACAACCTCCATCCAGCCCAGACAAGCTGTGTTCACTGGCCAGGGCTTGACATCTCACTACAGCTGCTCTCACATTTAGAAAAGAACACTGCTCTGGTGTCTACAGACAGAACATGACATTTAGTGGATGTGACATGTGCCACCAGCGCTAATGACCTAACTGTACTGGTCAAACAATGTATCAATAGGACATTATGATGTAAATTTCACTGATTTAGACAAATTTAAAGAAATATTATGCTGGATTTTTTTTAATCTATCAAATCTAATTATCAAACATGTTGCACATTTAAAGGGGCATAAAAAGGGCTACTGTTTTTACTTATACAAATAGAAAAGGTTATTACAAGGCTTCTCAAAAATCACAGGCATCATACAGTAATTCAATCAGTATGTTCACATGCAGACCCCACTCTGATTAAGCTCATAGCTTGATTAGGCCTGCACAGCTGGAGTTCACAACTCCAGGTTTACAGCACGAGAGAGAACCGAAGTACTGTGTCTGCTCGGGCTGATGGATTCATGTGTCCACTCCTTAGTATTTCACAGCATTTAGCCGTTGTTAAAAGGATAAAAGAAACTAACGTTGAACCGGACTCACTCATAGCACAGAATCCTAATATACCAGACTGAGTGAGTTGTAAACACAATACCTAAGTACAACATGCTCTTTACTGTTAGAGATGTTGCTGTTGGTGAGTTTTCTATTGAATAGGCTACATGCACACACTTGCACACATGCTGTTTGGTTTATAGTACACTTGCACACATGCTGTTTGGTTTATATTATTGTAATTCCGTGTGATTAATGCTGATGTAATATTGTGTGGTTATTGTTGTTATTTGTTTGGCTATTTTCGGTGCAGCTCTATGTTGTTGTAATTCCGTTTGGCAGTTTCTTTTTGTAAAGTGTGCTTTGGCTTTTATATTCTGTTGAGCTCTCTGGTCCCCTGTAGAGGGCTCTTAAACACATCAAAAGCACGATAGACTAGCCACATGTATATATATATATATATATATATATATATATATATATATATATATATATATATATATATATATATATATATAATATAGGTGTATGCATACAGTTTCAAATGTGTGTGAGGGGGGGCTATCATAGATGCCTTTATTGGTAGGGGAAACTGGAGCACCCAGAAGAAACCTACAGAGACACAGGAAGAACATGCAGACTCCACACAGAAAAGCCCTGCCCTGGATGGGAATTGAACCCAGGACCTTCTTGCTGTAGGGCAGGAGTGCTCAGCACTGAACGTGTTACAGCTTCTGATTTTTTACTTTAGCAAGGCTATTGAACTCTGTGATAAAAGCCATAGCAGACGCAAATTATAACCAAGAGTCGAATGTTTCATTATGTCTTACAATTTGACTGCAGGGTCTCTCTAATTAACTGATAAGTAACCGTGCTAATGGTTCTCTTGATGGATAAATACACCCTTAAATCTATTAATTAAACCTAGCCATAAAATTAATAAAGATCTTTGTAAAAGCATAGATTTTACATCTCTGCGGGTTGTATTTAGTTTGAAAACACCAGATCTTTACCAAGCGTAATAACCAGAGCCAGGCCCAACGGGCGGCAAAGATTGATGGCTTTCACCGAGAAAAGGTAATCTTATTACACGGCCATTAAAAAAACATCATTTATTAAGTTGACTAATAAAGCACCCGTCATTAGTGTTGATTTTAGGCAACATCTAATCAATACAATTGGCAGAATTCAAGCTTCAGGGCTCAGTGTTTAAGATGCAGGATTTGTTAGTAAACAACCCAGAGCGAGTCCTGCTAATTATGTGCCAAAATACGTATACGCTAACTTATCTATTTCACTGTCTACATTGTCTCTAATCTAACTAGACAAAGGCAGCATAAGTCTTGAGTATATTGCTTCAGATATACATTAAACTTTAAAAAGCTAAAACCCGCAGCCAAATTAGGCTATGAATCAACCTTGGTCAACAACAAGTATCACAATTAAGCATCAACTTAAGTGTCATTCATGTGATCAAAAAGGAGAAAAAGAGAGTCTTTTATTTATTATGCTTACATAATATACTGTAAGTTGTAAAAGGATTATCATGCATTTGACGTGCATTTGCAAGATCAGTCATCTTTGATCCTGTCACACTGTGCGGCATATGGCCACCGACATAAAGTCATAATGACCTATTTTGCCACATCCACTGTTAACTGAACGTTCGGATAAGCAAAAGTGCATACTGCCATTTTTGATGCATGCATAACGTCTCATGTTACTTGACTGTAACCCTGTTCCCTTAAAAAGCGGGAACGAGATGCTGCGTAGCATTACGCTATGGGGGAACATTCTTTGTGTGACCGGTTGTGAAGCAAGTGTGTCAAACACGCCAAGAATTGGCTTATATAACCTCTGCTGGTGACGCAGCTCATCAGCGGCAGCTGTGTGATTGAGCGCACCTGAACAGAGGGTATAAGAACGCATGATGCGGAAGCGTCTTCAGGTCAACTTTGTCTGAAGAGCGCCCGGACACGCCCAGTGCGGCATTGCAGCGCAGCATCTCATTCCCGCTTTTTAAGGGAACAGGGTTACAGTCAAGTAACCCGAGACGTTCCCTATCAAAAGCTACACTCGATGCTGCGTAGCATTACGCTATGGGGAACAGGAATACCAACGCCGCCGCACTGTAAGTGTCTGGACCCCTCGGGTTGTGAAGTGTGCACAAACACAAAAGAGGTCTCAAACAAGATTCTTGGGATGATGACTCAAGGACATGCGAGCCCGGAGTAGCATGAACATCCAAACTATAAAAACTGATGAATGTGTGCGTGGAAGACACAAACTTGCTGCAGAGGGGCACCTTTTGCTAGAGCTGTTGAAGCTGCAACCCCCCTAGTAGAATGAGCCCTCACACCTATGGGCAAAATTTGACTGCGCCTCATAGGCCAGGGCAATGGCATCCGTTACCCAACATAATATAGTCTGCCTGGTGGCTGAACCCCTTAGCTTGCAGCCCCAGTAGCATACAAACAGCTGTTTGACCTTACGCCACTGGCTAATGCGGTGGACATAAGTCTGGAGGGCACGTACTGGACACAGTAAGTGAAATCTCTCCTGCTCCGGTGTTGTAAATGGCGGAGGACAGAAGGCTTCAAGAATGACCGGATTTAAGGTAGAGAATAGAACTTTTGGAAGATAATTAGGGTGAGGGTGCAAAATGGCTTTGACCAGCTCAGGGGCAAAGTCTAGGCAGGAAGGCAAACTGTCAGAGCCTGCAAATCCCCAATCCTTTTAAGAGAGGTAAAAGCTACCAGAAAACCTATCTTTAGAGTCAGAAGCCTGACAGACGCTGACTCTCGTGGTTCAGAAGGAGTGCTTACTAAGCCTTCAAGCTCTATAGCTAGGTCCCAGGAAGGAACTGTAGCTCTAGTGGGCAGCCTTAACCACTTGGCCCCTCGAATGTAACGGTCAATCAGGGCGTGGCAAGCGAAAATGGCGGCCACAAAGACCCTGAGTGTGCTAGGATTTGTGTCCGAGGAGAGTTTGTCCTACAGACAACACTGAAACAATCTGGCAGTGAACTGGGTCTGCATGGTGTGTAGCACACCAGGCTTCAGGTCTTTTCAGGCATAGGCTCTCCTAGTAGAGGGAGACCTAGCACTCCAAATAGTCTCTCCAACAGGGGCTGGGAGCCCAATTTCTCTTAATTGGTCCCCCTCAGGGGCCAAACGTGAAGGGTCCAGAGCTCGGGCCGGGGATGAAACACTGTCCCCTGTGCCTGAGAAAGGAGATCCCTCCTGGTCGGAATCACGCACGGCGAGCCGTCGAGGAGAGATATTAGGTCTGAGAACCATACTCTGGTCGGCCAATGGGGCACTACTAGTAAGAGGTGCTAGTAAGAGGTGCGACCCGTGTTGATGGACCTTCGCCAGGGCTCCCGGGAGCCGAGTCACCGGGAAAACGCATCACGTCGCAGTCTGGGCCATGTATGAGCCATTGCGTCCAGACCCATGGGAGCTGGAGAAGTCAGAGAGAAGTAGAGGGGACATTGTGCTGTCTGCTGTGAGGCACAGAGGTCCACCTCTGCTTCGTCTTCCCCCAGATTTGGCCCACTAGCTCAGGGTGGAGTTTCCAGTCCCCGTGTGTCACAGCCTGTCTGGACAATAAATCTGCTCCCCCCTTCGTGTGACCAGGGCTATGAATCACCCTAAGGGACAGGACCTTGTCCTGAGCCCAAAGCAGAACCTGCTTGTTCAAGGGGCACGAACGCAGTCCGCCCTGACGATTTACTTAAGAGACCACCGCCGTGCTGTCTACTTGCACTAAGGTAGCCTCTTAGCTGCTGGATGAAGTATTTCAGGGCCAGAAATACAGCCTTCATCTCGAGGTAATTGATGTGCCATGCGAGAAGATGGCCTCTCCATATACCTTGGGCTGGACGGCCATCTAAGACCGCGCCCCAGCCCGTGAGGTGATGCATCTGTCGTTAGCATTATGCGACGACAACATGGACCTAGAGTGGGACCCAAAGTGAGAACCAGGGGTCTGAACCACATAGATAGGGTACAAAGCTCTCGGCGCGTAACCCTCTGCTTCAGGGGATTGGCCCTTGGATGAAACCCCCTGGCTCTGAGCCACAGCTGAGACGGTCTCATTCGCAGAAGGCCCAAAGGTATCACCGTGGATGCAGATGCCATGAGACACAATATTATTTTTGATGAAGTGCACAGTAACTTCTTGGCCTAGCCTGATAGCCTTGAGGGTAGTTAGAATGGACTCGACACGTGCAGGAGACAGATGTGCCTACATCTCGGTTGAGTCCCAAACAACCCCTAGATATGTTGTACTCTGCTCGGCAGAGAAAACACACGGCGTTGAGTCTCAACCCTAGAGATTTGAGATGAGCTAGGACGACATCCCAATGTCGAAGCACTAGCTCCTGAGACTGATCTACTATAAGCCAGTCGTCAATATAATTCAAAATGCGGATGCCCTGGAGTCGCAAAGGAGCCAAGACAGCATCCATGCATTTTGTATACGTACAGGGTAAGAAGGCCAGGCCGAATGAAAGAACCCAATACTCGTACGCTTTGCCCCCGCAAGACGACCCTCGGGGACTTTCTGTGCTGTTGCAGAATTTCTATGTGAAAATATGCGTCCTTTAGATTGATGCTGACAAACCAGTCGCCTAATCGAATCTGGAACACATTTTTTATTGTGAGCATTTTGAATGCTTTGAGGTAGCGGTTTAACCCGCAAAGGTCTAAAATCGGGCACAGCCCCCCGTTTATTTATTTATTTTTTTGAACTAGAAAATACCGGCTGTAAACCCAGATTGTCTGTCTGGTTGGGGAAAACATTCTGTAGCCCCTATGTCCAGCAGAACCTACATTTCCTGTTCTTTCTTCTCGTCAATACATGCGCTTGTCCTTGTTTCACAGAAGTGGAGACCACGCTGTTGAAACACGGAGGACGATAGGCAAACTGAATCCTGTAGCCTCTGGCCACAGTCCTCATTACCCACGGGGAGATATTTGGCAGTAGCACCCATGCTGCCAGTTTAATTTTGCGGGGGGGGTGTAAGACACCGCCGTCCTGAACCAAGGCAGGAGACAGCCGGAAACTTAACATTGCGCTGGAGACCACTGCTCCCCGAAACGCCAGTGGCGGCGGAGAAAAACAGCAGGCTCTTGAGGGTGCCAACATGGAGTCTTTATTCTATGATGTATTTTGTCCCCCCCCCCCCGTAAAGGACTGGGGCGCGCCAATTTCAGGACCTCCTTTTACTGGCGAAGATGAAATTCTGCAGGTCCGGCCTCTTTTGAGTAGCGCAATAATCCGCGCCCCCAGTCCTTTACGGGGGGGGGGGCGCGCCACACTCTCTACTGGGCCATTGCACAGACCTGTTTTGAGTGTTTAGAGGGGGCCCTGCTCCTGCAGCCACCCAATATTGCAGCAGCGCCACTCCTCTTGTAACCACCTCGAGCGGCTCCTCAACGCCACGTCAGAGCGGGAGAAGCGCTCTGAGGCAGTGGTGCCCGCAGAAGCCAGGGCTGAGGCGTCATCAAAAGGCTCGTGGGAAGCGCCGGAGCCGATGTCCGGAGCCGATGTCCGGAGCCGATGTCCGTAGCCGATGTCCGGAGCCGATGTCCGGAGCCACACCCAGATCGCACGCGACCCCCATGCTTACCAAACAAAACTCATTGTGATCATCATCAGAAATGAGCCTCTGGCACGGAGGAGCACATTCCTTCTGTGCTAAGCCATAGTTTTTATACGCTCTTAAATATATATAAGAACAATCTTACTTTATTGCAGCGAGTAGGTTGCCCACACTTCACACAAAAGCGGTCTGAAGACAAAGAAATCTGAATGCATCATGCATTCTTATACCCTCTGTTCAGGTGCACTCAATCACACAGCTGCCGCTGATGAGCTGCGTCACCAACAGAGGTTATATAAGCCAATTCTTGGCGCGTTTGACACACTTGCTTCACAACCGGTCACACAAAGAATGTTCCCCCATAGCGTAATGGGGGAAGCTATGCAGCATTGAGTGTAGCTTTTGATAGGGAACTCATGCGTTTTGAAAGGAAATGAAACTAATGTGCTCCACCCACTCACTGACACACACTCATAGTAACCCGGTTTGGCATCATCACAGCTTGTTGATGTGTAAAAGTGATTGAAACCTATAGTCCCTGTTCCAATCTCCATTAGCTCTCATGAGTAGATTAAAGCCATATTATCTTGACTTTGCAGGTCCAGGTCCACGATTATGCTAATGTTACCCTTTGACTAGCTCGCAACATCCATTTTATGGCAACAATAAAATAAAATATATTCACATTAATTGTATTCAGTAGTGTAATAAAAGTGGGATAAAGGGAATGTCCGCAGTATTAGGATTAGATTTATTTTTATACTTTTGCTGAATCCATCGACTCAACGTTTGCTACCAATTAATAAACTTTTATTTTCTGGAATTGCATCTTCAGAGAATTATAATTTATGTAGTTAAGAAGCATCAGCTCAGAAAGAATACGCGACTGCTGAGAACTGTGCACGTTGACTTTATTATTTTAAGAACACCAGCGAGTTTGACGTTTTAGAAGCCTCTCGACTCTGTCTCTTCAGGCGCACTCTCAGAGGTGTTAATTTCCAGCAGCAGATGAAGTGGTAAATGCAGCTTACCTCACTGTTAGAGCGCATGTGGGAGTGATAGAGGTTACCCAGAGTCAAGAGAGAATTGAAGAGAGAAAAAAACACCATGGTTGGATAAGAAGACAGATTAGGAGATTACCCATTTCACCGTTCGACATATTCTTCAGGCTTCAAACCAGCGCTTGTTTTTCTTTCTAGAGACGAGGGATATAAAAGAGAGAAATATAGAATTTTCCTCTATCGCGGCTTGCGCAAGATGGGATAGAATTGCAAAGTAGCTGGAGTGAATTTGAATTGAAGGTAATTTTATGGTTGACATAGCAATTTTTTTGGCCTGCCAGAGAGTCATCTGAAAATGACGGCGGCTCTGAAGTGATTGAAGGAAGACGCTCGCACTCGACTTCTGGTCATGTATGGGGTTGAGTATTGTACTGCCCATACATGTAGCAGTTACTGTGTACAATGTACAGTATGTGGAGAGGCAAGGTGAAAAAAAAATGTGAGAGTGTGCACGTGGGAAAGGCAAAAGTGAAAACATACAGGGATATGAGGCTCAGTGGTAGAGTGGTCGTCCTTCAACCGGATGGTAGGTGGTTCGATTCCCGTTCTCCCCACATACTGTTGTTGTGTCCTTAGGCATGACACTTAACCCACCTTGCCTTGTATGAATGTGTAAGAATGTGAATGTATTTGGTGATGGTCGGAGAGTCCGTAGGCGCGGAATGTACTGTACTGTAGAAACTGAATTGCCCTTTGGGGATTAATAAAGCTATCTGTATCTGTATCTGTATCTGTATGGCTGCAATGTCTCTGTCAGTCTGGCCCAGGGCAGCTGTGGTTACAGATGTAGCTTACCACCACCAGTGTGTGACTGTGGAGTGAATGAGCAATTTATATGTAATGTGTCTTTGTGTCTCTGGAAAAGCACTATATAAAATTGATATAATAATAATATATTCATTTCTGATTCCTGCTTTTAGCTTTTTTTATGGGTATCAGGTACTACTATCTTGTTTGCTTTTGCAGCCAAAGGCAAAAAAATATGTTAGGATTGTATTTAAGTAAGTAGGATTGTATTATTGTATTTAAGAGAAGTTTAATGCCCTCCTGGAAATTAAATGGTTGTCTCTGCAGTGGACATTTGGTTTTTGCTCATTTCTCTCACAGTTTGCGTGTGACTGTCACAGGGTGCCGGTTTGCACCTGGTGTGTATTCTCCCTTTCCTACCCTGTGAGTGCGCGTCCCCTTTAAATTTTTCAGACACGCGGATGGACCCGAGATGGGGAACGCCTACCACACCTGCGCAATCACCCAGACCAATCGGATGTGGCCCGGTCGAATTCAAAAGGCCCAATCAAAGAACAACAGAGGAACTGCGGAGAGGAAGTGACACAAGACAAGCGGACGGCACAGGAGGAAGGAGCGGCCCGGCGGACGCCGGGCAAAGGAGGAAGGGACGGAAAAGGAAAGGAGGATTGGCAACAGACGGGAAGTGAGGAGGGAACGGAAACGGAACGGACGGAAAGACCAGCACCGGGGACGCCGGTGAGAGGAGGAAGGAAGCCGGGAGGATTCCTAAGGAGACCTGAGGCCAGGGTACCCGCGAGGCATGCCTGGTAGGACGGGGAGCGAGGGGCCGATGAGGAGGCCTGGGGCGACCCGCGACCAGAGGGAGAGAGCCAGGGACCGGTACGGGCAGAGGATCCACGGCGGGGAAGTGAACGGACAGAGAAAGTAAAGGAAAAGGAAGAGAGAAAGAAACCAGGAAGGAGAGAGAACTGAAACGGAAGGAACAGAGAGACAGAGAGACGGACAGAGACGGAGGAACGGACAGAGAAAAGGACATTGAGCAGCACGGAGAGCTGGGCCGACTGAAGGCAGCGGGAAGCCAGAGGAACAACAGAGGAAACTACCGCATGCAACGCTCTGATACAGCTAAGTAAAGGGAAGTGTCAATAACTGGGTGGAAGTTACACTTACCTGAGCTGTTTTTTTCTATGTGCATAAGACCGCCTCTCCCTGTCCACAGCACCGTCTTCCCCCTGCGGGAAAAGGACCGGACCAGGATTCGGAGGAGCGACCGGCCGTATCTACGCGGACCAGGAGGGAACCAGGGACCCGTACAACGCCATTTTATACGCTAAGTGAAGGGACGTGTCCCGTATTTTTTATGCATGCTGTGTGGGTTAATTTATATATATATTAGTGTGGTCGCTAAGCCGACATTGTGTGTTTTAGTCCTGTGGCGGCGTATTGGGACCTCGGAATCCCCTGGGACCGTGGAGGGAGCGCCAGCACTCCTCTAAACCGGCCCCGTGGCGCGGACGGGAGGCTGAGGCCTACAACTGAAAACGACTCTTCCCTTTTACCCCGGATTGACTTTAAAGCCTATTTACTGGGCTTCTTAATAATGTTTTATTTTCTTTTATTTTAATATTTTTAATAAACTTTAGACTTTTAAACTTGGAAACTCAGTCCCCTCGTGTTTCTCTGTGGTACTCTCTTTTTGTAGTGATTAAACGAACCAGCAGCCGAGGGGCGCTGACATGACTGTGTTCTCCTCATGTTTGACAGCTAGTTCCTAATTTAAGAACCCGGACCCCTTTGGTTATAAGGAAAATAACAGTTTTGAATGGAGGTTCATGGGCAGCATTGAGAACTTTAGCAAAAGAGCTATCTGACTTGTCTCTTGGTTTATGCACCTTCACTTTTATGTACATAATTTATTTTTTATATTACATCTGTACATATGTAAATCACATATTTACTTTTGCTTTACATTACTGTATATATTTAAATTTACATCTTTATTTTCTAACTTAGTGTTTCTAAATGAGCTACTGTGACAAAGCAATTTCTTTTTTGGATTAATAAAGTTAAGTCTAAGTCTGGTAATATTAAAGAAAGATAAGTAATAAGACAAGAAATAAGTTTCATTGTTCTGAGAAAAACAAATCCTTTATGGCCAGAATAAAGAGGTGTGTCACTTGGTTCAGGAAAGTAAGTGACAATAATAATAATAATAATAATAATAATAATAATAATAAACTGATTACTGAAAAAGATGCTTTCTTGAAATAATTTATATCTGTTATCAACACATCCCTGCTCTCATCGGTTCATACTGTTGTGTCCTTGGGCAAGACACTTCCCCCACCTTGCCTCCAGTGTCTGTGGCACAGGTAAACTCCAGCCACAGTCTATCTATCCGAAGTCTGGGTAAAGAGAGTGGGTTGCAGCAGGAAGGGCATCCGGTGTAAAAAACATTTCGAATTCAGTATTTTTGATATCATTAAATTTGTTATTGCAGATTTTCTTGATATTAAGTTCTCTTTCCCCACACCCCTGGGGCTGTCCTTTAAGGAGCATGACTATAGATATAAAGGTATGCATTTTAGATTTCGCTCCAGTTACAGTATCCTTTGTATGTGTAATACAGAAGAATACACTCAAAGCTCACACCACAGCCTCTGTGAATGAGGCACAAAGCAGATGCTATTGTCTCTACACAAGAGATGACAAGATACAGGCAAAAAGCCACTGAAATCTACAGGAAGTGATGTCATAAGCGATAAGCAGTAACAAGAACACATCAGACACTGAGCTCCATAATTTGTGTCTTCATCTTTAGAAATGACATTCTTCCTTTTTGTCCCTGCTCTCGTCCCATAGCGTCTCTTATCTGGGAGCAATAATTAAACCCACAAGGGAGTATATTATGATGGACATATAAACCTATTTAAAATAAAATTAAAGATGTTATCACACAGACTGCAATAATGAAAAGCTTTGGGGAATTACAATCGCAGGCTTCTCTCTTTAGCTGAATAAAAAAGGAAAGAAGTCCTCCATGTTGGAGATTTGACTTGTTGCTCTCTGGAACTTTGGTCTCTAAGACAAGGGCCACTACATTTCTGATCTTCTGCGTATTCATCATAGGCTTTTAATACACCAGAAAGTGTGCAGTAAGGCACACATTGGACATTAAATTCCTGGTTTGGCATAGTGAGATTATACAAGGGCCCTGTACTACAAAGCTATGAAACTTATTTCATAGGGTCTCCTCCCGGGGGGACACGCCCGGAACACCTCCCCAGGAAGGCGTCCTGGAGTGTACGCAACAGATGCCCGGGCCACCTCAGCTGGCTCCTCTCAATGTGGAGGAGCAGTGGCCATACTCTGAGGTCCTCTCAAGTGACCGAGCTCCTCACCCTATCTCTAAGGGAGTGCCAAGCCACCCTACAGAGAAAGCTAATATCAGCCTTGTAATTTCAGTCATAACCCTGTTAGGATTTTTCCTGATGCATTTTTATAACTGTTTATACTTGTTAGCTGTTAACTTTGCATTCTACACTGCACCCTAGATTAGGACACTAAATACCTCATCTGTTAAAACCAGTTAGAACCAGTTGGTCACAGCTGACTGTACACATAATGGGATACTACTGATACTCTGGCAGGAAGTGCCCTCTCCTGTGTGAGGAGTGGCCAAAAGGTTAGGACTTTTGGGGCATTGAGTTGACCAGCAGCACAACACGTTAGCACATGTTTTGTGTAACAGTGCTGGCTTGTACCTTTTTCTGAGTGGAATTAAACAGACAAACTTTATATTGGTTTTATAGTTTTTATTGACGTAGTATTAGGCCCAACACTCGTACCAAAAGAGCCGGGAGAAACGGTTTTCGGAGAGTAACAACCCACAGCTCATAACCATAGGTGAGAGTAGGAATGTAGGTCGACCGGTGCAACGACTGCATCACTGCAGTAGCTGTCATCTGTCAATCTCCCGCTCCGTCCTTCCCTCACTCGTGAACCCCCAAGATACATGAACTCCTCCACTGGAGGAGGTGCTGATTCTCATCCCAGCCGCTTGACACTCGGCCGCAAACCTCCAAATCTTCTTTTCTTCTCCAAATCCACAAGGTACGTGTGAACTGGTTAGGCAAACTCCCATGAACCCTCCAGCACCCTGGAGATAGAGCTATAGTGCAGGTCTAGTATTCAACGACCGGGACAAAAACCGCATTGTTCCTCCTGAATCCGAGGTGAATTTCATCCACAAAGGAGCTTCCTCCCAGGCCCAAGTTTTTGCCTCTGCCACCCAGGCTGCAGTCTGCTTGGACTGGCGGTACGTACCAGCTACCTCAGGAGTCCCACAAGCCAAGCCTGATAGGACTCCTTCAGCTTGATAGCATCCCTTACTTCAGGTGTCCAACACCGGGTTCAGGGATTGCCGCCTCGACAGGCACCAGAAACAGCTCCGAGCAGCCGCGTCGCCATTGGAGGTAGAGAACATGGTCCACTCGTACTCAATGTCCAGCCTGTGTGTGAGTTGCAGATCTCTCTGACAGGGGACTTGGCCAAAAGGTCCCTAACAGACCCTTACAGTGGGTTTGCCGAGTCTGTCCAACTTCCTCCCCCACCATCGGATCCAACTCACCACCAGGTGGTGATCAGTTAGCTCAGCTCCGTCCCTCTCTTCCAAGTGTCCAAGACATATGGCCAGAGATCAGATGAAACAACCACAAAGTTAATCATTGACCTAGGGCTTCCTGGTGCCACGTGCACTGATGGACACCCTTATGCTTGAACATGGTTTTTGTTATGGACTGTGACTAGCACAGAATTCCAATAACAGAACACTGCTCGGGTTCTAAACAGGGGGGCCGTTCCTCCCAATCACTCCCCTTTATATGTCACTGTCATTGCCCACGTGAGAGTTGAAGTCCTCCAGTAGAACGTTAGTGTCCCTGCCGTTTGGCTCATAGAGACACACGACAGTGAGAGACTTATCCCCGGTCCTCTCGTTCACCGAGGTAAACTTCAACACATGGCTGCTAAGATGGAGGGCTATAAGCAAACCCACACCAGCCCGCCACCTTTCACTGTGGGCAACTCCAGAGTAGTGAAGAGTCCAGCCTCTTTCGAGGAGTGTGGTTCCAGAGCCCAAGCTGTGTGTGGAGGTGAGCACGACTATCTCTAGTCGGTACCTCTCAAACTCCAGCACAAGCTCAGGCATTCTTACCTGCCAGTGAGGTGACAATGCTTTATAAAACATGCCATTGCCAAACATTAGTCGTTCTCTTATCTCAATGTCACCGGAGTTCTCTTTACTACTATGTCAGCACTCGAGAGTATAGAGCATATTTAGTTTACTCTCAGTAAAGTTTGTCAAACAATAAACTTTTCCTTACTCCTCTGTTAACATTATGCCTGTAGCTAAACATCAATGACTTGTTGAGCGGCAGATTTTTCTTTGGTTGTTGTTTGTGCTTGTACAAGCGTAGTACAATAACTCAGGACCTTCTGTAATGAACATTTAGGTGTACATTTGGTGGAAACAAATTCTTTTTATACTGTACATAAATGGTTTGGTAATAAAAAATTGTGCCAGTTCTTACACTCACTGCTACTTACAATTGTGCAGGCTGAGAACTTTTTGCTTTTAAGACAGTACCAAGAGGATAATTTAGGTAATAACTCAGTATGATGTGTTCATTTAGGAGATGGATAATTGGGATCACACAGCCCCTGAACAACCAGGGCAGAGCCAGACTAATTCTGACTAGATCCCACATTATTAGACCTCTTCACTCAGAGCTGCTGCACATTCTGGGTCATGGCAACCTCACATGAAATTCGGTAGGCTCTGTTCTATTAGCCTCTTTCAACACTAATGACACAGCAAGTTCCTCTCTGATGCACAATATTGCGGTGCTGAAGGAGGGTGGGAGGCACTGTTCTACAGAGATAACCAGTATCTCATTAACAGCTGAAACATTCAGCTCTCCTGCTCCTTCAGCGCAGGCCAAAAAGATACAGACGGGTGTGTTTTTTTAGCAATGAATCTGTGCAAGCATTAAAGTCTGAAATAGAATTAGAGATAGCGAATGAGTCCCAGTGACCTTTGGCTTGAAGAGCAAAAGAAAGTTGCAATATAAGCAGACTACTATAGTAGTATTAGTATACTAAGTTCATACAAACTTTAGTTGTATTGAAGTTTTTTACACTCTTGTTTATTTTGGGGTAATTCATCTTTTAGAAGAATTTCCATTGTCAAAAATGATACCAAGTGTTTCAAATAAACGTACCCTTCTGCACAACTAAGGCAACTCCTTGGCTGGGCTTCCAACAGTGAGTGTTACAGTCCATGTTGTAAGGTCTATCAGAGGGACACATTATATAGAAGATGGACAATGTCAGGGGTGCTTAAAACAATAATTTATTTAACACATAATTTACTCACAAAATAACCGAAAGGGAGAGTTGGGGAACCTAGTAATCAAAGAGGGATTAGTCAAACTAAGGATCTGAGTCTCCCCACTCTGAACAAAATGTATTACTAAAGAGGAAAGAGACAATGAGTGGCTTGTTGGGTCATCCCCGGATTAGCTTGGAAAAAGGAGAAGCCATATTAATACACATTTTAATACAAATAAAGCACTTGGGCTGGGACGAGCACGTGGCATGCATAACAGTGAGGTATGATTATTATAAGGTGAAGCAAATCTGTTTCATTTAATTAAATTTTCTTTATTTTGCAGGAAAATATTAAAAGTTAATCCATAGTTAATCAAGCCTGGCTCAATTAAAAAACAGTTTTCTGCAGCTTAAGGACAGATACATTCATATCAAGAACACACAATTTTACAGGCCACATTTTTACACACATTCACTTAAAACAGTGCATAGTTCAGTGATTACAAGTATAACTGTCAAGTCTTTCTGAAGTGTGACTCAGAGTCCACTGTCATTATTTGAACAGGACTTTAGTGTAAGTGTGGAAAAAATGACCTCTGACCAAAATTATTTCTGAAAGCGGGCACTGGGAGCTGCTCCTGAGAGTGTGAAAATGAAAGTCAAAAGTATAAACAAATAAAATGTGGAAGTACAGTGGAAACACTAGCCTCTTCAGGGCTAGCCGTGCCAAGCTGTACCATTAGCCTTGTTTCAACTGTGGGGTATGGGTCAGTATGGGACGGTTTGGTACAGCTAACCCCTTCAAGAGGCACGCGTTTCCAACGTTGTCTGCAGTACAAACAATGATGTTATGGAAGTGCCACAAAAGTTGTGTCTCTATGTTAGATATTAGGGGTGTAATGGTACACAAAAGACACATTTTAGTTTGGTTTTGGTTCTTGGAAGTTTCGGTTTGGTACGTTTTGGTACAATGTCGGCACACAAATCTCGAGTTATCCACTTGTCCTTGCCCGTTATTGTTTTTGACAGGGAAGGCTAACTGTTCCCATACAGACGACCTTAATGATGTGAGAGGGTCTGGCTTCATGACAACAATCCAAAGCACAAGGCCAAGTCGACCTGTCATTGGCTAAAGCAGCAAAAAGTGAAGGTTCTGGACTGGCCTCAATATCATTGAGCCACTCTGGGGAGATCTCAAACGTGCTGTTCATGCAAGACAGCCCAAAAACTTTACTGAGAAACTTTATCTGAGAAAATGAAGAGCCTCATCCATAACTACCACAAAAGCTGTCATTGATGTTCCAAACTATGAGTAAAATAAATAATTTGATGTTATCATTCATATTCTCAGAAAAAATGGCCCCCAAAAAAATCACAAATTCAGCCAGGGTACTTATGAGCATAACTGTATATAGATAACTATGCTGAAGAAAAATTAGATTATAAAGCTGGAAAATTATAGATCTTGCTGCAAAGGGCTCCCATGGCATTGCTCCTGACTAGTTGTAACTTAGAACTCAGTGAGGTACAATGTTCCTGTCGAATGCATTAATGAATGAATAGTTGCATCTCAGTTTAATGGTTAAATAATTGTAGCCAAGTAACTAGATGTGTAGGTTATTGTTTGTTCTTGCCCCAACATGACACTATTACACACAATTATAATATTTTACAATATAATACACAATTTCATTGTCTCTGCCAATATGTACTGTGATATAAAATAATCTGTCTACTTGGCTTCCCTGATGGTGTCTTATCCCCCAGAGAACTAATTTTCCCTGTCTCTGAGCTTCACATCTACCCAACATTAACCGCACGATTAAAAACTCATTTCAGCTGTAATTCCACCGTTAAGCACCTTTTTCTCTCCTGTGTTAGTCTCCCATAATCCTCCCAGTGACGTATGCCTCCACTTTTCAGAGGCCATTCCAACCTGCTGCTTCAACAAATGTTTTAATTAAAGGAAGAAAAAAAAGGGGCTGCCGAGATAATAAGACTTTGCTTACTAAAAGTGAGAAATGGGTTCTTTGAAATCACTTTGTGGAGAAGGCCAACTAAAAGACAACAGCTGTGTCCGTGATCACTCACTGGACTCTTAAGTCATGTTTTGGTTCTGGCCTGGAGAGCAATGATGTAGTAGATGTATTTGGCATCTACTACATATGAAGTGACAACAAACAACTGACAGACATTATAAGAAGTTGTGTTCTCAAATATAAATTGTTCTAACTTTTAAAACATAGATATGTTGGCATCTTCATATAGACATTGAATGAATGCCCATATTACTCCTGCAGTAAGAGTTAAAGAAAACTCTCTAGACTTTAGAGAGTGGCACCAGCATTCTACTTTTGAAGGACTCATTATTTAATGTCACCATCCATATTTATCCACTTACCTAGGGCAGCGGCTCTACTCTGAGCTCCTCCCGATTGGCCGAGCTCCTCATCCTATCCAAGGGAGTGCCCAGCCACCCTGCAGGGGAGACTCATTTTGGCGGCCTGTATCTGGGATGTTGTCCTTTCAGTCATGATCCAAAGCTCATGACCATTGACCGGTAAATCGAGAGCTTTGTCTTGAAGCTCAGCTTCTTTTTCACCACAACAGACCAGTATTTTGAAGAAGCTGCACCAATCCGCCTGTCAACCTCTTGTTTCATCCTTCCTTCCCATTGAACCCTTCAGCACACTGGAGAGGATATAGAGCTGGTCCACGACCCGGACAACATACACAGACTTGAGGTACTCAGGACGGATCTCATTTGGTGCCTTGCCACTGAGGAGCTTCTCAAATACCTCGGTGACTTCAGCTTGGGCGATGGCGGAGTCCCCCTCCTAACCCTTGGCCTCTGCTTTCTGCAAGACGGGGTTGAGAAGATCCTCAAAGTATTCCTTTCACTGTCCGACGATGTCCCTAGTTGAAGTCAGCAGATTTCCACATCCACTGTAAAGTGTTGGCGGGGCACTGCTTCAAAGATCTCTCAGGAAACAAGTCCACATGGATGGACCACATCTCCGCAGAACATCTTATATTTGCCAGTATGAGGTTGGCACCCCTTCTTGCCATATGCTTTACATCTTTTGTTATGCATGGGTTTATGCCTGACTCCTTGATGACAGTTTTTAGTTCCTGTGGTAAAGGATAAAGTAGGAAAAGTGGGCAGCTCTGATAACTATAGACCAATTGCACTTGCAAAGTACTCTTTAAAATTGTTGAAGAAATACTCTTGAGTAGATTCCAAAATCTAATAAGCTCTACCGACAACCAATTTAGGTTTAAAGTCAACCCTGGCAATGACATGTGCATATTTGCTTAAAAAGAATTAGTAAGAAACTATAAAAGTAAAAATTCGACTGTGTTTATGTGTTTTTTAGATGCCTCTAAGGCTTTCGACCGTGTGAATCATTGTAAACTATTCCAGAAATTGTGTAAAGCACGTGTGCCTAAATATATAGTGAGATGTCTATCAGTTGTCCCATTTGACCAGACTATGCTGGTCAAATGGGACAACTGTATATCTGCACCCTTTCAGACCTGTAATGGTGTAAGACAAGGTAGTCTACTGTCACCAATTTTGTTTAATTTTCACATGAATGATATCTCTAAAGAGCTAAACATGTGTAGAACTAGATGTATGGTTGGAGGCAAAGTGGTGAATCATTCAGCAGGTCTCCAGCAACTCCTAAATGTGTGTTCTGTTTGGAGATCAACATGATGTCAGGTACAATGCTACTGTCACACTGAGGTTCTTTTTGATCACCAAGTGTACCACAGAGAACAGATGCCAGCGAGGTTTACAAAGATTTAATAAAACAAAGTTAAAAATCTTAAATAAAAAAGGTAAAAAAAAAAGATCTTAGATAAATAGGTCATAAAAACAGGTTATTCTAAAAAAAGGCAGACTGCTGTGGAGGACAGTCTAATAAAAGAAACACAATTTGCTAAAAGGAAAGGGAAACTCCTCCTGTCCATTAGGCCCAGCCAGACAGCCTTATCAGATAAGCATGTGTCCGCAGGTGGGCCATGCAACGCCCAGCGCCCTCTCACATCCAACAGCGACAATCCTCTGCCTAGGCTGTCCCTCCGCGACCCCGGCTGTCCTCCCACCGGTCACTCGGCTGCAAGCGCGAGCTAGGGACACACAAAACCCCAGCTCAGCTAAACCACACAAAACACACAACATAACCTTGTGTGTCTAATGTTATGTTGTGTGTTTTGTGTTTGTGTTTTGTGTGTTACTTAACGGTTCTGCAGCAGTGTACACAGCTTCTTTACCCCGACCTCGGGTCTCCAGCGTTACAGCGTGGCATGGTACTCCTTCCTTGTCTCGGCGCTTTCCGCTCTTCCCCCGTAGTGGTGAGGCGGAGCTGTGGACACACAGACACACACACGGCCTCGGGCAGTAAATTTAACACTTCTATTCATATATCTCCTCTGGGCAGTTATGGGCAGGTTCCTTCACTTATCTGCTTGTAAGCGTTGTACAGATCCTTCGTCTTGTTTGTCCGTATTTCTTTTCCTGTCTCGTTCATTTCCCCTTCTTTCTCTTTCCGTCCTGTCTTCATTCCGTCACCAGTCCGTTCTTTCTCCGCCGTAGTCCCTTGACCATACCAGTCTCTACTTTCGGACTCCCTGGTCTCGGGTCGCCCCGGGCTTCCTTCTCCGCCCTTCGTTCCTCGACCCACCAGTCCCCGCCTTCAGATTTACTGGGCTCGGGTCGCTTGCGGACTCCTCCCGGCTTGGTTTCCTTCTATCTCTCCCTCTTGCCTCCATTCCATCCTTTCTTTTCTTCCCCGTTCCTCCATCCTTTCGTCGTCCTTCGTTCCTTCCTCCTTTTTTTCTCACTCGCTCTCTCCATTAGCCCTTTTGAACAGAGTCCGGGCTTGTCCTATTGGTTCCCGTCGTCGCTCAGGTGGGATGGGGTGTTACCCAATTTAAAGTCTAAAAGTCATATGGCCTTAAAGGGGCCTCACACACACACAATTTATAAAATATTTAAGAAACCCGGTGACACTACAAAAAGTGTTATAATGACATGTCGTACAAAAGAGGATTGATCGCTTGTATTCTCTCTTTTTAAGTTGTCTGGCAATATTTTAACTGTATGTAATGAAATCAAGTATTTGGGTCACGTCATAAATGATTGTCTGTCTGATGATGAGGACATGTATCGGCAGTGCCGTATGCCGTATGCACACGCAAATATATTGGCCCGGAAATTTGGCTCATGCTCAGATGGAGTAAAACTGACTTTGTTTAGAGCCAACTGTACTTCCCTGTACACTGCACATCTGTGGTCTAATTACAAAAAAGGCAGTCTTCAGAAACTGACAGTGGCTTACAACGACGCCCTAAGACTATTATTAAAAAGGCCTAGGTGGACAAGTGCCAGTGAACTGTTTGTGTCATCTCGAGTCAGCACATTGTCAGCTGTTTTAAGAAATTCACTCACTAATACAGACCTACGTTCCTACCAGATCCCTGCGCTCTGCAAATGAACGTCTGGTGGTACCGTCCCAAAAAGGTAAAAAATCACTCTCACGTACCTTCTCTGGATCTGTTCCACATTGGTGGAATGATCTACCTGCTGCTACAAGATCAGCAGATTCTGTAGCCATCTTTAAAAAACGCCTGAAAACACAACTCTTCCGTCAACACCTGACTGACAAACACTGAGTTCTACTTCCTTTCTATCGATTCCTTTCTTTAAAAAAAAAAAAATTAATAATAATAATAATTCTCTTATCCTTAGCATTGTATACTGCGCTGGGTTTAAACTGACTAGTTTTTTGTGCACTTATGCTTTTTGTACCTTGTGTTGTAAAAATTGCTTCCATTGTTATCCTCACTTGTAAGTCACTTTGGATAAAAGCGTCTGCTAAATGACTAAATGTAAATGTAAATTTAATGTATACATTTATTGTGCTATGGAAACACTGGTGCGCCTGCCTTTTAAAGGGATAGAAGTCTATTGTTTGTTGTAGTTTGTACCTTATGTTACCGTGCGACATATGTTACTGTGTTTGTTTGTCTTTTTTATATTGGACCTCGAGTGTGCAATAAAGTCTATCTATCTATCTATCTATCTATCTATCTATCTATCTATCTATCTATCTATCTATCTATCTATCTATCTATCTATCTCCCTCCCTCCCTCCTGAGGCGCCGGACACTTTCTTTGAGGCCGACGATAGGTATAGAGCTGGTCCAGTGTTCCATGACCTGGACAAAAACTGCATTGTTCCTCCTGAATCCGAGGTTCAACTATCGGCGTATCTCATCGGCGTATCTCATCCGCCCCCGCCTCCTCAACCAGGGGTTGAGGAGATCCTCGAAGTATTCCTTCTACCGTCCAACAATATCCCCAGTTGAAGTCAGCAGATTCCTACCTCCACTGTAAACAGTGTTGGCAGGGCACTGCTTCCCCCTCCTGAGGCGCCGGACGGTTTGCCAGAATTTCTTCGAGGCTGGCCGATAGTGCTTTTCCATGGCCTCACCGAACTCCTCCCAGACCCGAGTTTTAGCCTCCAAGACTACCCGGGCTGCAGTCCGCTTGGCCTGCCGGTACCTATCAGCTGCCTCAGGAGTCCCACAAGCCAACCAGGCTCAGTAGGTCTCCTTCTTCAGCTTGACGGCATCCCTTACTTCCGGTGTCCACCACCGGGTTCGGGGGTTGCCGTCACGACAGGCACCGGAGACTTTACGGCCACAGCTTCGAGTGTCCACATTGACAACGGAGGTGGAGAACATGGTCCACTCGGACTCAATGTCTCTAGCCTCCCTCGGGATCTGGTCGAAGCTCTGCCGGAGGTGGGAGTTAAAGATTTTTCTGACAGGGGGCTCTGCCAATCGTTCCCAACAGACCCTCACAGTACGTTTGGGCCTGCCGAGTCTGTCCAGCTTTCTCCCCCGCCATCGGTTCCAACTCACCACCAGGTGGTGATCAGTTGACAGCTTCGCCCCTCTCTTCACCCGAGTGTCCAAGACATACGGCCGGAGGTCATATGAAACGACTACAAAGTCGATCATCAATCTCCGCCCTAGGGTGTCCTGGTGCCACGTGCACTGGTGGATACCCTTATGCTTGAAAATGGTGTTTGTTATGGACAAACTGTTGCTAGCACAGAAGTCCAATAACAGAACACCGCTCGGGTTTAATTTTAAAATGTTTTTAATTTTTCTAATGTTTCTTAATCTAAATCTTGTGTAACCCACCTGGTTAAAAGGGGTTATTTTAAGTGTCTATGTTGAAATGTTGGTTGATATATATTAGGAATTTTGTTTCGAAAACTGGAAGTTTATAGTGACGGATAACAGGAAGGTAATTTGCAAGTTTTTGAGTTGTTTTACAAGAATGTATGTTACTAAAAGTCATTTATTTACTTGTTGGGTAGAAAATTCATGGTGACACACACTGTGTCATTAAAATAAGTGCCATACTGTAAAATCTAGTCACACTTGCTAAATGCGATTGTGGGTCAAAGTAATAAGCATTTGATTTGATTTGATTTGATTTGATTCAATTTACTGTCATTACAATTGTACAAGTACACTGCAACAAAAAGCTTTTTAGTGGTGCAACATATTACATTTATACATAGATAGACACACAAGGTTGCAGGCCACACCAGTACGCCATTACAGCACTCCGATGATCCTCCGGAAAATGAAATAAGGCAATGTACAAACATAGCAAACATCAAATGTGCAGACATAACAGACAGGTAGTTATAACAACAGTAGCAGTTACAACATAAACAACAGTAGCAGTTTCAACAAAACAAGCATTAGAGTATAGGTCAGACAGATGTAAAAGTGGTTGGGCTGGTGTTAGGATAGAGTCCAAGGCCTCTGTGGGGCGATGAATAGGCAGTCTGTTGGAGTGAGAATCAGTGGCCTTGGCCTTGCTGGGAACGGAGAGTCTCAAGCGGATAAGATAAGACCCAGCTGCCGGCTAAGCTTCCAAGAGGGAGGGGGGGGAGGGGGGCACAGCAGAAATTTGTAATTTATACATTTGATCTTCGGTAATTTGTCCGGGTCGTGATCAATCAGTTCTGGTCCTCAGCGTCAGTTGCGTTAGTCCATGTCGTGGAGTAACCTTGATGTATCCCTCATTATGTTCAGACCAGAAACACTACGTAGCAGCTCACCGGTCAGTTTCTCGATGATGTCCACTCTTTTCTGAGTGTCCTCAGATCGGGCCAAGATGTTGCGAATCAGCTCTTCGATTCGTGTGCCCCATTGATGTAACCCCTTCACATCAGTTAAGCCGCACAGTAGCTCTCCAGTCTGTCTCTTGGTGTTATGAACTCTTTTCTGTATGTCCACAGTCCGTGCTGAGAGGTCTCGGGTCAGCTCCTCGGATTGCGCATCTCTTTGATGTAACCCTTTCAAACTTTCACCCACGTCACAAAAGCACTTTTTAATTTCAGTAGACAGCGGCTGGGTAGATTTAAAGGCAGCTGTCTTACGAATTTTCCGATAGTTGAAGGCATTCCCTAGACTAATGAGCAGGAATCCAGCTATCATAAATCCAAACATATATATATCCTCGACCTGCCAGTTCTTCCAGGCGTCCTGTGAATAGCCTGCCGCAAAGGTCCCGCCAGGGCAAATGGGTTCCCCCGGAGCACCCTTCTTTTGTGAAAAAATAGTGTCAATAGCGCTCAGAGACCAGGTAATTAGATCCATATCGGTTCTTAGGAGTCCAGCAGGCAGTAAAGTCCAAGAATAAGAGAGAAAGAGACAAAAACGAGACAAAAACGAGACACGAGACAAGAGAAGCTTATACTGATAACAGAGAGCAGGGAGCAGAGGGAAAACACGTCCGCCTTGTCTGAAGTCAGGAAGTGAGGACAACTTAAAAGGACAAATATAAATTTGTCCTTTTACCTAAAATTGGTAAAACCAGCTTAGCTGTGAATTTGTCAATTAAAACAATGTTTTTCATTTATTTTATTAACAATCTACAATCCTATGTTGAAAAGTGGGTTACACGGTAAAACGTGGCGAGCCAGCCAGGAGCTTTGTGTAGCAATAGCATTAACCTTTTTACTAGCAATGTAGTTTAGTGTAAGTTTAGTGTAAACTGGTACATTTTTACCAAAATGGATGTGATTGAGAAAGAAAATATTAATGTTCCCAATGCTGTCATTGTGTCAGGTTTGACAAATACTGATGTAGATGAAGAGATTTTTGACTTTTTAAATAATATTGGTAATATTGGTCTATTCACAGATGTATCAAAGTTTCAGAACCAACCTCAGAGTTCTTCGTTAAAGTCATTGTAGAGTATGCATCTGGTGTTGCTGTGGAGACACTTGAGAAAGATTTACCCCTTGATAGAACAAGTGATTTAGATACTGATGTTGTGTTCCACATTGTGGCTTTAGTTACTGTATACTCCTGTGAAAAGGGTACCAATCTCACTAGGAGTTTTCTGTCAGACCTTCACAACATTGCTAAACTTAGTGGGAAACCTTTTGAACACCTGTTATGTGACGAACTGACAAGAATAACTGGTCTAGTTAATGAAACCTTCCAGAGTGCAGAATCAGAGCATCAGGGCACAGTAGTGGCACCTGCTGAGACAGTCATAGGTCCTATTTTCCCTGATGCCACTCAAACAGATTCAGAGATTTATGATCATAATCATATTGTTGAACCACAACATTTAAGAACCCCTGCAGCTGCTATACCTATTCTTAGAGCGTCTGCACCTTTGTTTCTGCCTTTTCCTGAACAACTTAACCCCCCTGAAGTTCAGCGTGTAGTGGTAGAACACATTGTCAAGAGTTCAGACTACTCCTCTCAGATACACGCGCCAGCGAAACTCAGACCATTTTCTGGCAGAGTCCCCTGCCCTAACTTTGAAATTGATTATGACACATGGAGAAGCAATATTGAATGCCACTTAGCCGACCCCACTATTCCCAGTGCGCAGCTTGTGAGGCGCATTTTTGATAGCTTGCTTCCGCCTGCCTCAACCGTAGTCAAGTCGCTAGGTCCTCATGCTAATCCAAAAGCTTTCCTAGACCTGCTGGACTCAGCCTATGCTACAGTGGAAGATGAGGATGAGCTATTTGCTCAGTTTCTCAATGTCAATCAAAACTCCGGTGAGAGATCTTCTAACTATCTTCAAAGATTACAGACACTGTTGAATCGGATTGTAAAAATGAAAACCGTTTCTCCTAAAGATTCAGACAGCTTTTAAAGCAGTTCTGTAGAGGCTGCTGGAACAATGCACTGATTAATGCACTTCAGCTCGAAACAAAGAAAAGATAATCCACCCCCTTTACAGAGTTTTTACTCCTTTTGCGAACAGAGGACACACAAACTGCAAAAGCAGAATGAAACCACATTTGGGGTTTCAAAAACCAAAAGCACAAGCTGCAGCACACATGCACGAGGCATATCTGTCGGACGCATTTGATGCACAGCCGTCCTTCTCTGATTCCCCATCAATTGTACAACAGATACAAAAACAAATAGTTGATCTGCAAGCTCAAATTGCTGCCCTTAACTCCAAAGCATGAAATGTCTGCTTCCCAAAAACCTGCAAAGAGAAAGGAAAAGGAGCAACAAAAAGAGAAACCAGTTAAAACAGCAACTTCCAAACCTACCTCAGACGCCACACCAGGGACAGCTAAATCAAAGCCAAAGCATGGTACTGTTTCCGTTGTGGTGAGGATGGACATATTGCCACAAGTTGTACTGAACCTCTTAATCCCACACTAGTGTCTGCAAAGAGATCTCTGTTAAAGGAAAAACAACAAGCTTGGGAAAAGGACAACACAACTCCTAAAAAACATTTAAACTGAACAATGTTTCTATTGAGGGACAAATGGAAACAAATGAACCTGAAAGTCCCACAAGTGATAAAAAAACAAAAAACCAAAAGCTAAACTCAAAGAAAACAAAGTGACACAAGCGAGAACATTACCTAAAGGGTTAGTTGGAAGAAAGAGTACTGCTAACGTTAAAGTTAATGGGCTTGAGTGTAATTCATTACTCGATACAGGTAACAACCATGTCCTTGTCCTTTTATAACCATTACCTTCCAGATCAGACCATACATCCTGTTGCTGACTTACACGAGATTGAAAGAGCTAATGGGCATGCAGTACCATACTTGGGGTATGTGCAAGTTACTCTCCAGTTCCCAAAAGAGTTCATAGCCACTCAGCCTGAGGTTGAGACACTTGCCCTTGTAGTGCCAGACGTCCAATCCCACAGCCTTACCCCATTGTTAATTGGGACTAATACACTTGATCCACTTTTTGAACAGTTCTGTGATGACAATTCTTTTCAAACCAATCCCTATTGTGGATATCACCAAGTCCTAAGAGCCCTATACATGCGCAACAAGAAAACCTCAGATGGCCGGATGGGCCTAGTGAACCTGCGCAATACCGAACCAAGTGTAATCCCTGCTGTCAGAAGATTGTACGGGAAGGATTTGCTAACATTCACAATGCAGCTACCGAAAAATGTGTGTTACTCGAACAACCTACTGTGTCATCCTTACCTGGGAGAATTTTTGTTGACTGTTGCCTCATACATTTTCCAAGAGACTTTCCTTTTAAGGTGCCAGTAGTTTTGAGAAATGAAACTGATCGTGACATCTCCCTACCGGTCAGGTGTGTTATTGCTGAACTTAGCACTGTTAAAGAGATCATGCCAACTCAAAACCCAGCTAGTTGCAGTAGCCAACAGCAGTCTGTTTGCCAGGCAGACAAACGGCCTAGTTCTAGCCTGACATTTGACTTTGGCGAATTGCTCCTTGAGAAGTGGAAAGCTCACATGACACAAAGGCTAAAGAGCTTTTCAGACATCTTTTCACACCATGATCTTGATTATGGACATGCAACAAAAGTCAAACACTCAATAAAACTAAAGGACGAGACCCCTTTCAAACAACGCCCACGTCCAATACACCCACAGGACTATGATGCAGTGAGGCGTCATTTGCAGGCTCTCCTTGAGGCGGGAATTATTAGGGAATCTGAATCTCCCTTTGCATCGTCTATATTCGTGGTAAAAAAGAAAAATGGAGACGTCCGATTATGTTTGGACTATCGGCATTTAAACATACAAACAATCAAAGATGCATATGCATTACCGAATCTTGAGGAGTCCTTTTCAGCCCTGAGTGGATCTCAGTGGTTTTCAGTAATGGACTCATAAGTGGATACTATCAAATTGAAATGACGGAAAGTGACAAGGAAAAAACTGCATTTGTGTGCCCTCTCGGCTTTTGGGAGTGGAATCGCATGCCACTGGAGATCACTAATGTGCCAAGCACTTTCCAGCGCTTAATGGAAAGATGCATGGGGGACATCAACTTACGTGAGGTACTTGTGTTCCTGGACGATATAATCGTTTTTTCAAAGACACTGGAAGAACACGAAACCCCGTCTAACAAATGTTCTGAATCGCTTGCGAGAAAACGGATTAAAATTGTCACCTGAAAAGTTTTTCCAAACGTTTTCCAAACGTCGGTCCACTATTTGGGACATATTGTTTCTCTAAACGGTGTCGAGACCAACCCCCAAAAGACCTTTGATTTCATTTGCTCAAACCATTCTTGATGGATTCAACAGAGCATTAGTTGAAACCTTTGAAGGTGCCCCTAACCCTTAAGAGAACATGAAGGGACTCATGTTAATTTAGGAGGGGAGGGTGTAACCCACCTGGTTAAAAGGGGTTATTTTAAGTGTCTATGTTGAAATGTTAGTTGATTTTATGTTTTATATATATTCAGATTTTTGTTTTGAAAACCGGAAGTTTATTGTGACGGATAGCAGGAAGTAGTATGAAAAAACGCAGATAGCTTCACTTGCTCATTGACGCACGGAGCATGGCTTCTACTCTAACGTGTTGATTAAAAAGTGAGAAAAAGGTATGACAAACAAAATGTAATGTCTTGAAAATTACAAATGTTCAAGTCAGGTATCTAATAGGCTAAAAACTCCTGTTTAGAGGTGGGAAAACCGTCGAAGAAGCACTTTTATGTTCCTGAAACACTGTGAAAATCCTTGGTAAGCTAGCACCCACATGTTCTCATTGATTGCATGTATTGAGATGCCCTTGTGGTCATGTTAGCTAATCCTTTTGGGTAATTTGCAAGTTTTTGAGTTGTTTTACAAGAATGTATGTTACTAAAAATCATTTATTTACTTGTTGGGTAGAAAATTCATGGTGATACACACTGTGTCATTAAAATAAGTGCCATATTACGCTGTAAAATCTAGTCACCCTTGCTAAATGCGATTGTGGGTCAAAGTAATAAGCATTTAAAGATAAATTTGTCCTTTTAAGTTATTTAAAATTGGTAAAAAAAACAGCTTAGCTGTGAATTTGTCAATTAAAACAATGTTTTTCATTTATATTATTAACAATCTAAAATCCTATGTTGAAAAGTGTGTTACACTTGTAAATTGTCTTTTGTTACTGTAAAGCACTTTGAGTTACCCAGTGTATGAATTGTGCTATATAAATAAAATTGCCTTGCCTTGCCTAGGGCACAAGCAGATCAGACAGGTACTGGGGGGCCAGGCCTTAAAGATATTTAAAAACAAAGAAATTAATTTTAAAATCAATGCAAAAGTAGACAGGGAGCCTGTGAAGAGATTGGAGGATGGATGAGATGTGGGCAAATTTACGAGATCCAGTAAAAAGACGAGCAGCTGCATTTTGGATTAGTTGTAATTGTACAAGAGATGATTTGCTAAGACCGGTGTAAAATGCATTGCAATAATCTAAACGAGTGGTGATAAAAGCATGGATTAAAATTTCAAAATTGTGTCGATTTTAAAATGGTTTTACTTTAGCAAGTTGCCTTAGCTGGAAGAAGCTGGTCTTCCCCACTGCACTGATTTGTGCGTCAAGTTTTAAAAGACAGTCCATCTTGACACAGGTTTGTGACTACAGGGCTAACGGCTAGGTTTAGAGAAGCCAGGTCAACAGGAACTGCAGCGGCTGAGTCACTAGTAGCAAACAACACAAGCTCAGTTTTCCTTTTATTAAAATACAAAAGGTTTGTAGCCATCCAGGCTTTCACATTTTGGCATTCTAAAAGGCTTTTTGACTGACTTAGTGGCACATATATTTGACAGTTGCCAGCATGAAAATTAAAATGACTTCCTGCTTCTGAAGAGTGCAGTCGCACCTCTGCTTGCTCATGCCTGCTTTACTTTTCTTTTTTAGTTATCTCTACATTTAGCCAATGATTTTATGATTAACTTTTTTACAGTACTTTTTACTTTTTACTTTTTTTTAACTGGATTTTGCTTTTATGTTTTTACTTGTTTTTTTTTTACTTTTTAAACAACCCGTTGGACTCGCCGAGCGACTGGAGCCTTGATATCTATTTTTCAACATGTCTGGGGTAAAAACAACAACTACAAACTCTTTCTGCCAAAATTGCTGGAAATATCAACAGGAAATCAATGTGCTACAAACGAAGATTTTTGCTTTGGAATCTGAAAGAGGACTTCAGGAGACAATACCGATCACACAATGTGGTAAGACTGTGAATTTAAACTTGGATGATACAGTGTCATTCCCAAAACTGAGCAAAGCAAAGGGATTTAAACAAAATGATACCACCTGGCATAAACTAGGTGCCCAGCCAAAGCAGCACTGGATTAGAAAAAAGAATGCTGACATCACAAGAGCATATGTAGCATCACCAGACATCCAGCTAAAAAACAGATTCCAACCACTGACTGAGCTAAAGGTGAATGAACCAGAAAACTCTGCTGTAAATGAAAAACATGGAGTAAATCAAGCTTATTCTATGGAGAACAGGAGACATGAATCTGTGGAAAAGCACCAGGCAAACAGTGACAGAGAATCTATGCCAAAAGTGAAGGTCAGAGATATCCTGCTGCTTGGAGACAGTGCTGTCCGAGACATAAACAACGGTAGATTTGCTACATGCAGCTTTCCAAGTGCTACAGTCACTGATATAACATCACTCCTCCCCCAAGTTATGTCTAAACACACAGGGATTAAACAGCTGATGTTACACGTGGGTGCAGTTGACACCAGGAAGGGGGAATCAGAAGTTTTAAAAAAGGATTTCTCCAGGCTTTTAGATAAACTTGAAAACCTGGAAGTGCAATCCTTTATAAGTGGACCACTCCCAAACATCGACAGAAGGATCAATAAATTCAGTCGGCTGCTTGCATTGAATACATGGCTGTCCAAGGCCTGTGAGACTAGAGGAGTGCACTTCATTGATAACTTTAACTTGTTTTGGCAACGTGACGACCTGTTCAAAGGAAAGGGCCCACATCTAAACAGGGAGGGTCAGGAGGCTAACGGATAATCTCCTGCACTCCTGAGACACTTAAATGGTTCTGGGCGCCCTCTTGAACAGAGAAAGGGTCCTCAGCCACTGAATGAAAAAAGCACTCCTGCCTCACCAGCCAAGGATCCTCCTCTGACTCTACCACCATCAACACCTCCACCACTGAAATGGACTCCCCAATAGGACCATGGACCCCACCAGTAACATCAACACCTTCCGCGGACCTCACCATCCCTGTCCCATCTCCGGATTCACCAATGGGATTTCCAGATCACCTGGAAATTTTAGTTAAATCTGGAATTAAGATGATACCCCTTACACCTAACTTGGCCAGGTCACGGGTTCTATCATCATCACTAAAAACATCACCCCCAATACCACCCAGGAGTACCACTGCTTCACCTCGGCCACTACCTAGAGTCCAATGCACCCCTGTCAGACCCTCTCCACCCCCTCCCAAACCAGCTCCTCCCAGACCACCTCCTCCCAGACCAGCTCCAAAAGCCTTGACTAGCATCAAGGCTACTATCAGTGATTAGGACACTGAGGGCCTCTGCTGTTCCAGGACTTTTCGTCATAATAAACCACTTATCAACCTGAGGCCCTGGGAGAGAACACTCCCTCCTAGCTCCATAGCTACAGTCAGAAGTCGCAGATTAAAGAAGAGAATTACAGTTAGATTGTCTAATCAGACAAATCTGATTCAAATCCCCTGCAAACAGATAAAGTCAGGTCCTGCTCAAACGGACTTAAAACTTGCACTGTTCAATGTCAGGTCTTTGGGAAACAAATCTTTTTAATTAATGATTTTATAACTTCAAATAAGCTTGATTTTATGTTTTTAACAGAAACATGGTTAGACAGCAGTACTGGAAATGCGGTCCTTATTGAATCCACCCGTCGAATTTCACATTTTTATCCAAAATACGGGAAAACAAAAGGGTGGTGGTGTATGTGCCTTTCTTAGGGATAATATTCTTATCCAGAAGCTATCACTTGGTGAGTTTTCATCATTTGAGTATGTGTCATTCAAAATGGAGTTGAGGTTTTCTCCATCTATTTTATATGTAGTTCTTTACAAACCACCCCAACAGTGTCATGATTTTATTAATGAGTTTACTGAAATGCTTTCGGTTATTTGCACAGAATTTGAACAAATAGTCAGATCTGGTGATTTTAATGTGCATGTGGATAATGTTTGTGACAGAAATGCCAAAGAACTTTCTACTATTCTTGATACTTTTGGTCTTTGTCAGCATGTTAATGAGCCGACCCATAACAGAGGTCACACTCTGGACCTGGTCATTACTAAAGGTGTTCATATTTCAGATGTCACTGTGATTGATGTTGCTCTATCTGATCATTCATGTGTCTTTTTTCATCTGTCCATAATTCCAAAAGTTGCTGTTGGACCTACTGTTGTAAAAAGAGATACATTAACGATAACACCAGGACACAGTTTATGGAGGCAATCAGGTTTGAAAATGCCTCATCAGGTCAAGTTGATGATTTGTTGAATTGTTATACTTCAGGTGTTTTAAATGTTATGGACACTATTGCTCCTGTTAAGGTTAAAGTGATCAGGACGAGGCAGAAGGCTTCATGGAGCAATGCTCACTCTGTTAGGGCACAGAAAAGGGAATGCCGAAAAGAAAAGAAAATGGCGTAAATTGAAACTCTTAATTCATTATGAGGTATACAAAGAGAATTTGCATGTTTTCAATCAAACTTTGCAAAAAGAAAGAGAAATATTCTTCTCAGAGATCATCAACAACAATAGTAACAACCTGCGTGTCCTGTTTGCTACAGTGAACAGATTAACAAACCCTCCAGCTCCATTTCCACCAGAATTAGTTTCCACCACTAAATGCAATGAGTTTGCATTGTTTTTCAACGACAAGGTTCAAGGCATTAAACATGCGATACAGTCCAAAGGGCATACAACAACACTGCAGCCACCTAGGAGACACTTGGTTGGTTTAACACATTTTACTCCCATTAATGACAGAACAATTGAAAAAACTGTCTCCAGCCTGAGTTCATCCACCTGCTGCCTCGATGTTTTACCCACTAGATTTCTAAAATCAGTACTAAGCAGTTTGTTACCACAACTCACTAATATAGTCAATAATTCCTTACAGTCTGGAACATTTCCAAGGGCCTTAAAAACTGCTGTCATTAAGCCTCTCCTAAAGAAGAGCAGTCTTGATGCTACAGTGCTCAACAACTATCGGCCCATATCAAACCTGCCATTTTTAGGAAAGTCATCGAAAAAGTTGTATATCAGCAACTTAATGACTTTCTATTACTTAACAACTGCTTTGATCCTTTTCAGTCAGGATTCAGGCCCCATCACAGACTGAGACTGCAGTCACAAATGACATCCGTCTAAACACTGACGCGAGCAAAGTCTCTGTCTTAGTTCTGTTGGACTTGAGTGCTGCGTTTGATACAGTGGACCATGAAATCCTGACACAAGATTAGAGGAATGGATAGGTATCACTGGAACTGCCCTTAAATGGTTTCAGTCCTATCTTGAAGACAGGAAGTACTTTGTTTGGTTGGTAACTGTGTGTCAGACCAAATGGCCCTGTTCCACAGGGGTCTATCTTGAGACCTCTATTATTCAATCTCTACATGCTTCCTTTAGGCCAGTGTAATACGCACTTGTGGCGTATCCTACCATAATTATGCAGATGACACTCAGATTTACATTTCACTCACAGCAGGTGAAAATGGACCAATCCATTCACTGTGTCACTGCATCGAACAGATTGACATGTGGATGCAAAATAATTTTCTCCAACTGAACAGAAACAAGACTGAACTAATCATCTTTAGGCCACAGAAACAAGAGAAAGTGTCAGCAGCCACCTCGCGTCTCTTTCTCTAAAATCTAAAAATCAGGTTAGAAATCTAGGGGTCATCATGGACTCAGACTTGAATTTCCACAGTCACATTAAGTCAATTACATCATCTGCATTTCATCACCTTAAAAACATTTCCAGAGTCAAAGGGATGATGTCTCAACCAGACTTAGAGAAACTTATCCATGCTTTTGTCTCCAGCAGGTTAGATTACTGTAACGGCCTGCTCACTGGTCTCTCAAAACGAGGGTTAAGACAGCTGCAGCTTATTCAGAACGCGGCTGCTCGGGTTCTAACCAAAACCAGGAAGTACAACCACATTACGCCAGTTTTAAAATCTCTGCACTGGCTTCCTGTTGCTCAGAGAATAGACTTTAAAACAGCACTTCTGGTTTACAAGTATCTAAATGGTTTAGCACCAGAATATATCTCTGACATGCTAGTTACTTATGAACCTCCTCGGACTCTGAGAACATCTGGGACAGGCCTTCTGCTCGTGCCCAGAGTTAGAACTAAACAGGGTGAAGCAGCGTTTAAGTTTCATGCAGCAAAAACCTGGAATAGCCTCCCAGATGAAGTAAAACAAGCCTCAACTTTAACAATGTTCAAGGGGAGGTTAAAAACCTTCCTCTTTAGCTCCGCCTACACTACAACCTAAAGTGTTAGTTTTTTCTTTTATCTGCACTCTTCTTTTTAAAATGTTTTTAATTTTTTCTTATGTTTCTTAATATAAATCTTGTAAATTGTCTTTTATTCCTGTAAAGCACTTTGAGTTACCCAGTGTATGAATTGTGCTATATAAATAAAATTACCTTGCCTTGCCTAAAACAAAACATCGTAACTTCTGAGGATTTACCTAAGAGGCAGCAGGTACAGTAAAAGAGTAGAGGGCCAAGAACAGACCCTTGAGGCACTCCACACAACAAAGGAGCCAAAAAAGACACAGCTTCACCGCCTGAACTGAAACGCCTGTCTTCCAAATAGGACTTAACCCAGGCTAAGGCAACCCCTTAAATTTGGTGGTCGACTGTATCAAACAAAGCCGTAAGGTCCAGTAGCAGCAGAGGAACAATATTACTAGAGTCTGAAGCCAGAAAAATGTAATTGAAGACCCTCAGCAGAGCTGTCTCAGTGCTTTGTCCTGACTTACGCCCAGACTGAAAAATCTCAGTTATGCTATTTTCTTTCTCCTCAATTTTGGACAGCAGAGGGAACTTTGAAATAGGCTGATCATTAGAGAGCTATTGATCAATACCAATTAATTCCATTTAGCAAAGAAAATGTTGATTTATGAAGTCTTTATCCTCTGACTAAACAGATTTTATTAGCAATAATAGCTGCATAGATGATAACAAATTATATTTTCCCCCACCAAAATATTATTTTGTCAAACTATTGTTTGACATTTTCTTTGATGTTCATCATTGTGCCAGCTGCTGTGTGAATTTGTGTGTGTTTGTTTGTTGTGTTGCCACAGCATCGAATAACCTTCTTGCACACATTGCAGTTTTCTACGTTTTCATCAACCGCTGTAAAATAACTCCACACCGCGCTCCTTTTTCTAAGTGCTTCTTGTTTTTTGTTGTCTCCTGCTTTAGCTCATGCTCTGCACATTTGCCACTGCTGAGTCACATGGCAGTAGGGCTGCACAATTCTTGCTAAAATGTGAATCACAATTTTTCAACATGGGAAATGAGATCAAGATTCTCTCACACAATTTGAATTTTTTCCACCAAAACATTTTTTTCGCAGTCTAGTAATAAAAGTGCTATTGAGAACTTTTAGTTATAATAAAGTCTTGGACTTAAAAGTTACAAGAAATAGTCTATTTTCCTTAGTTTAGACCCCTTATTGTGAGGAACTTATGGGGCCGTATCATGCAGCAGCGCAGGCCTGGCGGTGATCAAGAAGGTAGTATATTTGCTTTTTTGAGCCTGACACAGCTACCGCCTGCCCGCCTGTGGCTCTGCCAGCGCTGTGAGGGGTGGTGGTTAAAAATGCGAGGCGTGGCATTACGCAGGCGGGTACACAAGCTGATTTTAGTCAAAGCAAGGACTGGTGCATCATTAAATTCAATTAGGACGTGACAGACGTTTTCGGGCAACAGCAAGTTTTCTCCTCCATCTCCAACTATGGCTGAAATAGGCCACAAGCTTTTTCCAAAGACCCACAGCACGTTCAATTCTTGAATCTTTCATTGCATTCTCTACAGAAATAAATAAAATTCTTTGTTATCAACTTTGCAAATAAATTTAACACACCACACATTTTTTTTGCATTAAAAATATTAAAATAGCAATTAAAAAGCAATAAAATGGGACAAACATAAAGCAGGCTAAACTTGTGTGTGCTCATACTTAAATTATCTAAATTTAAAGAAAGAAATTAGTTGAAAAGCTTGTACATTAAAATGTAGAAACACAGTAGAATCATGTTCATTTAAGTCCCAGTGAAATAAAATGGACCCAATAATTTTTTTTTTTAATGCTTGTCTATAGTACTATATGTGTTATGTGTTATTTCATTCTGTTTTCTCTCATTATTTTATTATTAAAACATAAAGACATATTTTTCATGTCAAATTGAATATACAGTATGTACAATATGTACAGCTCACCTATAGCCAGATGTAACCTATGGCCTAAACATTAAAGCCTTGTTGTTCATGGAGGCTGCTTTTACACTGTTAGATCTGTTGTCCCTGGTAATGCACACCATTTTTGCCTCAAACTCCAGGAGAGTCTCTTTTAGCGCCTTTGCCAGTTCCTTGCCGGTGTGATCACGTCAAGCTTAAATACAGCTCCATAGTTTGACTTGACCAGGGCTGTAGCTATCGAATATTTTAGTAATCGAGTATTCTACCGAAATCTTAATCGATTAATCGGATAAAATGTATTTTTGCTTAATTAAAGTGAAATATTAAATATGTAAGAGAAAATAAGACTCTTAAGTCTCTTAAAAAGAACAACTAAGTTTCTTTATTTTTTTATTTTATTTTTTTTTTTTTTAATGCATATAATGCAATGCTTGAATCAAAAATAAACATTTATTTATTACCCATTGTTTCTCTTCTCAAAAACAAATAAAATTACTTTTTTAAAGTATCAAAACTTAGGCACATTAAATAATAATAACGCAAAAACACTGCATTTAGGCCATGCAACTTGACTTTCAAAACTAAAAGTAACTAAAAGTTCTGAACATAAGTCTTCTTGGAATGCTTTGTAGCATTTAGGAGGCAAAAACACATGGACAGGAACTTGGAACAAGAGTCCATGCATGGTTTAATGCTGAATGTTTTAAGCCAATATATGTGAAATTGTGAATATAATTGTCTCTCAATGTGTGTGCAAGTCTTTAAAGGAGCATATGATTGCAATGTAAAATGGTCAACATGCTCAGAACTAAGACTTGCCCTGCGCTTTGAAGCAATGTTTCCTGCTGCTGAAAATAGACGCTCTGATGGCGTGGATGTGGCTGGAATACACATCATGGTCTTTGCCAGCTTTGCCAGTGTTGAATAGCGCGCTGAATTCATTTTCCACCATGACAGTGGATTCTCCTTCTTGGACAGGGGATGTTCTCCGAAATACATCAAGATCTGTGGAATAGTTGTAAAATATTTAAAATGTGTTTTGTTTTTGTTATTTATCTTTGCAAAAAGTTTGTTTAAAAAAAATTCTGTTTTGTGTACTGCCTTGTGGAAATTGTTAAATAAAATTAAAGAAAAAAAAAAAAAAACAATTGCCTCCTTCTGCACAGTTTGGTTTAACTGCTGCTCTTCATCTTCCTCATCACTGGAGCTGGAGTCTGATCCCAGTATGTTGAGAAATTATTTGACCTTCTTGACATGCGCTTCTGGAGAGTTGTGTGCTGTGCTGGATGCTTCATTTTCATATGCAGTGGGCTGCCTGGCTTGCTTTTTGGCAGCAACAGCTAGTGCCATGGTTTGTACTGTGCTTTGGACCTTGAATACTTTGTCAGCAGTCAAGAACTACAGTTTTCGAAACCTGGGATCAAGAGCAGCAGCAAGCAGGGTAATGTTTGGAGATTCAGGTGTAAACTCCGTCAGTCCTTGCCATCTTCCTGTGATCTGTTCTGTCGCATGAGCCTGGAATGACTTCACTGGTGCAGTCTCAAGATCTGGACTCTGTACAGTGATCTTAAGTTTGTGCACTAGCTGTGGAAGTGCTGAAAGTGTAACATATTTCTGTCCGCTCAGAAACACTGTAGCTGCTTCAAAGGGCTCAAGAACCTGGTTTAGCTCCTCAATCAGGTTCCACTGTTCAGGCTTGAGATCAAGGTAGTGTTTTGCTCTCTTAGTCACTGCTGGGTCAGAGAGTGTAGCAGTCACCGGCCATCTTTGTTCTAGCAGCCTGGACAACATCTGATAGGTACTGTTCCACCGTGTGCAAACATCTTGCACTAGCATGTTTGTCTCGGTGCCCATTTGCTTCTGCTTCTCCTTTAACTTGGTGCATGCTAATTCACTCTTCTTAAAATGTTCAACAAGGCATCTTACAGAAGCCACACACTTGGAGATAGATAGATTCTTTAGAGAGCTTTGTACAACCAAGTTGAGGGTGTGCCCTGCACATCGCACTGATGCCCACCCATGCCTCTCTTGCAAAATCTTTGCTGCCGCTACGACATTAGCACCGTTGCAGCCTTGATTTTCTCTGGTGGAATGTCGAATTTGGCAATTACATCCTCAATCCACTTTGCAATATTAGCAGCCGTGTGTCTCTCTTCAAGGGGCATCGTTGTCAGGCAGTGGGACAACATTTCCCAATCCTCACCAAGATAGTGACACGTCACCCCCAGATAAGCCTCTGTTGCAACACTTAGGGCTGCACGATTAATCGTAATTTAATCGTGATAACGATATCTGTCTCCCACGATTAATTAACCATAATCGTCGCAATATCAATATGTAAATACCAAGCACAAAACAAACATTGTAGGGTTAGAAATCATTCTTTTTTCTTATGGGTTGAGAGTGTACGGATGATAAACTGCGTCACGTCTCACTGGTCTACCCAAGGCTTTCAAAAGTGGCAAAGAAATACTTGTGCATACCAGCCACAAGTTCTCCTTCAGAGAGAGCTTTTAGTACAGGGGGGAATGTTGTTACTTGTTTGCGGTCCTCCTTAAAGCCAGATCATGTTGACAGACTTGTGTTTCTAGCCAAAAACCTGTAACATGTCATGTATGCACACATACATGTAAGCCTATCGTAGGATAGGGAAAAAAGTTTTTCACATTGGAGTTTTATTCAAATTTTATTTATTTCCATTTGGCATGTAAAAGAGGCCCACTTTATATTTTGAGTTAAACATTTTCATTGGGAAGTTTAAATACAGTGACTTGCAGTATTTATGCTCTGTTTATAATGTTTGTTTTTATTTTATATATTGCTGTTATAAAAATACTTAAGTTAAAAAAAAGTTCTTAACTAATAGAATAATCGTGATTATTAATCGTGATTAAAATTTTGTGCAAAATAATCGTGATTATCATTTTTCTTGTTATCGTGCAGCCCTAGCAACACTCGTCCAAATATCAGTTGTGAGTGCAACACTGTCAGTCTCCTGCAGGGCTTTCATCAACTTGCCTTTGATGTCTTCATACTTTTTCTCCATCTTTTTTGTGAAGAACGGTCGTGAAGGAAGCTCATGCTCATTCTAAGCTCAAATCATCGCTTTAAAGCCATCATCCTCCACCATGGACAGTGGGCGCATGTCTGTGACAATCATGTTTAAAATGCTCTCTGAAAACTCAGCTGCTTGCTCATTAGAACATGAAGTAGCTGTCCGTATATATCTGTCCATACGAAGCTGTGATGATTGACTGAAAAAGAGGTGAAAAAATAATTCTATCTATATTTATTGCTAAGTAAGCTATAATATTATTATACAGCAAGTTCATGGCTGTGCATTTATAAATCCTATCAATGGCAATCAAACTAAAATTAACAAAAACTCAAATTCGAGCACATTAGGCTTAGGGACATGATTACAACAAGTATTCAACGTTCAGTATTCAAACGAAAGTATCAACTGAGTATTCATGGTATGCGTGGTATAAAGAAAATATCAAAAAAAATTGTGATAACTTGTGAATACTAGAATAATTTGTATTATGGCTGCTCGATATTGAAGAAAAATGTGGTATGCGATAACTAGCAAGATGCAACGTTCGATATACAATCATGGGATAATGCTTTGAGTGTGTAAAATACATTTAAATGTATATTTAAAAACTGTAAATGATATAACCAACATGCATGTTTTCACATTATAAATAATCTAGTATATTTCATCGTAAAAGCCAATCACAACTTTTTTTTGGCAGTAAAAAAGTCCTTTGGTAGCCGTGGTATAAACTGCTGTTAAATAATCTCGTGGTGTAACCCCTCCACATCCGCGTGCGGTATATTTTCACATAATTGTACTGCCCGTCGTGGGTTGTCCATTACATAGTAAACAACTTGACTAGCAATCGCATTTATTTAATGTTGCATTGAATTTACCTTGTCCCGGGTGACGGTCCTCCGGTCTCTGAGTAAAGTGGATGTTTTCTGGTGAGATGCTGCAGCATGGACGACGTGCTGTTGTGGTAAGCTAGCTCAATCTTGCAATGTACACACGCCACAATGTTCTCTTTGCGTTTTAAAATGAAATGATCCCAAACCTTGGACAATTTCACTTGTTTTCTCCTGTTTGTTTCTAGTCTTTGCTTATCGCCATTGTTATCTCTCTCTTCCATTTTGCTACTCGCGCCCGCACCCTCAAATCAAACCACCGCTAACTCCTTCCGTCTCCTTCCGCTTTGTGGGTGACGTGACTGCGTTGTGTCACATAAAAAAAAAAAATCATTGCGAAACAAACTGAGCTTTAAAATAAATTAAAAGAAGCTTCGAGGCAGAGTAATTTGCCTCGATAATTTTTTGTAATCGAGTTACTCGAGGAATCGTTTCAGCCCTAGACTTGACCATAAGTCTGCTGTTGCCGTGAAGTTCTGCATATTTTGCAGTTCTTTCTCGACTGTATATAGACCTGGCAACACAACAGATGAAAAATAGTTGCAAGAGGGTAGAGAGTAGCGCTTGTCTAAAGTCTTCATCATTGCCTTAAATCCCTCATTTTCAACAACCATGTCTTTAGCTAAGTGATAAGCGATGGTGTTTGTTATGTCTTTGTGCTACTGGGAACTTAAGGGGTATGGGGTGTAATGTCTGAGTTATGAAAGTTTGTGTGGTCTGGCGGCTGGTATTTTTCGGTGTGGCTCCCTTGTCATTCATGGCTATCTCGAACTGTATTTTGTGGTGACGTCTGTGGTGGTTGTAGAGCTACCAAAGCACTGCTTACAGAATATGACTCATCATTGTCAGGTTTAAACCCGAAAGAATTCCACATGGTGCTATGTGCTCCTTTTTTCCGGTACCAATATTTTTGCGTTATACCTCACCACCAGGATTTTCCACACTGGCGCTAATCTTTTTTCTTTTGTGTAAAAGTGCTGCTCCAAATCCACCAAGTAAACTGACTTTGCATTTAGGTCAGCTGCCTTGTTACACGTCAAGCAAGTGACATCAGAATGCAGCAAATGAGGAAGAGAGAGTGAAGTGATTAGGTCAGATTGGGGAATGAATAGGGTTTGGTTTTACACTGTGAGTGAGACCAATAAGTTTGACCTATTAGCATCTTAGATGGTTGTAAAGTAGATACGTATACGCAGCATCTAAATTCTGTAAGTGCAAGGGAATCACAGTCATTAAGAAAGAACGCATTTATGCATAAATCAAAATCATAATTCTCTTTTCAATTATCTTGCAGGCCTACAAAGCAGTATGTCAGCGTCTCTCTCACAGTCGTGCAGAGGGCGAGGAGGCGGGGTTAAGGGCACCTGGCACCTGCTGGAAGGGTGGAAAAGAAAGCACGCTACGCAACACTTTTAATACAACATCCCTAGACCATTTCACAATTAAAAATGTAAAAAATTTAAACAAACTCTGAAATATCAATCGAAATGCCCCAGTATCAATGCAATACCAATATTTAATTTGGTATCGATAATATTGATATGTAGATCAAGCTGCACACCTCTACCGTTTGCCTTGAATTCACTACTGTATAAATTAAGTTGAGCAAGCACTGTTGATGGGCGGGCTGGGGTTTGACTGATAGGTGTAAAGAATCAATCACAAAGGATATGAAGACATAATCAAATGGTCTGATTGGCCAGGGACGCAGCTCTTTGTGCCCTGGCACATAACTTAAAAAATCCAATTAGAGACCAGCCTTAGGTCAAAAGTATCATCTGTGTCATTGACATCCATTGGACTGGCACTATTTAAAACCTTTTAATGTTTGATCATTCATTTAAAACTGAGAGGCTACAACCTGTCACATAATATGATATGATGTATTTATTAAAATTATTTTAGTTGTTCATGCTTCTCCCCTGCATACGTAATCCTGATGGGGGAGGTGCCCCAGCAGACAGTGAACAGAAGCAACAACAAACTGCAACATTCTCTCAAACAAAGCTTTTTCTTGTGATTAACAATCATTTAGAAAGACATTTAAACCCAAAACAAGTCATAGCGAGGATATAATTTACAACATAATACAGTGAGATTTTTTAGTTAAAGCTTGAGTAGAGGCTACATCAGCAAAAGGGGAGTTAACACCATTAGGGACGTAAAAAAAAAAAGTGCTGCACTCCTGCACTCAAGCACAAAAGTATCAAATATTCATGACGACCAGTCTTCACCAGTGTTCTTTTAAATACAGTTTCTCTTTTTTTTGCCTGTCAATAATTTAGTTTGAGTTTAGGCTGTTGCTTAAAGCTTTGGTCAAATCCTGTTTAAAAACTCCAAAGTTTACTTTTAAAGAACACACTGAACTGTTGGAAATGTGAAAGGTGGTGTGCCCCTGCGCAGCATACAGACCCGACAGACAGAGCTATCAATATCTTCGACTTCTTTCACCATCTGATATGTTGTTTATTGTTGAGCCTGGAACATCGCTGGATCTCTCCCTTGTAATGTTCACGCTCGAACATTCATTTAACAAGGCCAGAGAGTGTGAAGTGTATCGTATCATCGCGGCATTGAGACTGTGGCGCTGACCTTGGGACTCTGCTGGCTCTTATTACTCAGCCTGTGTCAAAGTGGGACGATGCAATGGGAGCACTGATCACAGGGATGTGCTTTGAGTGTGGGAGAGGGAGTCGAGAGGAGGCGAGGTTAGAGGAGCACACGGGCTCAGCGCAGGGTTAGCTCCATGGAGACGCTCTGTTCTTTACAGATCTCAGAGACCACTGCATTGATTCATTCAATATAGTGTATAAGCACTACCTGTCTGTTCTGGACTGAGACAGCATTGAAAGAAAAAAGACAAAGCGTAGAACTAAACTAAATGAAACAAATACTGTGCAGATACTACTTTAAATCTTAGAGTAATAAGTAAAATTTTTTGTATTGTGTTGATAAATGCACCATGTACCATTTTTGCTGAGATAATGCACATTATTCTAGTGTTTTATCAATACATTATTTTATAAAATAATCCGAACCCCATTTGAATAATTTTTCCCGTAATGTCCAACAAAGGCACTGAAACCAGGAACCTTAATGGCTCACATGTACATAGAACACTCGAGCGACCCGAGTTTGACTCAATATATGAATATGTTTTCAAGGACATCTCAAAAGTGCTATACTATTTGCATTTCCTGGGGTAAAAGGTCAAATCAGAAGGGATGGCTTTAATCAATTAAAGTCTGTCTGATAGACGAGACAAGACATTTATTTTTGTATAGCCCAATATCACAACAACAGCTGCTTCAAAGGGCTTAACAGACTGCACTAGACAACATCCCCTGTCCTTAGACACTCAGATGATGGTCCTCATACTGGAACAGAGTCCTTTGACCTGCTGCACATCACCCAGCAGGTCAGAGGTTCGCATCTACCCTAGGAGGAGATAGAAAAGAAAAAGAAGTGCTAAATACTACTGCAACAGGCGGGTGTAAGAATAATATGAGAGGTTGAGAGTGTACCTACATATCTATATAGCAGCTAAAATCTTCATGAATTCATTTAAAATGCACCAGAATACAGGGAATTACATCTACTTTATTAAGAATTCATTCACCCCCCACTTCACAAACCCTTAGACCTTCTGTCTGACAATGTCTGCAAACCTTTATTAAATTGCTTTCATTAAGTGAAGTATGACCAATTATAATTAATAAAAAACAACCAAATTAAAATTTTATTTTGCTGGCTTAAGTTTGAAGCATTGCTTTATGACAATTTTGAGGGGACGAGAAACTTGGTGTTAGTGACGGACAACGCATCAAACATGGCTGTTGACACAGCGAGCGCTCCGCAAGTAGTCTGGCACATTTCTACATTTTTCCTCACAGCCCCACTGCAAAGCAACAGTTTGAGGAGAAGAAAAAGCTGTTTGGCCTGCCTCATCACATGCTAAACACAGACGTCATTACCAGGTGGAACAGTGCCCTAGACATGGTGGGCAGGATTTTGGAGCAGCATCAGAATTCAATCTTTGCAGCTTTACTTTCTCAGAAAGTAAGAAGAGGAGAGGCAGACCTTTGAACTTTGAGTGAGCTGGACATCTCTCATGCAGAGGATCTTGTAAAAGCCCTCAAGCCCCGTCAAGACACAAAAAATTACTGTAGGAGTTTCGCCCATGACCAGAGAAATCAAGCAGGCTGTCAATACAGACTTACTGTAACCAACAGATACAACAGTGAGTGAGAGAAAAACACACTCCAATTGGCCTCCGCTCTGGACCCTTGCTTAAAGAGATTGCCTTTCCTGACCGAGGAGGACAAAACGGAAAGTCACTGCTGAAGCTTCTGCTTTAGAAGTATGTGTTTACTGCTATATTTGCAATATAAGATTCATAGTTTGTAAAGTTACTCTCTTAAGCTTGTATGTAAAGATTCCTTACAAAATTATTATAATAAGTGATGTTATAAGTCTTTACATTATAACAAAATCAGGACAACATGGAGGAAAAGAACTAGCCTGGCCAGCCACACTGCTTTCTCATTGTATCACTTACAGAGAAATCACTCTGGGATTGCAGTGTTTGAACAGGATTTTAAGACGGAACTAACGTTTGTTGAGTAAACCAATCAGAGAAACCACAGATGTGATGTAAGGAAAGCAACTGTCCAACTCCAGTTGTCAACAAACCATAGCGTATACCAGCACGGCTATAGGGAGAGAAGTTGCTGTGGTTTTAAAGACATGTCCAGGTCTTTAAGAACAGAAGCAAGCGCAGTATCAAACACCAGAGCATGTAGATCAGCTTCTTTTTTTACACAAAAACTTCCTACCACAACCTTCTACCAGCTAAGCAGTTAGGTATCATTATTATTATTGTTACACACAGTCCTTAAATTTATTTTTCAATATCAAAGCAGTTTTACAGCAATTTTCAGCTGTTGATGTTAAATGAGTTATACTGTCTACTTGAAATAATACTGCTGCATATTGCCCTTTTATGCTTAAAAATGTATATGTTACTGTTAAGCAGATTGCTAATTGTTATTTTATAAGAGGTTACAGACAGACTAATGCTGTCAGTTTTCTATTTGTCGCAGCAAAAGCTGCTACTGGCACTTGTTGAATATTGTACTTGCACACTGTTAATAAAATAATAATGTGAATGATCTTTTATGATTTATCCTTGAGTTCTGCGGTTGTTTAAAAAGTATAAAAAGAATGTTGCATAGATGTACAGGATGTATGACAACATCGTGATGCATCGATGCATCATTAATCATAATCGAATCGTGAGATACCCATAGATTCCCAGCCCTAGTTGTGAAGACTTCTGAAAGCATTTGTTGTCATAAATGATTTTTATTTCATGTGTATTCCAGTGATGACAGGTGAAGACAGAGTGGTATTTGGAACATGATGTCCTTCTCATAAAAGTACAGAGGAAGGTTTTGGACAAAATAAATTGCTTGCAACTTACCTGAAATCAGTTGGGTCAGAACTAGGCAAAAACAGCCCTATGGTGTGTGGCTCAGGGGTGCTTTTACACCTGCCTTATTTGGTCCAGACTTTATCAGCGCCACGCTTTCTCTGAGCGATATTTAAAAAGTCTATAAGGGCTGCTTTTCAGACCAATGACTACCAAAGTCTATTGTTCTAACAAAAAGGGCATGCATTTAAAAAACTACAATGTCAAATGAACAGTAATGAACTTTGGTCTGGACAAATTCTCTAAAATACACCATTTAAAAACATAGGCATAGATAAAATCTTGTCTTCTCTTATTTGTTGCCAAAGAAAAACAATGTGCCAGTGTCTAACAGTAAATTCCAAATCATGTGCCACCTTTGGATTAAAGGTGTGGAGCATTGACACTTCAGTATTTTGTAAACGCTGGTCTATGAGATTCTTAGAGATACAGTAGATTCCAGACAGTGGGTAAATGTCAGCATTGCGCTTCTAAACAAACACCACCCACTGCTACCCTTTGTGAAAACTCCTACTTAGCACATGACTTTAGAATGTGTGCATTCTTGAAGAAAATAGGCGTTTCTGTGATGGTGGAGACTGCTGTGTGAAGTGTGATCGTATTCATATGCTCGGTCATGCAGACGTGTTGATCTGTGGAAAGAGTTCACCAGCAGCAACCTTTGTGATCCGAGAAATATAATTAAAAATGCATTTATTGCAGACCCCTGTGATGAAACCTATGGATGCAGAACATTGGGAAAATGTCAGCTATTCATTTTGATTTCGCTGATGAACCTTATGTTATTGTCATCGACCTGAAGGAACAAGGGCAGCTGAGTGTGGGCGCTGCCAGATGTCCATTGTTTGGGTGCTCCATGGCTATTTCTGAACCAAATTTCCATCACGGATTTTATTTTAAGTAGGAAAATCAAAACCCTTTCAGTCTATATTAGCATTTTGTTGATGACAATTTTCTTTAAATCTAATCAAAAATACTGTATTGTTTTTATTGGTGCAAAAATACCTAACAGTAGGTGGAAAAGTGCTATATAAATAAAATAAAATAAAAAAATGATGAAGCATAAATAATCTTCGATTAATGGATAGCCAATGGGAACTATTTCTTTAATCAACTAAGGATGACAAACGTACAACAAACATAAGGATCAAAACAGAAAAAGAAAAAAAAGAAGATATAACAGGTTTATTTTATGAGTTATTACCGACATCCTTTTCCGATGCTAAATAATGCAATAAATGATGCATAGTTGGTCCCAATAGTAAGTAATTTATGGAGATGCCCTTTAATCACCAAAGATGAAGAAATGATGATTGGTGCTGTGGTCATATATTGCTTGGGTTAAAATAAAAGCCTCCTTTTTCCTCCAAAAAGGAGATAAATGTCAATATTATGAACTTGAGTTATATATAGACCTATATTTATAGTAGATAGTATGTAAGAGAAATAAGTATATATAGTGCATATATAATACAGTATTTTTAAAGCAATAGGTTTGAAGATGTTTGAAGTTTGTATATGACTTCTACATCTTTAATTTTCAATATATGTCCACAGAAAATGTAAAAAAAATAAAGATAGAAGTGCATTGATGATTCATGTTGTAGTCATATGGTGGTGAAAATGTAGCAAGAAAGCACAAAAAATAAAGTGGGTGAAAAGATTCAGATGTTATTAATTTCACATAAAAATGTTTCCAATGTTTTTTCTTTCATTTGATTCAGGTAAAAATAATGGGTAAAAATGCTCCACAAATTCCACCTGACAAACAAGCAAACTCTTGTTAACCTTCAGTGTGCTTTAGAAACTGGCACTGTAAGAATCTCTTTTTTTCTGTTCATTTCCTGTGCTGGTGATAAAGAATATGAGGTGTGTGCCACTTGATGTGGCGTTAACACCACACTATCCAGACACACGACGCCGCTGCTTTGTCTTGTTTTCCATACACACTGATTGATATAATGTGCCGAGAACAAATAGCTCCATTTATTCACATGGCAAGATTACATGTTTTTTTTATTATCAATTAAGACTAGAATGGATGGAAGTACAGGCCCACAAAGAGGTCTGTGCCTGAGGCAGGTTTTATGATGCTTCAAAGGTGGAGGTATATGTATGTAGGAATCAATTATGCTGATCGAAGATAAGTGGGGGTTTAATGTTGCAGATAAAACATTATGAGGCGCTGAGAGAATGACAAGTGCCTCATAAATGTTACAAGAATAGAGGCACACAAAGGAATATTGTTATATTGCCAGTCATGTGTGTATTTTTAGCAGTGGCGGTGGCTTAGCAAATTTGAGGCCCTAGGCAAACCTTTGAGAAGGGGCCCTTCCTCGTTTCTGCTTTAATGTTATGGTAGGCCTTGAGGTTGAGAGATTCTGTGGCCCGTCACAATTGTCATACAGTAACACTTCAAACCTAGGCCAGCAAAATAAAATATTAATTTGGTAATTTTTTACTAAAAATAATAATTGGTCACACACCACCAAATGAAAGCTATTCAATACAAGTTTTCAGACATTGTCCGACAGAAGGTCTGAGTGTTTGTGAAATGAAGTGAAATTCCTTAAGTAGATGTAATTCCATGTATTCTGGTGTTTTTTAAATGAATTTATGAAGATTTTAGCTGCTACAGAATAAGTACATTTATAATTACAAAACCATAGAATTGCCCAGTTCTTAAATACCGGCGTCTGAAGCAAAAGAAAGGGCTGTTAATGTTGAGGTGTTACGGCAGATTCAGTCGGTCTTCTGGTGGGCATTTTTATTATGAACAGCTCACTTGAGATGTTGAACTTATGAGCGGTGCAACAACACACATTGTAACAGTGACAGCCAGTGATCTGATCATTAAACGTAATGACATCCCATTCTGTACAGCAGCTGAGTGTCCTGACAAAATAAAGCTTCTAATACACACAGGGAGAAAGAGTGCTATAGTGACTAATACTTAACAGTTTATAATGATGAAGTTTGGATTTGCCAAGTTATAGTTCATGACCACCATCTTCTTATCCTTTATTTAACCAGGTGATAGCTTTATTGAGATTAAAAATCTATTTTCCTATGGTGACCTGGCAAGATGACAGCATTACATTACATACAGTTTCTGACAAATACACGACATTATCAAACACACATATAACAATATTTACACTCAATAGTTACAAAAAAGTTTGTGCAAGTTTAAAAAAAGTTATATTACCAAGCTCATTGATTTCACGCTTCTTTAATATAGATTTCAATTCTCCTTATGTAACAAATTAATTTCTGAGTTATTAAAAAATTACATCTGGAAAGTTAAGTTTATTTCTTTTATGCCTTTAGGTCCAACTCTAAAGTAGGCCTGCAGTCTGCATTGACATAATCTAATTGACTGTTTAACTGCTGTGTATCAGCTGCTGTTGAGGGGAAGCTGTCGTTTGTGAAATCAGATAAAGTTGTGCATCTCTAATGCTGTGTTGTTTTCTGCCTCCGCCAAAATAAAGTGGTTTCAACTGCAGTCAAATTACTTGGCACTTATTTTGAAAGGATTACAGGAAGTGTAGAGTTGCCGCAAACAGTAATTTAACATTGCACTATGTACTATACGTGGCGTTGGATGTAAACAAGATGCTTATTTAAAGCAGAACTAAGTAACATTTTTACTTTCATAAATAGTTTTCTAAGTCCTTACGATGGTAGATGGTTAGTTGAGTTGTAGCGGTGTGTTTGAAGCACACTTTATCCCCCTCTGGTGCATCTAAGCCAAAAACAGCACTTGCAAGTTGAGTTGCACCGACCCGACACAAGTCTCAGGTCATGTTCCTGTTCATGCAAGAGTGACAAATTGCTTTATGGTAATTCAATATACACATAACCTCCTGCAGTACGATGAGCAAATTATGTCGCTAAGATTTTACAAAAATGGCATACTTTATTTTATCATCAATCATGGCGGAGCCACCAAAAAGGCAGAAAAAACCTTTGTCCAAAGATTCTAGGAAGAGAAAACATCAGTTAGACCGAGAGAGAGCTCGTTCTCAAGTCAACCTTGGCCAAGCTTTTACAGAATGATGTCAGCTCAAACAAAGTGAAGGATTCAAAACCGATTCTGACGTGGCTTTTATGTTGTTGAACTAACAACTTTATATTCTTCCTATTTCCATTAGATCTATTGTTATTTTATGTCCTTTGAGATATAGCTACTGTTATGTGACATTTATTTAGTTTACGGCTCGCAGAGATACAAGCATGCTATGTTACTAAGCACTGAGGAGTGTTTGTTTCATTTATGTGAGACGACAGTTCAAAACAATAGTTTCAATATAATACTAAATGCCCAAATATTGTTTACATAGTGTCAGTGACTGGCTTCACTTTTAGACCCAATGCAAGGTTTCACAAGGCCACGGCTACTCAATTATGACAAAATGTCCAATAAATTAGATGCCAAAATGTGAGAGAAAATAATTTTCATAAGTGATTTTTTACATACAACGTTTTGGTTGACAGTGAATAAAACAAACAATGTATATATCATGACTTTATAAGACAATTTTTTAAAAATGACCCACCTCCATCGAGGTTTTCATTTATTGTACTGTATTTGACGTTTATTTTTGCAAAACTACTGCGCCTGGTGAGTGTTGTTGTCCTTAGCCGCTTGGAGGATTTACGAGTGTGATTCAGCCCGTTGCTTGTTGTGGCCCTTGTCACACGTGCACAACTGGAACAGGCCGAAGGACTCGCAATGCAGACCCCACAAAGGTAGACGATTCAAAAGGGTTTGTTAACAAAAGGCAAAATCCAAAACGTGTAGTAAATAAAACAAGGCTAAGGTCAAACACTGGATTAAAAAAAAAACAGTAAAGTCACTATAAACTTACAGCTACAATAAAAGGTAGCAATCAAAACATAAGATCCACTTCAGGGTTCAGACATGAAGATTCAAACATGAAGGTTCAGACATTACATGAGACTTCAGAACAAACTCGAGGCTACCATTCAGGGACTTGAAGTGCCTTCAAGCAACAATCCAGCAAAGGACAGGGAAAACACACAGAACTTATAGGGAACACAATGAGGCACAGGTGGAACACATTAGGGCGGAGCATGTAATCACAACGGAGGGAAAAGACAAGACAGGAAGTAAATCTGCCAGACAGACCGGGGGAAAGACTCTTCACAATAAAACACAGTAAATTAAATACATTACATTAACAGACTAAGTTGGGACATGACAGCCCTTGCATGTTGGGGGCCTGAGGCATTTGCCTTCTCTTGGCTAATGGTAAGCAGGCAACTCATTTTTATTAACACTATTCTACCATTTTCTGTGCAATTTACTTGTACATTGTGTGAAATCTGATGTTTTATAGTTTAAAAAAATGAGTCTGATGTTTCTGTGAGAGCTTCTGCCTCAAGTCGAGGAGTTCAAGTATCTTGGCATCTTGTCTACAAGTGAAGGAAGGAGGGAACAGAAGGTTGACCCGTCGATCGGTGCAGCTTCTGCAGTAATGCAGTCGATGTACAGACATGTATGATTTGGGAAACTTCCTGACTTGACACTTTTTTTACCCCATCCCCATCTTGCATGTTCTTCACGTGTCTGCGTAGGTTCCCACTTGGGTGCTCCAGTTTCCTGTAGTTCTAACACAAGTGCAATCAGCTCCCTAGGAACCCAGGAGTCCCCTGCAAAAGAGATTTGTAATCTCTATGAGACTTTACAGGTAAAAAAAAAAAAAAAAAAACATGGTACAGTGATATGGGTGGCAACATCTTAATCGCAAAATGAGAGAGCAGTCTTTATTACTTTTTTTACTCTTGTCCCATATTGGAAAGCTTGTGTTGTAAAACCAGGTTTTCACAGAACACAAAAATGCAGCATAAAAGGTAAGGTTGTTTTTTTTTCTCTCTCAATGTGTTAAGATACCATTTAAAAAATAGAGTTTTACTTAATGCTACATTTAAACTGCTGGGTTAAATGACTGATGCTACAAAATGAGCACTGCTGAGAAGAGCACTCTTTATATGCAACTCCTTGCATAAAGTTAGGACATAACGATTGATTTTGTTTAAATTTTTTTTTATTGAACTTCTATTGTTTCGGGGGCTTCTGTTGGCTGCTAGATGCACGATAAGCAAAACATAGTGGTAGGGAATGAGTGCTGTACATACTAGTGCCCAGTGACGGATACTTGTAATTACGTTTAGTGATCTCATTTAACCCTCCACACATGCACACGTTTAATTGCCTGGAACAGAGCTACACAAATGGAAGTGTGGAACGTGATTGGAGTGGTTTCATCTCTGCCAACCGGGTGTGGCTGCTCAGCCCATACATTTACTAAAGACACAAGATGAATAGGACTCCGGGCTGTAGCCTGTGGGAAGCAACATCTTGTTTATTGAACCATGTGTGGTCTATGTGTGATGAATCTGTTCACATTCTGTATTAGTATCTGCAATCTTTATATAAATTTTTTATAGATTTCTTTTGGCATTTTTGCCTCTATTTGATAGTAGACAGTAGGTTGACAGAAAACCTGGTGAGAGAGAGAGTAATGACATTGGGCAAACAACCTGAGTGAGACTCGAACCGAGTCTTCCGTGTATTTTCATGCGCTCTACCAACTGAGCTAGTGGCTCAAGGGGCCTGCAATCTTTGATAACTATTTAAAAGATCACGATAACAATATGACCTACTACTACTACTATCTATATCAATGCTGCTTTTGACTCACTCTGGTCAAATAGAAGAAGCAGTTTATTCACTCATTATGGCCTACAACAATGCTTTAAGATTGTTGCTCAAATTCCTGAGATGGCACAGTGCCAGTTTGTGAACGCTCAAATACACACGTTAGGCACTGCTAAGACAATTCCTTTTTAAATTTATGAGTCAGCTGGAGGAGTCAGAAAACTCCATTAAAGAGGTTCTGACAAACCCATCACTGAGCTGATACAGATACACATCTGAACTGAGAAAACACTGAATTTAGAGACTTCATATGAACTTTATACAATGGTATCAATGGTATTTTAACTTTATAATGCTATTTATTTTTTCTATTGTTATGGACTAACTTTGTGAGTCTGAAATAAAGATAATTATTTAAAGTTCAAACTATTCAAAAGATACAATGCTGGTCAAAACAAATGGCTAAATCAAAACTAAACAAAAATTTAATTAAAGGAAGGACTAAATCATGTCTAAATCAGGATCAAACAAGGCTAAAGCAAGTACTAAACCTAGCACTATGGCAAGGACTAAACTTATTTTTATTTGGTTGTGCCACATAGTAAACATCTGTCAATGCACTATTGTGATAACTGATATTGTGGTAACAATTCATATGCATATGCATTGAGACATGTACTTGTACTTGTTCACATATGTCAATGTACAACTGCATACTGCCTGTTACTCACCCGTTCATCTGGAGGGCACAGCACAGATCACACAGTATGTACACCAACAAGAACTGCCTCCAGGTTGGTTGTCTGTGAAGGTTGAAGAAAAAGCAAAGGCATCTGGACTTAGGTTTCAAAGTGAAGATGTTTTTGTTTTTGTTCTGAGAAAGATTTACTACTGGAAACATCCTTACAGGACAGGACCAGCGTCATTCCAGACCACATCTGCAGTTTATTGGAGGTATGTCTCAACACTACATATTTCCAATTTAGAGGTAACTTCTACAGCAGTGATCATCAACCTGCAGCCCAGGGGCCACATCCGGCTCCCCGCAGCTTTCCATCTGGCGCCCAAGCCAGGACTCAAAACTAACGCCATCCACAAAGCTCCTCAGGCCGAAACATACACCTTCCCCCTATCACTGTAACAGAGTCAATTCAGGATATTACATTCCTCTGTAACAGCTGCTTACTCTTAGGAAACGCTAATGCTAAGTAATGTCACCCATGTAAACCGGCAACCAGCAAAAACACAACAATTAGACAACTCAAAGAAAGATAAGTTTAACTTTTAATTTGACGCGCTGCGGCCACTTACCGAGAGCCTTGGTCCACACTCCCTCATCCCACTGCGGTCAAGGCGGTCAATGTAGCATTACAAAATTCATAACTGGTGGCGTTATGCAATTTCAGAGGCACTTTATTTTGAAATGCTGTCCTGAAATGACCTGGAGGGCAACATGAGGTCCTCTGCTACTCACCAGAAGCTGACCCTTTGGCAACTAATATATATTTAAAAATAATAACATAAATTTTGATTACAAATGCCATCAGTAATGAATTTTCAGAGGACCTTTTTTTTTAAATGCTACATCAAATTGTTATGAAGTTTCCGCGGGTTCTTCTTTTTAAAATTATAAAAACTTGCATTTTCAGGGGACTTTTTTCTTTCTTATTTTTTATTAAGTTTATTTTTAACATTTAAAACTATATGGATAGACACTTGACACACATATGAAATAATATAAATAATAATAGGAAAAGGGAGTGGTTTGAAGTGTGAACTTATACTGTTTAATCCCGCCCCCTTACAATTTATAATCATTAAAACAAATATATAACAAAACAACCTTCACCAATGTCTCAAATGACAACGAACAAGTTCTGTTAATTCTATAAAAAAAGAACTAAAAAATAAATTGTGCATATAACACTATAAAGCTGTGTCATCTGCCAAAAGAATGCTCCCCATTGTCATTCATGTACAAAATAAATAATTTAGGCCCAAGAACTGAGCCTTGGGGTACTCCCCAATTGATGTCACACATATCTGATTTTATATTGTTTATCTGTACACATTACATATATATTGCCTCTGCTCCCTCTCTGTTATCAAATGTAATTTTGGATTTTCTAGTGCTGTTTGTTGCCTTGTCAGCCCTTACAACTAGTAGCTGTGTCTCAGCTACTTTAAAATATGATCGACACACTTTGTTCCGAATTAATGAGCAGATGAAAGACCTTTGTGTTACCTGGGCCAGGTACGCAGAGTTTTTCCCTCCAGTTTTTGAGTGCTCCACGTCATCACCGGAGTACCTGTTGCTTGCTAAGCCCCGCGGCAAGAGAAGGAAGCGGGGATCGAGGGCTGGAGTCGGGGCCAGGCTGAGGAAACACCGTGGGCAACTACCATGTCCGAGCGGCTCCGGATCTGTCTGGGACGAGCGGTGCCTGCGGTCGGTTCCGGTCCGTGAATCGGGCGGGAATTCGTCCGGATCGTCTCCGTCCCTCCAATATGACCGGATTTTCCGACTCGGCAGCTCCAAGATTTCCCTCTGCGTGAGCGGGTCCTGTGTACTGTTACATGCCGGGTCCTGTCACCGCAGCGCTGCCCTGATGGTCAGCGCGCACCGGCCTTGGCTCTGGCACAACCGACTCGGATTGCTCTACTCAACGCTCGCTCCATTGCAAACAAGGCCTTCTTCCTCAGCGAATTATTCTCAAAGGAACACCTTGACTTTATCTTTTTAACAGAGACCTGGCAGCGGGAAATGGAGTACACTCATCTGAACGAGCTGTGCCCTCCGGACTGTTCTGTGTTTGGGACACCGCGGGTCTCCCGGCGAGGAGGCGGACTCGCACTCGTGTACCGGGACTGTTTCTGCTGCAGGTTGATGAACTCAGACTCTTTCGACTCCTTTGAGATGCAGATGACTAAGGTTGGCAACAATGACTCATTTTATTGCATTTTAATTTACGGATTTAATTTATGGATGCTTGTTTTTAGAGGATTCCTCTGAATTTTTATCCTCAATTATCAAACTTGAAAATGTTCTGATACTCGGGGATTTTAACCTCCATATCGATGATGCTTTGTGTAATCTGGCATCTGAGTTTTTAACACTCACTGAAGCATTTCATTTTAAACAGCATGTCTCTGGTCCTACACATACAAAAGGCCACACTTTGGACCTTGTTTTCTCTTTAGGCCTGAACGTTGACCATTTGAGTGTTACAGACATTAATGTGACAGACCACTGTTGTATATTTTTTAACTTGTCTTCCAATGTGGACTATCTTCCTTCCAAACCGATGTCACAAAGACGCATCATAAATGGATCCACAGCTGAGAAATTTTCAGAGTTATTTGAACCCAGTGTTTTTGATGGCTGTAGTGAGCCTGAATCTTTTATGCAGTCTTTTAATAACCACTGTTTGTCTGTTTTAAACATGGTTGCTCCGCTAAAAAGTAAACACACCTTCCCTAAAAATCCCTGCCCTTGGATAAATGAGGAAATCTTATCTTGCAGGAGAAACTGTCGTAAAATAGAACGTTTGTGGAAATGCACAAGTTTGGAAGTCCACAGACTGCACCTGAAGGACCTCATCGTGTCACTAAATGATAAAATAAAACAGGCCAGATCTGCCTATTTCTCTAATCTTGTTGTTCTGAACAAGAAAAATCCTAAAGTCCTGTTTGACACAATATCAAGAATTGTCTCTCCTTCAGCTCCTCATGTACCAGTCCACTCAAAGTCTGACTGCAACAGGTTTTTACATTCCTTTGTGAATAAGGTACATGATATAAGAGCCTCTATAAACCCATCCTCTGTAAACACATCTTGGGGTTTATCTCCTCAGTGCTCTTGGTCCACCTTCTCACCTGTCACTGAAGAGGACATTAAGGGTCTACTAAAAAAGGTGAAACCATCATCAAGCCCTCTAGATGTAATGCCAACTTCACTGCTTTTAAATGTATTTGATTTAGTTGGTCCATATGTTGTTAAACTGATCAACCTTTCTCTTTTAACTGGTTCTGTGCCCAGCTGAAAAAGCCCAATTTGGATTCTTTTGAACCAAACAACTACAGGCCAATCTCTAAATTGCCTTTTTTATCTAAAATCTTGGAGAGAGTGGTGGCGGAGCAGCTGACTGTGTTTCTTAATGAAAATAATTTTATAGATAAATTTCAGTCAGGCTTCCCGAAAATGTCATTCAACTGAGACTGCCCTGCTGAAGATTTCAAGTGACATTATGATGGCGGCTGACTCTGGGCAGTAGCCTACTCTGTCTTGATCCTACTGGATTTATCGTCTGCTTTTGATACTCTGGACCATAATGTATTGTTAAAGCGTCTACAATATGAAACGGGTTTCTCTGGATCAATTTTAAAGTGGTTTTCCTCTTACCTGAGTGACAGATCTTTTTGTGTCTCTATTAACAATATTCTGTCTGAAGTGACCCCTCTGTCATATGGAGTTCCTCAAGGCTCAGTGCTAGGTCCTCTTTTGTTTTTATTGTACATTCGCCCTCTTGGTGAAATAATTCACGGTTTTAAAAATGTGTCTTATCACTTTTATGCTGATGACATTCAGTTGTACTGTTCTTTTAAAGACTCTGAGTTTCATAAACTTACTGATTTGTTGAACTGCTTGTCCTGCATAAAGAAATTGTTATACAATAACTACCTACAGCTGAATACAAAAAAGACTGAAACTTTAATCTTTGCACCAGACCAAAAAATACCTCAAATCAAACAACACCTTGGTTCCCTGGGTTCTTCCGTCCAGTCGAGCCTCAGAAACCTTGGTGTTCTGTTTGACCAATCTATGTCTCTGGACAGTCATTCTAGACAGTTGGTCAAAAACTGTTTTTATCATTTGAGAAATATTTCTAAATTGAGAGTGTTATTGTATAAAGCTGACTTGGAGATGATTATTCATGCTTTTATTTCTTCTCGTCTTGATTATTGTAATTCTCTTTTTACTTGTTTGAACAAATTGTCTCTGAGTCGACTACAAATGGTGCAAAATGCTGCAGCTAGGCTTTTAACTGGAACCAACGGAAGGGCTCACATTTCCCCGGTTTTATCCTCATTACATTGGCTTCCAGTCAAATTCAGAATCGATTTTAAAATTTTAGTCTTGACTTTTAGAGCTCTGCATGGACAGGCCCCCCAGTACATCACTGACCTGCTGACCCCTTACTCCTCCTCCCGCGCTCTTCGGTCTTCTGGTCAAAACCTTCTAACGGTCCCCAAAACCCGTTTTAAAACTCGGGGAGACCGGTCTTTCCAAGCAGTCGCCCCCAGACTCTGGAACGCCCTGCCCCTGTCACTGCGAGTGGACATTTCTGTTGATTCTTTTAAAAAGCAGCTGAAGACACTTTTATTTAAACAAGCTTTTAGTTGATTGGGCTTTTATGTTTTTATGTTTTTAATATTTTGTGGGTTTAATTTTTATTCTCATAGTTTTATTGTTCTTTTATTGCACTTTGTAAAGCACTTTGTGATTTATATCTGTGAAAGGTGCTATATAAATAAAATTTACTTACTACTTACACATCTCAAAGAGGTTAGGACAAGGCCATTTACATTTAGTCATTTGGCAGACACTTCTACCCAAAGCGAATTACATGAAACTTCCAACTGTGGGGAGAGCGGGAATTGAACCGCCAACCTTCCGGCTGAAGGACAACCGCTCTACCACTGAGCCAGGTTTAGGAATAGGAATGTTGTCCCATTCTTTTCTAATACAGGGTTCTAGTTGCTCAACTGTCTTAGGTCTTCTTTGTCACATCTTCCTCTTTATGGTGAGCCAAATGTTTTCTATGGGTAAAAGATCTGGCCATTTCAGGACCGGATCCTTCTTCTACGCAGCCATGATGTTGTAATTGATGCAGTATGTGGTCTGGCATTGTCATGTTGGAAAATGCAAGGTCTTTCCTGAAAGAGACGACGTCTGGATGAGAGCATATGTTGTTCTAGAACAAGGATATACCTTTCAGCTTTGATGGTGCCTTTCCAGATGTGTAAGCTGCCCATGCCACACGCACTCATGCACCCCCCATACCATCAGAGATGCAAGCTTCTGAACTGAGCACTGATGACAACTTGGGTTGTCCTTTTTTAGTCCGGATGACATGGCGGATCAGTTTTCCAAAAAGAACTTCAAATTTTGATTTATCAGTTTAACAGTTTTCCACTTTGCCACAGTCCATTTTAAATGAACCTTGGCTCCAGAGAAAACGCCTGCGCTTCTGGATCATGTTTAGATATGGCTTCTTTTTTGACCTAGAGTTTTAGTGACCCGGTGGATTGTGTTCACCGACAATGTTTTCTGGAAGTATTCCTGAGCCCATGTTGTGATTTCCATTAAAGTAGCATTCCTGTAGGTGATGCAGTGCCGTCTAAGGGTCCGAAGATCATTGGCATCCAGTCTGGTTTTCCGGCCCTGACCCTTACGCACAGAGATTGTTCCAGATTCTCTGAATCTTTGGATGATATTATGCACTGTAGATGATGATAACTTCAAACTCTTTCAGAAATGCAATTTTTCTTTGAGAAACTCCTTTCTGATATTGCTTCACTATTTTTCGCTGCAACATTGGGCAAAAGTGTTGCGCTAAAACCTTTGTTGAGTGTCTATTATCTGCAGTCCAGCACATTAGGCTTATAGAGGAACATGTGGACATCCAACCTGCTTCTAAACACAGACAAAACAAAACCAATGTCTATAGACATAAAAAAAACAAAAAAAAAAACAATAAGCGGTCTCTACACACAGGAGGTGGAGCAATTGAAGTATCTAGGACTTATTTTAGACTCATTTAACTTGAAGTGGGTTCCCAGCACTGACTGTGTCACAGCCAAAGGACAACAAAGACTGTACTTTTTAAATAAAATTTTATCTTTTAATGTAAAGCTGCTGCACATGTTTTATTCTTGTTTTATTGAAAGAATTCTAACGTTTTTTCTTCTATGCTGGTTTTTGGGAATAGTACTGAAGCCCAGAAAAAGTGCTTGAGAAGGGCTGTAGCGGGCAGCAGTAACTGTAGCTCAGTGGTAGAGTGGCCGTCCTTCGACCGGCGGGTGGGCAGTTTGATCTCCGCCCAAAACATCATAACATCCCGCTCTCCCCCACAGTTCATACTGTTGTTGTGTCCTTGTGCAAGACACTTACCCCACCTTGCCACCTAGCAATGTAAATGTATGTATGGAGCCAGCCATGTGAAATGGTTGCGTAGCAGTTTTAATATAGGCAGTTTTAATGAAGCAGATGAAAGTGGCTAGCAACAATATATACTTGCCTATGTACTTCGGCTCTAGAAGGACACAACCCCATGTCAGTCCCATCTCAGCCATTACTGTACGTCTCCAAGTGGTTTTTGTTTGCCCTTCCTTTCCTTCTTTAACCAGGTTGTGTCCAGTTAAGGGTAATCTTTAAGATGTGATCTTGATACACGCACGCATGCACGCACACACACACACACACACAGACATACACATACACATATATACACACACACACGCGCACACGCACGCACACACACACACACACTCACACGCATATACACACACGCACACACACACACATAGGGCTGGGTACCGAACTTCGATACCTTTATGGTATCGAATGAAAAACTTCGATTCTATGGGTATCGAAAAATTATTTATCTTTCGGTGCCAAATTTCGGATCCAAAAGCCAAGCGGCCGGGTTTTTGTTTTTTTTTTGCCAAGCGGCTGTGTCTGTGTGAGCTTGTAGCATACGTGCATGTAAGGAACTACATTCGCCGTGATTGGCTGTCCACCACCACGTGACGTGACGGTGGGATATCTGAAGATACTCGCACTCACACAACACAAGTGTAATATTAGTTGTTTTTTCTCCAAACGTTCCAGTTTTATAATGCCAAAGAGATCTAAAGTGTGGCTACACTTTATAAAAGTGGATGCCGAGTCAGCAAAGTGTAACATATGCGACAAGTGTATTGCAACCAAAGCCGACAATACCACAAATTTAATGAAGCATTTGACCATGCACGGATCAATATGAAGACTGTAAAGGAACCAGAGGAGCCTTGCACCTCATCGAGTCAAACCTGCCCCTTCAACATCATCTGGCATTTCTGACATTGTAGCAGGTAAGAAAGGAAGATATTACCTTTTAGCGAACAGAAGTTAAAGTAATTGTTTACGCTAACGAGTGGTTTGAGTGTGTGGATGCAACTCTGCGTTGCGATGTAACGTTACCCAGGCGCTAGCTTTAACCTTATTCTTTGACCAGGCAACATCTTTGTTTTTCCAACGTAACGTTAAGGTTTCACATTTTAGAAATACTTGACAGATAAGTGTAATTTCCCTACTTAAACCTGAGGTTGACTACCACTGGTTGACTACCACTTTATGTATGTTAGCTTGTGCTGCTAGTCGGTTGCTGTAGCGTTAGCGCTGTTATTTCCTCCTTCACATTAGCCTCTGCCTCCTTTTGCAGGAAGGCATGGCGATAGAAGTAACAACCAACAGCATGACCAGCACCTCCAGATTCAGGAGGAGATACAGCTCTACAGAGGTTTGCCGTGTACACTCTCTAAAGTGAATCCAGCAACTTGGTGGTGGAGTAAGAAGGACACACTGCCAATGCTATCCAGCTTGGCAGCCAGGTTTCTCTGTGTACAAGCCTACACAAATACAGTTTGATTTTGCACTAAAAAGTTTTTTTTTTTTTTTTTTACATTCCTTTGAATTTTAGTTGGTTCAATATTAGGATGTACACAATATAATTTATTTATAATATGTTCATGTTGTGGCAAAAAGGTTTCTCTTTTTTTGTAAATTTTGGCCAAGTTAGGATTGATACGATGTGTGAAGTGTTACCAGAATTTGTTTTAATTAAGATGAAAAATAAAAGTTTTGTGTTTAATGTATTTGTGTTGATTTTGAAATGGATTTTAAAACACATGGTATCGAAAAAAGTATCGTTAGGAACCGGTATTGAAACTGAGGTATCGAAATTGGCACCGGATCGAAAGATTTTGAACAATACCCAGCCCTACACACACACACAGACCACAAATCTAAATACAAATTTACAAATAGTTTTATCACACTGTAATAACCCCATAGTCCTATAAAAATGTGCCAGGTGGCCACAGCATAATCAAAGAGATGCACCGTGAACGTTGGCTGTCGACAATGTATTTTTCTCTGCTAATGGTTTATCGCATCCTTAAGCACCTCATAATGACCTCCTTGGGGAAAAAGCTTGTCATACTCCTAATTCCTCATGTTGAACACCTTCTACTCATATTAACCACATGCAAGTCAAGTAGCAGTGTTTACAGGAAGAGATCTTTTCAGATTATATTGGCTCAAGTTGTATTGTGTAAACTGGTATGTTGTGTAGACTGTTGATTGAAACAGAACACATAAAGCTACATTTTCAATAGCACATACAAACCAGTGCAAGTTCCATTGTTTCCTGTTGCTGTTCTTGCATCAAAACGCAGGGGCTCCGTGGTAGAGCAGGCGATCCGTAACTGGAAGGTTGGTGGTTCGATTCCCGTTTCTCCCCACTGTGCATACTGTCGTTGTGTCCTTGGGCAAGACACTCAACCCACCTTGCCTCCAGTGCTGATAAAGCTGTAACACTGGTGAATTGAAGCTTCGGATTAAAAAGTGTCTGCTAAATGAATAAATGTAAACATAATTGTTGTTCCTTTTCTTTTAGTACGCATACTTGCTGAAAGTTTGCCAAAGACATTTATGAACTAAATAGATTTTATTGAAAATCTTTGTAAGAGAAATCACAATAAGACAACAGCATGTCCCTGCAGGGCTCTAAAAGGAGGTGTCCGAGGTGAGGAATTGCAATCTGCACTCTCCCCATCAGATGACACCCAAAAAGGACAAAACTCAGAAAACTCTGTTGCCTTTGGAGTGACGATGCAGGATCACAGTTAGAAAAAAAAGATTGAGCCATCTTAAATGGTTTCATAGATTAGGTTATATAAAAGTGTTTGTTTTAGCCAAAGTGAGTTTGATTTAAATAAGTGACACCAATTTGAAGGGACTTTTATGAGAGCAAATATTGAGTCAGTTTGAAAGAGCCTGTGACTTCTTTCAACAAAAAACAACCTTATCTATAAATTTTGGAAAAAAATAACACTTTAACACTGAATTATATTTTCAGAAGAGCCAATCCTGGAGGACCTGAGTCTGCAGTCGACCTCAAAGAGAAAGGACATTTCTTTGAGGACAGCAATGTCCAAATTTTGGCCAGAGAGGCCAGATGGTTTTAGAGAGGGGGGAAGGAAGCGAAAATGGGAAAAGCCCTCTTTGAACAGAGGAGGTGGCCTCAGATTCATGTTGCCTAGTATTTATAACAGTGTTTTGAAACCTAAACAAAAGAGTTTCACCATAGAACAACAAACACAGCACCTGAATGGAGCAGTGTCACTAACGACTCTGCACCTGAATGGAGCAGTGGAACTAACCACTCTGCACCTGAATGGAGCAGTGTCACTAACGACTCTGCACCTGAATGGAGCAGTGTCACTAACAACTCTGCACCTGAATGGAGCAGTGTCACTAACCAGGGTTCCCACTCTTTTCTTGAAATGATTTTCCAGGACTTTTCCAGGACATTTTCACCAGTCCCTGAACTGGAGTTTTTCCTTCCACTCAGTTTTGAATTTGCACTGTCTTCCTGACATTGTCACTAACTCCTGCCTATAAAGGACAACAACACAACTTTTCAATAGTCTAATACTGCTTATATTGAATATTTACTCAATAAATTAGGCCTACTTTTCATACCTTAGCTTAGAACAAGTATGAAATACTGAGTGGAACGTGGCCTGGTAAGACTACCTGTTACCCGTCGTTATCTCAAAGCTGTCGTCGTGCTCGCTACGGCTCCACTAAAACCAAAAATATATTTCATGCAAAGGTATGCGTGACGACACGCACAGCTCTCCACTGCTCCTCTGTCACTCAACAGAGAGAGGGAGGAAAAACCTCTCACTCGATATACTATGATACAGCAACACTCTTTAACAGAAAGTCGCTAGCTTTGGCCCTTCTTTGGATAAATAAATCCTTACTTGGGTCTGAAAAATTGATAAATCTAGCAACAAAGACAGATGAAAACACTGGGAAGCAGAACTGTTCTAAGGAAATGTGCAATTTGATTGGTTAGTAGCGTCACCCTATACAGTCAATAGCCTACTCGATCTGGATTGAAGCAGCAAACATTCAGTGTATAGGTAAAAAAAAAAAAAACTTGACATAACATTATTTAATATTTGAATCACAGCTTATATAGTGTTTTGACATCGACAACCACAAACAAAAAGTCCATTTTACCCGGATTTTACCTCAAACTTGCGACTAAAGAAGGCTCAATCGCTTCTCGGGTCGACATTAACACACTGACAAAATTATATTTAAATTATATTCAGAATTTAAAATATTTTTATACCACTTTTTAATGTGTGATTGTGTAAAGGTGTTCACGAGATAGAGATACCAACCTCTCGCGAACTTGCTTTCAACGTCGAATGAACACTCATTCGACGTTGTGTGTGTGTGTGTGTGCGCGCGCGTGCATGTGAGAGACGCATGAGTAACAGAGAGACAGAGGGAGCACATAAAGAAAATGCAGCTGAATGAATACGCTGCATGTTTTAAATAGCGTTAAAAATGAAAGACATTGACAACGACGAAAACTAATTTTATTTTATATTTTAGTTAGTTGCCTGGGGGATTAATTATTTAAATTTGGCAACCGTGAGCATGAACGCTTGTAAAAACAGAATGTAATGTGTTGACTCATTTATTTGGCAAAACAAGTGGTTTTGGTCAAGTTTAAAAAAAATAGTTTTTACACATTTCAGTCTCGTCTTATTTCGTCAACGATATTGCATATTAGTCACAGTTATCGTTTAATGACGTGGGTGTCGTCTCTCATCTTCTTGTCTTAGTCAGGGGAAAAAAATGTCAGTGAACATTTTTCATCATAGTTTTCGTTAACAAAATCAACACTGGTTGTCAGACAGGAGTACCGCACGTGCACATTTGCCACAGAACTCACAATGTCCGTAGTTGAGAGGCGTACTGAGATGTCAAATTGAGTACTTGCTTGAAAACAGATATTCATGCGTAAAATAACCCGTTTGAGTTCATCCACAAGAAGGGAAAATTATTTTCCAGGACAACGCAAACGTTTCCAGGACATTTTACTTTTTTCCCCATTTTCCATGTGTTTTCCAGGACTGGAAAATTGGTCTTTCATTTTCCAGGTTTTCCAGGACGCGTGGGAACCCTGACTAACGACTCTGCACCTGAATGGAGCAGTGGAACTAATCACTTTGCACCTGAATAGAGCAGTGTCACTAACAACTCTCCTGAGCCTTAACGACTCTCACATCAGGAGTCACACTTCCCTTTCATGGCCAACGACTGTGTGAACAGAACAGCCTGGTCCATCAGGTTTGGTTTCAGGGGAAACTCCTCCCTCTAGAGATGAAACTTTGACTCCAGCGCAGCCAAAATGAAGCTGTTTAATACCCATTGACCCTCTGAGACAAGCAGCCTGAGATCAGCGCACTCACCCCATGAGCCGAGTCAGACTTTAGTGCTCTAACACTGGGCAGAGGAGAGCCGAGCTACGGCTTAAAGATCACACAAGGGCACTTTCAGCTAAAGCCAATTGTATACGGTCATCACACCCAGAGCAAAAACAGCTCCCTTGAGTACATGGCCCATTTAAAATAATGTAACTTTTGGCAAATGACCCAAGTGAAAATCGAACATGGGTCTTCCGCGCTCTACTGACTGAGCTAGGGGTAGATTACTGCTTAAAAAATTCTGGAATATCTTCATCTAATATTGATATGAAGGCCACAACATACAATAAGTAACACTAAAACCAAAAACACATCAGAACGTCATATTTCTTTCTTGGACTGAAATTCCTCTGACAGTGAAATGATTGATTGCAATTTCAAATGTACCCATGTCATTTCCAAACCTTTTTTGTTGACTGAAATGTTTCCCTTCACGTTTCCTTTGCCTATCACTTTGGGCGTCTGGTTGGAGGCATGTGATAAATGAATTCTAATGACGATATGCTATCAGTGCCTGTTTTCTGGCAGCTCTCAAAGCTGGTAAAGTTCTTTCCTTGTTTGAGGCATTGCCTGCGGAAAGTCCTTGTTGAGATAAATGTTTGTGCCTTTGAGGTCTTATTCCTTCCTGCAGCACCACTTCCTTATCCTAAAGCTTCAAAATAAATTCAACTCTTGGCTCTTGACTGTGGGCTGTAGTGCAACTGTGAATATGATAACTGACCTGACGTGACCGGCGTAAAGTGCGCCTTGTATGGAGTTATCCAGACAAACCTGTTCAGTATTCTGCTCAAACTGGCTCCAAAGTACTATCTTTTCTATGCACACTGTTTTGAACAAACCATTTTTGTTACTATTTGACATTTAAGGTATTCCTCAGGACATACAAAAGTTAGACACAAGATGAATATTATTTTGGAATAAATTGCAAACTTTTCCGTGTGTTTTCCAGGCATGGGCTGAATCTAACCCACTCAATCACAACAAAGGGTTGCTCAAGATTTGGATAATTTAGTTTAATTTTGGACAGTTTTTTATTGTTTTTTTATGTTGTTGTTAATCACCTGACTCTGGCATTAATGCAAAGAAAAGTCTGCTGGACTCAGCTGATAATGGACTTGTGCATAAAATGTGTTATATTCAGCAGGATATCTTACATTAATGTATGAAATCCCACGCATGTGAAAGTTGCAAATGCTATTCTTACTTTCCATACCATGAAGTATGCTGTGTGAACTATCTATACAAGCTAGCACCATGTAACGTTTAGTATAAAATATATACGTATATTCTTAAAATCTTTTTCATTTTCATTTTGAGGGTTCTTACACATGAGATCAGTACAATTAGGTCACTGACAGTCCCCTCAGCTGGACAAAAACCTCCAATAGAACTGTCCTGGGACGGTGGCATATGGCGAGAGCGTGAGGTGCTCTAACACAGTCCGCATATAATAAAGAAAATAGGACAAGAAACTGGACTAGAGCTGCAACTAACAATTATTCTGATAATCGATTATCTGTCGATTCTTTATTTAGATCAATCGGTTAATAATTGATGATGTGGATTTTAGTTCCAGTTAGGCGAGTTTGTGCTGCTGAGTCAAACACTGCAAATTTACAATGTCCTGTGGTTTACTCTAAAGTTCTTCAACACTTTCATGACTTCTTTGTCGGTATTCTTCGCAGTCGAGCTTTAGCCTTTTGACTTTTGAAATCCGCTCTTGCACATGCAAGTTTCTGTCACATTATGACTGGAGCCTATCCCAGCAGCTTTGGGCCTAAGTCGGGGTACACCCTGGACAATGGCCAGTTAGTCGCAGGGCTGACTCTTAGGGACAGAGAGTGACAGACAAATTAGTTGGAGATTATTTTAGTAATCAATTATAATCAATTTAATCAATTACACTGGACCGTAGCAGAGTCCTATGTGCCACTTTCCAAGTAGCTTGTCTTAGACTTAAATTTAATTTACATTTATTCATTTTAGCTGACGCTTTTATCCAAAGCGACTTACATTGTTCTAATGTAATTACCAGTGTTACAGTCACTGGAGGCAAGGTGGGTTCAGTGTCTTGCCCAAGGACACAACGACAGTATGAACTGTGGGGAGAGTGGGAATCGAACCGCCTACCTTCCGGATGAAAGACGACCACTCTACCCACTGAGCTACTGCCCGCCAATGAATTAGTGATCGGTCTAGTTGCGAACGAGCAGTTCTTTTATTTATTTATATTTGTAAAGTAATACAACAGAACAATATGATGATATTGGCGGAATAGGAGCTTCCTGACTGGATGTCACACGTGCTGCTGACTGTGTCTGTCCTCACATGTCCTCACAAATCATAGACAAGAATCATACCACCCAGCAGAGAGGGGTGGGGGGGTCCTCATACACAGGTGCACTGAACAGTACAGAGGGAGAGGAGACGGAGAGATGAGTGTGCCAAAACAAAATTGAGTGACAGTACAAAAAGAAGCATTTGTATACATTTTAATAACTGTGAAAACACAAAGGCAGATTTTGCAAGGGGGACATATTGAACAATACATTGATATTAGAATGTATTTTTGACTTTTGAATACTTAGTAAAAGGATGTATTGAATAATCTAAGTGATATATGTGAACAAATTATTAAGTCAAAACAGCATTAAATGTGGTTAAATTTTAAAAGGTATAAATGGTAAAATGAAGAGCCGTTTAAAGTGATGAACATCTTAACAAAGCACAAAAAGCCATTCACTGATGGTGAGATTGTAAATGAGGATATGACCGCAATGACTAAAACTTTATTCAGGACCATAAAGGTAAGTTCAGAAGCAGACTGACACATTTAATTAAGTTTATAAGAGTAAACCTGAGGCTACAACACTCTTGATGACTCCATCAATGCCAGCATCTGTGCATTTATAAGTTCATTGTTTAGTTTTGACAGCATTTATGTTTTCATTTTATAGTGTGAGATACACAGGGAAGAAATGCATATACAGTACATATACAAAATGCACATGTAGAAGAGGAACTAAATGTTTTTTGTGATGTTTTATTGTAATAAATGTGCTGTCTGCGTTTTTCATTTTGTAAAGGTAGCTTTCTGATGAAAAGGATGGAGACCCCTGCCTTATTCAGTTTCAGAAGACATGTTCTTTCTTCCAAACTTGCTGTCTTAAACGTCTCTACTGATAAACACACATGGCGGCCGGCTAACAGTAATACATTCTTTGGTTACACAGAGGCATTTCTGCCCTCTGCTGGCTAAAAGTTACACAGGGTTGCTTTAAGCTAACATTAACAATTTTCCATTTTAATCACCAAATACCAGTTTACAAATATTATGTAAATAAAACTGCGTAGTGTACCATTTAAATGATGTGTAGGACAAATCTTTGGACACAACCATAGGGATTTATGAGAAAGTGCAGGAGGTGGTAACTTGGTGAACCACCTGATTGCCAAACACAAGTTAAGACCACCACTGGTTCCGCACCCTAATATCTTCACTCACTAATACAGACCTATGTTCCTGCCAAATCCCTGCGCTCTGCAAATGAACAACGTCTGGTGGTACCGTCCCAAAAATGAAAAAAATCTCTCTCACGTACCTTCTCTGGATCTGTTCTACTTTGGTGGAATGATCTACCTGCTGCTACAAGATCAGCAGATTCTGTAGCCATCTTTAAAAAAACGCCTGAAAACACATCTCTTCCCGTCAACACCTGACTGACAAACACTGAGTTCTATTTCCTTTCCTTTTCTTCTTCTTCAAAAAAATAAATTTGTATACTGCGCTGGGTTTAAATTGACTAGTTTTTTGTGCACTTATGCTTTTTGCTACCTTGTTTTGTCAAAACTGCTTCCATTGTTTTCCTCACTTCTAAGTTGCTTTGGATAAAAGCGTCTGCTAAATGACTAAATGTAAATGTAAGTTTATCCAAGCAGATGAAAAAAACATTCTACAGCAGCTGTTGCAAGATTGTCTTATGATGCTAAAGGTCACCATTAGCAGCCATCTCACCTAAAATGTGTGAACTCACAAATCTTGTGAGAATGCAACTATTGTGCAAGGTTAGCCACAGACACTTATATAGTCAGGCATTTATATAGCACTTTTTTGCACCCTTTTCAGGCACCCAAAGCGCTTTAAAATGGGCCACAAACAGCTGCAGACTGCAAGAGCTGCCGACTCACAGTAACAGGAAATAGCCATAAATCACGTGGATGTGGTTCCTTGATTTTAGATTTTTGATCATTTATTTTAAAACAGGCACATGGACAGTTCACACTGATTTTTTTGTTTGTACTTATTTAGGTGTCTAATATAATATGTCAAAATAAGGTGTCATAGACACACCCATTTTAGCTAGTTATTGGCAGTTTAATGCCATTTTGTCACTTTATAAAATAATGTTTAAAACTGAAAGACCTGTTACAACTAAAATGGTATCTGGACTAAACACGGTGAGGGAGTGTTCCAGTTTTATGCAGCTAAAATCTGGAACAGTCTTCCTGGGAAGTTGAGACAGGCCTCTACTCTGACAATGTTCCATTCCAGACTTAAAACAATTCATTTTAACTGTGCATATGACATCTGAAATTATTTTATCTGTACTTATCTCTTTTAGTTTTGTTTTAATTAATTAATTTTTATTTAATTATTTAATTTAATTTAATTATTTATTTTAATTTTATTCATAATTGTTGTACTTGTGCTTTTAACCTATCTTCTTTTCGTAAAGCAAAAAGGGTAACAAGTTTCTAAACCTTTGAATGAACTCAACCTATGCCTGTTTGTCCATTTATAACACCAGAGGACCTCAATCAATGAACTTACATCCATCACATCAATTTTTGTTGCATGACTCATGCAGCACCTCCCATGTCACTCACATAACACCTTACAAAACAAGTCATCACATCTACTTACATCAGTACATTGATTAAAGATGTGATTTACTTGTGCTAATACCTTTATTTGCCTTTGGTGTGTATGCAACATTGTATTGCAAACATCTCTTACTCCCCTTTTTGTCTTGACTATGCTCTTGAACCTAAATGTTGATTCATGTGTCTGTTCAACCATAACAATCTTTAAAATGTCATATTCTGAGCCTTTAATTGATACATTATCACATTTAAGTTTGGAGAAAGAGTTCATTTTGTGAGTTTTTTCTTTGTTTTTGCCTTTGTACATGTGTTTGTTTTCGATGAATGAACATTCTGAGTCATATCAACTGTAATGTACTGTATGTCTCTCAGCCTGTGCATAGTGGCATATGTTAGCAGCCCCCAGTGACTGTTAACGTGAGTAGGCGTGTAAGAAAACATGTGAAACAGAAGGATATATCATGGCGCTGTGTTCAAGTAATGATCCCCAGCGATATGACAGCCTTTAGAAAGTGCACTTCACCTTCTGTCATCACAGGAGCTCTTCCTGTGATTTATGAGTGAGACGGAAGGTGTTGATTGTTGTGTCAATGTGAAATCTTCTTGAAATTTTCTTTATTATAGTTGAATAAACATTCAGATGCAAAAAGAGCTGTCTCTTTAATCTCACAAGTGAATGATAGTCCTAATAGCAGCTTTGTGCCCCCTATCATACCTGCTTAGCCTCGCCAAGTGGGGATCAGTGTGCAAAGAATAGCTTAAACATATCCAGGCCACACAGGCATTTTTTTTGCATTTTACATGGTTTACGTGCACTATTCATGGTTTACATCCAACTGTAGTTAAACATAATTATATTATTATTACAATTATCATTTGAGTGATTTAAATATATGGTGAAAATGCACACTTGCTGGTTCTGAACATACCATTCTTTAAAATAAGTAAATTATTTACATATTTCGAGTAGTTTATTGTAGCACCAGCGGCGTAGCACCAAATTTTGGGCCCTGGGTACAAACCATCTTGCAGGGCCCCAGTACCAAATACTATAGCGATACCAATGGGTGGGGTATTGCTTTTTTTTTTTTTTTTATCATAAAAACACTTAAAATGTAATCAAAATAAGCTACACTCTGATTAATATATTTTTATTTTATTGTCAAAGTACTACTACTTGCTGAGATGGCAAAAGGTCAGTAGTAGGAAAATAAAATACTATGGAAGTCAATGGGGACCAGCAACTGTTTAATTACCAACCTTCTTTAAAATATCTTATTTTGTGTTCAGCAGAAGAAAGAAAGTCATACTGGTTTGGAACAACTGGAGGGAGAGTAAATGATGACAGAATTTTCATTTTTGGGTGAACTATCCCTTTAAAGTTTAAATGTGTACAATAACAATGTACCCATTTTGCTTATTTCCTCTTAAGACTTAATTATAATTACTAAGTGTTAAAACAGGCAATTCTGCTAAAAGCTCACCTTGTCTCACTGTCACTGCTTTCACCTGGCCATGATGAGGGGCCTGCTGCTGCAGGGTCTGAAACTGAAATACATGGCTTCAAATGGTTGCTAAAATATCCTTTATTGTCACAATTTATTGAGAACAATTAATTGTAAAAGTGTGTGCGAGCTAATTTGCATAAAATGCGGTAAAATAGGTGCTAACGATCTGTGTTTTTGCAGGTTTTAGATTTTGACAATGGAGGGAAATATACAGTGTTTTCATGTAAACTTCTGACACTGAGGAGAACTGCAGCAGAAGAGGAGACAGGTGTATTGAGCTCCCAGCTCCGCCTCCGGCTGCTTCTCACTCCGTTATTTACCCAGAAATATTGTTTGCTCGCTATGTAGGGTGTGATACTATAAAGTATTGGTATATTATTCAAATAGAGTATGGACATAAATGTATGCTATTCTACCTGGAGTAGATATTTATGTTAAAACAATGTCAATGCCCGATGATGCATTTGGAGCTCACCTTTCTTTTCAAAAAACTAACTGAGCAACTGCTTTCCCTCATTTGCCTTTCTCTCTTTAATCCTCTTTTCTTTTCATTTTTGAGCCCCGGATTTTACTTTCTTAAGGAAAGACATGACTCTTCCCCTGTCTTTCTCGTTCATATCACGGCTAACTCCCGCTCCTGTCTCATTAACTGATTCACGGCGGGTCCGCAGCAGAAGCACGTGATCCGCGGGTCATACCATTTACATTGATTCGGGAGGGGTTGTGGGGCCCTGCACTGCACGGAAAGGACTTTTTTTTATACCAAACCAATGCCTACCTGCAAGTTTAGTTTTGCACAGGAACTTTTTTATTTGTACATAAATTCTATACAAATGTTAGTGCATGTATATGTATTTTTAGAAAACTGACATCTAAGGGCCCCCCCTCGCCTCGGGCCCTGGGTACTCAGTGCCCTTTACCCCCCAGTCCGCCCCTGTGTAGCACTTACACATAACAGATACACTGTAAGTTAAAAAAACAAATGACTGAACAAAATAGAAGGATGTTCAAAAATATAACAACAATTTGATTTAAATATGGATGTTGTGGGGCTGTCTTGGCTGACACCTCTCCAACATTGCATAGCGGTTGGGGACAGTACTTCTGGACTGGCAAACCGGGGTGGTGGTACCTCTTTTCAAGAAAGGGGACCGGAGGGTGTGTTCCAACTACAGAGGGATCCCACTCCTCAGCCTCCCTGGGAAAGTATTTGCCAGGGTACTGGAGAGGAGAGTTCAGCCGGTAGTCGAACCTCGGATTCAGAAGGAACAATGCGGTTTTTGGTCCCGGTCGTGGAACACTGGACCTGCTCTATACCCTCTCCATGGTGCTGGAGGGTTTATGGGAGTTTGCCCAACCAGTGCACATGTGTTTTGTGGATCTGGAGAAGGCATTTGGCCGTGTCTCTCGTGGCGCCCTGTGAGGGGTGCACTGGGAGTATCGAGTCCAGGGCCCTCTGCTAACGGCTGTTGTACAGGGACCGGTACGATCAGGAGCTCTGTTCGCATTGTCTGACTGTACTGTCCCTGTCAAATAAATAAATAAATAAATAAATATTTGTGCTCAAAAGTAAGGTGTAAAAGTAAAAAGTTGCCAAATAAATAAATACTCAAGTAAAGTGCAGATACCTAAAAAAAATCTACTTAAGTAACTTCCCACCTCAGCCGGTGATAATTGTTTTTTTGCTCATTGTAGCTTGGCTAGTGTGTTGCACGTAGAATGGAAGAACTGTGAGTGAGTCAAGTGTGAGACTCAATCAGAATAGACTAATTCACACTGGTCTGTATGTCCAGAGGCACTGTCTCTAACCACCATGCTGCTCAACATCCATCATCTGGTAGGGGTCTCAGGGTGGTGCCTAGCCCCAGAGTCACTTTTGGCATTGGCCGTGAATGATTTCAGCAACACCAACAGCCTCTGCGTCCTCAATGGAAATTGTAACAATATATCTTCAGCCATCTGACAATGTCTCCAGTTAGGGTCAGCAGCTCCCCACCCACATTGTAGACAGTGTTAGTGGAGCACTGCCTCCCACTCTAAAGCACCAAACAGTTTGCCAGAAATTCTTTGGAGATAACCTAGTCTTAGTCTATGACCTTACCAAAGTCTGCTCAGAGTTTTTGCCTCCATGACAACCCGGGCTGTTCCCGCCTCCCTCTGGATCTAATCAAAACCTTGTAGTAAAAAAGATCTAACTTGATCAAACCAAGCATTCCGAATAGATCCTCACAAAATGTTTAGGCCTGTTGAGTCTGTCCCGTTTTTGTCTATCCAGTAAGTTGGTCTTATCTAGTCATAGGTTAACAGCTCAACCCTTCTTTTCATCAAAGTGAGGTCAGATGAAACAACCACAAAATTGATCTCTGACGTAAGGTGCCTCAGTTCAACAAAAGCCCTTATGACCTTCCAGGTGACCTTCCAGGCCCCACTACTGGCATTGAAGTCCCCCAGTAGAGCAACAGAGTCTCCTGTCTGGAAACCTCTTGTTCACTGTTCTAAACTCTATAAGCTATGCCCACACTCATTTGCATTTGTCCCCACATTTAATTTAAAAATTACCGTTATAATGTTAAAAACATAATCCATTTTGCCACACACCACGTCTACTCAATTTTACTTATTTAGGACCTTTTTACATTTTAAATACCACATTTACGTTATTGTTTTATTTATTTATTTTGTTTTTTTCTTTGAGGAAAGAACAATAGAGGGAGAAAGAAATAAAGGGGGTAGGGAGTGAGGGTAAGATGGATTAGGACGAGTTCAGTGACTTTCTGCAGAATGAGTCTGTGCTCTTCCTCTTTGTCCTGCAGCTGGATATTGTACTGCTCCTCTTTGTCCTGCAGCTGGATATTGTACTGCTCCTCTTTGTCCTGCAGCTGGATATTGTACTGCTCCTCTTTGTCCTGCAGCTGGATATTGCACTGCTCCTCTTTGTCCTGCAGCTGGATATTGTACTGCTCCTCTTTGTCCTGCAGCTGGATATTGTACTGCTCCTCTTTGTCCTGCAGCTGGATATTGTACTGCTCCTCTTTGTCTTGCAGCTGGATGTTGTACTGCTCCACCATATCTTTTAAGGTCTTCTTGCGCCTTCTTCAAAGCAGCCCGCAGCGCTTCTTGTTCCTTTGCTTGACAATCAAGCTCGTTCTGGTGCGAGTTTCTCAGCCGGGCCATCTTGTCCAGAAGATGCCACTTTTCCTTCTCATGCTCTGCTTTGTCCATGTCCTGTAGCCGGCGGAGTTTGGCAAAGTTGTCATCGATTTCTTTAGAGACTTGCTTTCTCTCTTGGACATAGGCTGCTTTGGTTTTCTTGATAACCACTTCAAAGGTCTGTCGCTCTTTCTCCAGTTGGGACTTGACCTTCTCCAGCTCCTTTTGAAGGTTGTCCTCTCTATCTTTAGCCGCAAAAGCTTGGGTTGCCATCTCCAACTTAAGGAACACCAGGTTCATCCCACGTTCATCATCGGCAGCCTGCCTCAGACGGTTTTCAGTGGTGACCTCGGATCTCAGCTGGTCGACCAAACTGTGGAGGGCCTTTTTCTCCTCCTCCTCTTTCTTCAGCTTTTCCAGGAGCTCGGTGTTTCTGCTCCTCTGCACCTTTAGCTCTTCTTGCACTTTTACAGTAGCTGCCTCCATGTCTTGGAGCTGGACTCTCAGGTTGTTTGTCTCCACAGAGTCAACAGCTGGTGGTGGTGAGATCTCTGTTAGGAGGTTAAAGCTGCCATCGTACAGCTTCTCATCATCTTCTGGTAAATATTCGTCCCAGGGCTTCATTTTGTGCTTGGTTTGTTCTGCTCAGTTTTCTGTGTCTGTCTATGTCAAGAGTTGAAAGGTTCTGCTATGAAATCTGTGGCTGGGTTCATTCGAATAGTTCTATCCTTTGAATGACATCACGAGGTCACACCTTCTAGAGTGGAGATGTGTCCATGGTTACATATCAATTGCATATTTAAAAAAATATTTTTTTATGGGCTGTTACTATTGCTAATAATAAAATGAATGTTTCTAAGTGATTTTTCTCATGCCAAGATCATATATCATTTATATTTATCAGGATTAATTCTGATTTTGTATTATTGCCTACAGTGTATTAGCTTATACGGGGGACTGCTACAATTTTCTGTAACTCCTTTCAATAAAACAAATAGTACCATTTTGCAAGTAATTGACAATAACAAAAAATAAAATAAATAATATTAAATAGTTTGTGTAATGAAAAAAAGCTTTTTTAAAGACACATCCAAATGCTTTTTATTTTATTTATTACATTTATTTATTAATATTAACATTGCCTTCTGTCTGAAAATTACAGGAAAAGTCTAATTCTGTTTTGGCTGCATAGATGTTCCTGGTTTGGAGGATGTCATACGGAGCTGAGAGAAAATGTTAAAGCATAAGGGTGTCCACCAGTGCACGTGGCACCAGGACACCCTAGGCCGGAGATCAATGATCGACTTTGTAGTTGTTTCAACTGACCTCCGGCTGTATGTCTTGGACACTCAGGTGAAGAGAGGGGTGGAGCTGTCAACAGATCAGTAGTGATGTAACAATATTGACGATATCGCGCTATCGCGGTGTAAACGTGTCTCGATATTGTCGTGGTTGGGTTAGAATATTAAAAGGAAATGTGATCGTCAAAAAGCAAGAGGAATAAACACAGTCCCCCGGAACAAATTATTGTTAACTACATAGACCATGATCCTTTGCGCTGCGTCGTCACAACAATCGTTAGGATTGCACTCTGCACGCTGTCCACACAAGCTCACAGCAAGCCAGCATGGCCGACAGCGATACTTGTAAGGATGATAACAACAAAACCGAAGTTGAGATTGTGCCAGCCCCTGCAGCTTTTAAATCAGATGTCTGGAAACATTTTGGTTTCATCCCGAAAAGTTTGCAGATTCTCTCACAAAGAAAGCTTGAACATTAGCTAAAGGATAGTTCAGTGTTTTTCAGAAGGCTTTTTGCCAGACTGTTTAAGGATTTTTTTCACTGTTTTTTTTAATTCTCCCTTGCAATGTAGATATTTTGATCTTTCTGATGAAAAACGTGAACATAAGCTAAATGATAGGTCAGTGTTTTTTTAAAAGGCTTTTTGACTGACTATTTTATTTACGTTTAAGTTATGTTCCTAAATACCAGTTTTAAAAGGCTGCTTTTATTTGCCTTGCACATTTAAACCTGACTTACCTTGATTTTTGTTTGCACTTAAAGGGAATTCCGTATTGTTTACAATTGTTCTAGTTGCTTCTTAACTTGAACATTGCACAGAAGAATCAGTTATGCAACCAAATATTACTATACAGAATATTGATGTTCCTGACTACAACTTGCACTTTAAAAGCACTATGTAATCAGCGTTTTATGTTGTCATGGATCCATGAATACAACAATAAATTGCCTGTTGACATGTCAGTATTTTTTCGCTATTATCATCACAAACACTATCGTGAGCTATTTAGAAATACCGTGAGCTTTTCCACAATATCGCAATAAATATCGTACCGTGAGGTCAATTTCGAAATTGTATCGTACCATGAGATTTTGATATCGATACATCCCTACTGATCACCACCTGGTGGTGAGTTGGATCCAATGGCGGGGGAGAAAGCTGGACAGACTCGTCAGACCCAAACGTACTGTGTGAGTCTGGTAGGAACGTTTGGCTGAGCCCCCTGTCAGAAAGTGGACAATGTTCTCCACCTCCATTGTCGATGCGGCCACTCGAAGTTGTGGCCGTAAAGTCTCTGGAGACTTTGAAGGCTAAAACCCGTGTCTGGGAGGAGTTCGGTGAGGCCATGGAAAAGGACTATCGGTCGGCCTCCAAGAAATTCTGGCAAACCGTCCGGCGCCTCAAGAGGGGAAAGCAGTGCCCTGCCAACACTGTTTACAGTGGAGGTGGGAATCTCCTGACTTCAACTGGGAACATTGTTGGACGGTGGAAGGAATACTTTGAGCATCTCCTCAACCCCACCGACACGTCCTCCACTGAGGAAGCAGAGGCCGAAGGCTCAGAGGTGACCTCGTCCATCACCCGAGCCAAAGTCACTGAGGTAGTTGGGAAGCTCCTCGGAGGCAAGGCACCGGGGGTGGATGAGATACGCCATGAGTACCTTTAAGTCTCTGTATGTTGTGTGTCTTGGCAGACACGCCTCTGCAACATCGGGTGGCGGTTGGGGACAGTACCTCTGGACTGGGGTGGTGGCCCCTCTTTTTAAGGCAAAGGGACCGGAGGTTGTGTTCCAACTTCAGAAGAATCACATTCCTCAGCCTCCCCGGGAAAGTCTATGCCAGGGTACTGGAGAGGAGAATGCGGCCGATAGTTGAACCTCGGATTCAGGAGAAACAATGCGGTTTTCGTCCCTGGTGGAGGGTTTATGGGAGTTTGTCCAACCAGTCCACATGTGTTTTGTGAATCTGGAGAAGGCCTTCGACTGTGTCACTCATGGCACCCTGTGGGGGATGCTCTGGGAGTATGGGGTCCGGGGCCCTTTGCTAATGGCTGTCCGGTCCCTGTACGACCGGAGTACCCATTGCCGGCAGTAAGTCAGACCTGTTTCCAGTGCATGATGGACTCCGGCAGGGCTGCCCTTTGTCACCGGTCCTGTTCATTATCTTTATGGACAGGATTTCTAGGCTCAGCCAGGGGTCGGAGAGAGTCTGGTTTGGGGACCACAGGATCTCGTCTCTGCTTTTTGCAGATGGTGTTGCCCTGTTGGCTCCATCAAGCCAGGACCTTCAGTGTGCACCGGGACGGTTTGCAGCCGAGTGTGAAGCGGCTGGGATGAGGATCCAAGATTAAGCGGCCGAAATTAGCTTTCTCCACAAGATGGCGGGGCGCTCCCTTAGAGATAGGGTGAGGAGCTCGGTCACTCGGGAGGAGATCAAAGTAGAGCCGCTGTTCCTCAACATCGAGAGGAGCCAGCTGAGGTGGCTCAGGCATCTGTTCACTGTTAGACTTCTGCCCCCGCAACCCAGCCGGATAAGAAGATGGATTATTTAAAAATTGCTTATGAAGTTTGACATTAAAAAAATATTTCACTCCACACCAACAGGGGTAGTAAAGAGCAGAGTGTACCAGAGTGTAATGATGGCAGGAATGTGTCTCTGTACGTCTGTACAATTGAAAATGTTGTACCCATTTCAAACACAATTCCTTCTAAGTAAGTAAGTAAGTAAGTAAATTTTATTTATATAGCACCTTTCACAGATATAAATCACAAAGTGCTTTACAAGTGCAATAAAAGAACAATAAAACAATTAGAATAAAAATTAAAACCACAAAATATTAAAAACATAAAAACATAAAAGCCCAATCAACTAAAAGCTTAAATATGTTGTAATGTGACCTATTATTTGTATGTGTCCTATTAAACAGAAGGTAATACTGAGTAAGAACATTGTCAATGTGAGCAATCAAATGGTAATTTTCATAAAACTGCATAAGACTAATTTAACATGCTTAATAAAGTCTGTAGCACTTGACAAATTATTATAGCTGAAGACAGCATATTACATACTATTTGTGCTTGAATTCCTCCAAAAAATTTAAATCTATGCTGACGCAATTTATTTTTAGCTAATTTTTGTCTTCCAGTGTTGTGTATATGAAAACACTAAGCAGTGACGTTTGGTGTTCTATATGTAAACATTTTAGTCATCACTATCAGGGGAGTGTACAGAAGAGACTATGTTGGCTAAAAAGTTCTCAAAAGGCAACAGTGCAAAAACAATGATTTAAAGGGACCTGATGTAGTTTGGGAATTCAAATATTAACTAGTAAATGCCAGCAGGGAGTGTACAGAGTGTAGTGGAGACAAAAACACTACAGTAAACTAATAGCTAAATAAATTTAATTTGGAACATTTTTTGGTTTATTTTGATTATGTGCTGCAGTTGCTAATGGCTCCATCTACTGGTAGAATGTTATATTATGGACTGATGGCCTGGCACATTTCTTCCTTCGTGGATATCAAATACATAGACCGTGTTGGCATACCATTATCAAGTATTTTTCAAAACATTATAGTACACTTTAAATTTTTAATGTTACCCTGTGCTGTTGCTGATTGAACATAAACAGATAATTAGCCAATATTTGTGTGCTGTGAGCTACCCTGCTGTGAGCATTTGGCATGTTTTGTCAAAACAACACGTGATTATTTTTCATGAAGTGTAAGAAAGAAGTGCTAGTATAAATAGGTGGTCTAAGAATAAGTCTGGGAAAATAATTTGAAAAGCAGCATGGTGGAAAGTGTTGTTGATAGAGATGTATTTATCTATATGTCTTCTCAACCCACAAAGTCTAACATTGCAGTCTAGTTATATGGTATTCTTATTTAGTTAACCTGGGTTTCTACCCGGAGCAGTAGTACGTTCATGTAACACAACCTTCAAATCAACAGGAGGGAGATATGACAAAACAACACTTAACTCACCTGCAAAATGACCAGCAGATGAATAAACAACACATACACAACAAGACCAGCAACCAGATAGAAGTGTGAAGTCTACTCTTTAAATGTTAACCTAAAATTGATTGATTAGTAGAGTCAGCATAATGCAGGTAGGGCCTTTCTGTCACATAACCTGCTACTGCCTTAGACAAAGCAATACATGTAATCCAAGAAAAATGTACAAACATAAAAACTGGACCTGGGAACACCGAGTGTGTTATTAGTGTGACCAATGAGGTGGCAGCACTGACAGGTCTGGACGTGTTTTAGATTTGAAGATGTAGTGGCCGTTTACCCTTACACATGTAAACAACATGGAGCTGCTCTGATTGGATAAAACCACGGTTATAAAATCCAATCACAGACCAGGTATTTATTTAAAGTACCTGTCCTTTTAAAAACATTTTTAACGGGAGCCCTCCCAGATGGTATTGTGACATTTCAATCACTAACCGCTTATTGTAACAGGATCTATCTGATGAGAATGATCAGCCCACAGCGGGGTTTTGGCAATCACAGTTTGCTTTCCTTTAGTTGACACTGACAACAACAAAATAAACCAGGAAATGGGTTATTTTGTTGCTCCAACAGCTCAAAAAAAAAAGGAAAAAAGGGCAGGAAAATTAAATGCAGGTTAATGTTGGCAATGCGTCAAAGCTATGTTTACGGAGGTAATAATTACTGGCTCACTACAGTCTAACGGTAAACTCAAGGCAAAATGTTTCAAGTCAGCTCTAAACTATGGTTTAAAGTAATACATTTGTATTTTGTAGTGGAAAATTGGTCTAAAACCAAAAATAAAATCTGAGGCAGCATCCATGATCTCAACTAGCCCCTATTTTCTGTCCTTTTATTTCATTTTTATTTTAATTTGCTGTTAACCATAGCTCTTATATCACCATCATACATTTATTCAGATTGTATGACAGATTATGGGAAGCCAGTTAATGCCCTAGTGGTTTGCAGACCTTGGAAAATCAGTTTTGAGGCCACAATACCTACCTAGCATTTTGTCCAAAACTTTAACATTGTAGAGACCCTATACTCAGATGGATTAGGAGCTTAGTGAGGTAACTTAAGGGTGTTGGTATCGCAAAAGGAAGCTCACTGATATAGAGCAAACTCTCCATAGAAACTTTTGCAACTATTCCGTTTTTTTTCCATGGAGCAGTATCCAGGGCTGGGGAGTGACCATGGGATTCAAATATGATCCAAACCAGTACATGAACATCAATTTTGTGTTCATTAATCACACAAAAAATAAGGTCAGATTTGCTGTTGTGCCACAGAAATACCGACACACATTGTGAGATTCTCTCAATGACGGATTTTCAACTCTGTTAAAACTCCAATGGGACTAGTTTGTGACAGTACAAGGTATGTAGAGCAGAGGGTCATAGATTCAATAAAAGATCTTTGACTTACTGTTGTTTTTTGAGTGTCAGCATAATCTTTAATAGTGAAGGGGTCGATCAAATTTTTGCTAGTCTTTCACAACAAATATATTTCCCATTGGTGCAATTATTTCACGTTATTTTCATGTCTAATAAAAGACTAGGCCTTTTCCAGTGCTTGACAAATAGAGAAACATAATTGGCTAATGAGCAGAGAAATATTACAGAATAATGATGACAGCTGCCCTCACACAGGTGCACTGCATTATATAAACAAGCAAATTAACAATTATTCCAATCTTGATCTGTGGTTCATACAGTCTGATTATACAGAGGAGGTAATTGTTCTATGTTCTCCAAGTTTGATGTTGTTTGTATTTGTTTGGATTTATGCAGCATGGATGACAGATATTTCGGGCAGCTCCACTCCTGTGGCTAGCATTTCAAAGGCAACTATGACAACGTGACATCTGCATTTCAATCCAGGACAGACGGCACAAAGACAGCCAAGTCAGTAAATTGCGGCTGACAGCACAAGTTAGACGATGTGATGCTCAGATAATGTGGAAAAATAGAGGAGAAACATTTCCTCTGGTGGCTGTCAGTGTGAAAATGTAGGCACAGTGTGAGAGAATAGTCCAGTGACAGGAACAAGCAGATGTTAGGAGCGGCTGCATAATGTTGGTGTTTCAAAGATAAATGCCAACAAGAGAGGTCAGTGGCCAAAATGATCTGCACTGGTTGGAGACGCGTTCAAAGTGATACGGTCAGATGAAACAGTCTGTCCAGTTCAAGTGCTGGGGCTAAACCGACAGAGGTTCAGGTGTCAGTTAGTACTCCGCAGCTCTGCTCCACTTATCCTTTTAAAGGGATAGGTCAATGCAATATCTTGATAAAACACTTTTGCTGTGATACTAGTGAACCTTTTTAAAGATGAACTGCCGGTATCCTGGGGGCACAAGTGCTTGCTGAATTTTGGGTTGAAAAATACAATATCATATCCTATTGTATCAGACCTTTAGACAAAAGTGGTTTTCAACTAGTCTCATCTGGGGCCCATTTTCTTTTTATGATTTACTTTCAAACTACTTATTTGGAGACTGAAGCACCATTATTATTCAAAAATATACTTTCCAGATTGTCAATTATTTCTAGTTAAGATTATGTTAATTATTTGTAGGTATGATTTGCCGGAACTACAGTATATTGTTAACACAGGGCATTCTCAAGAACAAGCTGTTTGGTTGCATATTACATTTATCATAATTTGTGTATGTGTCATTTAAGATGGAGCTAAAGCCATCTTCCTACATACTGTATGTAATCATATACAAGCCCCCCCAACAATGTTAAGGTTTTGATGTTGCCCTGTCTGATCATTTTGGTGTCTTCTTTGACCTGTCTGTTTCTCCCACACCAGCTGTAGAGCTCGCTGTTGTCTGAAGGAGACAGCACTGACAGCACAGAGGCATAGTTTAAAGAGAGGATAACGTTTGAGAATGCCTCATGTTCTAATGTTGATGAGCTGTTAAATTCATACACTTCTACAGTTCTAATATTCTGGATACCATTGCTCGCTTGTTGAGGTTAAAATGGTTTAAAATAGACAGAAGGCACCATGGAGAAATGAGGCCTCAGTCAGGACACAGAAAAGGGAGTGCTGAAGGGCTGAACGAGAATGGCGCAAAACAAAGCTCCAGGTTCATTGTGAGATTTACAAAGAAATGTTGAGTGTGTTCAATCAGACTTTGCGTAGAACAAGGGAGAAGTATTTTTCCGAAATTATCACAAACTGCAGTAACAACTTTCGTGTCCTGTTTGCTGGATCTGTGAACAGATTAACAAACTCTCCTGCTCTTTTGCCTTCAGAACTAATCTCCACAACAAGTGCAATGAGTTTGCTCTGTTCTTTAATGATAAGGTGCAGAATATTAAACTAGCAATAAACTCCATAACACAGATAAAAACTGTACAGCCATCCACACACCTGTCACTGACACACTTCACACCTTTCTTTAAAAAAACAGTCCAAGAGATTGTCTCCAGTCTGAGATCTTCCACATGCTGCCTCGACGAGATACCCACTAGATTTCTAAAATCTGTGCTGAGTAGTTTGTTACCAAAGCTCACTCACTTAGTTAACAGTCCAGACTACGTCTGGAGCATTTCCTCAGGCCTTGAAAACTGCTGTCATTAAGCCTCTCCTTAAGAAGAGCAGTCTTGATGCCACAGTACTAAACAACTATAGTTTACCAAACTTACCATTTTTAGGAAAAGTCCTTGAAAAAGTTGTATAAAAACAACTTAATGGCTTTCTCGCGATAAACAACTGTTTTGATGATTTTTGTCAGGTTTTAGATCCCATCACAGACTGACACAGTTCTTGGGGAGAGATGACATTCGTATGAACACTGACGCAGGCAGAGTCTCAGTCTTAGTCCTGCTGGATCTGAGTGCAGTGTTTGACACAGATGATAATGCGATCTTGTTACAGAGGTTAGAGGACTGGGTAGGCATCTCTGATGCTGCCCTCAAATGGTTCTATCCTGAAGACCTTGACTTGTGCGGACCCACAATCTTTTGTTCAATCTTTACACACTTCCTCTTGACGAGTTAAGTACAGTTTCGCAGTAACAATGTGTCCTACAACGGCTTTGCAGATGATACTCAGATGTACATTTCACTGACAGTATTAGACTATGGGCCTGTGGACTCACTCTGTCACTGCCTCCAACAGATCACTCAAGTCACTTTCCCTAAAGCCTAAAAATAAGGTTAGAAATCTGGGGGTAATAATGGACTCAGACTTTAACAGCCACATTAAAGCAATAACATCAACAGCTTTTTATCATCTCAAAAACATTGCAAGAATCATTTTATCTGCATTTATCTCTTTTATTTAATTTTATTGATAATTGTATTTGTGTTTTAAACTTCCCTTTTTGTAAATCCCTTTGAATTGCTGTTGTATGAAATGTGCTATATAAATAAACTTGCCTTTTCTTACATTAATCTATTTGTATAGTATGTTTACACCCAATGTGTGCAAAAGTAATGTCAGCTTTACGTCCCAGATCTCGTCAAGATTTACACTTGAAATGCACTATGTCTTCTCATCTTTACAGTATTTGTGCATTCCCATGTTGGAACAAAAAGTTAAGTGATTATCTGCACTAACTGCCTTTATTCAAACAATGAAACCATTAAATGGTTTAAATGGAATGGACAGGTTTAAGGTGTTTGCCTCATGTACTGACTGTATAGGTGTAGCCAGTGAGAGAAATAGGTTTATCAATTAATTATTGCTCTATTACCGAGCTCCACTTATAACAATAATATTTTACCTTTAGTTTTTTCTAAACAACTACTAAAAAAAAGCAAAATTAAACATATACTCTATATTCAGTGTCTACTTTATTTTTCAATGTCTAAAGGGGCCTTTTATTAACTGCATCTCACAGAAGTGATGTTGGGTCTGGCGTAAGTGTACTGCACTTTGAGTTACCCAGTGTATGAATTGTGCTATATAAATAAAATTGTCTTGCCTTGCCTACTGTTACACTGCAGATCAGCAGAAAAGTAAAATATTACAACACAATGGTTACCATGCATTTGAACACTGATGCAGCTAAGTTTCTGTCCTTTATCCGTTTGATACAGTGGACCATGGAATCCTGTCACAAAGATTAGAGGAATGGATAGGTATCTCTGGAACTGCACTTAAATGGTTTCAGTCCTAACTTGAAGACAGGAAGTACTTTGTTTTGGTTGGTATCAGACCAAATGACCCTAACGTTTGGGGTCCCACAGGGGTCTATCTTGGGACCTCTATTATTCAATCTTTACATGCTTTCTTTAGGCCAGTTAATACGCAGCTGTGGCGTATCCTACCATAATTATGCAGATGATGAGCAGGTAAAAAAGGACTAATCCATTCACTGTGTCACTGCATCTGTTACAAGTTTCAAATAGTGTAACTGCAGTAACAAATGATTTTGATTGGGGTTCAATACTCTCAACTCTCTTAGTTGACAGCCCTGAAAAACAGAATAATCGGATCAGGGAGTGAAAGAACAAACCGCCATTTTCATATCCAAATCTCTGTATCTCTTTATTACAAATTTATCAAATCATGTTATAAAACAATAACATTCCCTTTGTGTAAACATATTTCAGTGTCGGAGTCTATTTGTTAGTTTCACTTTAAACATCTCAATATAGTTTTCTCTTTACTCTCCACATAACAGCGTGTAATCTTTCACACTCACCTTTGCAAAATAATCATGTCTTAGCAATAAACAACACCACTCTTTCTTTAAAGTGCAGTATTATCCCATGTATAAATCATACTTTAAGCTATATAGTTAGATATTTATATGTATGTATATCTACACATCTATTTTCTTGTTCACTCCAGAAATCCACCATAATACTAATTTTGTAACAGTGCACAGAGTCACTCATTCAACACAATACCCATGTTATACAGCCGCTACCGGCGTTGCTACTGGAACTTTTCCCCGCGCTTATAAACACGTCTCTTTAACTCGACTTCATACATTAAAAATTCCATAACCAACTTATCACAGTTTCATTACACCACATACGCCTCAGGGGAAAGAGTTGTCATAGTTTTTACAGAATACAAACCTGAAAACAGAATAATCGGATAAACAGAATATCCGAAAAACAGAATAAACGAACCGCCATTTTCATATCCAAATCTCTGTATGACGAGGGAGGCGTCCGTCACCTAGGTACCGCAATGTAACGATACCCGCACTTTGTTCCGCTTTTTTTGGTTCCCCCCCTAACATTAATATTGAACTACACAATGCAAATTGCAATTATATCAAGCACTGCGTTGCTTCACTTACTGTAAGTGCATATCAAATAAACACTAAATTGTATTATCACCTAAGGGTGTATCACACATCAAACAGATTGACATGTGGATGCAAAATAATTTTCTCCAACTGAACAGAGAGAAGACTAAACTAATCATCTTTGGGCCACAGAAACAAAGAGAAAGTGTCAGCAGTCACCTCGAGGCTCTTTCTCTAAAATGTAAAAATCAGGTTAGAAATCTAGGGGTCATCATGGACTCAGACTTGAATTTCCACAGTCACATTAAGTCAATTACATAATTTTATCACCTTAAAAACATTTCCAGAGTCAAAGGGATGATGTCTCAACCAAACTTAGAGAAACTTATCCATGCTTTTATCTTCCGCAGGTTAGATTACTGTAACGGCCTGCTCACTGGTTTCTCAAAACGAGGGTTAAAACAGCTGCAGCTTATTCAGAACGCGGCTGCTCGGGTTCTAACCAAAATCAGGAAGTACAACAAAATCTTTGCATTGGCTTCCTGTTGCTCAGAGAATAGAAATGAAACAGCACTGCTGGTTTACAAGTCTCTTAATGGTTTAGCTCCAGAATATACTTTTGACATGCTAGTTCCTTATGAACAACTTAACCAATGCCAGACATCTATACCATCATTTATTGTTGCTTATCATAATTTTTTTACAGTCAGCTTGAAACATGGTTCAATCTCGTTTGCAGAACCTTAATTTGGCATTAAATACAGATAAAACCAAACTCATGGTTTTTATTTACTGCCAGTGAGTTACCATTAAATACACCATCAATCCTAACTTAGTAAGGCAAACCTACTGAAATGGTTTCAAATTATAAGTATCTGGATATTCTTCTTGACTTCTTGCAATCTTTAATTTAAAGAACATACTACACTTGGCCAACTGATTTCCAAGCTAAAAGTGAAACTTTGCTTCTTCTATAAAATAAAGCCTGTTTTGCCCTCGGAGCCAAGAAACTTTGAGTATCTGCAACGTTTTTGCCTTTACTTGTTTATGGTGATGTACTATACTGTATATGTGCTTCTTTTAAGTATCTAGCGTCCTTGATGCTGTTTATCATTGTGCCCAGAGGTATGTAACTGAATGTGCTTGCTGCCCCATCTGCGTGGAACATGCTACAGTCTGATCTGAAATTATCAGACCTCATTTCATTCGGAAATTTCTATTCAATCTTAATAAAATAGAAAACATGAGAGTATTGGTCAGTGCCTGTGTTTTTGAAATGTTACAGTGTTCTCAATGATGTACTTTAGTACAAACTAGCATGCACTTTATACTAATGCACTTTAACAGTTTTTGCCCTAACCTGTTTTTTCTTTGTGTTAGTTGTTGTAACTTATTATTTTTAATTGTTGTATTATTGAAAATGACGTGTGCTGCAGACCGCTTCGCCAGGTCACCCTCGTAAAAGAAATCTTGAACTCAGTTCTCATCTGGTTAAATACAGGTAAAAAAAATTTTTTTAAAATTAACCTTCTCGGACTCTGAGATCATCTGGGACAGGCCTTCTGCTCGTGCCCAGAGTTAGAACTAAGCCTGGTGAAGCAGTGTTTAACTTTCTTGCAGCAAAAATCTGGAACAACCTCCCAGATGAAATGAAACAAGCCTTAACTTAAAGAAAACTGAAAGTGTGTGATTTTTTTTTATTTATTATCTTTTATATAGCATTTTCACACTTTTTTTATTCTGTTTTTCTTATGTTTCTTATTCTAAATCTTGTCTGTGTGCTTTGATTTTGTCTTTTATTTCTGTAAAGCACTTTGAATAACCCCTTGTATGAATTGTGCTACATAAATAAATTGTGTTGCCTTACTAAAATAACACTGTTTTTCAGAAAGCAAATTTGATCCAATTTGCCTTGTGATAGCACCTGTCTGTCTGTGCTGACCGTCACACAACCTTATTACACCCTAAGCTCAATGATATGGCATGGATTTCTTGAGAGTTTCAAAAAAGTCAAGTGGGCTATAGCAGTATACGTATGTATGTGGGCCTGTTCCCTAGCATTAAAAGAGAATGTGGATGATGTTTGTTTTAATCTTCAGGGATTTAGTCCAACACTGTTTAAAACTTGAACTTGATACTATGCTGCAAAAGGAGAGATAAAAACACTCAGATTGTCACAGTGGGGAAATAACAAATCTATCCGTGATCATTTATATTTGATAGGTTTTCAGTTAGTGTGCAATAGAGACATTCATAAGACAATCAAGTCGGCCCTGACACAGGTACAAAAATAATCTATCCCAGCACAATGGGGATTTAATTGTGTGCTGCCTGCACCCTATCCACTTGCATTTCACAGCAGCCAGGCCACACAGGATTAAGAATGAAATTTAAGGAGGAAAATAGCAATGAAAAAGCCTGACTCTCTAGACTCCCTTGTGGAGTGTGTGGCTGCCTCCAGAATAACAAATGCTCTGAGTATGTCCGTCTGGTTTAATATGAGAATAATGTCTGCTCAGTGTGACCCAATGATTCTTCTAATGGAGTTGTGAAGTCTTCGGTGCACCTCGGAGAGACTGTGGAGGTCAGCACATTGAAATGCAACATTGAGTATGTATGTAACCCCAGTTGGGAAAGGCTAATGCTAGTTCAGGTTAAATGTGGTAATGAGCCCCAGTTTGCAGTCACGCTGATGCATCTGCTCAGGAATTAACAGAAAGAGGTTGCGCTTGTGGAGAGGAATGAGGATTTAGAACTGCCAGGTTTTACACAAAGGTCAGAGGGTCAAAGATCACAATATGTATAACACTGCAACACCTATAAACCCTCGGCATATTGTACATTCTGACAGATGATTGTCATGGAAACTAAATAACCGTGGAAGTGTAACATGGACTGTCATACTTAAGATAGATTAATTGAGAATAATTACACTGGGTTGCAATTACAGTAACGCCATCCATCTTTCATGTTCTGTTTAGTGTATTTCTATATTGAGTTGATGTTGCATAAAGTCAGGCCCAGGGTTAAAAAACTTAACCCTGGGTTGTATGTATGGTGTCACATCATACATACAACCATTCCTGCACTGTTCTACCACTGTTTTCCTTTGTTTTCTTCAATGTGTGGACTTTAGTTCACTTGTTGGAGCTTGAGTAGTTATCAATGATACTGTACAAACCAGATCAATGGAGTCTGCAACAAGTTTGAAAAAAATGTTACAAATATGTTTTTGTACAATCACATTTTTACTTCCCAAACCTATAAAATCTGACCAGGCTGTTGTGATAATATACATTTTAGGAACCAGAAGCACCATATACTCTTTGGTTACAATTGGAACATTTTTCTTTTGTTTTTGAGGTGGGTTGTGTTTTTTGGCCTTTTTGGTGACATCTACTGGTGAAAGTGCAGATCCACACCTTTTTAGAGCATGTGAGGAGCTACGGTAGCCTTGAAGGAACATGTTGTCTATGAACAAACCCTGTGGAAATAGGTCTGATGTTGTTTTCATTTTTGAAAGACTTGAAACGGAATCAATTTAGTTTATATTTGTTCTAAACTTTTATTCAAAAATGAACACAACAAACAGCGCTGTAAAACTGACTTCACACTATTGCTTTCTGCCAGATTGTCAGTACTCGTCAGAACGCTCCAGCCAGTATTCTTGGATACAGATCCTCGTTTTGCCTTGTTCACATTGTTTGTCAGTCCTGTAAGTCTTCTGTTTTTTTTTTCCTGCTCTGATTCTTGCTCAGAGTTCCCATTTGGGGTCTCCAGTTTACTGTCTTCTGGTTCCCATCTTCTGTACAGCCCGTTTCGGTGCGTCATCCCAGACTTTCCTCATCTGTTTTGTTGCCAAGGATGCACCGTCAACAACGCTCTTGCCGAACTTGCTGCCCCATTCCTTTACTCCCGCCACCCTTGACGCGCCCAGCTCTCTGACCTGCACCAGCCGACATATGTGAGTCAGTGTTGCCAGACATATGATAATTAAATGTATTTGTACCATAATTATACGATGTACAATCAATAATTGTAAAAATCCATAAATGTACCATAATTTTATGACACCAGTTACAGTGGGATTGATGGCAGATATCTTCGTGGCTGTGATCCATTGTTGGTCTGATTTGGAATGAGAATCAGACTCAACTTTCATGCTATGTTTACTTAGTACAGCAGTTTAAAAAACTGACTCTGGATCTGAATAAATGCTCCAATATTTCTCTAATGAACTCTTAAGAGACAAATGGAGTCGCTATAACCTCCTGGACAAGTGCTGCAACTAGTCGTGCATTTAAGCTATAAGCTAGTTAATAAGTGTGTACAGTAGAGTCTACATAGAGACACAAGTGAACCTATTTTAAAGGTTAGCTTACACTTGCACTGCAATGAGCAGAAAGAAGTTTTTGAAAGTACAAAGGTTTATCATCAAATCTTCAGCTAGATGCATGAGTTCATTTGATGCCTTAATGTTTTTTTTTTTAGAGTTTACAGTTAGAGCAACAGGGCTTTTGTGAGAGTTCATCACTAGTTTGCTGCCTTTGAGCCTTGTGGGAGGGTATGAAGCAAGACTCTCCGTTTGTGTACAAGTACAGTAGAAATTGTGAATAAAAACATAATGTAATGATGTGGAAGTTTCAATATTTTATTCAGAATACAACATAGATGACATATCAAATGTTTAAACTGAAAAAATGTACCATTTGAAGGGAAAAATAAGTTGATTTTAAATTTCATAGCATCAACACATCTCAAAAAAATTGGGACAAGGCCATGTTTCCCACTGTGTGGCAGCCCCTCTTCTTTTTATTAAAATGCTCAAGTTTAGGAAAAGGAATGTTGTCCCATTCTTGTCTAATACAGGCTTCTAGTTGCTCAACTGTCTTAGGTCTTCTTTGTCACATCTTCCTCTTTATGCTGTGCCAAATGTTTTCTATGGGTAAAAGATCTGGCCATTTCAGGACCGGATTCTTCTTCTACGCAGCCATGATGTTGTAATTGATGCAGTATGTAGTCTGACATTGTCATGTTGGAAAATGCAAGGTCTTCCCTGAAAGAGACGACGTCTGGATGGGAGCATATGTTGTTCTAGAACTTGGATACACCTTTCAGCTTTGATGGGGCCTTTCCAGATGTTTAAGCTGCCCATGCCACACGTACTCATGCAACCCCATACCATCAGAGATGCAGGCTTCTGAACTGAGCACTGATGAAAACTTGGGTTGTCCTTGTCCTCTTTAGTCCAGATGACATGGCTTCCCAGTTTGCCAAAAAGAAATTTTGACTTTGCCACAGTCCATTTTAAATGAGCCTTGGCTCCAGAGAAAACACCTGCGCTTCTGGATCATGTTTAGATATGGCTTCTTTTTTGACCTATACAGTTTAAGCTGCAACAGCGAATGGCCCGGTGGATTGTGTTCACCGACAATGTTTTCTGGAAGTATTCCTGAGCCCATGTTGTGATTTCCATTACAGTAGCATTCCTGTCTGTGATGCAGTGCCGTCTAAGGGCCCGAAGATCACGGACATCCAGTATGGTTTTCCGGCCTTAACCCTTACGCACAAAGATTGTTCCAGATTCTCTGAATCTTTGGATGATATTATGCACTGTAGATGATGATAACTTCAAACTCTTTGCAAATTTTCTCTGAGAAACTCCTTTCTGATATTGCTCCACTATTTTTCGCTGCAGCATTGGGGGAATGCCCATCTTGACTTCTGAGAGACACTGTCACTCTGAGAGGCTCTTTTTACCCAAGCATGTTGCCAATTGACCTAATAAGTTGCAAATTGGTCCTCCAGCTGTTCCTTATATGTACATTTAACTTATTGCTACCTGTCCCAACTTTTTTGGAATGTGTAGCTCTCACGAAATCCAAAATGAGCCGATATCTGGCATTACATTTCAAATTGTCTCACTTTCAACATTTGATATGTTATCTATGTTGTATTCTGAATATAATATTGAAATTTGAAACTTCATCATCTTTGCATTCTGGTTTTATTCACAATTTATACAGTGTCCCAACTGAACCAAAACCAAACATTGTGCTGAAATACGATAATTTTGGTTTGCCTCTACAATAATTTGGTTTTGAGTATTTGGCAACACTGATGCGAGTTCTCCTACAGGGTTTACTGACTGCTCTGCTCAGCCCTGCGCACAGACTGTTGTCTCTGCCATCTGCACCACCTGCACCATCTGCACCACCTGCACCACCTGCAGCCTGCTATCCTTTTCTCATCAAATTGTTCTACTTGCCAGTCTATTTCCTATTTGTAATAAAGACTACTGCTTACTGAGCTGTGAGCTGAGTTGAGCATTTAAGTCCAAACTAGAACTCTAGACCTCTTCTGGCAGTGTTGAGTTTGTCTACTCTAGGCAGTGGTAGTTTAAGTACTTTAACAGAAAGCTCCCATAGTTTAAATAGTAAACTTGCTAAGTGGCCTGGCAACCACATTAGCTTCTCTGCGGGTGTATTAAAATCCTTGTCAAGGTTTTTGCTTTTTGCCAAAATAAATTATTAATGTGATGAGCAATGGCGGGCCTCCCTGATGGCCAGAAATGCTTCCGCCATCGTTAACAAGCTTTAATCCATCAATGCTAATGCTGAGCAAGGGATTTTTAGCCAAAGACATACTGTAAACAAGGCACTTGCCAAGACGCAGCAGGGAAAAAACCTGCTCTCTATCACTGATAATGATCGGAGTCATTTAGAAGGGCAGGAAGCAGACAGGTCGCTCCGGCGGTAAGTGAATGAATATTCCTTAAGCGTTAGAGTAATTCACTTGCAGGACAACTTGCCCTCCTTGAAGACAAATGTATGTGCATAGTGCTGAAGAAGTACCGGCCAAGACCTACTCTTTATTTAATGCACTCTGCACAGACGGCTGGAAGCAGGGCCCAGCGCAGCAGTACTATTTTGATTAGGATTGTGGGCAAATACTCAGTGATGTATCACCGCTGTCAACTCCTACTTCCAATTTAGCTTAATCCACATTTATAGACATAAATAAAACTTAAGGTGCTCTTAGGGACATGTGGTCTTAAACCTCTTTTCAATTACAGCTGCTCAGACTTTTTCTTTTGACTGAGTTTGTTCAATATATCTCTATTTAGTTCTCCATTTCTGTCTAACTTTAAATGTAGTCCCACAATGTTTCAACAACCTAAAAAGTTCAAGGTGCTATTATTTATAGTTTTGATATGATTCAAACTTACATAGACTTACATTGAAAAAAGTGTTCCACATTAACTAGTTAGTATCACACAAATGTCAACGTTTTTAAAAATTCAACAATTATTTTAAGCCTCCAACAATAATCATTACTTAAACCATTGTTTTTAAATAGATTTTTTAATTTCCCCCAAAATGCTGAATGCCTCTGCATACTTCTGTAAGCCATTGGTCTGCCCACAGTACTGTAGGATAGACCACCATACTACTGCGCAAGATGTGTGTTTGAATCCCACCGACCACATTCATAAGGAGGTTTTGCACATTTTAACAGATTCTAATTAGCAGCATCACCTGGAGAATTTACATAGGTGATAATATATATATATATATATATATATATATATATATATATATATATATATATATATATATATATATATATATATATATCTCGCAATGTTAGACTTGAGACTTAGCCATTGTTCACTTTTTACCGGGGGCCAGGGCTTCCGACATAGAGGTTAATCTTAGGGTGCTGAAATCACGCAGGAAGGGAGTGTTTCAATAAACACATACTCGCACTACATACAAGCAAGATAGTTTTTTATGTCGGCACCAATAATGTGAGAATGAGGAAGTCTAAGGTAACCAAAGATAGCCTAGCTAGGACTTTTGAACTAGGAAACAAGATGAGTCGGCATCGATTAATTGTCTCTGGCCCCCTCCTCGTAAGGTGTTGTGATGAACGGTATAGCAAATTAGTTTCCATGAACCGGTGGCTGGCCCGGCGCTCTGAAATTTGTCTGGGATAGAGTCTTGAGGTAATTCCTCCCCCAGCTCTTGGGCCAGATCTTGGCTCCGCTTTTTCCTGTGCTTTTTCTTCCTGCCTCTTGACAGTACATCTAGGTGGGTAAACCTAACTGGCTGTAACGGTAGGTACACACTTACACTGGCTGTAGCTGTAGGTACACTCTCACACTGGTCTTAGCTGTAGTTACAGACTCAGACTGGTTTTAGCTGTAGGTACACACTCACACTGGTTGTAGCTGTATGTACACGCTCACGCTGGTTGTAGCTGTAGGTACACACTCACACTGGTTGTAGCTGTAGGTACACACTCACACTGGTTATAGCTGTAGGTACACACTCACACTGGTTGTAGCTGTAGGTACACACTCACACTGGTTGTAGCTGTAGGTACACACTCACACTGGTTGTAGCTGTAGGTACACATTCACACTGGTTGTAGCTGCAGGTACCCACTCACACTGGTTGTAACTGTAGGCACACACTCACACTGGTTGTAGCTGTTGGTACACGCTCACACTGGCTGTAGCTCTACTACATTTTAGAGCAAATATCAGTTCTTTCTACTCCACTACATTTTTACATTGGCTTCACAACTAAAGTACAAGTAATTTTTTACATTTGTAAATTGTTGTAAAATGTGCAACAATTAAAGTAGTACATAAATGTGTACCTAAACTTATAGCACTGAGTTTTAAGGACACACTTGAATGCACACTTGAATGCATCATAATAGGAGTAGCTTTTCCTCTCTCTGGCCCCCATTTAGCAAACGTGTGTACGGCAAAAGTTTGGGTGTACATCCATTTCCACCCAATTTTTGGCATTTATCAAAATTACAGTGGGCGTACAGTACGTTCAAATCCCAAGCCAGGTCAGTAGGTGGTGTAAAATATATGTGCTGCAAGTGCTGTATTTATGTGCCGCCCATAACTCTGACTGCCTCAAATATTTTTTGTATCGTTATAAGTTTAATAATCAAACAAATGTAAAGAAATAATATTTTAACAGTTCATATTTATGTTTTTGCAAGATTAAGCAATGATATTTTATACCCCATTTCTTGTCCGTCCGTATTTGTGGTAGAGCGGTTGTCCAATAACCGGTAGGTAGGCGGTTCGATTCCTGCTCTCCCCACAGTTCATATTGTCATTGTGTGCTTGGGCAAGACATTAACCCCCTTGCCTCCAGTGGTGTTCCAGCTGTAACACTGGTGAATGGAAGCTTAATGTCAGTCGCTTTGAATAAAAGCGTCTGCTAAATGTAAATGTACAACAAAAACAAAGACAATAATTAGAACTTATTGAAGATTAGAATCTGCTTGTTTATAACTATACGATATTATGATTAAGGTAATTTGTCCTATCTGGTATTTAAATTGGACCGTTGCTGTACCTTATACCTTGTCATATCTTAACGGCAGACCTTACATTTTTGGAGGATGCATATGCGCCCTTAAGGAGGGAGAGTTTTCCATAATTGCTGTGATCTCTTAAATGAGTCAGATGAATGTAGATGAAAGTAGATTTTGCCTCCCCAGGTATGTCCTAATATGGTTATGCAACAGTTTGGAGCCTTATTTAAGACCCGGCATTCAAATGCCATATTGGTGCCACTTCTGATGCTCTCCATGCTGGTGTTTCTGGCCACCAGGGAGGGAGATTGCAGACAGGTCTGAAATTTCACAATCTACAATGAGCACAATGATGCTATCTGTATTGGCTGCTCTCCGGACCCTTTATACATTATACATCAGATTTCCATACAATCATGCTCAGCAAACAATGATTAAAGGGAACCTTTATGAGATTGCTGGGTTTCCTAATGGTGCAATTGATTGTACCCATGTGCGTCTGAAACCACCATCGAATAATGATTACGCTTACGTAAAAATTTGCCTCCCTTCTGAATGTTGTGCCCTGTGGCACCCATGACTTGTATATTTTCCAACAAAGCAGTGTAAGAAAGCGTCTACAAGAGGGTGCGCCCTCTTGAAAAAAATTATATATATTGTAAAAATTCTCACCTTGCCCTCCGTGGGTAGTCTTGTCTTGACTAGAGGCCTGGGAGCTTGAGGGTTCTGCGCAGTAGGACTAGGACTGCGCTCTTCTGGACTGAGATGTCTGGTGTTCTACCTGGGATCTGCTGTAGCCACTCCTCCAGTTTGGGGGTTACTGCCCCAAGTGCGCCGATGACCATGGGTATCACTGTTGCCTTTACTTTCCAGGCCTTTTCAAGTTCTTCTCTGAGCCCTTGGTATTTCTCTAGTTTCTCATGTTCCTTTTTCCTGATGTTGCCATTACTTGGTATTGCTGTCAACCACATCGGCTTCTCTCTGCTGTTTGTCCACCACCACAATGTCCGATTGGTTCACCATTATCATTTTATTGGTCCTACAGAATCTTGGCTTAGACCTTCTCTACCACCTTTGGAGGTGTTTTCCACTTTGACCTCGCGACTTTTAGTCCATATTCTACACAGATGTTTCTGTACACTGTACTAACCACTTGTTTATGGCGCACCGTGCCAGAATCTTACATCCTGCAGTTATGTGCTGGATTTTATCAGAAGATTCTTTGCACAGCCTACACCTTGGGTCTTGTCTTGTGTGGTAGATCTGGTCCTCTTTTGCTCTGGTGCCCAAGGCCTGCTCCTGTGCAGCCATGATGAGTGTCTCTGCGCTGTCCTTCAGTTCAGCCCTTTCTAGCCATTGGTAGGATATGACTTCAGTTATCTGGCCCAGGTACGTCCCATGTGGCATATACCAAGGTCTGCATAGGTCTGAACTCCCTCAGCCAAATAATCACTGACTGGCTATGGATACCGATTCAGGAATGGGGGCACCATCAGTCACTTCCTCTAGATTGATGACATCAAGTTGTACGTCAAGAGGGAGTGAGACATCGACTCACTGATCCACACCACCAGGATCTACAGCAATGACAGTGGTACATCCTTCCATTTTACTTAAGACCTCTTTATCTGTACTTTTACTTACGTAAGTAGAGGAATTGAGTACTGTCTCCATCACTGGTTTACAGCAGTCTAGTGGTCAAAGCCGTGGCTTTTTGCTCTGAAGCAAGGGGTTGGCAATCCCCTCGGGCTGCCTGGTGGCTAAACAGTCTTTTGTTGGCGAGCTACAAAGGTTGCATTGTACTTGACAGTCAGGTACCACAGTTAATGAGAAGCCAGATTCAGCAGATTGGCTGGTAAAATCAAAAGAGGCAGTAAAATCCATTAAAAGAAGGTGGTAAAACTTTAAAATGCAAACTTTAAACTACCAAAACCAAACAGTGCTGTTTATGAATCAAAATGATGAACACTAGGCAAGGCAAGGCAAGGCAAGGCAATTTTATTTATATAGCACAATTCATACATTGGGTAACTCAAAGTGCTTTACAGGAATAAAAGACAATTTACAAGATTTATATTAAGAAACATAAGAAAAAATTAAAAACATTTTAAAAAGAAGAGTGCAGATAAAAGAAAAAACTAACACTTTAGGTTGTAGTGTAGGCGGAGCTAAAGAGGAAGGTTTTTACATTTACATTTACATTTAGTCATTTAGCAGACGCTTTTATCCAAAGCGACTTACAAGTGAGGATAACAATGGAAGCAATTTTAACAACACAAGGTACAAAAAGCATAAGTGCACAAAAAACTAGTCAGTTTAAACCCAGCGCTGTATACAATGCTAAGGATACGAGAATTTTTTTTTTTTTTTTTTTTTTTTTTATAGAAAGGAATCGATAGAAAGGAAGTAGGACTCAGTGTTTGTCAGTCAGGTGTTGACGGAAGAGATGTGTTTTCAGGTTTTTTAAGAAGATGGCTACAGAATCTGCTGATCTTGGCAGCAGGTAGATCATTCCACCAATGTGGAACAGATCCAGAGAAGGTACGTGAGTGATTTTGTACCTTTTTGGGGCCGGTACCACCAGGCGTTGTTCATTTGCAGGCGCAGGGGTCTGGTAGGAGCGTAGGTCTGTATAAGTGAGTGGAGATATGGGGTGCAGAACCAGAGGTGGTCTTGTAGGCCAAGAGCATAGCTTTGAACTTGATGCGGGCGTCAACCGGGAGCCAGTGTAACCTAATGAATAGAGGAGATCGTGCGCTCTCTTCGGTTCATTAAAGACCACTCTTGCCGCTGCATTCTGGATCAGCTGCAGAGGTTTGGTTGTGCAGGCGGGGAGTCCAGCCAGTAGGGCATTGCAATAGTCCAGTTTGGACAAGACAAGAGCCTGGACTAGAATTTGCGTGGAGTGCTCTGATAGGAAAGGTCTAATTTTTCTAATGTTGTAGAGGATGAATCTACAGGACCGGGTGGTGCTGGCGACATGACTTGTGAAGTTTAGCTGATCATCAATTACCACTCCCAGATTTCTGGCAGTGCTGGACGGTGTAATGGTTGATGGGCCTAGTTGAATGGAGAGGTTGTGGTGGGTCTTTGGATAGGCCGGAATCACAAGCAGTTCTGTTTTTGCAAGGTTTAGCTGCAGGTGATGGTCCTTCATCCAAAGTGAGATGTCGCTCAAACATGCCGAGACGCGAGCAGAGACCGTCGGATCGTCAGGATGAAATGACAGGTGGAGTTGAGTGTCATCTGCATAGCAGTGATAGGAAAAGCCATGCTTCTGGATGACAGAGCCAAGGGATTTTTAACCTCCCCTTGAACATTGTTAAAGTTGAGGCTTGTTTTACTTCATCTGGGAGGCTATTCCAGGTTTTTGCTGCATGAAACTTAAACGCTGCTTCACCCTGTTTAGTTCTAACTCTGGGCACGAGCAGAAGGCCTGTCCCAGATGTTCTCAGAGTCCGAGGAGGTTCATAAGTAACTAGCATGTCAGAGATATATTCTGGTGCTAAACCATTTAGAGACTTGTAAACCAGAAGTGCTGTTTTAAAGTCTATTCTCTGAGCAACAGAAAGCCAGTGCAGAGATTTTAAAACTGGCGTGATGTGGTTGTACTTCCTGGTTTTGGTTAGAACCTGAGCAGCCGCGTTCTGAATAAGCTGCAGCTGTCTTAACCCTCGTTTTGAGAGACCAGTGAGCAGGCCGTTACAGTAATCTAACCTGCTGGAGACAAAAGCATGGATAAGTTTCTCTAAGTCTGGTTGAGACATCATCCCTTTGACTCTGGAAATGTTTTTAAGGTGATAAAATGCAGATGATGTAATTGACTTAATGTGACTGTGGAAATTCAAGTCTGAGTCCATGATGACCCCTAGCCTGGTTCTACCAGACTCTCGTACATTTCATTTGTACAGAGAGTCTGGCCTCGCTCCATTGACAAGCGTTTACTTCCTTGTATGCGGGAACTCTGTTGAAGTTTAAAACTATTGGATCTGCCCAGAGTCACTCAGGATCTGCCATAGCCAATCGCTAACGTGTGGTCGTGACGTATGTCATGCGCCGAAACCGACCGGAAACAACAAGTCCGACTGATCAGAGGATTATGTTTAGAATAAGATGTCTGTCAACGAGAGCTGCCGGTTTTGTTCATTGAATTTAAGAATTCAAGGAACAATTGTAAATTCTAAATGTATATTTTACACTAAGGAAAGTAATGTATTCAGTCAACTGTCGAAGCTGGGTCTTATCATTAAGAATACGCCGCTGCGGTCGTTTGGTCTAAAATGCTGTGCATTGATCACCAGGCTACTGCGTGGGTTATGATGGTCCAGCTTTGAAGCTGCCATAGAATGACTACTTTGAATGTTGGTGTACGTGTTTAAATAGTTTGTGTTATGTACAGACAAGGAGTAAATATTTAAATAACTTCTATACACTAAGTGTCCCTGTATATAATTACCTTATTTTATATTTTAAATAATTTGCAATGTCAAATCTTTCTCTATCTGCAGATGTGTAATAAACAAATTGTTCATATTATGTCTTATTGTTTCTTAATTATGGTCTTCAAATTATGTGTTTTCACATTTTTATTTATGACATCAAATTTTAACTACTTACAACATGTAAAACTCACATCGACCATTCTCCTGCACAAGTACACAAAGGGGCTCAAAGTGTTCTATTCTTCATAAGAATCACTAAATTTACTGTTCGGAATCTGAGCTACTGACATGACTCCTGAGAGCATCTTCAACAACAGCATCATCATCGTCAAAGTATTTACTGTAATAAAGATCTGGATCAGTTAAATACCCTCCTGAATCATCTTGCAGATCCATATCAATATCACCAAAAACACCATTAATGATAATTAAAATCTCTCTCACATGGTCCAATCTAAACACAGGAAGGTTAGCAATAATGTATGTCAGGTCAAATATGTGTTGACAATGGTCCAAAACTGCATCCACCAGTTGCTGACTGAATCCAGTGCAAGCTGCATGTGAGGTGTACAGTCGATTACTGGAATTGATTAAACTACCACTGTAGTCCTTGAGCAATTCTGCAATGAAAGATTTACATTACCACATGTGAAACATTAGGGAAATTCAAACCCATCCCCAAAGCTGTTGTTGCAACAACTACCCGGCACTTCCCTTCCCCCTTCAGTGAAGCCAACACTCTCTCCTTGTTTTGGGGTAGGGTTTTGCTGTGGAACATGCCAATAAGGAGGTTGTCACTTCTACAGGATGGATCACAGTCTTCCCAGGCATGTCCTTGCAGTTCTGCCTTTAAGTATGAGAATATTGTCCCCACTGATTTAAGTGTTTGACAGTAAATTAATACAGGTTGCATGGTTGAGCCCTTGTTTTTTACATGTTGAACTATCCAGTCTAGGCAGTTCATGTTATGGCTGGGCACCTTGCACAATCCAAGACGGATGTTTGTCTTGTTGGGACTAGCGATGATTTGTACGGCATTGTCCATATGGAGTAATCTGATGACTCTGCTTCTTGACTTGATGTCAGCTGAGGCAGTCAGAGCCAAAACAGGTGTACCTGGGAGAATAAAAAAAATACAAGCTAAAACACACTTGCTCAATTTTATAACGTACCAAACAATTTGTCAAGTGTTTATGTTATAGGCTATGGCAGGAAGGACTTAATGAACATCACTAAGAACAGTAATGCACTAAATCCATGTAATCACGCAATTCTGTTTCATTACAGGAAAGTAACTAATCCTTGCAATCAGAGATTATACATAAACTGAATATTGAAGTTATAATAGCCTACACATGAAATAATCCACAAAAACTTAGCTAGAAGCAACACACAGGTCCGTGCATTTAACTTACCCTCCTTGATGATAGATCTCAGCTCTCTTTTCTTTGGAAAAACTTTCTCTGAATGCCGTCTCGCCTTTGGAAGCCTCACACTGAGGTAAACGAAATAGAGAGTACAATATTTCTCATGAATCTTGTATCATATTCTCGAATTACAACATTGTCTAAGCTATCGATTATGCCAAAACAGCCCTTATGTTGTTTAAAGCGTATTAAATGTTAACTTACCATTTGTATGTAACGTGGACCTCATCCACAACGATGCCAACGAGGTTGTCCTGGTATATTGTCGAGGCTAGCATTTGACGCCATTTGTTGTTTAGCAGCCAGGACTCGGGCTTCAGAACACCAGGCTAAAGCGTCCGTCCAAAATGTCACGGTCATCGTGCACGCCGAGCTGCCCAGCACGAACTCCTAACTTTTCTGCCTCCTTCACTTGGTCCTCCATTAGTGTAACAAGAGGGGAGACGACAACAACTATCGCCTTTGCATCCCTATCGTTCGCCTTAGCTAACTCATTCACCACTAGCGGAGTGAGCTGGAAAATCAAACTTTTCCCGAACCCGTGGGGAGGAGCCACAACATCATGTCCACCAACAAAACTTAGCAAACATTGTTCTTGCTCCGGCTTTAACTTCTGGATATTCGGCAGTTTTTCAACAACGGACAGAATAGCTTTTCTCACGTCTTTCTCCGCTGCCATTACTCCAACGCACACTGACGCACTACATCAACGTCATCGTTCTCAGCCACTCCCTCTGTTCGCTGATTGGTCCTACAAAAATTTGATTTCTGGAAACCTAAGAATACACAGCAATCCCAGACTAAGTACTAAAGCGAAATGAAATTGAGCGGAAGTACGTAGGAGGGCGGAGCCAGGCTAGATGACCCCTAGATTTCTAACCTGATTTTTAGATTTTAGAGAAAGAGACGCGAGGTGCCTGCTGACACTTTCTCTTTGTTTCTGTGGCCCAAAGATGATTAGTTCAGTCTTGTTTCTGTTCAGTTGGAGAAAATTATTTTGCATCCACATGTCAATCTGTTCGATGCAGTGACACAGTGAATGGATTGGTCCATTTTCACCTGCTGTGAGTGAAATGTAAATCTGAGTGTCATCTGCATAATTATGGTAGGATACGCCACAAGTGCGTATTAACTGGCCTAAAGGAAGCATGTAGAGATTGAATAATAGAGGTCCCAAGATAGACCCAATGTGGAACCCCACATGTCAGGGCCATTTGGTCTGACACACAGTTACCAACCGAAACAAAGTACTTCCTGTCTTCAAGATAGGACTGAAACCATTTAAGGGCAGTTCCAGTGATACCTATCCATTCCTCTAATCTTTGTGTCAGGATTTCATGGTCCACTGTATCAAACGCAGCACTCAAGTCCAACAGAACTAAGACAGAGACTTTGCCTGCGTCAGTGTTTATACGGATGTCATTTGTGACATTGATAAGTGCAGTCTCAGTGCTGTGATGGGGCCTGAATCCTGACTGAAAAGGATCAAAGCAGTTGTTAAGTAATAGAAAGTCATTAAGTTGCTGATACACAACTTTTTCGATGACTTTCCCTAAAAATGGCAGGTTTGATATGGGCCGATAGTTGTTGAGCACTGTAGCATCAAGACTGCTCTTCTTTAGGAGAGGCTTAATGACAGCAGTTTTTAAGGACCTTGGAAATGTTCCAGACTGTAAGGAATTATTGACTATATCAGTGAGTTGTGGTAACAAACTGCTTAGTACTGATTTTAGAAATCTAGTGGGTAAAACATCGAGGCAGCAGGTGGATGAACTCAGGCTGGAGACAGTTTTTCAATTGTTCTGTCATTAATGGGAGTAAAATGTGTTAAACCAACCAAGTGTCTCCTAGGTGGCTGCAGTGTTGTTGTATGCCCTTTGGACTGTATCGCATGTTTAATGCCTTGAACCTTGTCGTTGAAAAACAATGCAAACTCATTGCATTTAGTGGTGGAAACTAATTCTGGTGGAAATGGAGCTGGAGGGTTTGTTAATCTGTTCACTGTAGCAAACAGGACACGCAGGTTGTTACTATTGTTGTTAATGATCTCTGAGAAGAATATTTCTCTTTCTTTTTGCAAAGTTTGATTGAAAACATGCAAATTTTCTTTGTATACCTCATAATGAATTAAGAGTTTCAATTTACGCCATTTTCTTTCGGCTTTTTGGCATTCCCTTTTCTGTGCCCTGACAGAGTGAGCATTGCTCCATGAAGCCTTCTGCCTCGTCCTGATCACTTTAACCTTAACAGGAGCAATGGTGTCCATAACATTTAAAACATCTGAAGTATAACAATTCAACAAATCATCAACTTGACCTGATGAGGCATTTCCAAACCTGATTGCCTCCATAAACTGTGTCCTGGTGTTATCGTTAATGTATCTCTTTTTTACAACAGTAGGTCCAACAGCAACTTTTGGAATTATGGACAGATAAAAAAAAGACACAAGAATGATCAGATAGAGCAACATCAATCACAGTGACATCTGAAATATGAACACCTTTAGTAATGACCAGGTCCAGAGTGTGACCTCTGTTATGGGTCGGCTCATTAACATGCTGACAAAGACCAAAAGTATCAAGAATAGTAGAATGTTCTTTGGCATTTCTGTCACAAACATTATCCACATGCACATTAAAATCACCAGATATGACTATTTGTTCAAATTCTGTGCAAATAACCGAAAGCATTTCAGTAAACTCATTAATAAAATCATGACACTGTTGGGGTGGTTTGTAAAGAACTACATATAAAATAGATGGAGAAAACCTCAACTCCATTTTGAATGACACATACTCAAATGATGAAAACTCACCAAGTGATAGCTTCTGGATAAGAATATTATCCCTAAGAAAGGCACATACACCACCACCCTTTTTGTTTTCCCGTATTTTGGATAAAAATGTGAAATTTGATGGGGTGGATTCAATAAGGACCGCATTTCCAGTACTGCTGTCTAACCATGTTTCTGTTAAAAACATAAAATCAAGCTTATTTGAAGTTATAAAATCATTAATTAAAAAAAATTTGTTTCCCAAAGACCTGACATTGAACAGTGCAAGTTTTAAGTCCGTTTGAGCAGGACCTGACTTTATCTGTTTGCAGGGGATTTGAATCAGATTTGTCTGATTAGACAATCTAACTGTTATTCTCTTCTTTAATCTGCAACTTCTGACTGTAGCTATGGAGCTAGGAGGGAGTGTTCTCTCCCAGGGCCTCAGGTTGATAAGTGGTTTATTATGACGAAAAGTCCTGGAACAGCAGAGGCCCTCAGTGTCCTAATCACTGATAGTAGCCTTGATGCCTGGAGTGTAGTAGCTACTCTGGTATGTACAGACTCATCGATGAAAACATCTTGCCGAAACAGTTAAAACTCATTTATTTATTTTATTTATTTATTTCAGGGACAGTGTATATTGATAGACAGAAAGAAAACTGTAAATATGCCAGACTCATCATCGTGGTTGCCAAGGTCAAAATATGAAAAAACAAGGAAAAAAGTCATCATTAAACATACATTTACACATTATTCAAACAAATCTGCACAGAACTGAAGAGAAGAAAAACACTAGACTCACACAACTTACCCTGGGATATTTTTAATTTAAGATATCAATATTGTGCATTGTTGTTGCACTGTTTTATTGTATACTGGGGGCGCAGTAGCTCAGTGGTCACCCTTCAACCGGAAGGTAGGTGGTTCGATTCCCACTCTCCCCACAGTTCATACTGTCGTTGTGTCCTTGGGCAAGACACTTAACCCACCTTGCCTACAGTGGTGTTCCAGCTGTAACACTGGTGAATGGAACCTTAATGTAAGTCGCTTTGGATAAAAGCGTCAGCTAAATGACTAAAAGTAAACGTAATGTAAATGTATATCAATTTGTAATAAAGTCTTCAAAATTAAAAAATTAAAAGTAGCTACCATGTAACATGCTTGACAGAGCTTAATTAATGCCTGGTTACTGTAAGTTAAGATAATTTTTGATACTTTAACAGGCCTGGTACATGATAAGGGTCAAAGATATTTAATCTATACATTTTTGCTACATATAGCCAAATAAGTGGAATTAAAAAAATTAAAAGTAAAGAGAACTGAACCTGGGAGCCTTCAGAAAGTATACTGAGAGTAAATGTATCATAGTTGGATTTCATTAAACAATATATGTATAGCATATTTGAAGCAGTATATATTGTGCATGTGCTAGAGGCAGATCGAGACGTATGTGCATAGAGAGGATGCACAAGACACAAAAACAGGGTGGTGGGTTTGTTTTTTTAACAGATCTTACTTGTTTCTGTTGCTCGCCCAAAGCCGTCTGGTCTTTAGGCTTGTAGTGTATGTGTTATAATATAATTTAATAAGAAATATTAATTTACTAATTTGGGTAAATTATCAATTAATATTTTATTATCAAATTTGTCTCGTTAAAAGGGGCACCACCAGATGATTCTGGAAAACTGATTATATTGATTAGGTCTCAATTAATCTGAAGGAAGAGAATTCTAACCTGTATTCGGATATAATTCTGAAAATAATCAAAAGAAAACCAAATCAAATCTTTAACATTTTATGGGGTTTTATTAAAATTAGACAAAATTAAATGATGGATGGACGGACACAAAGGAGAAATTATTGACATATAATTGAAATAATGATTGAAACAAAATGAAACCAACAAAGTTACTGAATCTAACTTGTGGAGGATGATAATTTGTTTGATTAAAACTTGGCTGAGTTATTACGGAAGGGGCCTTTTTAAAAAGGTTGGTGAATTGATTTGAGCTTATCAAATACAGTTAACGCCAAACTCTTTATGTCAAGTGCGGCTTACTTTTGGGTCGCTGGTGCTGTCCAGTACGAGTGCGCCAGAGCTCGAAGGTTTGCTCCGATTTTCTGTAGGCGACTGGATTTGAAGAGCCCGCTTCCACAAGATGTCTGCTACTTGACTAGCGGAGGCCGCTGGCTGGTCGCGCGGCTTGTCGGGAAATTGAGTCGTGGCGTCAACTGTATCAATCCGTGAAAGTCTCTTTACTTGCCGTTGGCATCAGGCAAGAATCAGCTCAGAGTCTTTGGAGAATAATAACTGAGTCACTGAAAAATATTCTCTCAGTAGTCGTTTTTCTGGCTTAAAACGACTGTGAGGGCTGGCGTAGATCTGTAGTCCTCTGTAAACTACAACTTCACGTGCGTCTCCGGAGATGACGTCAAACAAAGGCAATGTGCAGCTTTAAAAATAAAATCACGTTTTAACCGGTCCAAACTTGAAGACGAAAGGCGTCTAGAGAGAGAAGTCCGCAAGTAGCCAAATTACTTGGGACGGAGGCAAAAATGAGGCTTTAGGCCTCACAGAAGAAAAATCTCACGAAGCGGACTAGGCTTCAACAGATTTGGAAAAAGAACTCGAGCGTATTGTAGAGAAGGGCGAAACAAGAAGAAAGTGCTTCCTGCGTGCTCGGAAGTTTTGTTCTGCTAGAGAGGGGGTGTGTTTCTGGGGCGTTCCGTTTGTTTGGGGAAACGCCTAAGTCGTAATTCAAACAAACTATCACCGTTCCACCAGGACATTTAAGATTTTAACCACAAATATAAGCACACACATATTTAATAATGCAGGTTATAACGATAGAATGTTTTGCACACATGTTGTTAACACATATACATTCATTCAACCATTTATTGACTGTAAACTTGTAAAGCTGAGAAAGAAAGGATTCTCCGTCGTGACTCGAAATCCTGTGAAAGAAACATTAGTTCATCCTTTAAGCATTTCCTTTTTATTAAACACAAATGTTCATTTGTGAGAAGTCCGAGTCCGTGTAAACTTTCGTTTACAAAGAAGTTAGAACAGTCAGTTTTGATTAAAAAGACTTCAGCAGAGTTCCTCTCTGCTGTCGCTGGGGGGTAGTATTGTAACGTTCATACTGTCTCAGGCTATGTCCACACGAAGCCAGTGCATCCCCTATCCGATCTTGAGACGGCGTCGTCTCAAGAAAATATCTGCGTACACACGGCCGGCTGAAAACGATGTAGTATATATGCCCGACCAGTATGGGGCGCTGTAATTCTGCCACAGATATACACTATACACGGAGAAGAAGACTTTGAGCATGCGCATAACCTTGCGCGCTGCAGAAGAAGACGAAGACCTAAATATTTATTTTCTAATAAAAACAAGTTCTCAAATTGTTGCAGTCATATATTTAGAGTGTAGTAATTGGTGCCCTCATGTTTGTTGTTTGCTCTTCAATATACGGACTGAGTTCTGAGTGCTTTGGACATGCGGAAATTCTCTCTCCATTCATTTTCTCCTGGTTGCTCTCCTGGTTCTCTTCATGGTGGATCTAAGAGCATGTGGCGATGGTGCTGTCCATTATCGCTTGTTGCTCACCACAACTGCATAGAAGCAATAGATTTTGCTGTAATAAAGCTAGTAGGCTTAGTAGCTTCTGCAGCACGAACTCAATCATGTAGTCCGCCATTATTGTTGTTGCTGTTACGCAGACGAGGCCGACACGTGATGCGATGACATCATCGTTTTCACAAAATATACGGATTGGCTGTACACACGACACCGCAAGGGTGTCGCAAAGGTGTTGTCGAAAGATTTATCCACTTTAGAACCCTGTTTCAAAAAATAGCGGATTCAGTCTCCCAAAACACCGGATCCGTGTGGACGAAAGGCCAATACGATACAAAATGTATATGGATACAGTGATTTTTGTCTCCGTGTGGACAGCCCCTCAGGCCTGCGTCCTGACCCAATACACAAGTCGTAATTCAGAGCTGCGGAGGCGCCATTGCTGGCTCCGGTCAGTCTGCTAACGCCTTTGATCCTGCTCTGCGATGGAGAGAGTTATTGTTATTGGGGGGGTTATCTCGGAGTTTTCGGTCCTTGGAAAACAAAGAAAACATCTGTGGATGATTAGCACAGAGCTGTGAAACCTTGGTTTGTTGACAAAGTAAACACTTAGATGCGTCTGGAGAGGCTTTTACGGCATAAATCGTCAGGGCTTTGACATCTATGCGCTGTAAACCTCCCGTTGAACTGTGAAGGGGAATACAGTTTATGGCTGCCTGCGTCCTGGTCACAGTGAACTGCAAATGGTCACTACAGGCTGATGACGGCAACAGTGAATGTGTGAAAGCATCTGTGGAGCAGTGCTTCTCCGCTAATTTTAAACTAATCAACATGTTCACACAAAGTTGGTTCCCAGCTCAACTGTTGGTACCCCGTTGCCTACTCTGGCATCACGTTATTTCCTAACCTTGTTATGATGCTGTTCTTATCATACCATTATATAATAACCTAAAACTGTCAAAATTTTCACATACTTGATTATTAGATCAGAGGCTATTTTACAAACCATCTGCCTGTTCCACAATCCTTTTCACAGCATCATCATTGGATAATAAAAAAAACATCACAACAACATTGTTTACATCCGCTGTTCTGAATATTGCATCTTTAATGCTAGGGTCTATGGCTAAAGCTAATGTACCAACCCTGGATGAATACACTTCTATAACTTTTATAAAAAAAGTATATTATATTTTAATAGATATAACGAAAGTACATCATCTGTTTAAGTTATTTTGTTGTTTAAATTTTGGGTTGTAATATTTATGTAGTTTAAAACCTTTTGCCAGGAGCCATACATTTGTATAGGAAAAGGACAGACCATTGACCAAACATCAGTTTATCATGCCTTGGGATAAGAACACATTGAATATAGTATGTGTTAATGTTGCAACATGATGCCTACAGCACAGCTCAATAATGACTGAATAAATTAGTAATGGTATGGAAAAGCAAAACAATCCTAGAAATACAGCTAAACAAAGACCATTGAACATTACTCCAATTCCTCCCACAGACTGTCAGCAGAGTGTAAGGCATACCTACAAGCACATGAACCTGAATTCCTTTATGCACAGTGATACCCTTAAATTGTGCGCTGTGGACCATTGTTGGAATCCTAAGAGATGGCTTTCAGCAAGCTAACAATGCCCTTAAACGGCTGGCCATCGGTTGCTGGGGCACTCCCATCGCAGGTGATGCTGGAGTGGTGAGCAGCTGTCAGACAGGCTTGTAATTGGAGCCCATTGCACCATTAGTCCTGGCCATTAGGCCTGTTATGATCGCTGTCTGTCTGGGTTCCACTTCTCCAGTCAGTGTCTCCATTTGACCCAGGGCGGTCCCTCCTCCGTAGGACACAACTGAGACTTAATGACTTTTAACGTGCCCACCTGTCGCCATCGGTGTGGCGATACGCTGTGACACATTCCCACGCGTGCTGTCTCATCTGTAATGGCCTCAATTCAGACAGGGAATAGGAGTATGCACTCAAGGCACAAAAAGAGATTGTTGCCATAACCACACAAAGGCAGTTATGTCTGGAAACAATGCTTTCTCTGTGCATTACACGCTCTGTATTCTAAGTCAGGTTTTATTTTTTTTTAAATGTGATAATTGATCTGGTTTGATTCAGTGATGTACTCTAAAGCTCTGTATATGTGCTGTGTCTATGTCACTTGAGGAAAAGGTATTTAAGTGGCCACATAAAAATAAAATAAAAGCAAAAATGCCAAATTGTAAGTAAGTAAATTTTCTTTGTATAGCCACCTATTAGATAGAAATCACAAAGTGCTTTAAAAAGTGCAACATTTTAAATAAATGAACAATAAAACACAGATAAAAATAGATAATAATAAACATAAAAATATATGAAAGAAAATAAAATAAAAGTCCAATCAACTAAAAGCTTGTCTAAATAAAAGTGTTTTCAGCTGCTTTTTAAAAGAATCAACAGAATTGACCACATAAAGCGGGTTTTGAGGACCATCAGAAGGGTTTTCACCTGAGTTGGAGTAAGGACAGGTTAGGGATGTACAGAGAGGACTCTCCATGCAGAGCTCTAAAAGTTAATACTAAAATTTTGAAAAAAAAAAGGAAGCCAATGAAGTGTGGATATGTGTGCCCTTCTGGTTGGTTCCAGTTAAAAGCCTGTCTGCAGTGTTCTGTACCATTTGGATTTTTTTTTTAAGTTTTTATTAAAAAAGATGATGATTTTTGCATACAATTGTTGTTTAACAAAGTGATAACTACAGTACATTGATTAGGGCTCAGATTTATTATTTATTGAAAATATAAATAAAATGGACTCACTCTTTCTTTTTGATAAAATTTTTTTTTTTATGATTAATCTCCTTGCACCTGGTGCAGAGGCTTAAGCCTGTGTCACAATCTCCAGCACCTGCAGTACAACACTACATTTAAGATTTCTCTATTGCACAGTCCGGTAGGCGGATTTGGTCACAGGAAATGCACCGAGTGGGATGAAGACTTTAAGCAAAGTGCCTTCTGAGTACCATGGTAACATCATAGAGCAAAAGTTTGGTCAGTTTCCATAACATTTAGTTGTAAAACAAAGTTTAAACCCATTGCCTTAGATAAACCAGAATGTTGTTTTCTGGTACAGGTGTATTGTTTATCCTCACCTAATGGCCAGGTGTGTGATGTGGATATAGACTTGTAGAAAGCTCTTTATACCCGTGTACATGTGGACATAACTTTCATTTTGTTGTTTGTGCATTGGCACCAGGAAGTAAAAGGCCTAGATAGAGGAGTGGTAAAAGAAACATGATGGGAAGATGAGATCTGAGAGGTGGGTACACATAAGAAGACAACATAGCAGGTGTTTCCTTTAAACTCAGACAGACATGTGGATTTCTCTCAGCTTAAAAGAAAACTTGGCCCTTCTTTGAACTCTTCTCATGGGGAGCAAATCAATCTCAACCTCCAATATCAATGGAACACCCCAGGTAAACGTCCCGAGGCTGTGTAGTTCAACTATTTGAGTTTGTAATTCAGCTTATTTAGGGTGACCACATGTCCTGATTTAACCAGGACTGTCCTGTTTTTAAGGCCCTAGTAAGGTAAGGTAAGGTAAGGTAAGGTATACTTGTATTCTCCCATTTGGGGAAATTTGTCTTGGGCACATGCATCACATCAGTCACAACAACAGAACAACAACCAACGTGACATGACAATCATTATAAGTCAAGGACAAGGCAGAGGCAGAGATAATGGCGGATCAGTCTGAAGCTAGAAGTTTGACCTGCCAATATGCTTTAAAAAAGTTATTTTCTAAAGAGGTTCAGCAACAATATAACATTCTTCCTTCTTCTTTTTTTCCTTTTACTATCCCAAAGTGTTACTTTTTTCTCCATCATACACATACACACACCTCGACAAAACGTAAGCCTTGACACTAAGTGACACTCAAGATCTACACTCAAAATACAGATACAGCAGATATTCAATTATCACTAACATAAGCAAGAAATCAAGGGTCTTATGGACAGAGCGCTCAGCCTCTATTAAAGGTTTTTTTTTTTTTATATTCAGAGATAAACAACTCTGAATATTCCTAGTCAAGTATCTTCAGAGAGGCAGTGTGGTTTACACTTCATCCGGTTAAAAAGTGTTTATGGATAAGCAGCCTAATGCCTTTTTACATACTGTACAGGCTTTTTCAGTCTTTATTTTAGCACCTTTAGCACTAGATGAAGGGTGACGTGCCAGCTTGAACCAAAAACTTTACTTTAAATGAGCGATTAATATATTTTCGATATTCACTTGGTCTTTGGGTGATAACTGGAGGTCATTTTTCAAAGCTGAAAAAAGTTGTTCTGTTTTGGAAGTTCAGATGGGAGACGAGCTGGATCTGAGAGGAGGGTAAACATAAAAAAACACATAAAACCATCTGTGCAAACTTTCCTTTAAACTCATACAGTTGTCTATCTGACTTGGCTTAAAAGTAAACTCGGCTCTTCTTTGAACCTTCCTCACAGGGAACACATCAATCTCCACATCCTGCAGTTCTGATGGAAATAACCCAGGGTGATAATCTCAAGACGGCGTCGTCCAATTTCTTCATTTTACAACACGGCTTATTAGATTCTCCCATCCTAAACTTGTCAAAGCAAAATCATCTCGAGCGTGACACCTGAAAATGCGATCTAATTGGAGCTAAATCCTGTTCGCAGAGCCACCGGCCTCATCGATTGGCTGCTCATTGAACTCATGAATGCCGTGTTCTGAATGTAGCGCTGCCAGGAAAAACAAATGGTGAATTAGAGAGGTGTGCTCCCGGGCGGTAACACACGGCAGTTTTCTGTGGCGACGATGGCTGCATCGAGGGACTGGCAGAGCTCAGATCACTGCTGGCAGCCGGTATTGTAAAACAACATTGATATGCAGGGTTTCCTTTGGGAGAGAATACAGGGTTACTTTATACTCAGAATAAAAGAGAATGGCGGTTGTGTTGCCAGCATTCACAGCCGTTTCCTTTTATGCTTTTCTCCAGGTAGGTAACTGTATTATGTTCTCTTTGCCAGGGTGTTTTTTTGAAATAGAGATGGCTTTAATCATATGACTCACTTTGTTTAGCTGTATAAATGTTTTACCATGTACTTTTTAACAAAATACAATGACAGACTTATTATTATAAATCTTACAACTCTATTCAATGCTAGAAAACCACTGATGCTATAGGTTTATGTTGGGTAATGTATCCAATTAGTTGTCCCACCCACTATTCCAAAAATGGTGCCAGACTCATCACGTGACATTTAAGTAGTCAGGCTCTCGTTTGGTGTTGGTGTCTGAGCAAAGAAAATGAAAAGCTATGTATAATGGAGGCAGTAAATGTGTCTTGTGTTTATCGTTTAAAGAAAGTAATTTAGAGCAGCTGAGGTGAAAACTACCAGTTGGAGCAAGTTGGCAGTAACTCACACTTTTTTGTCTTTCATCTCATTTTCCAGTTTGCTGTATTTAACTTTGAGGTGTCACTATCAATGATACACAGAACAGAAAATGTTTAAAACATCATAACATAAAAATGCATGTGACACAAATAAACTGACAATAATAATTTATATTACTTCTGGTCAGTGTCCACACGTTTTACACAATGGGAATTGTTCTGCTTCTGCTTTTGCTGCCCTGACAAAAAAAAAAGTGAGGAGTCAGTTCTCTGAGGCAGGAAAAACATCAATTCCTGTCACGTTAAACACAATGGTGCTGTCCGGGAAATAACTATGATTCACTCAAGTGACAAATGTCATCGCAAAAAGATAATCTTTATTGTCAGTTTATCAAATCACATTTCTTTTTATAATTTCACACACTTTTATCCCACATTGATTACGGTAACTCACTTTTATCTTTTACGTCTTTTACGTAATTCAAAGTTGCTGTAGAGTTTAGCAGCAAGTACAGGTTTTTAGTTGTCATCTGTGCTGCGATGCATATTACTGTTACAGTTTCACTCACAGGAAAAAATGGTCTCATGAACCTTCTGTCTGTAGGATCGAAGAGATGGCCTTTTGTGTAGTTTGACAGTCTGTGGTGATTGGTGTAAAAGAGAAAAATTAGCCTTGCCATCCTAATTCTTTTTTTTGTTCTATACAAAAAATGTGTCTGATTGCTACCAATTCAAGGTAAATTACCAACCGATGCATAATAAACCCTGGATGCGATTGGACAAATCATGTGACACGGGCCAAGCGGCAACAGACAAAAAAAGAACTTCTGTAAGTCATTGCCATTGTTATGAAATAGCTATAAACAGAAGGGAATCCATTTCACAGAGGAAAAAAAATTGTCCAGGCCAGGCTGACGAAAACTCTAATAAACTATAAATTACTAAACTGTTTTGAGTGCGCAGGCCAAACTTTTCTATGAAATCAGCTGTGGTCTCAAGTAAATTTTGGTCTTCTATGTATGAGAAAAGTTATAAGTTTTAGTAATACAGCCAAGAACTTTGAAAAGATGTCTCAGAAACTATTTTGTCTATTAAGTCCAACGTCAAGTACGAAAGCCCTATTTACAATATACATTTGACCACTATATAACATATGACATATGTTTGTTTTGAAGGCCATCTCAGGCACAGTTCCTTATTATCCCCATCGAGGACTGTGGTGTAATATTTTTATTTTTAATGAACTTCAAAGAATAACTCTTCCTGTAAAGCTTTGAAGTTCATTCTTAACTTTCTGATATCATCCTGTAAGGCCTGGGAGATCTCCTCATTAACTCTCTGATGTCATTTCTGTGAGGCCTTGGGGACTCCTCCTCCCTGGGCCTCCTTTCCTCTGTAACCTTTGGTAACAGGCACCTGTGTCTTTATCTAGACCTTCCCTGTGTGTGTGTGTGTGTGTGTGTGTGTGTGTGTGTGTGTGTGTGTGTGTGTGTGTGTGTGTGTGTGTGTGTGTGTGTGTGTGTGTGTGTGTGTGTGTGCATTAAACTTACTCTCTGACATTATGTTTTCTTCTTTTACAATAATAGGTTTTTAGATGTATTAATATAACATTACATTAATATGATTATAAACCATGTATAAGTATACCATAACACACATAACATAAAAATATTACACCATAGGACCAAATGGACCTCGTGGGACTCGGGTCCAAATGGCTTATAGAGTTATTGTAGAGCATCAATGAAGCTCTGATCTAGTTCTCGATCCAGTATAAGTGATACAATTCTTGGATCTGCAGGAGCAAGAAGGGGTCAGTAACCCTGTCAGCCCTTCTATTGTGATGAGAACTGTAAATGAATGATGGAATGCAAGTTCCAGTGCATTTTTCCCCAGGGATTTGAAACATGGGCTTGGTCAGTGCCGAGGTTCCAGGGCAATTTCCCTCTGGGCTTTGGGACAAGGGCTCTGTTTGAGGCAGAGTAACTGGCTTCAAAAAGGTTCCAAAAGCTGTGGGGGACTGGTCAACTTTAAAATGCGTTTGCCAGGCAGTGTGCCGGGCAATTGTGGGGTGATAGGAAATCGCTGGCAAACTTTCATTTTATGGGTTCAAGTTCAAGGGGCTCCTTGCATTTTAATGGGGGCAGGCGCTCTGAAATTTGTCTGGGATAGAGTCTTGAGGTAATTCCTCCCCCAGTTCTTGGGCCAGATCTTGGCTCCGCTTTTTCCTGTGCTTTTTCTTCCTGCCTCTTGACAGTACATCTAGGTGGGTAAACCTAGCATGTGCTCCGCATAATGTGCTCCGGATTGCACAGCAGGACTACAGTAGGGGGTTGCCACGGGCTCCCTGGTCCACATGTGCCATCTTGATGCACCTGTGAATGTACTCTGCCCTTAAACAAGTGAATGGAAAGTCCTCTGATTCAGAGGGCCTGTCTTCCCTTGTGAGATGTAATCCTCCAAATGCTTCAGCCCCAACCATACATCTGCCATTGTGGAGGGAAAAATAGGGCCTAAAAATAGCTTATCATTACATTTGTGGAAGGTCACAGGTTTCTCGTTCTCGTTTTGGAAAATATATGTCATTTTGACTTCAACGAGGGCAGATGGAGAAGAGCCTGGAGCGCGTAGGCCTGCATCTCTGTTCGGCTGCGTAGCATTTGCCACATTCAAGGTTTTCAGCAATGAATATGTTTCTTTTTGAACCAGACCAACAATGTTTCTGAATAAAGTTTTAATGAGAAATTTTGTTTTGTTGTTAATCTCTGGACCTGAGTCTGCAGTCTGAAGAGAGAGAAGAGTGTGAGACTCACATCTCAAAATGCCAAAATACTTCCAAACCAATAACGTCACACAGCAGGCTTTTAGAGCTTTTTAATATTGCTGTCCTTTTTTGTTTATCCTGACCATCTTTATTTTATTCTCAATTGGTCTGGCTTGTGGCTCACCTGGTGATACAGATAGTGGACAGTGGCCTGGGTAATAGTCCTGCCTCCTGCCTTCCTGTGTAACTTTTAGTCCAAAAGTACATATTCTCAAAAACATTTTGATGGTTCTTGGACAAGTACCATCAGATCAGTAGAATCATGTCTATCTCACTGATACAGTACCCTCAGTTGCACACAAACATCCATAACCTTCCTGTCCTAGGATGATGGCATATTGCAAAAGATTAGTGAGTGAGTCTACCACACAACAAATAGAATAAAGAAACTAGGCCAATACACTGGACCCTAGCAGAGTCATAGTTGAACAAACAATAAAATTACCCCACCGTTTCAGAAGAACCATTGGGCTGTTTAATCCGGCCCGCCAAGCATTTACTAATAATTTATTAATAATTAAACACAGCATATATTTTTACTTTTCCTTCAATATTCTACAGTGATTAGTTGATTCCACTACGACATGCTCCAAATGGTAACAACCTTTCCTAATGCTAGCATCTCTACTCTAAGAAAGAGTTTACCGTGTTGGCCTACACAAGAGTCTCATGTTTTAATGTGGGGAAAAATAATTGCCCACCCCAGGTCTAAAATATATATACATCTTTTTTGGACCTAACTTCTTTCTCTTGGCGCTGAGGCATGTTGTTTCTCGTCCTTGTTAGCCTCTGTGTCCCCATGCGGAGGTCATCATTAAGGAAATCATTTCATCCAGATCCCAGATGGCGAGTGAGGAGTTCTGGCAGGCGCTGTGATTACGAGCCTTGTCTGTGGAAGGACTGTGCTGATCTGCATGGACCTGGGCCCTGTCCACATCCCTGCTCCAGCCAGCGATATCTCCAGTCACGCTCTGACAGCAGGACACCTTGGGCACTAAAACAATCTCACTTCTTCGATAAACTTCTTTCATCTTTCATGAGTGGGACAACATAAGAGTGTGGTGGGTTTTTATTCATTTTTCTCACAACAGCTACAATGACAGAAATATTGTGAAAAGGTTTCTCTCTTGAGCAAAATCTGACTTTGAATTTTGACAACAGCCCAAACCTTTGCAATTATCTTTTCAGCTCTATCTGAGCTAAATGATTGAAGCAAACAGAAAGCCGGCTATTGGTGATAAAGTATTTTTAGGTCAGTACTTCCAATGGTTTGGAGGGGTCTTTCAAAGCAGCAACAGTAAATACAGTTAGATAATGTAATGCTTGCTTTGTCTATGTGTTTCAAAAGTAAAAGTAAAAATAATACCCTCAGCGTGATGCCTCTGAAGCATGAATGAAACTTTGACCGATCCTGATTGGTGCTACGCCACGACGTAGCGAGTGACGGCCTACCCGGAAGTATAAAGGGACGCCGTATCACAACCACGCCAGCCCTTCGCGATGAAGCAAATCGCCCTCAGGCAGGGTAGGCGTGGCGGAGCGACGCAGTGTCTCGTTCCCTCTCATGGAACAAGGGTTATATCCATAACCCGAGACGTTCCCTTCTCGAGGGAACTCAACACTGCGTCGTGAAACGACACTTTGGGGAACGAATACCCACTATGCCACGACGACCCATGCCTGCCCTAGTGTGAAGCTGGAAATTCAGGCACACTTAGGAAGAGAGCACCCTATCGCCTGGCGTCGCAGGGAGATGCAGACTATAGAACCTAATGAAAGTGTGTGTGGAGTAGCCCAGCCGGCTGCCTCACAGATCTCCTGAAGCGGGACCCCCATTTGAAGGGCCCGAGAAAAGGCTGTGCCCCTAGTGGAATGCGCCCTTAAGGCCAAAGGTGAAGGCAACCGCGCACCTGATAAGCCAAGGCAATAGCCTGGACGATCCAATTACTGACCGTCTGCTTGGTCGCTGGCCGACCTCTCCTAGGAGACCCGAAAAACACTAACAGTTGGTCTGACTTCCTCCACTGCGAAGACTTCTGTATATAGATTCGCAATGCCCTGACGGGGCAGAGCAGATGAAGTCTACCCTCTTCGGCCGACACATGAGGTGGAGGATGAAACGCATGCAATACCGTCGGCCATGCCACGTTAGATGGCACCTTAGGCACATAGCCTGGCCTCGGACGTAAAATGGCCTTAACCCCACCGGGGGCAAACTCCAGGCAAGTTGGCGTTATAGCCAGTGCCTGGAGGTCCCCCAGCCTTTTAAATGAGGTGATAGCCATGAGCAGCGCCACCTTGAACGACAGAACTCGGCAGTAGCTCAGTGGGAAGAGTGGTCGTCTTTCAACTGGAAGGTAGGTGGTTCGATTCCCACTCTCATTTAGTCATTTTACATTTAGTCATTTAGCAGACGCTTTTATCCAAAGCGACTTACAAGTGAGGATAACAATGGAAGCAATTTTAACAACACAAGGTACAAAAAGCATGCGCCCAGCGCAGTTTAAACTCTCCCCACAGTTCATACCGTCGTTGTGTCCTTGGGCAAGACACTTAACCCACCTTGCCTCCAGTGGCTGTAACACTGGTAATTACAAAAGAATAATGTAAGTCGCTTTGGATAAAAGCGTCAGCTAAATGAATAAATGTAAATGTAAATGTAACTCGAACTGTCGCCGACTCGATTGGTTCGAAGGGGGCCTCAGCCAGTCCTTCAAGCACCACCGCCAGATCCCAAGTTGGAACCCCGGGGCGCGTTTCAGGCCTCAGCCTCCGGGTGCCACGGAGGAAACGTACGACCAATGGGTGCCTCCCCAGAGGCCCCTCACTCACCGGAGCGTGGAACGCCGCAATGGCAGCCACGTACACCTTAAGAGTGGATGGGGTAAGCCCCGCAGTGAAGCGCTCTTGGAGGAACTCCAGGAACGAAGCCACTGGGCAGTTAACTGGGTCTACTTCACGCTCCCTGCACCAAGTGGAAAAGACATTCCACTTTAAGCCGTACAACCTTCTCGTGGAAGGAGCCCTGGAACTGAGTACGGTTTCCACTACCCCTGCCGACAGGCCAGCATCTAGGTACTGACCCCCCTCAGAGGCCTGACCCACAGTTTCCACAGCCCGGGCTGGGGATGCAGTATTGTGCCCCCTGCCTGGGACAGCAGGTCCCTCCTCAAAGGGATCTGCCATGGAAGACCTGCCAGCAGTGCTATAATGTCTGAGAACCATACTCGGGCCGGCCAGTACGGGGCTACTAGAAGTAGACTGATCCCTTCCTGCCGGCCCCTTTCCAGAACTCCCGGGAGCAGAGCCACCGGCCACGTCTGTACCATGGCATGCAACCCCAGTGGGGCTGGAGGCGTGAGGGAGAACCACAGTGGGCAGTGGGACGTCTCTTGAGACGCGAACACCTCACCACCTCTGGGTGAAGTCTCCATTCCCCGGGCCTCAGCCCCTGCCTCGACCGTGTGTCTGCTCCCTGATTCTGGTCCCCGGGGATGTACATCGTTCTTATAGACGATAACTTCCCTTGGGACCATAGGAGGATCTGATGCGCCAATCTGCACAGACGGCGAGACCTCAGACCCCCCTGACGGTTCATGTACGCTACCACCGACATATTGTCGGAGCGCACCAGAACGTCATAACCCCTGAGATCCGCCAGGAAGCTCCTCAGAGCCCTGAACACAGCCAACATCTCCAGGCAATTTATATGCCTGGAGCGATGATGCTCCTGCCACAGACCCTGGGAAAAGCGGCCATCCATGACCGCGCCCCAACCAGTGAGGGAGGCATCTGTCGAAACGGATTTCCGGCGACATGATGCTCCCCACATTTGCCCTTGGGACAGAAACCAAGGTTTCTTCCACATTGATAGGGAACGACAGCACCCGCGCGTAACCCTGATCCTCCGGAATGGATTTCCCCTCGGGGCTTTCAGCCACCACTGCAGGGGTCTCATGTACAGCAGGCCAAAAGGTATTACCTTGGCCGCAGCTCCCATGGGCCCCAGTAGTCTCTGAGACTGTCTTACATTGATGTTGCGGCCTAGTTTTATGCTGGAGACCATCGCCTGTATGGACTCGATGCGTGCGGGGAACATCTGTGCCCGCCTCATCGTCGAGTCCCATACTACTCCCAGGAATGTGGCTTTTCTCTGGGAGGGCGTCAACACGCTCTTCTTCGCGTTGAGTCTCAACCCCAAGCTCTGAATATGGCCAAGGACGACATCTCGATGCCGAACTGCCCTCTCTCGAGACTGGGCCCAAAATGAGCCGTCGTCGATATAATTCAGTACACGGATGCCCTGGAGTCGCCGTGGAGCCAGAACCGCATCCATGCACTTGGTGAATGTGCGAGGGGAGAGCGCTAGGCCGAATGGAAGAACCCGATATTGGAACGCTTCGCCCCCGAAAGCGTCTGTCTATCGTGACGAACCAGTCCTCGGACCGAATTTGATTCACGATAATAGGTATTGTTAGTAACTTGAACCTGAACCTCCTCAGAGACCGGTTCAATACCTTAGACCTAAAATTGGACGCAGACCTCCGTCCTTTTTTGGGAACTATAAAGTACCGGCTGTAGAACCCCGCCTCCCCTTTCTGGCGGAGGAACCCGTTCTATGGCCTCCTTTACCAGCAGGGAGTGTACTTCCTGTTCCATAACCCGAGCCCGATCCAGAACCACTGCAGTCCGGACCACCCCCCCTTAATCTTGGTGGGCTGTGGCCAAACTGCAGTCTGTACCCCTTTTCAACAGTGCGCAGGACCCATGGCGACACATTCGACATGTGTTGCCACGCCCGGAAAAAATCTGCCACGGGAATCAGCCTCTCGAGGCTGACCTCGGGTATCTTTTGAAGACCGTTCTCGACCCCCTGAACCGGTTTCCCGGCAGAGAGTGTACAATTTTCGGTGCGCATACGCCATCGCTGTCTGCCTGAGACCCCTCGGGGTGGACGAGGCAGCTTGCGTAAGCTAGAAACCGATGTGGCCCGAGGTGTCATAGACGGCAGAATTACTACATCGGTGTCCAAGGGGCTCTGCAAAGAAAACGGCCTCAGCCGCCTCTCCCCTGAGGGGACAGCCCTCAGAGGTCCTACCAAAGCTAGGACCTCTTCCCCACCGCCTTCCTAGCCTGAAGGACGACCCTCAGGTCCCCTTCCTGCTGCGTGGGCTTCGAGCAAAAACGCCGCCTCTGTTGGCGCGCTCCCTGGGGAGGGGCTCTGGAGGCGACGCACTCCTTCTGTACCTGCCGGTACGCAGGGGCTGGTTGATTTTAGGACCAGCCCCTTTTTGACTTGGCGCAGCGAGGCTTGACCCGGAGAGACAAATCTGTCGCTCTGCTGAGCTCAGCCACATCCACAGATGGGTCCTCATCCAAGTCCTTTAACAGGTCGGCCTGGCATGCCTGCAATATACTGTCATGGTATGCAGCCATGCCCCAGCCCGACCTGCTGCCATATACGCCCCGCCCACCATGGTCGATGTAACTCTACACGGCTTGGTGGGCAGCGCCGGGGTTTTAATGAAGACGCTGCACCGGGAGAGAGGTAACTGCCTCCTTCACCCGCCTCGGCGGCCGCTGGACCTGAACCGCTGGACCTGAACCGCGGGGAACGCGAGCCTGGCCGGCCTCAACACGGCCAGGCGGGAGCGCAGCACTCTGCAGAGGACTGTTTCACAGTGCTCGCAGTCAGCTCCCTCGAGAGCTGACCGCGCGTGCCGCGCTCCCAAACAGATCACACACATCGAGTAGAGGTGGGCAGATCGATACTAATATCGATAATATCGATACCAACGTTGGTTTTGGTATTGATCGATACCAACGTGAAAATATCGATACTTAAGTTTCAGTTTCTCTCGTTTTGCGACCTGGCCGTATTTGTCAAAATGCTGCTGCTGTCACAGAGCAGAGCAAGCTCTCAAGAGTGCTGCTCGTGCTCGACACTGCTCTCCTCCCCCTCTCCTGTGTTGTACCGTCACGTGACTCACCACTAGCGCTACCACCAGCCGTCACTCGCTACGTCGTGGCGTAGCACCAATCAGGATGGGTCTAAGTTTCATTCATGCTTCAGAGGCATCACGCTAAGGGCCCCCCCCCAACCAAATGATTGACGTCACAGTGAATAAAATAAACTTAAAATTAAAACAGTGTATTTTAAGCAATAAACCAAATACTCACGCTGAAACACACATTTTAAATCTACAGAATAATTAGAATAATAACTTTTTAAGTCGCACTTAAAACTCTCACCTCCCCTTCTTGCGTGCTTGGTTGCTACACTTTCACTGTAAAGAAAGTCTTGAGACACGGAAATTCATTTTTGTCCTCTGTTGGGGTCTGAGACCTCTAAGTCAAGCATCATTAATAGACCCCCTTTAAGTCCTACTGTCCCTTTAAGTAGCCATCCTGGGCTTTCTTTTCATGCCCCAGTTGTTGGGGTGTGTCTAACACAGCACATTGACTCATTTTTTTTAAAATAGAGGGAATTTCAAATTCCACATTTTATTGCACAAAGAGAGGTAAGTCATTGATTATTCCCAGATATCATGTTTCTGTTACTAAAAAAAAATATTTTCTTTAATATCAAGGTCTTGACTTCAACTTAGTAAGATTTTTTAAAAGGCACAATATTTTTTAACCCTTAAATGCCACATTTATTCAATGTCCTTTGTAGTGGACATCATTACTACTACCACAACACTTAAAATATCATAAAAAAATGATTTTCTCTGGGTCCTTTTGCAATATGCACAGCATCTCTTAACACTCATCCCTAAAAGACCACAATTTGTCTGAAATATCCATGTCAACTCATAAACTGCAAGCTTTGCGATCTGAGGCTCTTGGATTTACTGAGAGACTTTCTTTTTTTATTTTACACTGAGTTTTGTTCCTTTCTCTCAATTTATTGAAAAAAACATTTGTTACTTTGTTCACATCTGCCCTCTGCTTGAGGTTTGAAAATGTGGGACTATCTAAAGTGGCTGATGTAGTGTTTGTAAATGATGCGGACTGTGATTGTGAAATGGAGGGAAGAGAGAAACAAGACAAACAATGGAGATGAAAATGATGAGTTTGAAACTGGTGATTCTGGAACAAGTTCCTCTCGTCTCTTCTGCTCTCAAGAAATAATGCCAGGACTGTTATATTGTGGAACTGCTGCAGCAATGGATTAACATGTTTCTCAGTGTCAAATGTTCTTATACTAATCCAATGGAGGTAGGAGACCACCAGTCACTTTCCAAAAACTGAGCCTTTGTTGCAAGTTATTGGTTTATGCTCTGATGTGACATTTTGATAAGAAAAGTCTTCTTGCTTGGACTTAACTTTGTTAGGCAAATTTGTATGGTAAGGTACACTGCAACACTTTGGACCCCTTTGGTAATTGAAACCTATCTGTACTGCACTGCTCCACTGGAATTGAGGCAATTGAAACATCTTATTTGACAATACTCCAGAAGAACTGTCTGGTATTCATTTTTCAATTGATTAAGGTGTAACCACAGCAAACGTCCACTTTGTTTCACTGAATACAGAGGTATGAGGTTTTGTGGAAGAGACTATTGAATATGTTCTTATCAGAAAACAACATTTAACATTCATTAAATGTACATGTTTAAAGATACCATGTCTGTTTTGTCTGTTTTTTCATAGTCCATAATCTGGGCCAAATTTCAGAATCAGCCTAGTGTTTTAAGTAATGACGCTTTCGCCTTACATTGTTTTTTGGCAACAGTGCTTTCTAGAATCCAAATATTCTTGAGAGCATTGAGGTAAGTAACTTGAGGCACAGATATTTTCTGTGCACAAATCAAATCAATTATTTCTAGTTTTGTACAGCATGACCAGAAAGTTTTGTTGTAGTAGGACTGAGATCACATGGCTTGGAGGAAGCATCTGTATTCTGATAGTTAAACTGATAATTACATCTGTTTAAAATAGAGGACCTGAACCATCTTTTTCTAAATAAAATACCTGCGACATTATAAGAGAGATTGCCCATAAAAGGATGTCATGTCCAAGGCAAGGAGAGTGTTTGAAAGTATTAAACACTGACTTAAACAGTATTCCATGAACGTCTGGCACATCTTTTGTTGATGAGATGTTGAGTCCCCAGTCTGAAATTGAGTTTAAAACTTTCTGAAAAGCCACCAATTCAGTGTGAACCCAAGAATGTTGTAAAGAGTCCCATTAACATTTCCTGCAGTGGTCAGTATTCCAATGTCCTCCCATACTTTGATGTTTTCCAACACCTCTGAGAATACTAAAGCGGACAACATTTTAAAGTCCTTCTCATGACAAAGATTTATACATTTTCTAGTGATAAGTACTAGGGGTGAAACAGATCACAGCTGATCCGTGATCCGCACACGGTTCGGCACACACAAGACCCGCAGATTATACTTTATTATGATTCATTCTTTATTTTATTTTTTTAACGATTCCAGAGTTAAAGAGTCAAACAGTCATGAGTTCACGTGACAACAATGATGGCTAGTGCAGGAGCAAAGAAAAGCCTCTCACTTACATGTATGACAAGTCAGCCGCACATAGAAAAAGACGTGCGCATTTACGTTGCATTGTATGGTAGCACAAGCAAAAAAAATCTTGTTAAACAAACCGTTTCAAGGGAGGAAGGAGTCACAGCTGAAAATAAGTTCAAGTGGTCAAATTGGGAGTGGAATACAAGCTGAATAATCTGACACCAGCAATCTCTGCATTGTGGCCATTAAGGTCAATAGAAGGGTTAAAAATGTTAATTCTGGAACTTTCATGTTTGACCATATGGTTTAGTACCTCATTACTTCTCTCATTTGTTTTCTGACAAACAATGAGTCACTCCAGTCACTCAGTTCATATCTGGGAATGAGTCACTGATCACTGGCAAGTTTGATCCAACAGACAGCTGTGAAAAGTGACAAATATTGAGTTTGTGATATTTTCTGACCTAAGTTTGGGGTTTTATTTTTTTATTATTGGTGTGTCCTTTGAGCAGGTCAAGACAGACAACATGGGCTACCAGCCAGGAAGTTTAAAATAAAAGGCAGGCAATAAGGAAACAGGATTGAATCTTGTCCTTATTTTGAGTTTTTCTCTGTCAAAAATGCAAACATCCCTTTTTTAACTTTTGTGCCAGCAGCAAAATGCTTCCAAGCATGAAAATACATCATCTCATTTATTGAAGACTCTGATACAGCGGCAATGTGAAATTTATGAAAAGTACTGTGCTGACAGGGAGGGCCTCGGCTGCCAGTGATGCATGCACTCACTAAACAACAGACTATGCTTCTGAGTCAGGCACGTCACAATTTGTGTTTTGTGAAAGCATATTGGGCACATTGTGTTTAATATTTCAATACTTTGTCGTTTTGTGTTAGGAAGAAATGCAAGTTAAAATGGCAGTGTATAAAAGTATATCAGAGATCAAAAAAATGCAAGGAGATTCAACCTAGGAAATTAGCATATACAAACAATATAGGAAATAAGTTCTAGATTGAAAGAAAAACATTTTAAATCTCAAAAAAACTCTGTGAATTCAGCTTAGCCATGTTCGGATTTGTCTCACTTGTTTTTTAGTTTATCCGTATTTTATTTCTGTCAGAAGTTCAACCCTGCTTTATATTATTATTATATTGTGTCACTTCCCTGTTGCAAATTCCACTGCTGGCCATTTGTGGTATTGCAAATGAAAAAAGTGCTGTCCTGAAATAGTTTTCTAAACGTGTAAAAAGAGACAGCTGGTGTACGGCTAGCAGGAAAACTACAAGTTATAAAATCGTCAGATATTGAATATTTTCTTTCTTGCAAATCATCAAACTGGCAAAAAAAAAAAAACTAATTTGATGATATCACCTTTGGCTGTCTTTGATTGGTCAGAAGTGATCACACAAACGTGAGGATGGGGCTATACTGTGCCTGCTCTATGGGCCCTTAATAAAACTAGAAGCCAAAAACTTGGGTGTCCATTAAAACTGAGGTCCATTAATAGAGTGTTTAGTCTTTGAAACAATCAGAATCAATTTTCTAGTATTCTGTCCCATTTTATTCAATTGTCAGAGATAACTAAGTAGTCTTGAGTATGCTTTTTTGACAATAGTGGAGCAGGTGAAAAACTAGCAGCATATAAATGCTTGTTAGCTCATTAGTTTAAAGGTTGGTTGGTGGTTGACAATAAATACTGCTTTGGTTAAAGAGAAATGATTGCTTTAAAAACTGACAAAAAGTTAGGAGTTACTTCCCACTTTCGTAGATTCAAGAACGGTGTTGAAATCTTCATGGTCACGGTGGCTACTACCTCACTGTTGTACAAGCTCTTGTTTACAATTCCCTTCCTCTGAACCTTCTAATCTCTCCATAAAAGCGAGTCTGGTCTCGCTCTTAAGATCAAAACAGAACGAAAATACAATTAGTCATGAATAGCCCAACATTTCACTCCTACTGCAGCTAAAGAAGAAGCATGGAGGTGACAGAAAAAAAAAAAGAACTATCAAAGATGGAGGCTGGCACGATAAAAAGCGATGCATTTGATTTTCAAAGACATGCAGATATCAGCGTTTTTAACTCACTTGACCAGGGCCCTTTCTCCTCTGCACCTTTCATCTCGAGAGCAGGCCTCGGGAAAGAAAAGATGGAAGGCTACTCCATATTTAAATGCTTCCAGGTTTGACAAGTTCATACTATTCAGATTTGATATGAATATTGAAGAGCCTGCATCTTACAAGCACCAAACCCAGGTCTGGAGGAGGTTTAATGGAGCATTGCTCCAGACTGCATTGTACTATGTGAGACAGAGATATGTGTCTGACAGAGTCCTCTTTAGCATTTAAAATAGTGTGAGGCTATAGTATCTACTACTGTAAAGGCTAGTGTACGTTTACAGAAGAATAACAAAGAAAAAGTGAGTTTTAATTTAAAGTAATGAAACTTTTTTTAGCTTTTTCTTATAAGTGCTAGATCTGGCTGTTTATACAGTGTGTGAACTGCTGATGTACTGTGTGTCTTGTTTGCATCTTGATTGTGATTGTGTCCATTTTTAGCTACTTTTATTACATTTAGTCATTTAGCAGACGCTTTTATCCAAAGTGACTTGCATTAGGGTTCCATTCACCAGTGTTACAACACCACTGGAGACAAGGTGGGTTAAGTGTCTTGCCCAAGGACACAACAGTATGACTTGTGGGGAGAGCGGGAATCGAACCATCTACCTTCCAGTTTAATGACGACCGCTCTACCACTGAGCCACTGCGCACTTTTATAATCTGACTCTGCCAAATTGAACTGCTCCACACTACCAGCTGGGAGGGGTGCTGCTTATGGATAAAGCTAAATGAATAAATGTAAAAGTAAAAGGGTAGGTACTTACAATAAATACATGCATACCTGGTTGGTGATTGGATTTATCAACTGCAGTTTAATCCAATCAGAACAGAACCAAGTTGTTACGGTAAAACGGACGCTACATCTTCAAACCTTAAACACGCTCAGATCTGTCAGAGCTGCCACTTCATTGGAGACAACGAGCAGGACAAGATTTTAGAGAGTTTGTAAACTCACAAATCTTGTGAGAATTCAGCTGCAGCCCAGGGTTACTACTTTTATGCCTTTTAAAATTGCCCCTTGAGGACAAATAAAGTTGAATTTGAAATGGAAAATCCATCTATAATCAGTGTTCAAAACCAGTAGAGGCCCAAGTTAAACCACTTTAAACCTGTTTGAATCTAGTTTTAACCAGGTTAAATGCATTTTAACAGTGTACAGCCCATCCAAAATTTGTTTTGGGTGAAATGGATTTAAAAAAGGAATGGAATGGACACTGTTCAAAGTCAGGGCGCAGTGGCTTAGCTGGTAGAGCGGTTGTCCTATAACTGGAAGTCAGTTTAAAACCTCTGAAAACCAGTTAAGGTCTAGGTTAAACCACCATGTCTGTCCTAATCTAGTTTAAAAGATGGTTAAAACCAAGTCTGACTTATACAACAGAAATCCCTATGACTTCTAGGACTAAGCAGAAGAAGATGAATCAATGAATTGATCTCTGTTAAATAATGTAGCCCAATAATAGCCCTGTATTTATTGGCCACCGTACAATGCAAACTTTACTTACACCTCCATATCCCCGGTGTTTTTCAGGTCACCTTCAGCTTGTGCAACAGTGGTTTTATAGAAGAGCGAGGACAGGCTGTTAAAGGCTACATTTGCATAGCATCCTTTATCTTATCTGCACAACACCCATTTCCTGTGTAATTGCTGTGGAGAGATTATAATTATCCAATAATTCATGTAAAAAGTGAATATTCTTTATTCTACATATGGAAGTGCTCTCATTAAATCAGCACCAAGCATGTTTTGTTGTTAATGGAGCCACACTGTGTCCTGTACAGATGCACCATCGATTGTTCCAATGTGTTTTAAAGGAAGGATTTTATGGTTGTCCTTGTTTGTTGCATTGTGGGACTATTATTCAAGCCTTTTTCCATTCCAGTGCCGTATTATACCAACAAAACCAACACTGTCGCATCTTGTCCTCAACAAGTTTTATAGAAATGCAGCATGTGGTATTATTTTACTCTGTTGTGAGTTTTTGTGTCTTGAAGAAAATTAAAATACTAAACAATTGGAGCAGTGAACTAGCTGTGTCATGTTAAAATCATGACTTTGATTTTGTGTTATTGCATATATAATCCAACAGAGCTCCAGGACATAACTTCACGCAACCCTGAATCCAGGCGCTAAACAATGAAGTCCCCCCATCTGTACATGAATCTATAGTATAAAAGAAAAAACATTGAACCCATATCCACACAGTTTCGAGTAGATTTGTGCAAACATGTCCCAAATTGTCCCCCTTTGTCTTGAACAGAAGAAAGGTGCGCTTAGTGAAACCAAAAAAAAACAAAAAGCACATGCGAATTGGCAAATATGGTGGTTTATGCACTATTTACACTAAATATAACGCTTTGTCTAATTTGACATTGTAAATAGGGAAACTAAAACTAAAAGGAGCAATGGGATCCTACTGTAACTCTTTTGAAAGTGTTTTAGAAGCACAACATTTATTACATTTGTGTGACGTCACTGATAATGTAACAGACGCCACTCTTATGGACTCGGCAGATGAAAATGTTACCTGTACCAAACTGTGCTGCACAAACCCCACCTGTAACGTACAACTGGAAGCAGGGCTTTATCGACTGACCAGAAACTGACCAAACCCCCCCAAAAAACTCCTACAATGGGACGTCCCATACTGACCCAACATGTATCGTACTGTTGCAATAGAAACTGCCTTGAGCCTGCAAGAAAACTTTTTGTGTCCATACCACACACTGCATGACCAAAACTGTTAAACCTCTGATATTTTGTTGTCGGAGGTTTCTAGCATAAAAACTTTTTAACATTTAAAATTCTTTGTATGTGTCAGGCCCTAATGGACACTAGCTAAAATATTTTCTTTTTTCCATCTGCCCACTCCCATCTGAGCTCTTTATTTGAGCGTGCACTGTGCACGAGGTAAACAACATGCAGCGGCAGTTCGTTTACCTGCAGCCGGCCGCCTGAGACTCAGAACTAGATGGTAATTTGATTTTGGCACATGTTGTTAATAAAGGGCCATATGCTCCTCTCTGCTGCTATGATTTCATTTGGAACGCATAATGCTGAACATTAATATCAATATATACGCTATGGATTTTTCCACACGGCCTGGTTTGAAAGTGAGGGAGTTTGAGCACACAGAGAAAGAGGGGATTCAATTGCAACTGAATTTAATTTGGCGGTTTCATGTCCGCGCAGATATCCTGAAAGTCCGACTTGTCTGAAGCTGTGTTCAATATCCTTGCTTGACCCCATTCTCCAATTCCTTTTCCTCAGAGAGAGATGCATTACTCCAAAGCAACCAGAGAGCCTCTAATCTCTCCTTCTCCTCTCTTTCGTTGAGAAATGTTTGCAACCTTTGGCCACAGTCCCACAGAGGCCTCTGAAGGGTCAGCGCGCAGCATTACCATGAAGAGGCAAGGCCAAGTGTGTGGGTGTTCACTCAAAACACAAGCCCTCGGTTTCCTTGAGGCCTAACAATGGGCATCTGTTGTGCACAATTCAAAGGTGCATTGTGTGAGTGTTTGTTAATAAAAAAATCTTTCTTTGCTGGAGAGCATAGTGTACTTACTTCAGACATGTTATTTTAGATTCAACAAAGCGCAGTGGAAGTGTAGTGTACTAAAGTAATTGTTTGATGGTGAGACTGATTGGGCTGTCAATATATCAAAGCTCTTTATACATTTGTAAATATAGTATGTTGTAGTATTAAGTATGAGATCACAGAAGTCCACAAGTCATACCATCAGCTTGTTTTTACTGGAGAGGAACAGTGTAGTGTTTGTTTTTTTCCTAAATGTGACTAGGGCTAGATGTTTAGTCACTTTTATTCAATGAATGGAATTATATTTATCAGAAGAATCTGAGGGGCGATTTGGAACAATGTCAAAAGAAACAGATCTCCCATCGTTCTGTGCAATGTGCTAAAGCTATTTGCTATTAGCGCCTTGAGCAGCTTGGATAATGGCTGTGGTGACTCTGCAAATTGTCTGCAAATTAAAATGACTCTGTCATTGTTATAGTATTAGAAACAGGATATTTTTGATGCATGTTGTGATTTGTCTTCTTCTCCACAGCCCATAAAGGCCAAAGTAAACGGCAGAAGACGGCTTGATTTAATGTCTTTATAACTGTTTTGTTTCTAACTACCACGGTCAACTGCAGTGAGCACATTGTCTATGAACTAAAAGCAGAAATATCTCATATCTTAGAAAAATATCTTGTAGTTATGAGATGCTTACTTAAATACTAATTTTGCTTTCAGATTTCTGCTTACCAAGCTCCAGGCGCTTCATTTGAGCTAAATTCTGACCTAAATAAAGATGCTGCTGAAAGTTAGGTAAAGTAGCTGCAAATGAAAAGTAATTGTGTTTGATGTTGGTTGAAAAGCTGACGTGCCATTAATCAGTTGTTCTCATAAAGCTCCATATATTCTCCTGTATGTGTAGTCTGTTAATTGGCCTCAATTATAATTAATGGACACACTCAGCAAAGAATATTTAGGAACAGATGTTTACTCAACCTAAGTCAATAGTCGCCCAAACCTTCAATTATACCCCCCACTGGGAACCAAGACAGAGCATTTATCTGCGCCAATTGACATTAGATTGAATTGATTACCTTATTATAAGAAAGCTGCGTTATTATTGCCATAACTCACCGCCCATTAGCGATCGTCTTGCAGTGCAGGAAGAGACAGCATAAACCCGATCAGGAGCTAATCACATGACCGCCGCAGATTCATCTTGTGTACTTGATTAGGTCAGATGTACAAAGGAAGGCAGGGCGCAAGAGACCGGGTATCCGTTTCAGCATATGAAAATGATTTCCATAGACACCCCTGGGTAGTGAGAGGCTACTCTGCCACAGCCTGATTCAATACCATTAATCATGACTAAACAGTGCATTACAGAGACTCGGAAAGACACAAACCACTCAGGATGGGAGGAGACAGACCTTTAGATCAGACACTCGAAACATTTATGTAAGCTTTGTTTCCACTGGATTGTTCCTGGTCAGTTAGGGGCAGTTTCCAAAGTCAAAAGGGGTACAAAGCAACCTAAACAAGTTTACCAAACCAACCAGCATGGCTTCAACAGTGTGGCACAGATTCTACAAAGTGGAGCTAAAGAAGAAAAAGAAAAAAAATGTCAAGCTTGTCTTGTTATAAACATTCAGATTCTGAAATTAAAGAATGCTAAATGTTGTCCTTTTTTTCCCCGAATAACAAATCAATTGCCAGAGGAAATGTTCTTGGTTTCGTGTCCCACTAACTGCCCCAATGTACAATCTGCGTATTGGGAACAAATCTGTGCCAAATCACTGTAAACATGCAAGAAAGGAGGGACCCAGGGGTGGACCAGCAGAACCAGTTTCAGACCAAGCTGAAAAACAGTGATGTTGTTTATTTGCAAATGTTACATTAAACACAGCAGAACTTGTGGCATTAAAAACATTATTTTACCCTTTCTCCAGATCTTTTACTAAATTATGACCTGGATGACTGAGAATCTCCACAGACATTCGTACAGATATCGTATGGTAAGATGTTGTTTAAGTTGCATTTGAAATAAAAACTGTATTTGTGCATTATGGTGGAATAAACCTGCCAGATATTGGGCCTACTGTGATCCAGTCTTTGGACTCACTATTTTACGGCATTTATATGTGTGCATGGTATTGGCTCTCACTTTACACATTCTACAAATAACTACTCCAGCCTTTACTGTACTGTACTCCACCTCTTCTACCATTGCCACATGATTTAGACATACTGTACAGCAAACTATTTTATTCATTCATTGTGTGATTGTCCCATAATACCTCAAGGGTTAAACATAACACACTACAACTTTTTCTTTATTGTTTTCTCTTTGATGTAAAACCACTGACCTGAGACTCCTATTGACGTGCGAGCAGTGCTTTGGCTTAAGAACATGTCAACAATTTAAGATCTAGAGGATGCAATTTGGAAGAAGCAATAACTACTTTTGTTTGCCCTTTGTCTTTACGGCCTCGGATTTGATTACAACCAGCAGATATCACTCCAACTTCACAACTTTACATTTAAATCCATGCCAACTTTTGATCTGTTGAAATAGTGCTTGATTATCAGTTTACTTGTGCTACCTTTGTCACTATGAGAGAGTGCTAATTACACTGTGAATAAGTTGCTGTACCATTATTGAGATGCACAAAAGCATCTCACTATAGTCACTATAGACCACAGTCTGCCTCTGTTGCCTTGAGTGCTGTTGTTTCCATATGCTAATGACGCTAGTACAACATGAGAGACTACATAAGTATATAGATTCTCTAGAAGGACGAAAACCTCAGTGTGTTTGTTGAGTTTGTGGATAAGAAGTGCTAATGAAGAAATCGTTTTTGTCCCATAGTGCAGTGTTGGTTGTCAGGGATTCAGTGAGTGAGTATTTTTACTAGTTGTGACACTAGTTGTAGTTAGTTGGTTACACATTTTTATTTCATGTTTTCTGCAGAAAAACACCAACTTAGTCTCTTAAAATTCTGAGATGTTCTGATTGTTATGTCAGTCTTATGATTACTGCTTGAATGAGTGATTGAATCATTTTAATAGTGCAGTATTTGTTATATTCAGTGAGTGGGTAAAACTACTTCTCAGTAGTTGGATGTTTTTATTTTATGTTTGTGCATGAAAGCACTGCTGAGTCTGTTACAAAGGCTGAAGTTACTGAAGTGTTATGTTGTGACAGCCTCATGGTCAATGGCTCATTAAGTGCTACTGATATATTATTAATACAGGGCTGTTCAGTATATATCCACTGATGCAGGGTTATCACAGCTACACTTACAATTAGTGATGGCTCCTAAGTTAGTATCACTCAGAGCCTTTTATTTTATCCCAATCTAGCAACTGTGAAAGTTTTTTGCGTTGGAAAGAAAATAATTTTTAATGTTAATTAACAATTAATTAATTAATTCATTGTTTTATTTTAACATTTATTTAACATTTTATATAAAACATTAAATAGAACAATTTAACACAACGACAGCAAAGTCTGCACTCATTGCATTGTGCAACACAGCATTGTGTTCACAAATATTGAAATGTAGCCAGTTGAACCTACCCCGCTTACGTCTCTCCTATTCAGCTGTACAAAACCTAACAATCACAGTTTGGGATCAGTGGTATCACAAAGCCAGTAATCAACTTGTTCTGGTAACCCAGGGTTTCTCTGGAGTGAGATAAAGTTCATGTGAAACAGGTGGAGTCACTAAACGACCAATCACAGCGACATGTTGGAGAGAGTTAACCTGAGGATAAACACTAAACTCCTGCAAAACGAACAGCAACAGACACTGAATGAACAGCATATACACACAACGGTAGACTAACATCCAACAGACGTACTGTATGTCTAAGTTTTAAATGCTGCATTAAAATAAATATTACACAGTATATGAATTTGTTATTCTTAACATAACTGATGATAAAACCCATTGTAAGCCGAATTTCATTCAGGTGTTTAAACCTCTAAGACCAGTTTAAAATGTGACATGACTTTACAGTGTCGCTGGCTCGCTGTACATTTGAAGAGGTCCTTTGCAAAAGCAGTTTTTTTTTTTTTTTTTTTCTTATTTGCTAAAGGTGATATCAGTCAAACCCAACTTGAATGGCTTTGTCCAATTAGGACCACTAATATAGATTTGGGCTTTGAAAACAGTGCTATGCAAAGAATCAATTACAAGCCTTAGTTAACTGATTTCCAAAATGGCATTTAACTGTTTTGGCAAATTAACTCTTCATTTGGGCTCCAGTCAGCCGGCGTTGTGCTCACACTTCTGTTTTTTTTCTGTCTGTGTGCTGCGTCTCTTCCCTCCTCCTCGACACTGGCAGCTTATTTCTCGTTCCTCATTGGTCAATGTCTGTGTTTTTATTGTCTATCTGCAACTTAACCTGCTCCAGGGCAGGTTAGCCATTCAGCCTATGTTACCACGGTGATATACCTCGATAGAAGTTTCTTGACTTCCACAGCTAGCCCCTGAAGCAAACACCAAAATACTGGTTCGTCTTCAAAAATCCTGAGGAAATTAGTTTTAATATCTATCTTTTCAGCAGGCAGATATCACTCCGTACTTGAGAGCAGCCCTCGTCTCCTCTTACATTAAACTTAAGATCAGCACGACGTGGATGATCACATATGCCAGAGACACTTGAGTGACGAGCCCATTCCACGTGTTTACTCTTAACGGAGTTCAAACAGTGGACATATGGAGAACGGAGGCTGTGATTTGTGGTCTGCCGCCTTGCCCCGTCGCTTCAATAGAGACGTTCACCCCTTGCGTGATGAGGCCCAGTGCTTGAACTTCCCGTGCTGTCAAGTTTGTGTTGGAAGCATCGTTCTGACAGCTCTCTCCGTGGACTTTGCAGAAAATACCTTCAACTTTTGCACCCTAACACCCCCCCACCTCCTGCAGCCCTCCATTTCACACCACACAGGTCAGGAAATATGTGTGTGCGGTAGTATCAGTGAAAAAGAGCTCAAGCGTGCACTGGAGATGTGGAGAAGCAGTCTACCTCTGCGGCTCTTGGTGTGTTCTGTGCTGCAGCGTACACCCACTGCATGTCCCCTGCCCTTACCTTGCAGCAAACAGGGGGCCCATATCAGCTTTCATCCCTGCTACATGTTTGTCCATTTCTATAACACGTTCAGTGCTTGACTGTACAGTGTGTTTTCCTTCACCTGTTCAATATTTATGTTTGGTATGTGGAGACTTGGGAAGGAATTGCGGATTAATATAATCCTCAAACAGAATACAACATGTCAGATTTCCACAGCCTCTCTTACCCCAGACAACTGCAATGTGCTCTAAGAAAGGCAACTTTATTTATATAGAATAATTGATACGCGGGTAATTTAAAGTGCTTTATAGAGTACACAGATAAGCTTTTGGATAAGAAACAAATAAAGTACAGTAAAAATCTTAGAGGCTGTTTTTGCTGCATAAAACCTTGTTCACCTCATTCACCTTGTTTAGTTCTAACTCTGGGCACGAGCAGAAGGCCTGTCCCAGATGTTCTCAGAGTCTGAGGAGGTTCATAAGCAACTAACATGTCAGAAATATATTCTGGTGCTAAACCATTAATAGACTTGTAAACCAGCAGTGCCGTTTTAAAGTCTATTCTCTGAGCAACAGGAAGCCAGTGCAGAGATTTTAAAACTGGCGTAATGTGGTTGTACTTCCTGGTTTTGGTGAGAACCCGAGCAGCAGCGTTCTGAACAGTGTTGCCAACTTAGCGACTTTGTCGCTATATTTAGCGAGTTTTCAGACCCCTCTAGCGACAAATTTTCAAAAAAGCGACTAGCGACAAATCTAGCGACTTTTTCAGGAGTTATTGGAGACTTTTGGAGACTTTCTGAAGTAAAAGCACACATCGTTCTTAGTCTAATCAATGAGCAGCGGGTGCTGCCGCGGGCCCCACCCCCATCCCAAAGCACTCATAGTCGGCCCAGTCCTCGCGCAGCAGCCCCTCCCAGCTGCAGTCAGAGCAGGAGTTGTTCACCCCTCCACCTCCAGACTGCAAATGAATCAATGCATGTGCGGCAACTTGGCAAGCCGCCGCTGGTGGATCCCGCCCAGGCTTACATTCAGCACTCGAAAATGTAAAATGTTCTTTGTCGAAACAATGTATGGTTAAAAATGTTAATGTTTTTCAGTCACTTGTTGTAGTCTCCTAAGTGGACCATAAGGTTAAAAACTAAACTTAAGAAAAAAGAAAAAAAAGAAAACAATATTGTAAAAAAATAAAAATAAAGAAATTACGGTTAAAAATGTTAATACTTTACTGTGACATGTTGTAGGCTCCTAAGTGGACCATAAGTATAAAAAAAATAAAAAATCCGCCAGAGTGTCTCTTTTAGGTCACTTTTGCCGGTCCCAAACCCGAATAAAGGAGGAGGGTTGAAATTGTGAAGTAATAAACAAAAACAAGAGTCGACAGAAAGTTTCATTTTAAATTTAAAGAATTTAGTTTGACCGTTTTGATTTCCATTGTTCTCGTGTGCTTATCACTTAATTGAAATGAGAAGAGCTTTATTGGGACAGTTGGCTATATCATAATAAAATACAGTAAAAGAGACCATGTGAGCACAAATTTGTCAAGAAAGCACGTTAGGCAGGGAGAACGCAAGAAAGTATGCAATTTAGTATGATGACGCGATGACGTCACGAATATGCTAATTTACGCATGACGTCATCTAGCGGCTTTTTGGCCAGGCTTTAGCTACTTTCCTTTGAAAAGAGTTGGCAACACTGGTTCCGAATAAGCTGCATTGACCAGTGAGCAGGCCGCAGGGTCAGAGTAAGACTTATTCTCAGCCCGGGAATTTTATGTTTTGGATCAACACTTTAACACGGCACTCTTGCACTTTAGAATGTTTACACTGTAAAAGCACACAGCACTTTAAACAACAGTACTTTGCACATGCCAGTAAGGAAAGGATTGCACACAATATGGTTTTAAAAAGTATTTATTGAAAGGTCTTTCTGTTGAGGATCCAGTTGACATGGAGCACTTTGATTGGTTTATGCTCAGCTCTGGGAAAAAGAGAGACATTAGAACCAAAACTATTTAGGTGCAATATGTGTTATTGTGGGTGTGTGACTGTATTTTAAGTGTTTCAGTGAATTGTGTGTGTGTGTATTCTAACCTTGTCTTGTGTCCAGGTGTTAAAAGAGTCCCCGGGGAAAACAAGAGTCCATTTAAAAGTTCCAGCCTGGACCAAGTCAAGGGAAGGTGTAGGGGTAACAGGGTTAGGTGTTTTCAGGGTTTTATTGGTTTTAGATTACATGGGTGTATTGGTCAAGGTTTTAAATACATATTTGGGTTTGTGTATAGTTTAGGGTTATGGTTTAGGTGGATGGAGGATTTTAACTTAGTTTTAAGAAGGCTAATGTTATTAGGTTATTCCATGTGGGTTTTAGTGGTATGATCCAATTGGCAAAGAAGGTATTTAAGGCGTCTTGTTCAAGCATGGGGGGTTCTTCTTCTATCTGGTTGTTCTGCTGCTGGAGAAACCATGGAGCTGTAGCCGCTATTGTATTCTGCATTTATTTTGTAATAATGGAAAATTGAAAATAAAAAGTTGTGGACTACGCAATTTTGCCTCTGTCTGATATTTATTTCCTCACTACTCCAACCGCTAACGGCTAGCTGCGTCACACCTATATTGAATCTTTAAAAATATTTAATTAATTACATTTTATGCATAAAATAACAAATTATACCTATAAAGTAAAAGAATCTTACAAAAAAAACAATAGCTCACTACAATACTAAGGTCAGAGATGTAGAGGCTATACAGCTCATTAGTCAAGTGCTAAAGTCACCAAAAGAAATGAACAGTTTTGGGTGTGTATTCAAGGACTGAACAGCAGGGGGCCTGGGGGAGGGGCCTGGGGGAGGACCCGTAAAACCTGCAAAAAGAATATAAACTAATGCACACACTTCAATCGGGAGACCATCATTCAAAACAAGGTTTATATTTAGCCTATGAATATTCTCTGTGTTTATGAGCTCTATTTCTGACGGAAGCTACTTTTCACTGAACAACAAGAAAGAGACTGAAGCGCTCAGACAACACACACAGACCTGAAACTGCAGTGAGAGCTTTTACCTTTGACCTGATCCTTCATGAAGCAGAGACCTTTTACTGTGGGCTTCAGTTTTAACCGGTCTGACCACAGCTCAGATGTGCACTAAAGACACAAGTGGCACCGGCACAAGGGTGGTTACACATGAGCTGTAGAGCCAGTCATCGGCCGCTCACAGCCCACTGTCTTTTACTGGGTTTTTGGGCATTCATGGAGATTACAGGATGTCTGCAGTAAATATTTACAGCGAACAGGCCACAGATTTGTGTGTGGTGTTGGAGTTTGCTCGGTTCAGGCGCTCTGAATGAGTTTAATTTATCACTAAACAGATCGGCCCAGCAACGGTCCGGTCCACCAAGGTCCTTCCAGTTCTTATTACAGTAATCTAACCTGCTGGAGATAAAAGCACGGATAAGTCTCTCTAAGTCTGGTTGAGACATCATCCCTTTGACTTTGGAAATGTTTTTAAAGTGATAAAATGCTGATGATGTAATTGACTTAATGTGATGTGGAAATTCAAGTCTGAGTCCATGATGACCCCTAGATTTCTAACCTGGTTTTTAGATTTTAGAAAAAGTTACACGAGGTGACTACTGACTCTTTCTCTTTGTTTCTGTGGCCCAAAGATGATTAGTTCAGTCTTGTCTCTGTTCAGTTGGAGAAAATTATTTAGCATCCACGTGTCAATCTGTTCGATGCAGTTAGACACATAATATTAATTTATATACAAATAATTCTGCATGGGGCAATTTAGTTCACAGTGGATCAGAGGAAAAATTTAAGTAATGGAAAACAGGATTGTCCATATGTCGTTTCCCAATGGACACATTTAGGCTACATCTTGACAAAGAATTATTTTTTTTTTTTTATGAATAGTGCACCACCTGCATGAGGAATTTGACATTTAGATTTTCTTAAAGTTAACACACAACAGCAGTTAATTAAGTGACAATAATAAATCTAAACAAATAAGAGCCTTTTTAAGTTGTAGGCAAACTAGAGCCTTTTTTATTTCCATTGGGTGAGTGAAGGATGGTGATTTGATGTTAATTTAAAAGCCACTTAAATGAATGCTTCTTTTAACTTCTCACCATGTCACATTTGGAAGGATTTCGCAGCCATCTGTTGCTCCCTTTAGGTGTTTGCTACAGTTTAATTCACTTTATCAGCTTCACAGTATACCAAAAAACTGTTGCTGCAACTCAGACGCATTGACGGAAAAAAAACACTCGAGACACAACAGACGAGAGGTGTGCTTTGTAGCTACAGTTAAACCAAAGATTCAGGTTTAAACAGACTAAACATCAATAGTAGCCAAACATAAGATGCATGTCTTATGAGAACATGAACAACAGAACCACTCTTAACAAACCACACCAACACAAACAACCCTCAGTGTTTCATTCCTCACTCACAACACTCTTACGTAGCTAATTATTCAAATGACATTAAAACCAAACAAAGGTCAACCTCCCTGTATTCTGAAACAAACTGTTTATGAACCAATAAAAAAAAAGAATAAAAGAGAGAAAGACACAGCGCTCACTTGTGTGCTTTGAAAACCAGCCAATCCAGACTTGTGCTGTCGTTCTCCTGTCCCACGTATTCTCAGCCCAGACCCTCCAAAAGCCCTCAATGACCCCAGGCTCTGTAATCTGTTTGGTTTTAATGCATGGCGGCAAAGTGCAAGGTCATGACTTCGACTCCTGGTCTTTGTGGCGTTTACATGTTCTTCCCGGGCTCTGGTGTGTTTTCTCCGGGTACTCCGGTTTCACCCACCAAAATTAAAAAAATATGCACTGTAGCCTCTGGTTAGTATCATGAACAATTACTGGTGCAAGATCCAGAGAGGGTCCCTGGGCGGCTGCCCTCTGCTCCACTGGACGGTTAAATGCAGAGAATGAATTTCCCAACGGGGATAATAAAAAGTAGCTTAAACAATTCAGTTTTATTTCTATAAACCAATGTTACAACACCAACTGCCTCTAAGGGCTTTGTAGACTGTAAAATCCTTAAATCCTCCATCAAGGAAAAGAAAAACCCAGTCGTAGAAATGAAAATGAATATACGTAAGTCCAAGATTAAAACTTGCTCTTTGCCTTTATTTCAAACTCTGTCAGTCATGCATGTTAATGGGCTAACATTATCCCACACACATGCACCTTTAAAGTGTTCACTAATAAAGAGCAACAGCTGATTTGAATAAACACCTGCAGACACATTACCTTATGTTCAGTGCCATAGTGTCCTTTGGTTAGTTTTTCTGCAGTGTACTCTGAAATGCATTGTATATTTGCTTTGGGTTTATATAACTTTCTTCCTCTAATAATTGTACATTTTTTCCAAGACCGAAAAACTCTCTTTTCAGAAACTCTTACTTAAAAGTACTACCAAACTAACAACAAACAAATTTTATCAGACAAGAAAAAAGAATATTTCATGTATTTTTGGATCTTCTTTGTCTTGCATAAGAGATGTCACTGCACATCTATTGCTACTGAAAACACTAGGACTGAATGGAAATGATCTGCTCACGCGTCAGTGCTTCATATTTTATTCATTTCTTCACTTGTAGTAAATATTTCACAGTCATGTTTTGTAAAAAGAAATGGAGTGTAAAATAAACATAGTAACTTTCCAGTTAGCAGTAGCTCAGTGGGTAGAGCTGTCGTCCTTCAACCAGAAGGTAGGCGGTTCGATTCCCGCTCTCCCCACAGTTCATACTGTCGTTGTGTCCTTGGGCAAGACACTTAACCCACCTTGCCTCCAGTGGCTGTAACACTGGTAATTACATTAGAACAATGTAAGTCGCTTTGGATAAAAGCGTCAGCTAAATGAATAAATGTAAATGTAAATGTAAATTTAACAATAGGCAGAAGTGCATTTTATCACTTGTGTTTTAAAGATGAATACAGCACACTTTAAATAATGAAAGCACCAGCAAGTGGAGTGTGGTGCTCTGCAGATGTGACCAGATGGGCCTGTAACATCTAGAAAGGATGATTCATTATGTATCTAGATGAATAGGTGCACATCCTGCACGTGGACAGTAACTGCAATGACAGATTCAACATTATACATTACATAACTCTAAATGTGTAGGCCTATATTTTAAAGTAATTTAAATGTTGGATTGAATGAATGAAAGAATGAATCAATACATCATGAACACATCAAATGACATTGATTCGATTAATTAAGGTAATAAAAAATGTATAAAGAAATAAGACATTATAGTTGAAGTATACAGCACACAGGTAAGACTTTGTAGCTACTTTCTGTCGAGCACTTGCACTCATAAACAAACTCATCTCTTACTCAAACTCATGTCTTATTCATTTATATTAATACTTTTATTTCAAAATATAACTGTATTGCAGATAAAACTGTATTGCAGATCATAAACGTACACGTTTGTTGTACAATGATGTTTTCTCTGAATCTTTTTGATGTAAAATGCTCAAATAATGATTATACAATGTGAGACAAATGCTGCTTTACTGAAGCACTATTAAGCTTAAATTCAATGACATATTAATTGGAGCTTTGGCTCCTCAATGCAAGCGAGGGCACCCATTGTCACCTCCACAGATAGTACATCATGATACATACAGTAAAACCCAGACCACAGCAAATGCCTCCTCAGACACGACACATTCAGGACACATTTAGCACATTCACACTTTACAGTAAAGCTGGCCATATTAGATCAGGATTTCATTGCCAGGTATGAAGTGGGCAGTTTATTGAATGAGCGTGAGGAGCTTAACCTGGCTCTGCCAGATAGCCTATGACAAAGTACCATCTGGAAGGGCTTCCATAGAAAGCATTTGCAAAGGGCAGGTTCCTTAAATGAACACCTGGTCGGTAATTGCATTTCTCATCTGTGAGTAACCACAGGTTTTTCCAATCAGAGCAAAGCCATGTTGTTTACATTAGTAATGGTAAAACAGTTTCTACATCTTCAAACCTAAAACACGGCCACACACTGCCACATCATTGGCGCTGCTGGCTTGACAGTCGGCGTGTGGACACTTTGCCCGGAGCAACACAAGATGGATTTTCATGAGTTTGTGAACTCACAAATCTCCTGAGAATCCATCTGCTGCGCATGGTAAGGAGGAGCGTTGATTGAACCACCAAACTTCTGTTTCGTGTACAACCTAGTCTACCCTGAGCCGTTGCTTCAAAAGCATCAAAATTATTCATTAAAAAGAAATAGCAACCTCAGTCATCTTAGAATGAAACTATCTGTATCCTGGCAGTGGCTGTAATGTGTTCTTGTGTGACCTGGCCCAGATCTGAGTCCAGAGTTCACCTGTCTCACATATCTCCCTCCTTCCCTCCTGGTAGCCCCGACCCTCCTGTCCTATCTTGCTGTATGCTTGACAGGTGGCTAACCTGGCCTGACAGGTGGCCCGGCCTGTGTCCCAGGATCACCGCAGAGACCAGCGCCTGTCTCCACTCATCTCCTCCTCAATGCTCCCTGACCCCTGCCTCACTGCCCCCAACATCAGTGCAGTTGCATCCCACCTTCAGTCACCACAACTTCTGTGAAGAAGTACGATTACAAGAAAAACAGAAAGCATATGAGATGTATTAAAAGTTTAAAACTATAAAAGTAAGCCCAAAATGGAATTGTGAAGGTGCATCTGTGCATGGATTTGAAACTGACACTTACACAGAATCTTAGAAAATGCTTTTTGGTTTTTCAATCAACTGTTTTTAGTAAATCTGTTCTTTTATTGTGTTTAACCATGTTATTTTTTCTTTTTCTTTGCTCTCGCTTTGTGTTTTTTCCATGTTTTGCTTTATTGTAGCATCTTTGTTGTGTTCTCTTTGATGACTTTTAGACTTGCTGTTGCTTCTTAGCAAAATGTTATCCATAAAGTGATACTTTGTAACTTGCAGGGTTCTGCTCATTTGACATTCAATCCTAAGAAAAAGAACAAATAGAAGAAGACAGACATAGATAAGTATTTAGTTGATCAAAATCAGTCAAACTGTGTTTTCATCAGTGTACAATCACATCAAAATAATACTCTTTGCCTTTGTCTCTCTTGAAAAAAGCACTCATTTAGTTTATGTTATTTTATGTTTCTATAGCTGCCTAGAGTGGACAAACTGAGCACTGCTTGAGGAGAAGCAGATTTCTTTTTTTTTTTTTTAAGTAAACATGTCTGCATGAAGTTGTAGGGCTGTTTAAAGAGAAGTGCATGTCCCGGTGAGGCTGCTATAGAGGTTTTTCTTTTTTATTAGACCTCAGGTTGACAGGAAACATGCAAGCTCTACCAACTGAGCTAGGGCTAAAAGTACTTTTTGTATGTCAGGGGATTGGAATCAGAGCACATGCAGTGAATGTGTAAATCTGTGTTCTTCAGACCATTGTGTGCCTATTCATTTTAAAAGTGTAATGTAAGAGAAAAGTAAAAGACACTATGAGCAGTGGCCACTATTTTCTTTGATTAGATTTTGTAAAGAATTTGCATACTGTGTACCAGTCATTATTTCACATTCACTGTTAAATTCAAATTGGCATAAAAGGAGCAGCTTATGCATATGTAAATAAAGTTAGCTCCATTTTCAAACGGTAAACTGAAACAGCAGGAGGCAGTTCAGACACAGCAGTTCAGTCCGTTTAATCAAAGCAACAAAACTCTCCAATGATCCGCCGAGAGTTATCTCTTCACTCATCCAGTCAGAGCTGATTTTTGCTGTGATTCATTCCTCTGCGCTCTTTTGTTTTTGCTCCATAATGTGACACGTCTCTGCCTCAGAGGTAATTGTTTTTGGTGTAAATTGATATTGTCAGAAGTCGGGGTCAGCAGATTACCGCTGCATTTCCCTCATATTCACAAACAAGTGAATTTGTTTGGTTACACTGCACCCTGCATGCAAATGTGAGGCTCCAATATGCAGACAGAAGTCCGTACTGAGGAATAACTGCATGTGAAAATACTATTTTGAATACATGAAGTTACTTTAAGCAAGGTCTTTAAAAAGATATGAATCAATAAGGATTGGCTCACAGGATTTGACTTCTTTTTTATCTTTTAACTGTGTACAGTACTGTAAAAGCTCCTCATTGCTGCCTTTGGTCTGAGAGATTGGGGTTTAGATTCTCCTGAGGAGCCACTCTAGCCACAAGTGTCACTCTCTTCCAGTCCCGGATAAATGGAGAGGGTTGCATCAGGAAGGGTGTCCGGCCTCAAAATCTATGCCAAACTAAACATTAGACGGCTCGCTGTGGTCACTCCTGAAAAGGAAGCAGCCAAAACCACCAACTGTGTAGACTACAATCTTCAAAATCTGAAAAGATTTTTAAATCATTTCAGATTGCCATGGCCAAAAGACGGACTTTTGTAAAGCAGCAGCGTAGTTTCAAATACTTTTTTGAAATTATTTATGATATGCTTTGGAAGATGTTATAAGCCATTCATATTAGACACACTTCCTCTCTCTTCATACATTTATTATACAATGATTCAGTCCATTGGACTTTCATCAGGTCAAAGTACAACACTTATGGTCCTTCTACTGCGTTTCAGTTCTGTTTGGTGAAAAAACACTGCTTCTCTGCTGCAGCCTCCTGGCTTCTTTTGATGCATTTTTGTGTCAGAAAACTAATCTGAAAATCTATTTGAATATTGACATGGTTTGAATACGGTTGTCTTACAGGTATTAAAGGTGAGTGCTTCATGTACTGACTGCACACTCTAGACATTTCTACATGAATATATTATGTGTTATGTTTATTAACTTGTGCTTATCTTGAAAATAAACTGGATTTTTTTTTTTTTTTTTTTTTTGGTGTGTTTTTCCTGTTCTTCTCATCTTCTGTGTGGTCCTTGACCGGAAGTATACTTACAAATACTTACCACTTTGAGTTTAAGATATAAATGACTCGAGTAACAGAAATAGCTCTACATCTACTTCACCAGTCAGTTTATCATAACAAATGCATTTTCATAAAGTCAGGCAGTCTATTTATAATTTTCGTACACTTTTATCAGTTACTTTCACGCTTCATATATTTGCCTCATTTTCTTCTGACAACAGAAGTGCACCATCCCAATCCATGTCGACACTCACATGTATACAATATACATAATGGCCCTGAGTGTAAATGATGACAGTATCATGTTGTGTCTGATAGCGTGGGCTGTTAGCAGAACATTCCCATGGCAATGAACAAGACGGATGTGCCTCTGCAGTCGGCTCTGAGTGCATATGTTGCTCTTCCCTCAAGCAATTTTCCGTTTTGAAAGATGACAATGTGTCCAGATTACAGCAATGCTAATCTACCGCTCGGCTCCATCACATCATCACAAAATCCTTGACTTTGATGCTAAAATTGTCCAAGTATAGATGTACCAAGTTTGATCTGGAAGCCTTTTCTAATTGCGCTCCTACACTGGGGCTTGAGGGATTGGAGGTTGACCCCGCTAATGGAACAACTCATCAGTATCTGCCTGGGTAATTAGCCCGAATTAGCAAATCCCCTCATCCCTGAGCTGACCCCGGTGTCGGGCTGAGCACTTTGACGTGCACTGAATCTCCGCCTCGCACTTCCACTGAGGCAGTACCTGTTGGCCCTTTTGTTTATTCTCTGGTGCTGCCACCAAATGAGGCTGAACTGCTTTTTTAGATCAGGGAAGAAGAACTTGTGACACCTCGATGCATTAAAACTAATTAATGCTTTGACAGATAAATTAATGCCAGTTATTACTCAGCATTTGTTTGGTGGAGTAATAACCTTTTTAAAAATGACACATAACATCAAATGGAGCATTAACACTCGCTTCGATGGGATGACTCATGCATACACAATAGAGACAAGGCTTTTGGAATGTTTAAGTTACCTCTTTTGACACGTCTTATTTGGAAAATAAAACTCTTTAAGTGTATTATAATTTATGGAGGATTTCAATTTACCCAAGTCCATTTTGAGCAAATACAACTGTATTCTCCAGATTTGGCCCACAGGGAGGTAAACAAATTCTGAGGGTCACAAACTTTGCCTTAGCTATAATTCAGGCTTTACTTAGACGTCTTCTCCAAGCCCTTTCAGTGATCATTTCTGAAATGGCCTACATCTGTCCTCACATCTGAGCCAATATTTAATGTTCAAATATTCATTAAGGCCAGTGCATTAGTGAAAATATAAAGAAGAAGCAGATCAGAAAAGGAAAAAGCAGAATGCAGGTCAAAAAGAATACATAACTCTACAACAATGAGATAAACAGACAAACGGACAACAACAATGACAAAGAAGGCGTACATATACTCAAGTGGTAAGGAGACAATTAGACACAGGTGGTCACACAAGGCAAGAAGACAAACAAAAGCAGGACGTAGACAGACCTGAAACTGGAAATAACTGAACTAGAAAAAAAAAATTAGATGTGACACATAATGGAACCCATCAGACTCTTTTCTGAGTCGGCTCAGTCGGTAGAGGGTAAGCCAAAAACGCATCGTTCGAATCTTGCTCATTTGTCCACTGTCATTCCCCTCTCTCACCCTGTTTCCTGTCAATCTAATGAGAACCAAACAAATGAGAACCCTCCACTGGGTTTAAACAACAGCATATCCCTGCAGAGCTGTTCACATGCTCCCAGAACCATGAAACCAGAAAGTGTTAATACCAGGTGTCACCAAAATGACTACTGCAGCCCACTTGCAAAACCACAGCTCAATTTTAAGTTATTTTATGAAAGAAACGTACACAATAATTTATTGTAGCATCACTCCACCACTGGCTTTGTTCCAGTGCATCAAAATATTTTTTTTTCATCATCTGTCGATCACTAAACTGAAAAGTAGAAAGTATTTACGACTAGCACATAAAGTAATGCTTTGAAATTCTGATACAAGACACTATGAAATTCTGGAGCTTAATATCCTAATGAGTACGAGTTAACACCACACATCCTGTTTTGTTGCATGTCATCTGTTTCCTTCTCAGTCATTTCTTGTCCCGTCGCCTGCTCATACTGTACGCCCAGTGACATGGTCCATGTTGCCAGGAGAATATTTAACCTTGGCGAGGTTCAAGGAGCAGATGGTGGGTCCTTATGTGAGTCCTGCCTCCTCTGCATCTAATGAAGTGATGTCTCTATAAACACCTATGAGTGAGTTTGTGCAGCCTGGAAACCCCACCAATGGACACAGAACAAACCCGGCTGGGCCAGGACCACTCTGTCCAAATAGAACAGGCCTGCTCACTGTAAGCCGCTCTAATGGACTAATGAGCACACATGCACCTCACCAGTACTGACGAAAATTGGCACAACAAAGATGTTCTATAACACTGCACAGACCCTTGTGTTTGTTCTTGTACTGGTTTATTTCATGTATCTAAACGTGTATCTTCCCAGTTACGTTTTGCTAAATATTTTCACCTCTGTCTGCATGACTCAACCTTAACCCTTTCATGCATGAATTATGAAAGCCACAGTCAAGATTTTTTTTCTCAGTGCTTTTATTACCCTTTGGGCATAAAAAAACAAAAACTGAACCTTTTTTTTTTTTACTTGTAACTCTCAATGAGTTATTACCCTGTCCACTCAGGTGGACTGCATGAATCTAGGTTTTTAAGTTCTAACACTGCTCAATGCATTGCAAAATCACTAAACTCTTCCTTTTTGAACATATGTTATCAAAAATATTGTCAACAGTTTTCTAAACACAATTTTAAATTAAATTTAGCTGCATGGTCTGCTTTAGTGTGTTGTGCATCATTACACTAATTCTATCTTGTATGAAAATTGCCAAAGCACCCAGGGCACAAAGCCAGGCACCGCTTGCAGATATATTTGGTCTTTCTTGTGCATGCAGCATCATGGCATCTGTTTGCATTTTTCATTTCGATGAGCTGAGGCCTGTGGGTTCCTGGGCCAAACCTGATCCTCATCCTCACACTCATCTCCCTCAGCATCCTCAGTTTCACTGTCACTACTGGCTAATCCTTCTTTTTCTGGCACCTATTCTTCATCGGGGGTGCATGTGGCAGAGTGGTTAGCACTCCTGCCTTACAGCAAGAAGGTCGTGAGTTCAAAACCCGTCCGACTCAAACATTCTCGGCTGACTCCGGTCTTTCTGTGAGGAGTCTGCATGTCCTCCACGTGTTACCATGGGTACTCTCCGGGTACTCCGGCTTCCTCCCACCGTCCAAACACATGCATGTACAGGTTAATTGGCAAATCTAAAGTGTGAATGGTTGTCTGTCACTGTCTATGTCTAAATGTCAGCCCTGCGACTAACTGGCCACTGTCCAGGGTGTACACCGCCTCAGGCCCAAAGCTGCTGGGATACGCTCCAGTTACCCACGACCCCTAACGGGACTAAGCGGTAGAAAATGAATGAATGAATATTCTTCATCGCTGCTAATAGCTTTATCCTCACTTGATCCAGATGGGATTTGCTCCACTACCCTGTAGCTCTTTCTATCACGCTCTGCACTTGAACTCTACAAAATATATATACATTATCTATTATTCACATAATAGAACTTATCTGCACAAAAGGTTTTTGTTACAAAAACTGCTAATTACATTGTAATAGCATACATAGATTGATTTACAGTCAAAAAGGTACTGCGACTATATAATTTACAATACAAACAAAGTTCTGATAATAAAATGAATTGTTGTTGAAATATAACCAACAATGCATGATGTCCAAATTAGTGGACAGATAAATAATCCCAATTTTCTCCCAAGATAAAATCAATACTTTGAAAATTTAACAACACACTTTAGGTGGTACTTGATGTTATCATATTTTTTTTTACCTCCAAGGGTCTCCTACTATAAAAGGTTTGGCAAGGTATTCCTGAGGTGGTCGGCCTGTCTGGCTTTCTGTCGGCCATCTTGGTTTTAAAAATTATTTTTACACTTACAGTGGCTGACCAATGGGTGGCAGTGTAACAGATTAACGCACTAGCGTCCACAGAAGTGGATTATATGCAACATCTCAGTCAGAACCCATGCACATACAAGAAAACAGTTTTTAAATAGCTGTCCACTGTAGTGACCACTATGCATGAAAGGGTTAAGACCAAAAGGCAACAATAAACGATATGCCCAGGGGCAAATCTGTAACATCATTCTTGGGGGGGGATTCATAATAATAACTAATAACTATCACTATTGATATTAATAAATGTTTTTGTTACTGTATTTTTATACAAAATCAAGTTATGTGCAGCTCCAGAATACAGCACAAGTGATAGCAGTCATTTTATTAGTTATTAATTATTAACACGTCTGTGAAGGTTTCTCAGTCATCCAGGTCATCTTGATAAAAAGGTTAAAGTAAAAGCATCTGGACTCAGTTTTCAAGGTGAAGACGTTTCGTCTCTAATTCCAAGAGACTTTATCAATTCTGAGATCAACTGGTAGGAGAGCTGAGCTTACAGTATATCTCTGTATATAACAAAGATGGCTTCCTTCACCCCTCTCTCAAACCATCTGGCCTCTCTGGCCAAAATGCGGACATTGCTGTCCTCAAAAGAATGCTCTTTCTCTTTGAGGTGGAGGTCAACTGCAGACTCAGGTTCTCCAGGATTGGCTCTTCTGTGCTGATACATCCTTTTTTGTTAAAATGGAAAAGTCCTCTCTGAACAGAGGAGGTGGCCTCAAATTTATGTTGTCTAGTATTTACAACAGTGTTTTGAAAACTAAAACAATACAGTTTCACTTTAGAACAACAACAGCACCTGAATGGAACATTGTCACTAACAACTCACCTGAGCCTTTAACAATTCTAACATCAGGAGTCACACTGTCCTTTCAGAGCTAACGACTATGAGACCAGCCTGGTCCAATCAAGTTTGGTTTCAGGTCAAACCCCTCCCTCTAGAGATATAAGCTCAGCTCTCGTATCAGTTGATCTCAGAATTGATAAAGTCTCTTGGAGTTAGAGACGAAATGTCTTCACCTTGAAAACTAAGTCCAGATGCTTTTGCTTTAATTATTAACACCTAAGCAATAAATCTCACTTTACTCATTTGTTTGATCCAAAACCAACAGCAATATTAGTGAGGTAAAAAACAGTGTACTGAGGCACTCAATAAGGTAACTGATAAAAAGCCTTTATTAACACATGGCTAGTTTGATAAAATGCCAAAGTGTTTCGGCTCGAAGGGCTAAGTGCCTAAGTACACTGTTTTTTTGCATCACTAATGAGATTGACCCCTGCACTGACGAGCACCAAAAGGACTGTTTAAACAAAGAATTTCACATCCAAGCACCATGCACGCAAGTTTTGATCTGAGCAATAGTTATAATAGTCTACAATATTATCTAAGCTGCATCATATGCTATAATGGAGTTGTTGCTCCCTCTATAGTAACTTAACATCTTTAACGCTAGACCTCTAATCTCTGATGTATGCTGCATTAAAACACTAACAATAAGGTCAACAAACTCACTCAAAACTCTTCTCCTTTTGCTTGCTCCTAATCTGCCTGCAGCGCTATTCCTCTTTTTTTCATCACCCTTTGCATAAAAATATGTTTTTTACTGTCATATCTTTGAAGAGTTCATTACGATTATAGAGAGCTACACTAGTTTAAGGCACTTTAACACTAGTTAAAGCTCTGTTTTGAATATAGCGACTGAAATAAGATTATATTTTCCTTTTGTCTCTTTGTTTTAAACATGTAAAAATACCCATAATTTAACCGCTAAAAGTTTTCTAAAGCAAATACACTCTACTCTTGTGCTCTCTCGCACAGAGGACGGGTTTTCTTTCTAAACTTACATAAAGATAGTTTGTAAAAACAATCAGCGAGCGGGGCGTGTTTTTGGAGCTTATGCAACTATATATTATCACAAATAGTGTCACAAATATTACAAGAAGGGGAAATCCGGATATGGATATGCCATACACCGTAAAACAGGAGAGAAGTTATTGATATTTAAGGAAAGACGTTAACACTGTTAAAAGCATGTGAACAGCGATGGTAGCTCTGCAGGGACATAGAAGTGGCCTGTGAACAAAGACAGTGGAAATAGATCTGTTGGTAATTTTACTCTTAGAAATAGAAACAAAATCATTAATATTGTGATGCAAGACAGTGTGCTCAAAAAGAAAAACAGGTGTGCTTCTACTAATTAGCCAAACCTTAAAAGTTGCCTTAAACAGTTTGATAATTTTCAATTATTTAGACTGTAATATTTTGGGAATTTTCATTAACTGTTTTTGAGCCTTTTATTACCAAACTAATTTTCATCTAACCTAGTCATGTTATGGATTACAGTATGGACCCAAAAGCAGCACCAAAAATAAAGAATACAATAAAGAATGTCTCTGTCAGTCTGCCCCAGGGCATCTGTGGCTACAGTTGTAGCTTACCATCACCAGTGTGTGACTGTGTATGAATGAATAATGGACGGCCTGTAAGCGCTTTGAGTCCCTTGGTCCCTCGGGAGAAAAGCGCAATATAAATCCAATCCATTATTATTATTATTACAATTAAAGTTTATTTGAAAAGTTCATTATGAGTGGAAGAATGCAGCAAGACAGGACTTGAAGCATCGGCACAGATGGAGTGGAGAAATGGAGTCAGATCCTGGAAGAGCAGTGGGTGGAATTCTCTGGAAAAAGCACAAAGAGAAAAATGATCAAAGACTTAAAAACAGGAAAAGCCAGTTTAGGCATTGGTTGTAGATGGAGAGCAGGTGAGTGATAATCGGCCAGCAGGTAAGAGCTAAAGACACACAAATGGGAGGGGGAAAGTGGAGAGAACAAGGATCATGACAACAGTCAAAATGTGTTGCCACTGTCCTTGTGGTATTCTTTCTCTGCAGACTCTAGTCAGTAATAGTCTGTTCTTTGTTTTTGAGATTTATGAAAGACATAGTTGCATTTAGCCGTTGCTCTGCCTCAACTGTAAATAAAGTACATTTATACAATAAATTGCTATTGATTTCCATCTGTTACACTCACAGATTATGAGCCATGTTGTTGCATTAAGGTTATTTGTTCAATGTGACTTTGGAGAATAGGGCACTCACTAAAACTCAATGCAGACTTCTTAAATTGCAGTTTGTTTTGCTGTTGAAGGGGAAATAGCAGCCAGACTATTCTGTCACTAAACTCCATGATGACATATGGTGTCACACGGCGCATTTTAAAATAAGGCTCCCCCAACAGAGCCTGGCACTGTTTCTGCCACTGTTTATACAGAGCTCTTTCCCAAGGTTGACAGCAGAGTGTGACTGAGAAACAGAGCAGTGGCAGGAATGCAGCACTTCTAATGCACTTGAACACAACTCAGAAGGCTTTTGGCTTTGTTTCTTTGTTTTTTCTTGATCTTGTAAAGTTGAATTTGCAAGGATGAGTCTCTTTTTTCAAGAGCTTATATTCTGGTAACTGAGGTGAGCAAAAAATATTATAACGCAATCAACAAAAATCCAAAAAAACACATCTGATGTCTGCGGTTGGTTAAATTTAGGATTTGTGACATCATGTAATTTTTCACAACTTAAAGTAAAAAATACTGCTCAAATAATGGCTTCTAGGGAGACATGTTCTCATGAGATGTTGCCCCTTCACTTAGAGTTTCTTAGGGCCTGATTTATCAAAGGTTTGCGCATGTACTAAATGAATAAGATGCACATATAAATTTAACACGTTCAAAAAGGACGTGCAGAAATAATAAGAACCAATATTGTGCACGCGTATAGATATGTTGCAAATGACTGAAAAACATATTATACAAATCAGGGATGCTCTCACCACTTGCTACGACGTAAAACAGTAGCAAAACTGAGCAAACTCTGACACCACACACACATATCTGTGGCCTGTGCTCAGACGCCCCGCGCCGTCTCCAGCGGAGGACAGAGGGCTGTGAGCTGCAGGTGGCTGCGTCTACAGCCCGTGTGTAACCACAGGTGTGCCGGTGCCACTCCAGTCTTTAGAGAGCGTTTGAGCTGCAGTCAGCTGAGTTCTCTTGCAGCAGCTGGTAGTGGTTAAAACTGAAGCCTACATTAAAAGATCTACTCTACATGAAGGTTCAAGTCCAGAATGAAGAGTAGGTTTATGCACCTTCTTTTATTCTAGTGACGTGTAAAACTGGTTCAGACTGTGATAACGCTGTTGAGGAGCCGAAGCAGCGCAATAATTACAGATCTTTTTAACTTTTAAAATGTATATCTAAGCCCTGGCCTCAGAGAGGGGCCACTGCCATTAACTAAGATCTATCTATAGCTACAATATCTATTGAAAAACATTATTTTATGTATTTCTTTATAGGTGTTGTACCTTTTGTTATTTTATACTTGACATTTAGTAAAATAAATATCTTCAGTGAAAGATTCAATAAGGGCTGGTCTGAGACATAAAATTCCAGGGCTGAGAATAAGTCCCTCTTAAATCCTGACTGAAGAACATTTTATACAAACTTACCGCCAAGGCAAGCGTTTGCGGCTCTCACCTTTCACAAACAGAGACATGCAATTTCTTGCTCCTCTCTTCGGTGCCACTGTTTCTCTCAGTAGATCACATGCAACACACACATCTCTGCAAGACAGAAAATTTATGATCATACAGCCGCAAATTTGTGTGTGTTATTCCTCCTTTAATCATTGGTCATATGTTGCAGTATGAATGGACCAAAGATGCCAGGTCTCACAGTTGTAAGACCAAAAATGCAGGTAAACAGAGATTTTGGAAAATCAGAGAGAATCCTGTCACAAACTACAATAAAGAACTTACCTCAAGTGTTTAGGCTTTTATTATTTTACTGTTTTATGTTGTATTTGTATCTATTATAGTTTTATCTGTGTTTTATTGTTCTTTTAGCTAGTGTCAGACCACTACCTTGCCGTGCTGGGCGATTAGGAATTAAAGACGCGAGTGTAAAACGGTGTGGGGCTTTCCTGAGGGTGACGAGCTGTCGGGCTTCGAGCTTATTCACCCCCTGTATCTAACATACAGGGGGTCAGGAAAAAGCAAAGGAAGGAGGTGCACAAGAGACGAGAACAATAAAAAGATTACACCAGATGTTATCCACTCCCAGGACAGACAGGCCGTGCAGGAATGTGTCCAGGAAAGTTGAAAACAACATAGAAATACACAAATTATATTTACAATTGCACATATTGCCAGTGTCCAGTGTACGCTCTGTGTGTGTGTAATGGTGGGTAGGACCGCAGCCAACATCAAGGTAGAAGACAGATGGGCTGGAGGTCCTCATTCTGGAGCAGAGTCCTGGGAGAGGGGAAAGGGGGTACACATCACCCAGCAGGTCGGAGGTTTGCGTCCACAATAGGAGGAGGTAGAAAAGAAAAAGTGCTAAATACTACTTCAAAAATAGGAAGTTGTAATAATAATGAGCGGTTTAGTGTATACCTACAGCTGCAACCAGTGTGAGTGTGTACCTACAGCTACAACCAGAGTGAGCGTGTACCTACAGCTACAACCAGCGTTAGCGTGTACCTACTGCTACAACCAGCGTTAGCGTGTACCTACAGCTACAACCAGCGTTAGCGTGTACCTACTGCTACAACCAGCGTTAGCGTGTACCTACTGCTACAACCAGCGTTAGCGTGTACCTACAGCTACAACCAGAGTGAGCGTGTACCTACAGCTACAACCAGAGTGAGCGTGTACCTACAGCTACAACCACTGTGAGTGTGTACCTACAGCTACAACCACTGTGAGTGTGTACCTACAGCTACAACCAGAGTGAGCGTGTACCTACAGCTACAACCAGCGTTAGCGTGTACCTACTGCTACAACCAACGTTAGCGTGTACCTACTGCTACAACCAGCGTTAGCGTGTACCTACAGCTACAACCAGAGTGAGCGTGTACCTACAGCTACAACCAGAGTGAGCGCGTACCTACAGCTACAACCAGCGTGAGCGTGTACCTACAGCTACAACCAGTGTGAGCGTGTACCTACAGCTACAACCAGCGTGAGCGTGTACCTACAGCTACAACCAGTGTGAGCGTGTACCTACAGCTACAACAAGTGTGAGTGTATACCTACAGCTACAACCAGCGTGAGCGTGTACCTACAGCTACAACCAGTGTGAGCGTGTACCTACAGCTACAACCAGAGTGAGTGTGTACCTACAGCTACAACCAGAGTGAGTGTGTACCTACAGCTACAACAAGTGTGAGTGTGTACCTACAGCTACAACCAGCGTGAGCGTGTACCTACAGCTACAAACAGTGTGAGTGTGTACCTACAGCTACAACCAGCGTGAGTGTGTACCTACAGCTACAACAAATGTGAGTGTATACCTACAGCTACAACCAGCGTGAGCGTGTACCTACAGCTACAACCAGCGTGAGCGTGTACCTACAGCTACAAACAGTGTGAGCGTGTACCTACAGCTACAACCAGCGTTAGCGTGTACCTACAGCTACAACCAGAGTGAGCGTGTACCTACAGCTACAACCAGCGTGAGCGTGTACCTACAGCTACAACCAGAGTGAGTGTGTACCTACAGCTACAACCAGCGTGAGCGTGTACCTACAGCTACAACCAGCATTAGCGTGTAACTACAGCTACAAGTAGCGTGAGTGTGTACCTACAGCTACAAACAGCGTGAGCGTGTACCTACAACTACAACCAGCGTTAGCGTGTACCTACAGCTACAACCAGCATGAGCGTGTACCTATGGCTACAACCATTCTGAGTGTGTACCTACAGCTACAACCATTCTGAGTGTGTACCTACAGCTACAACCAGTGTGAGCATGTACCTACAGCTACAACCAGTGTGAGTGTACCTACAGCTACAACCAGTGTGAGCATGTACCTATGATCAATCAGTCTCCATTTGTTTCGTGAAATAAGTATGTTTTGAGTTTGCTTTTGAAAGCCTCAACAGAGTCAGCTCGCCGCACTTCTGCCGGGAGCCCATTCCATTAAAATGGGGCTCTATAAGAAACGGCTCTGTAGCCAGCAGACTAATTCTTAATACGAGAAAGTTGAAGGAGGCCAGCATCCAGAGAGCGAAGGGTACGAGCTGGAGTGTACCGGGTGATGAGGGTAAGAGGGCGTGCGTCCACAAAGGATTTTATATGTTAACAGGAGAACTTGGATATCAGCTCTACATGAATAGGAAGCCAGTGTAATGAAGCCAGGACCAGAGTAATGTGATCAAACTTCCTGGTCCTTGTTAAAAGTCTGGCAGCTGTATTTTGGACCATTTGTAGTTTGTGAGTACTTTTCCTCGGCAGTCCAGAGAATAACGCATTGCAATAGTCCAGCATGGATGTGACAAATACATTAATGAGAATTTCAAGATCAGCTAAAGAGAGAGACTTTAAGACCCAGATCCTGCAAAATGAGTAAAGGGAGGGTTTTATAAACAATGTTTTAGCCCTGATTTTCTGACAAAATGGTCAACTAAAAAATCTCCTAAAATTCAGCAGAATTCAGGGATCAGTTTTTATTAAAATTTTCTGGCGGAGGACCCCCAGACCCTCCGGGTATAAGTTCCAACATACTTGCATCTGACTACACGCTCAAAACTGTGTTAACATGTTTAGTTTTGTGACTTTTACCTTGGCTAAAGAGGTGCTCAGCTTACCTTAAAATTGTATTAGTCCCCCACACTTTTGAAAAGCTTGCTACGCCCCTGAAAAACCACCCTAAAAGCTTTGAACTTGTAGTATTTGTCTACTGCCATCTAGAGGCCAGGTTGCATATCACTTTGAATGTTATCTAAACCTGTATTCAGGGTGTGTGCCCAAGATGAACATTACCCACATGTATAAGTTTTTTTCCATGCAATCTTGTGTAGTGTAGTCTGTGGATTCTGGACTATTGTGCACTGCCGTGCCCACAGCCCTGAGCCAAGGGGCCAGGCTAATAGTGAGGGTAACTAATGTGAGAAATCTCCCGGTTTCAATAACCCGATCCACTCCAATAACGTATAGCAAACTGAAGTTTAGTGCTTAGCATTAGCTTAGTGATAGCTTAGCATAAGCTTAGCATAAGCTTAGCTGCGACTTTTGCATCAGGACGGCAATTATCTCCGCCTCGTTAAACATTACACGATTGAATTAACAGTATTTATCCGTGTTTTACATTGCCTCCCTTTTCTCTATTCACATTTTTCTTTTTTAATCTTTTTCTCTGTTAAAAGACAGAGCTAAATAAAAACGCTTTATTGGCAGCTGTTACGCTTCCTGGAATGTCATATTACAAATCGGTTTACACCAATAATAAAGTCTGTTTTTTTTCACTAATGATTGCTTTTACAATAAACTATTTGGGGTTTAAACCATTTTTCCTAACTAGAAAAATAAATAAATCAGGTACAGTCTGTTTAAGCAAGATGTCCTACAAGCATAGCATTCATTGGTCTTCCTTTTAATTACATGGTTTGTTTATTATGTAAAACATTTTTCTGTATTAACTGTAAATAGCAGTACACCTCTGTCAGTAACAAGATGCAGCTTTGTTTCAGCATCACTTCCCTCCAAATCACATCAGTGTTTTTAGCTGAGAAATCACACTTCTCTACAGCATCCAATTAACTGCGCCAGGTGATCATTTCATATTATCAAATAAAGTCCCTACTTTTGGAATAGCATCAACAATACAGCTTTTTTGACAGACAACTCTAATTCATAGTCTCTGTGCTGCCATGAAAATTCTAAAAACTTTTGCCAACTCTACTTTTCTAACTTATTCTCTTCCGAGGAGGACTCCTTGCCTCATCTATGCCTCGTTACTTTAAGTTTTAATGTGTTAAATCCTATCATCATGGTTGGGTATGCTACAGGGGTTTCACCTAAGCCCCTTTAATTTTTGAAGTGGCTCTGTGGCTAACTGCCTTTGTCCATGCTGCAGAATTTACTGCATATGGAAGATCTTAATGACAGATCGAGTGTGGTCACATACAGTAGAGCCACAGCGTTACCACTGTTGCGATGAAGATGGTAAGATAGACAAATGTACAGCAAGAAGACTATTTGTCACTCAGCGGTCGACCGCAGACTGGGGTTTATAATTATCACTTACTGCACAATCAGCTGTCTGGTGCCACCCTCAGAGCCTCAAAGCTCAACACTCGCAGTTAAATTGCTGAGGACTGCTTTCCTCTCACACATAGCACACCTTTCTTCCTTTTGAGCATTCTCTAAAATCTGTGTTTTATTTCTTAGAATATTATGTGTTTTATTCATAGACATTTTATTACTGATGGACTGAGTAATGCCATATCCTGACATTTCCACTTGATAACAGTAAAAAAGAAAATCCCACGACAAATATAATTTTGGGTACCTGTAACTTTTTAAATGTTCAGATATGATCCATGTAATACAGTTAAGGAACCCTCTCTGGGTTAGATATTCATGATGTAAGCTTTTTGTTTATGAGGGTATGCAGCAACTATGTGCAACCAGTTGATTCAATTTCATTTATGCACCAAAAAGGAAAAACAAAATTAAATGTAAAGGCAAAAGCAAAAGATCACCTCCAGTGCTGCAAACAAGTAGTTTCCTGCTCTCCTTTGACTTCTATTTATTTTTTTCTGACTCATGCAGCAATCTTCAGATGGGGGGCATGATAACGGTTTTGATAATGGCAGAGGATCCTTCCCCAGAAAAGTTTAATAAAAACTTCTCTGAATTCTGGTGGATTTTAGGAGATTTTTTAGGCTGGCCATTGTGTCAATGGACATACTTGACATGTACTGTAGCCATACATGTTTGGATAATTGAGAGAAATTATTCACATTCTAGAACTGGATTGTTCTTTCATATCTGTAATATGTGGTCTTATTGATTGAAAAGACCCCTACAGTTGTTTTGTTTATGCATAATTGGCTTTGTCTTCTCATTTCCCATATTGTCTTTCCCATGCCGGCTTCTCTTTCCTGCTAAATTGCCCTTTGCCTGCTCCTTCACTCTTCCTGTTCTGCTTCCTTTCTCCTCTTTGCTGCGCCAGCACTTTGATAGCACAGACGCTGGGGGTGAACTGCGGGCTCACTTGAGAACAGTCAATATTTCATATCTCTGGTGGAAGGAAACACAGAGGGCAGTGCACATTCAAATAGGCTAAGATGTATGACACCTATATAGCACTTTAACCAGCTCGCAAACGCGGGTTGCAGCAAAAAGAAACTATGCGGGTGACGGCTCCCGACACAAGGAATTTATTTAATGTAACATTTGAAAATAGAAAATGCCTTCCAAAAAGATGCTTGCGGGCTTGCTTTATGGTAAAGTTGAATAGAAGGACAACAATAGCAGGGAAGTTGCATTAGCATAAATCAAACCGTCAAAACTTTTACATCCCTGGGTGCATTGTGTTCTTGGCGTGGACATGGCTGGAAGTTTTGAATAACGTCGTCAGTGAATAGTGGCAATTTTCTCTCTGATCAGGTTTCATTCGAGATTATGCGTCGCTACTTTCAAAGGTGTGCCGTAATGGAAGTGGATGGCAGTGGATAAAAGGGGGAGTTCCTTCTCTCTTTTGCCAAGGCCTATTCTTCACACCCAAACTCAATCAGCCATTTAGTCCGTCTAGATGGAGCGCATGCTTGGCTCCTCATATTGGTTTCCACTGGCTGCTGAAATAACTGCAATCAAGCCACATTTTCCAGCCGTATCCATGATCGGTCGGCTACATCTGCTCTCATTCACGCCTCTGCATCTCGCAAATGAACTCAAGCCTGATCAGGTCACGATTGTTGCTGTGAATGAGGTTGCGTAATCACTTTTAGGCTCATATCGGAATGGCTCATGAAGATTCCTCTATATATGCAGACTTATTTCTATGGTAATGCAGTTATTCATATGCCAATTTTAATGTGCTTATAGCAAATCAATAAAGGCCATTGTGCTGACTGCATTCGTCAGCAGATAAAGAATGTTGGAAATGTACAAGCACATCCAATTCTATTACAGTCATAGATTTTCACACCATGGACGTTTTTATGAATTATTCTCCGACCTTCATTGAGTCCCATGCATTGAATAGATCATAGTGATAGTCTAATTTGTATAGCCCTAGTCTGAAAATAAACCAAAAATACTCTTGCATTATTTCAGACTGTTGCCTTTGTGACAGATGAATGATTTTCTGGTTACATTTGGCAGTTGCTATAATGAAATGAGTCTGCAGAAAGAAAATGTGGCAGTGGTCAGTTCAGCTGTTAGCAAAACATTGCAGAGTCACACCAAACATTTCATTTCAGTTTTTAGCATGCTGCCAAATTATGTCTGACAACACTACTATATAGTTATATAATTTAACTAAATGTTTTGTTAAATTACTTGTACTGTTATCTTGGAGATAAAATGGCTGTTTCAGGATAGATTTAAGGTTGAATGCATTTACTACATTCACCAAAACTCCACATAGCTAATTTACATAAACCATTATATTGTGATAAAATCAAACATGATTAATCATACATAATTTTTTTGAGGTTCTAAAAGCAGGATGTCTGTATTAAATTATGTACAAACCCGATTCCAAAAGTTGGGACACTGTACAAATTGTGAATAAAAACAGAATGCAATGATGTGGAAGTATTAAATTTCAATATTTTATTCAGAATACAACATAGATAGCATATCAAATGTTGAAAGTGAGACTTTTTGTATTTTATGAGAACTACACATTTCCAAAAAGTCGGGACAGGTAGCAATAAGAGGCGGGAAAAGTTAAATGTACATATAAGGAACAGCTGAGGACCAATTTGCAACTTATTAGGTCAATTGGCAACATGCTTGGGTAAAAAGAGCCTCTCAGAGTGACAGTGTCTCTCAGAAGTCAAGATGGGCATTCCCCCAATGCTGCAGCAAAAAATAGTGGAGCAATATCAGAAAAGAGTTTCTCAGAGAAAAATTGCAAAGAGTTTAAAGTTATCATCGAATGCATAATATCATCGAAAGATTTGCAGAATCTGAAACAATCTCTGTGCATAAGGGTCAGAGCCGGAAAACCATTCTGGATGCCCGTGATCTTCAGGCCCTTAGATGGCATTGCAGTGGCTCAATGGTTTAGCTGTCGTCCTATAACTGGAAGGTTGGTGGTTCGATTCCCGCTCTCCTCACAGCTCATACTGTCGTGTCCTTGGGCAAGACTCCTTGCCTCCAGTGACACAGAACTGGTGTGTGAATGTGTGTGACTGTTGGGACAACGGAAATGAGCCTATGGCTACAATCTGACATGTTTACATTCATGTGGTTGTGTCTCATGTATGTTCATCAACATGCACTGTCCCAATCAAATAAAAAAAAAATAAATAAAAAAATAATAATAATTAAAGCCGCAAGCGGCGATAAAGGCCCTCGCCTCCTTGAGACATGGGACACATATATTCGGAGGATTGCATGTCGTGCTTTAAAGCAAATTTGGAGCTGTTTAGATGAAAACCCTTTAGCACAAAGTGTACGATTTAGGTGGTCATGTATTCCACCCAACATAGATTTTCTGTTGAGTTTACGGTATGGCTGTAATAAACTTTTCTGTTTGCCCTAAGGTGTCCTATGGATGTACCAAGTTTTGTATTTCTACATTGGAAAAATTTACTTTCATTTTCCATAGAACCAATTATTTTGACTTTTCTAGGGTCGCCACTGAGTCATTTTTCCTATTTTTTTCAGGGACTTCAAATACATACATTTTTGCCGGGCTTGAAGTCTGGGACCAAAAAAAAATGACTTTTAGTTGCACGTTTACTGGGTCAAATTGAAAATCATTTTTCAGAAAAATTATAATAAAAAATATATACCAAATTATAATAAAATAAAATATACCTCGAGCAAAACGACAAGAAAAACGCCTGTCTATTTTACACACATGTGTTTAGCTCATTTTGCCCAAGTTTGGTGTCTGTGGAATGAAGCAGCTATTTTCTGTTGTTTTTAAAAGAGAGGTTGTATTCTAAGTCGGTTCACATCTTCAATTTAAAATGGCCGCCTTCCCGTGTGTGATAGGGTGTGGTCCCCATTGGCTTTTGTTCATAAGCCCATGGTGGATATGTGTACCAAGTTTCATTTGCCTACAACAAACTAAAAATTTCACTTCCCATTGACTTTTTCCACATATTTGGAACGTTGCTATGGCAACACATTTATAGATAGGGGGTGGTTGTCATTGGCTTTTATGCTCGTCATGACATAAGAGATGTGTGTACCAAATTTCATGTTTCTATGACAAACTAAATTCTTGGGTCCCATTATAAGTTTGTAGGGGCGCTGGAGAGCCATTTCTAAAGATAACCCTTTTATTTACATATTTTTGTGTTCAGGTCATGAATGTGCACAAACGCCTTTTTGGTTCCAACTCGATCCGAGAAGGCGTTTGAGAGTTAAGAGACGTTTTATTTTCACAAAAATGGCCACCTCGTTACAGGCTTGCTACACCCATACCCGATAAGATATCAACAACAAAGTCACAAATTTGGTTGGCACACGTGTCTAGATGATACTCACCAAATTTGGGGCCATTTAAATTAAAACACAATGATTTGCATCTTCTTGCGCAAAGGGTGCGATTTTAGTGGCCATGCGTTTCACCCCACATGGCGGACTTCCTGTTTAGTTTAGGGTGTGGCTGTCATAGACTTTTCTGTTTGCCCTGAGGTGTCCTATTGATGTACTAAGTTTCATTTTTCTACGTTGGAAAAAAGTTACTTTCACTTTCCATAGGCCCAATGTATTTTGACTTTTCTAGGGTCGCCACTGAGTCATTTTTCATTTTTTTCCGGGACTTCAAATACATAAATTTTTCGCCGGGCTTGAAGTCTGGGACCAATAAAAATTACTTTTAGTTGTTGGTTTACTGGGTCAAATTGAGAATCATTTTGCAGAAAAATTATAATAAAAAATATATACCGAATTATAATAAAAAAATATAACTCGAGCAAAAAGTCTAGAAAAACACTTGTCTCATTTACATACATGTGTTTAGCTCATTTTGCCCAAGTTTGGTGTCTGTGGAATGAAGCAGCTATTTTTGTTGTTTTTAAAAAGAGGTGTATTCTAAGTCGGACCAAATTTTCAATTCAAAATGGCCGCCTTCCCGTGTGTGATAGGGTGTGGTCCCTATTGGCTTTTTGTTCATAAGCCCATGGTGGATATGTGTACCAAGTTTCATTTGCCTACAACAAACTAAAAATTTCACTTCCCATTGACTTTTTCACATTTTTGGGACGCTATGGCAACACATTTATAGATAGGGGTGGTTGTCATTGGCTTTTATGCTCGTCATGACATAAGAGATGTGTGTACCAAATTTTATGTCTCTATGACAAACTAAATTCTTGGGTCCCATTATAAGTTTGTAGGGGCGCTGGAGAGCCATTTCTAAAGATAACCCTTTATTTACATATCTTTGTGTTCAGGTCATGAATGTGCACAAACGCCTTTTTGGTTCCAACTCGATCCGAGAAGGCGCTTGAGAGTTAAGAGACGCTTTATTTTCACAAAAATGGCCACCGTTACAGGCTTGCTACACCCATACCCGATAAGATATCAACAACAAAGTTACAACTTTGGTTGGCACACGTGTCTAGATGATACTCACCAAATTTGGGGCCATTTAGATTAAAACACAATGATTTGCATCTTTCTGCGCAAGGGGTGCGATTTTAGTGGCCGCTGCTTCACCCCACATGGCGGACTTCCTGTTAAGTTTAGGTGTGACTGTCATTGACTTTTCTGTTTGTTCTGAGGTGTCCTATGGATATACCAAGTTTCATTTTTCTGTGTTGAAAAAAACTTACTTTCACTTTCCATAGGCCCAATGTATTTTGATTTTGTAGGGGTCGCCACTGAGTCATTTTTCGTTTTTTTTTTCCGGCGACTTCAAAAACATACCATTTTTGACGAGCTTGAAGTCTGGGACCAATAAAAATGACTTTTTGTGCATGTTCACTGGGTCAAATTTAGGATCATTTGGTCACAATAAAGATAAAAAAAAAAAAATCCGAGCAAAAACAATAGGCCCTCCCGGCCATCACCGGCTCGGGCCTAATAATACCACCTTGTAATTTAGAGTTAAAGGTCTCCACCATCCTTGGTTTTCCTGGGAGCTGTCTGAACTTTTAAAAATAATAGATTATGCTTGGGCTAAGGCGAGAAAAACAAAGCACTGGCTGGAGATTTGAGATGACTCATGAATCGCTGCACCCCCCTGTTTAAAAAGGCAAAATGTAAATATTAATTGTCTAAAAGTACAAGTTCTTAAAGATTCTGAGGACCGGAGCCGAGCCGAGAACAGGTAAGTACCCAAACGATGCAGGAAACAAGGCACAGAGAAGTTGGTCCAATAACATGGGATTGCATGAGTTGGATGTTCACACGAGCACCGAGGAACGATCTGGCAGAAGAAGCGGACTGAGGCGTTCAAATACTTAACTGATAGCAATGAGCTCCAGGTGTGTGGACAGGTGGGAGTGATGAGGGGATCATGCTCTCAAGGATCATGAGAGCATTAGCTGGGAAAACGCTAACAAATACATTTTGCTTGGAGCAGAACAAGATGGATTCTCGTGGATTTGTGAACTCACAAATCTTACGAAAAACTTTAAATTAAAATTTGAAATATTGTTTTAGACTACACCAAGATCCAAACAGAAGTTTGCTGATTTTAGAGAAACATTGCAATGTAAACAGCTTCTATATGGAAGAAATATCCTCTTTATTTGAGAGCGAGCCACTTCAATTTGAGAGCTTTCTTCAGTGATTTCACTCCCTCTCCCAAACAAAACTATGACTGTTTGCACTCAGATTTACTCTGCTCCCACTTGAAACTGTGTGCTTACATTCAGAATTATGCCCTTGCTTTCAAAGTTAGTGCAAGGCGCCAGTGCCGTCTGATTGGTCAGCATCAGAGCTGGCATTTGATTGGTCAGTTTTGGGATGTCAGGCGCCCTTTTGAGATAATTAAAATGCCTCTTAAAAGCTGTACCGTAATTATATAGTCCCTATAAGACATGTCATTTTACTTCCACTATAGAACCATTGTGATTCTATGAGATCTTTTATTGTATATACTGGTTTGTGGAATTAAAAAGAAACATATAATGTATACAAATGAATACACTGGATAGAGCTTTAGAGCATTCAAAACAATGATTCACCAATGAAAATGATAAGAGACAATCATTTCCAATTGTCTGTGCAACAATGAAAAGAGGCTGCTAGGTGTCTGTTGTAGCTTCCTCAACCTGGCCCCGGTTAAACGCTGGAACTGGTGTTTTGATCTCCAACAAAGCCTCTTTTGGCTTCTCTGCTGGGCCTTGCCACATGGGTGCTGAACTGCCTCATTCTGGTTGCCTTGTGTTTGTTTGTTTAACGGCAGGCTCCGCTTTCACACAGACATAATTAAATCAAGCCTAATCCACTATTTATGCATTCGGCTGCTAAATTATTCACACAACAGTTTTATGGGTTATTGCATTTTTCTGGAGACACTTGTGGGGTAACTGTTATTAGAAGGAAAAAAAAGTCCCCTCAAGATTGCTTCTTTAATTAATTAAGCCCCCCTCCTCAATGCAATAATACACAAAGCAGTCGTGTAAGAGCTTCGCTGGCATTTCTTTTGCAAGTAAAATCTGCTTAATGCAGCTGTACAGTGTTTAATAAGAGTAATTATATCGCCTCTAGAGACGGCATGAGCTTTCCAAGAATGTTCCAAAACACTGACATAGCCATGATACATACAGTGTCACCTTAAAACTCACAAAGCTGTTGTTTTCTTATTCTTTCCCAAACAGAACAATTTGTCATAAACAGAATTTCTTATGCAAATCTATTTAATGCAAAGACTATCTACATGGAACATAAATCACGTGTAAGATTTAATTTTTTTTCTTACCATGTGGCGGTGGAAGTCTGCCAGGTGGAAGTAGACAGGGAGGTTAATTAGAGGGAGTAGATTCTTGATTATCCAGTTTGAATGAAAAATCAAATGACACACAGTGCCATCCATCACCGTCGTGCAGCTCTCTGGGTGTCTACGGGCTGATGGCGTTAGATTGAAGCGGCAGTCAAAAAGTTAGTGCTACACGTAACTGCGGAGCCTCGTCGTCTTGTGTTAAATACGGAGAACTGCCCATCACCTTCTGCCATTAGCTCTGGGTCACTGGTAGAGGCCTGGATGCTAAAATCATTGAATATTAATTTTATAATTTTTTTCAACTCACTGTCTGTATGGGAAGCTTGACCGTGTGGGTGAGAGGCAGAGAATGGACTTAAAAAAAACAAAAGCTACATTTACATTTAGTAGACACTTTTGTTCAAAGCGACTTACATTAAGGTTCCATTCACCAGTGTCACAGCTGGAACACCACTGGAGGCAAGGGGGGTTAAGTGTCTTGCCCAAGGACACAACGACAGTATGAACTGTGGGGAGAGCGGAGAGCGGGAATTGAACCACCTACCTTCCGGTTGAGGGACAACCACTCTACCACTGAGCACTGAGAAATTTGATTTATCGCCTTAGTACGATTATAATTAGAGTTTTAAACTGTTGTAAGCACTTTATTTCAATTGGGGGGCAGTCATTCAAATTTATCTAAATGTGAGTTAAACAGCGCATTGAGCATAGTCGAGAGCCAGACTGTGACACAGAGTAACATGTAAACAGATGAAAAAACATGAAGAGCAGTGTTTAGAGCAATACTCATTTTTTGACCAACAAAGACACAAAAAAGAACAAGGTTGTCTACCACAGGTTATGATATGTTCACATGTTATCGGGCGCTGCAGTTGCTGAGTAAAGAAAGTGTTGTTTTAACTTGTGTTCATGTTCATGTTTTTACCAATGATATTTCTGAATGACTCCAAATCAACCAGGTATTAGGGGTGACCCGAAGAGTTAATGCTTCGATTCGAAGAGCCTGATTCGAATACCAATCCCACAGTTTAATCATCATGGAGGTGTTATGAAACAAGGTCCGTGCCATTTTTGCTAAATGATTTTACATAGAACTACTGGATTTCTATTAATATAGTCTATTTTGATAATGCTTTAAACAAAAATTGAAAAGAAAAAAGCTTTTAAGTTACTTTTAAATATTTAAATGCATCCCAACCACCCCTGTGATAGATACAAAAGTGTCAATTTTGACCCGGACCATACTGTGAAGGTAAAAGAAACGAACACTATCTAAGGGTTAAAAAATTCAGCTGGTTCTAATTTGACTTTTGGATGTTTAGCTAAAAAGACTTTTGCTATTTTAATAATTTCTTTATTTTAAATTTTATGTATTGGTCACTTGATAGCTAGTTTTAGTTGATCTTTCTGTGTGCTTTGTGTTAAAGAAACTAAAAGTTCTCTTACCCACTTGTTGACTCACTGGCTTCCCTCCACGCATGATTCCACTATAAGCATTTGACTATTAAAATACATTAGCATTTAACGCTAAGAACGAGTCAAGTTTAACTGTTTGTTCTCCTCGTAAAAAAGTCTTAGTAAAAATACCACATGAATGCAGCACTAGTCTGAGCAGAATGCAGTGACGATTAAATTCAGGAGACACTAGTTATGTTTCCATAAATATGGTAAGTTTAATTGAGCTACTGACTGACTTCTTCTACTCAGGTATGGCTGCTGTGTTCTTTACCATTAGCATTAGTGCAACAATGCTAACAAGCACATTTCTGCATAGCACTTAAGCTTATTACTTAACATAATATGCATTTTATAATGTGTATGAATAGATATCTCTTGTTAGGGAGTCAGTCTATCAGTCTTTGATGAAGAAGCACAGGTCCCAAAACAATCCATATAACTTCATCAGTGGGTCCTCTTGTTGGTGTCATTTGTCATTCTGTACAATGATAGGAAATCAGAGTTTTTAACATTCACTTAAGTTGGTGTCCCGCTTGCCATTTGACAAAAGCACCCCATGTTTTATGCAGAATTCAGGATTTTTTGTGGCTGTCATCGTTGATTACAAAAGTAAGAGTCTATGTATATGCAAATAAATTGGCTAAATCAATCAATTACTCATCCCATTGCTTTTCAGAGCAGAATTTTTGTTCTAAATCATAATGTAGTAACCCAATCCATTTAACACCTGAGGAATGTTTTTATTGTACTGTTGAAATACTTACTGAAGTTGCACACAGCTATGTTATCTGATCGGATTCCATTTCAAAATCTAATCATGAGTGAAATTGCGTGATATTTGTTTTACAACTCTTGCTCCTCCCCAGGTGCTCAGTAAATGTTTACTGTGGTATTCCACTCTGAGATCATTTGTTCCCCACAGTTGTCAGATGTTTGTGTTGTCTTCTATATTTTATTCATTCAGGCAGAGCAGCCAGAAACAAAACATCCTTTCCTGAGAAACTGGGAAAGAGTCTGAGCTGTGGAAAGGTCCAAATTTTTTTGTTGCCTGATTTCTTTGACTGGAGTGGTCTAGGAATGAATATTGAGGAAACCAAGAAAGTTATATTGTGGACCTTTTAAAATTGAACAGTTGATTTTTGCTCTTAAAGTTACACAACCAAAGGGTTGTGCTATGGTAAATCAGCAAGGTCTAAAGGATGTCTAAACTATGAGAGCAGATTTATTTGCTCAATAACAAAGTCTTTGAAATGCTATATCCAGCTCTGAAAAGATTTAAAGTTTTCTTCTTGGTCAGTCATGAGAAAAGTGCCTGTAACATGTCTCTATTTGAGAACAGTGCAATAGTTGCATCATGAGTGGCACTGCTGTGAGTGTTGTAATGAACTCTGTATGACTTTTACACCTTTAGTGTAGCATCTGTTTGAAAGCTGAGTTCATGCACACAAATCCAGACTGACTGTACATTCATAGAAAGGACAGGTTTGAAAATACAGATTATAGAGTAGATCTGTTCCATCCCACTTTTTCCCTTTTGAAATAATCCTAATTGGCAGAGGTTGGTCATCAAAACAAGTATTTTGATTGAATTCAACTGACATTGTGACATTGTAATTATCAGAGAAATGGTTAACTTATTGCAACTATAATCAGACTTTTAAAACATCTTACCCCAGATGGAATGGCTGGAATTTAAAATTCTCTTTTTTACCTATCCTGTTAATGCCATTAGTAGAAGTAAGGTTACATAATAAAAGTAAACACATGCAAAAAATTCTGCAAAAGGAAATAAGCCTTTCTCTTGGTGCTGTAATTTTCATCTTGTCACCAAAAAAACAAAACAAAACAAAACAAAAGAGCCCTTCTGTTGGTTGATAAATATAAAAACCCAATAGAATTTTTTTGTAAGAGCGGTCGTCCTTCAACCGGAAGGTAGGTGGTTCGAATCCCGCTCTCCCCACAGTTCAGACTGACGTTGTGTCCTTGGGCAAGACACTTAACCCACCTTGCCTACAGTGGTGTTCCAGCTGTAACACTGGTAAATGGAACCTTAATGTAAATCGCTTTGAATAAAAGCGTCAGCTAAATGACTAAATGCACTGTTATCGTTGTGTTTGTTTAGACTAGTTTTTGTGTTGAGATTTAGTTTGTGTTGGGTTGCAGTGTGTTCTGTTTTTAGTTTGAATCAACTGGTTTAGCCATCATATAAAGCAGCTCCTTGTACTCTGCTCCTGCTGCTTGCAACAATATAACAATGCCTACCTACATGGACTTGCAGTTTTATGAAGTTTTCTGATTACACTTTTCAGGCTTACTCATTCATTTAATTTGGAGTATGTTGATTTGTAATGGGCTAAAGCATCAGGCAGTTCTTTCTTACTGATCAGTTTGCCCTCTCTGGGTTTGCCGCTAGGTTCCATAATGCTTTTAATGTTTATCTATAAAAAAGACACAATGCAAAATAGTTTTTTTTTTTTTTTTTAATGTGGTTATACTTTTCACAAAATGCCCCTTTGATGCACTGCAAAAATCCTAGACACCTGGTGTATGGCTGAATGGTCATATTGTGTCGTGTTTATTAGGGCTGCCCCCAAATAGTCGACTAAACGTTAGTCGATATGAAGAGGGCTTGGTCGAATACATTTTCATTAGGTGGTTAGTCGCAAAAAAAAATAAAATAAAATAAAAAAAATTATGCAATCAGGGGCTTCACAGTCAGTGTATGACATGACATCAAAGCAACGAGAGATCAACGAGATCTCGTGCCTCGCGGTATACCAAAGCACACTTGTGGGAGAGGTGTCTGGCTGATGCTAATAATTATGTCAGGAAAAAAGTCCAATGTGTGGGATCATTTTGAAAAGTCGAAGGACGACCCTAAAAAGGCTGTTTGCAAACTCTGCAGGCAAACATTTGCCTATCACTCGTCAACATCGAATATGTCTTATCATTTAAAACATGTAAGTAGTAAGGTTAACCACCACATGGCCCCTCGTTTTAACAATAAGGATATGTTCTGCCCGTTCTGTGGATGTGGTATTTGGGTGGTGCGGGTTTGTACTTTGGCTTGCAGCGCCCTCGTGTGGTTGCGCAGTGCTATTGTTGTAAATTGGTGAACTAAGTAAAAACCCAAGATGGCCGAACGTAACATCTTGACGGTTACGACTTGCTCATGTTGAAAGTTCAAGTTCAAATATGTTGTTAAAATATGTTGTTGCCTTGGACTATATTTGTCTGTGAGTATTGTGATGTAACAAATGTTTGTTTTTTATGAGATTTACGTTAGTTGAAATGCTTAAATGATATGTTAGCACAAAATTAGCAATCATTAGCATATGTTACGTGAGCTATGTATTAATGTCCAGCTAATATGACATTTTGTATTATTTCAGTTTTACGGTTGGTCGAAGAGGACAATGGTTGAATGCTATTCTCTAATAAATCAGCAAAAAGTAACAAAGTCTGTTTATTGGAGCGCGTTATCTCGCAGTCTAGCCTTGCAAAGACAGTAGCTTGGGGCGAGGACAGCACAGGATATAAACACATTTGCGCTGTTAACTTAATGCTTTACTATTTTGTTTTAAGCGCTTAATTTTCATTGTGAACGCTCTAATATCATGCTTTAGCATTTTCTCTCATATGGAAGTGTTAAACTTCAACTTGGACTATACCTTTCCTTGTATATACGCAAGTTTTTATATTAATATCATAAATGAACGATTATTCGACTAATCGCTAAAATGCAGGAGTGTTAGTCGACTAGGAATATCTTTAGTCGGGGGCAGCCCTAGTGTTTATTATCCATTTTTATCCCTTTAATAGTCTGCTCAACCATGTGGTAGAGTGCATTTTGAGTCACTATCTCTCATTAGTTTAAAAATAACTTATTAAGTTAACCTTAACCTTAATGAGCCATCTCTTCCATTAATTTAATGTATGCTATGTAAAAAATCCACTAGAGGTCATTTTTCCACCTACAGTATATGGAGCCAGCTTGTGGGGGCAGCAGTCTAAGCAGAGACGCCCAAACTTCCCTCTCCCCAGCTCTTCTGGGGGACTTCGCCTTACAGCTCAGACCCTTCTTAACCACAACAGACCAGTACATTGACTGCATCACTGCGGAAGCTGCGCCGATACGCCTATCAACCTCCCATTCCATCCTTCCCTCACTTGTGAACAAGACCCAAGATACTTGAATTCCACTTGAGGCAGGAGCTCTCCACCAACCTGAAGGGGTTCAATCCAACCTTTTCCGGCTGAGAATCAAGGCCTTGGATTTGGAAGTGCTGATTCTCATCCCAGACACTTCACACACGGCTGCAAACCATCCCAGTGCACACTGAAGGTCCTGGCATGAAAAAGCCAACAGGACAGCATCATCTGCAAAAAGCAGAGACAAGATCCTGTGGTCCCCAAACTGGACTCCCTCTAGCCCCTGGCTGCGCCTAGAAATCCTGTCCATAAAAATTATGAACTGGACCAGAGACAAAAGGCAGCCCAACATGCACAAGGAACAAGTCTGACTTACTGCTGGCAATGCGAACCAAGCTCCTGCTTCAGTTGTACAGGGACCAGACAGTGTCATGTCCCACCCTCTTGGTCTGTTCTAGTCATAGATTGTTTATAAAGTGGATGTTATCCGCCCATTGGTCCCCTATTTACCGATATTGTCATTACGACAGGGCAATAAAATGGCCGTTACATCCAGGCTTTTCCGCTTTTACTCCATAGTAAAACAATAGTTTTTAGATAGCATAAACGGACATATTAATCAAACCCCCAGAGTTGTCACGTAGTAAAAACGTAGCTCTAGAGACCAGAGCCATCTTTTGTACCAGGCTGTAAACATGAGTTTTATACTTGTAAAGTCGCCATTAGGTTTCTCCTTATATTTCCGCTTTTGGAGCCTGCCCTCTGGTGGAAGGCGGTATATCGCTGTATTTCGCTGTAAAATCGCCGTATAGGCGCCCTTACACGAGGACCATTTAAGAGGTTTCATGGGAGAGGCTTGGTTGTAGTTAGTTTGCCCATGTATTTTATCTTGTTTCCTGTATTTTATTATGAAGTTTCTAACCCTTGTCTGTGTTTCTTGATTGACTTCCTGCCCTTGTGTTTTTCCCTCCACTGTGATTACCTGCTCCGCCCCTAATGTTTTCCACCTGTGCCTCGTTGTCTTACCCTTATAGTCTGTGTGATTTCCCCGGTCCTGGGCCAGATTGTCTCTACCCTTGTGTGAGCTCTCCGGCCTTCGTGTTTACTGTACCGGTCTTCTAGTGTGTTCTGACCTCAGCTTTGTTTCGACATCATCTTCTGGATTGGACCTCTGCCTTGGAATAAACCCTGTTAAACATCTTCCTTGTGAGTCATTTGCCTGTTGAATTGACAGATAGTTCTTAGCAGAGGGCCCCGGACCCCATACTCCCAGAACACCCCCCACAGACTGCCGCGAGTGACACAGTCGAATGCCATCTCCAGATCCACAAAACGCATGTGAACTGGTTGGGCAAACTCCCATAAACCCTAGAGAGGGTTATCAAGCTGGTCCAGTGTTTCACGACTGGGACGAAAACCGTATTGTTCCCCCTGGAGGTTCTGAGGTTCGACTATCGGCCAAATTATCCTCATCAGCACCCTGGCATAGACTTTCCCGGGGAGGCTGAGGAGTGTGATTCCCCTGTAGTTGGAACACACCCTCCGGTCCTTCTTCTAAAAAAGAGGGACCACTACCCCGGTCTGCCAGTCCAGAGGTAGTCCAGAGGTACTGTCCCCAAACTCTATGCGATTATGCAGAGGCGTGCCAGCCGAGACAGCCCCACATCCAGAGACTTGAGGTACTCAGGGCGGTGCCTTGCCACCGAGGACCTTCTTAACTACCTTGGTGACTTCAGCTACACAACCGCCCAAGCTGTGGTCCACTTGGTCCGCCGGTACCCGTCAGCTACCACAGGAGTCCCCTGAGCCAACCAGGCTTGATAGGACTCCCTTACTTCCACTGTCCACCACTGGGTTTGGGTGTTGCCATCACGACAGGCTTTACGGCCACAGCTCCGAGTAGCAGCGTCTACCATGGAGGTGGAGAACATGGTCCACTTGGACTCAATATTTCCAGCCTTCCTTGGGATCTGGTTGAAGCTCTGCGGGAGGTGGGAGTTGAAGATCTCTCTGACAGGGAACTCTGCCAAAAGTTCCCAACAAAAACCTCACAGTACATTTTGGCCTGCCAAGTCTGTCCACAGAAGTCCAATAACAGAACACTGCTCGGGTTCAGATCAGGGCCTTCCTCCCAATTACGCTCAGTGAGGTGTCACCTCCCATGTTTGTGTTTCTGGGTATTGGGTTGCTGAGGCCCCTGCCTTTGACTGCCACACAATCCACATAGCACCGGCCCCTTACGGTTCCTCCTGCAGGTGGTAGGCCCACGGGAGTAAAATTCATTTTAAATATCTGGTTTTGGAGGTATCAATATTTTAGTATTAATACGCACAACACTACTCAATGGCCATATCACATGGAATGTGACAACTGGTATACAAGACAGCACGTGAGTGTCATTGTTTGCCTGCTGTATGGGGCGGCAGTATCTCAGTGGGTAGAGCGGTCGTCCTCCAACCGGAAGGTAGGCGGTTCGATTCCCGCTCTCCCCACGTTGTGTTCTTGGGCAAGACACTTAACCCACCTTGCCTCCAGTGGCTGTAACACTGATAATTACATTAGAACAATGTAAGTCACTTTGGATAAAAGTGTCAGCAAAATGAATAAATGTAAATGTATGGGCTGCACATCACAGAAAAAAAAAAAACCCTGCAAACCAAAAACTTTGTCCTAAGTCCATTGAAAATCAGATATGTTCAGGATTTATTCCGATCCCGGTCTTTTAATACATCTATGACAGGGACTAACAAATCATTTCGTACATGGACCCCAAGATCTGAGGCTTGTAGCTAATTATCGCCATAGAGTTGTAGCAAACCAGGTTCTCTAATGAGAAGGAAAGAAAGAAGAAACTTGTCATCTGTACAAAAACATCACAATAGACCACTCTTAAGCACATGCAACAGCTCCTCAGTAATTTTTCATTCAGTATTGTCTGGTTGCGATCCAAGGCGAATAATCATGTCGGGGTTGGCCTTAATTTATGCATGCAGCATCATTAAACGGCCAATGAGCCTTTCAGTGAACGCACTTAATATACTTGCTGATCCACTGAAAGATAGAATTATGGCGATATATGTAAATGTGCCCCTCCAGAAATGAATTGTGAGCAAAAGTATTGTTTTTTAAATAAGATACACAGCCCTGAAGAGAGATGTAAAGCTGAAAAACAAATTGCTATTAAATGCAGTCGTACAGAGAAATCTATAACTCATACATAACAGCCAGGAAGGGAAAATGCAATTCATGATACAACAAATAGAGAATACCATTTGTCACCAGCACTTGTAGTTGATGCAGTGCTACAATTATCCTTATTGAAAACAAAACTTTACAATTAGCCTGATATTTTAAAACCATTTCAACTCCCCTGACTGTATTTTTATTAGGCGACTGTGAAATGATGTACCAGCAAAGCAAAAATTTAGTGAGCCCATATCCACTCTTCTTCAGGGCACTAATTCAACAAAATAAGAATTCTAGTGAACGTCATGGATTTGTGCCAAAGCCAGAAAGAGGAATGTGTGATGGGCTCTGTAGGCTGATTCTTTTATTAAATGTAGCATCATTTAATTTTGATTCCCACCACCCTCTACAGCTCAAGCTGGGAGTCATCAGGACTCTTCAGCACATAGCACAAGAGGTACCCACAACCTCAGAAGGTAAACATAAAGAAGAACAACACATGTGTGAAGCCTTAAGAGACTGTGGGTACTCCAGATCAGGGGGGCTCACACTTTTTCAGCACGCGAGCTACTTATAAAAATGACCAAGTCAAATATATTTATTTATTTATATTTATTTACAAATATATTAAGGATTCTTAACTGTACAATGTATGTTGATGTACCATGCAAACCGTAATACTGCACAACAGAACATAATTAACTATGTTCAATTATTGTCATTACCTGAGTTTACGCTGATGACTTGCACTGAATTGAATCAGCCAGGGATATAGGGCATAGTCCGGACAGTAGCTGCTGACAGATGAGGCAAACGCACTTTGAAAACGTCATCGTAAAAAAAAGTCCTCCTCCCATTCCATATGAAAGCGATAATTTTTTGTCTTCTTACTTGGTCCAGTTCCCTCACTCATTTTATACCCTTTCTTTAGTTTAAGAGAAAAAAAAACGAGGTTTAAAAGTTGTTGGTAAGTCGCTAAAGCGCGTTAGTTTTGCTGCACTTAGCGCCATTGTTTGCTCATGCGCAGGATTTTCTACAAACACAACATTCCAGTCCACTTTAAACCAGGGAATACTTTGCGTCAAAAACTGGTCCATCCTAAAGACAAGACCCCCACAAACAGAGTAATGTAGTTTATGCAGTTCAGTTCAGTGAAGAGTGCAGTGACAGTTATGTCGGTAAAACCAAAAACAACAGCTTCACAAGAGGATGTATCAGCACAGAAGAGCCAATCCTGGAGGACCTGAGTCTGCAGTCCACCTCCACCTCAAAGAGAAAGGACATTCCTTTGAGGACAGCAATGTTCGAATTCTGGCCAGAGAGGCCAGATAGTTTGAGAGAGGGGTGAAGGAAGCAATTTCTGGGAAAATGGAAAAGCCCTCGTTGAACAGAGGAGGTGGCCTCTGATTCATGTTACCTAGTATTTATAACAGTGTTTTAAAACCTAAAACAAAAGAGTTGCACCCTAGAACAACAAACACAGCACCTGAATGGAGCAGTGGCACAAACCACTCTCCTGAGCCTTAACGACTCTCACATCAGAAGTCACACTTCCCTTTCATGGCCAAACACCATGAGTCCAGAACAGCCTGGTCCATCAGGTTTGGTTTCAGGGAATACTCCTCCCTCTAGAGATATAAGCTCAGTTCTCTTAGCAGAATTGAAAAAGTCTCTGGTATAAGAGACGAAACGTCTCCACTTTGAAAACCTAGTCCAGATGCCTTTGCTTTAACCTTTTCTTCAAGATGACCTGGGTGACGGAGAACCTTCACAGACATCAGCTGATGCAGGAGAAGAGCAAACTCCATCATGAAGGATCCATACCACCCAGCACACAAACTGTTCACACATCTCCTCCTAGGCAGAGGGCTACGCAGCCAGAACAAGGCCAAAACAGGGTCTCTTCCCAGAAGCTATAAGTCTGATCAACTCTTCAACATTGCCCCACTGTATGCTCCTAGATCTGAGGAACAAATCTTGTTTACTCATGTCTTGAGGAACTGACAATAAATAAATCTTTATTTCGTCCACTTTTTCAGACTCCCTTCTTGTGGCGCTCTCTCAGACCAATTGCTCAAAGCAACAGTGAAAGTGATAGCTACTATTCTATATTTACATTCAGATGTTTTCTTACAGGAACACCCTCCTTCCTGCCATCCTGCCTCTGGTGTCAATATGACAGTGACTGATACATGCACATGACATTAAATATTCAAGTTATTGTTTATTGTAAAACGGGTGGGTGGTAAATCCTTGTTTGACTGTTTCTCTGCCAAGACTTCCAGGGAGTAATAAAAGACACACAATGCCAGAAAAAAGCAGTGTTTTTCTGATATCTCTGACCTTAAAAATTCTGCCCTGTGGACAGAAACACCCACTGAACTGTAGTCAACAAGACTTGGAGTATTCCTTAATTATCAGCCTCAAGCACTTTATTTTGAAGATAGCGTTCAAAAGAAGAGGGAAAAACAGTTGGTTGGTGGGTTCTTTTAAATATAGTGAGCACAAAATAACACTGGACTGACTGGACTAAACATGGCTGTGGTGATTGACGCTGCAATACTGTCCTATTCCGTTTGATGGAATTAAATTGTCATGACCTCTCAGATATGGAAATGGAGGCACTGATCTGAGGTTGGCAAATGTCAACATTTTTATATTGGGGGTCCGGGTAAAAGCAAAGTGCACACTACTGTCAGGCCGCACTTCAAAACTTCAGAGTTAAAACTGAACAATGATTAATTACAAATGTATCTTTAAAGGGATGGTTAACGATTATGTAAATGGATGAAATGAGATTCTGAGCTGATGTATTATCTAAAGTAGAAATGCTGCACTACTCCAAACTGTCTTTTCAGAAGAGTCAGGATTTTGGACAAAACAACACCAATTTAAAGTGCACTTTGTACAATCCAAGAGTACACAATTAAACGAAATGGCACTGACCTTTCACACAAGAATGTTTAAAATGTAATCTACAGGAACAGTTAGGAGTAAATCTTATTCCAGAGTTTCTCTGCAGTGACACAAGCGGTGGATACAAACAGAGACAGAGGAGAGACACTAAAACATTCACAAAACATTAGCGCCCTTACAAAATTTACTTTTTTCGAAGCAGCCCGCAACTTTCATTTAATCCAGCTCCAGGTGAACCTGCTGTTTAATGATACTAGCCTTGTTTATGAGCGGACAATGTCTTTTTCTACAGTAATCCTGTTGCACTGAGCTAAAGCAGTGAAATATACATTTGTTTAAAATCTGAATTACTCACGGGTCATTGAGTTATGTGCTAGTCGGCGGCACGGTTAAGTTAAGGTGGCACAGTGGCGAAGTGGTTAGCACGCCTGCCTCACAGCAAGAAGATCCTGGGTTTGATTCCCATCAAGGGCAGGGCCTTTTCTGTGTGGAGTTTACATGTTCTCCTTGTGTCTGCGTAGGTTTCCTCCAGGTACTCCGGTTTCCCTTACCACCAAAAACATGTACAATAGTCTCCCCCTCCAAAGACACATGGGGCCAGGACTCCCCTGCAAAAGACATTTGTAATCTCAGTGGGACTATCCTGGTTAAATAAAAAAATAGTCTGAAAATGAGAATCTCACTTTATGGCTACTAATTTATTGCATTTGGTCCATTATTGTATATTCATTCTATCTGCAGATGGCATAATTAATAAATGGGCCTAGAATTTCCCTATCTGTGCATTTCTAACACAAACGATATGCAAAGAAAACAACAAACGAAGATGACAATCCAGGATATTGTGACAAGTTGTGAGCTCCAAAGAGTGGCTTTTGTTGTGATTGGCTTTAAAACAGGTGATTATTGTTGTATTGTCAAAGAAAAAAAATACTGATTACACATTTCCTTTGCCTCATTTTTGAATAAATAACAAGAGTCTTTCCTCTGTGAATGGTTATGGTATCCACTTTAGAACCCGGTTTCAAAAAATTGCGGATTCAGTCTCCCAAAACGCCGGGTCCGTGTGGACGAAACGCCAATACGATAAAAAATGTATACGTATACAGTGATACGCGTCTCCGTGTGGACGGGCTCTAAGTGTCTTCTTGCCAACATAGTTAGTGTTGTGTTGAGGCTATTGAAAAGTACTGAAAACACACACAAGTTAAACACACCTTAAAATGGGGCCAAACAAAATATGTTTTAAAAAATGTGGTTGATGGATCTCACAACTCAATGTCCATACTCTCAGGACTGAATTACATACAACACATGCTCTTCCAATCACTTTTAATCTTAATATACTGAATTTGGCTGTTGTACTATTGTACTGAATTTAACAAATCTGTAATGTAAAGCTGTTATTCAATCATTATGAAACCATAATTAATCTATAAATCTACATCAGGTACATACAAATAATCCTTCTGCACTTCATACCAAACTTGTTGCTATGTGCAATAAAGCTAAAACTATATAACTAAAGGTCAATGTAAAATTATTTATTTATGCTTTGTTTTGGTGCCCTTTTTCTTTGTGTTACATTTCTTGACCCAGACTACAGACTACCAAAATAAAGTCTGTCTTCAAGATATGTCAATATGACATATATATTTTACGTATTACATAATTGAATAGATATTGATTTTGGTGTTTCTGGTGTTCAAGGTATGATACATGCTTTCAGGTGTTAGAGGTAAGACCAGCCAGCTTTAAAAAGCTCAGCACATAAGAAGAAACAATAGGAAAAAAAAAAATGGTGGAGAGGTCGGTGCACCTGGTTTGGGTGGGGGAGATTGGGTGTCTGAATCCAGTGGGGAGCAGCCACAGTCTAAGTCTATGGTACATAAAGAGTTTAATTTGACAAATTCACATTGTTGAATAGGTTTGTGTGTGATTCAGGGCTGACGTCAGTTTTGTATAAGCATTTGGATGTTTACTTGTCATTTGGTTGTCCAGCAGGTTGGCATACCAAGTACATGCTACTGTGGAGGTTTTCCAACCTTGTCAAAAAAATGTATATATATATATTAATAGTATATTAATAGTAGTAATAATTCCAAGTCAATGTCAAGCTATCTTTTTTCCTCCTTGAGGTTTGTGGAATTCGAAATGCACACCGTCTCTATACATGACTTTAGTGCACGTCATTTACAACAGAGATTCTTTTCACTCCAGTAGATTTTTAATATTTGGTCAACTGGCTTAATTTTGTCAAACCATATTTTAGCCTCAGCAATATTTGCACTAGAATGGGATGCACTTAAAAATCCACTTCCATCATTTTTCCTTGAACAGCTTTAAAGCAGCACTATTTATTCAGGAAGCTCTGAGTAAAATCTGCTCTGCTTTACTTTTTTTTTTCACATAAAATGTACCTGCTAGGATTAAATGCAAAATGTTCCTCTGTCTCCAGAAAATATGATTTGTTTTTTATCAAATATCAACAGGATTTTACTTTTTTGTAAAAATGACAAGCGTTTTTTTCTAGTGGCCTGGTGTGATGACATTATAGAGCAAGAACAGCTAAGCTACAATGGATTGAAGTTTGACTGTTAATTTCCTATAGTTAATAATTACTGTTTGCTCCTAGTCCTGTTCAGGTCATGTCCTTCATGCTAATCCAAACATAGACACAACTAGCCACGGACTAAATCCTGCACTTGGGAAATTGTCATGGGGGGTGTGGGAACGATACCCCTTCTACCACCTTTATTACATGATATAAAATCTCTTTTTATCCTGTACTTTTGTTGCATGTGTGATTTGCTTCATTTTTGCAAGAATTAAACCTGACCATTCATTCTAAATTGTACGCTGTCTCCATCGTCTCTCTCATTAATCTGAACTAAGAAATTCTTATAAAAATTGTAAAAGTAACTTTTATATTCATACAATAAAGTAAAGTAGATGACTTTTTACTGTCATTTATACAAATAAAAAAGTAGGTACATTTTTAAATATTACAAGTTATAAAATTCTACAAAATCCCAAGTCTTTTCAAACTGGGTCTTAACCAAGTTTAAACCCCACTGTACGGTTTCCGTTTCACAGAATGATACCTGTAAAATATATTTGTATTGGATGACTGCCTCATGTCTACCAAATATAAGTTAAAATACAGTAAACAAAACAACAGTAAACAACAGAAAACTGCAGTGACATGTGCTTCGCTCTGAGGGTTCTATGGGTCCTGCTTAAATTAGCACATATCCTACATTTACGAATGGCATTGCAAACAATGCAAGCCCCCCAAGAAAATTTACATACTATAAATACAAAACCCATGAAATGTTATCTCTCTTTATTCTTTTGTCCAGTTAAATGGAAGGTATGCAATTTATTTCCATAATTTAATAGGAATAGAAAAAAACAAAAACACGTGTCTAGGGTTTATGAGCAAAGAAGGGTAACTAATAAGAATTTTCAGCATTTTCAGGCCTATCACATGCTTGCATAGAGAGAAGTAATAAGAGATGAGCCCAATGGCTGACTGGTGGACATTGCTTGTCAATACTGAATCAGTGGCTTTGGTCTGACAATGAACTCAGAGCTAACACTTTAAGGTAAACCAGGGGTGTAGCATGAAATTCTGGGCGCTAGATACAAACCAACTTGGTGGGCACTTATAACATGTTCTGTATACGTAACCTTAAACAATATAACTTTCAAATTTATCCCCGTTTGTACAGTCTAGTTTATGTATCACTATTTTAACTTTATTACTCTGCTGGTTCATAGACTGCCCTGACTGGTATATAACACTGATTTACTCATTTCCTTTTCATCCTAAATTTGTAACTCTGCCTTCTGATTGATTGATTGATCAATACGTTATTCATCCCCACAGAGCAAACCTGTTGATGTAAAACAGGTTGAATTCATTGGCCCGGTCCTGGTTGCCTGTAGGCTGACTTCTCTTTACTTTGTAGCCATATGAATTACATCCACCTCCACACCTGCTTACTGTTGTTGAGTTGCATCCTTGCTTTCAGCTTTCTTTTATAGTTAAAAGTAGCCGTTCTCATACTCCTTTTTAACTGCTATTGTACCTGTTTTTGCTTGGACCTGTCATCAGCTTTGAATGTCTTTTTTTATTGAGAAGGTATTTGATGTCAGATCCAAGGTTTGTTGTTAAAATAGCAATAGCATTTCCTGTAGATCCAACAGTATTTTCCAGTCTGCACAGTCAAAGCAGTGAATGACCGTGTAGTTACAAGCTGGGTCAGTACGCAGGGTTTGTAAATAGGATGTAAGTGTAACATGTTATAGTCAGATTTTCCCAGTGGTGGTAAAACTGAGACAATGTTGGCATCTTTGACATTTACATAACACAAGTCCAGTGTTTTATTATTCCTCGTCAACATATTGAACAAATCCAGTTATGGGTGGGGTGATGTTCACATGATTTAAATGATCAGAAATAACAAAGAGAGTGTTGTATCTGTAATCTCACTACACTCTCGTGTATGACGTTACACACGACTGCAGGCTCAGCTCTCGGAGGGATGTAAACAATGATGGAAACTATGTGGCAGAACTCCCTCGGTACATAGAAAGGACCAACCGTCAGGAGTTTCATGTCCCTGCAAAGGACTTTTTCCTTCACAGTTATATGTACGGTGTGACCAAGCCTCTCCCATGGAACCTCTTAAACGGTCCTCGTGTAAGGCCGCCGCCATACGGCAATTTACAGTGAAATACAGCGATATACCGCCATCCACCAGAGGGCAGGCTCCAAAAGCGGAAATATAAGGAGAAACCCAATGGCGACTTTACAAGAGTTAAAATCATGTTTACAGCCTGGTACAAAAGATGGCTCCGGTCTCTAGAACTAATTTTTTACTACCTGACGACTTAATTTGATTAATATGTCCGTTTATGCTATCTGAAAACTATTGTATTCAATATCGATGAATAGGGGACCAATGGGCGGATTACATCCATTTTTTTTACAATCTATGGGTGTGACACCATAGATTGTTCACAAACAGTGAAAGTCCCCCTTCTTTACTTCTCCCACTCACTCTCATGTCTCTATCGACACGTACCATAGTGAATCCTGACTGTTCCACACTGGAGTCAGCAATAGTATCTGTAAGCCACGTCTCGGTCAAGCAAATAAAACTGCACTCACAATAAGTCCAGTGGTTTTTTAGAAGTGCCTCCAACTCTTGACACTTATAGGAAAAGAGTTTACATTCCCAATTATGATCGATGGAAGAAAGGGCTTGTATCTTCACTTTTTTGTCTTTAGCTTAGAACCAGCATGACATCCGTAAAAAAGGTTTCTTTAACTCCCTCGGTATTGGACACTTAACACCGGTTTGTCTCAGCTTCGAAAGATCTTCTCTCTTATACACTCTTTTACACATAGTTAGCACACAAAGAATCAACTTAACAAGGACAAACTCAAGAGCTGCAAGGCGAGCTGCCTCTGTCACATGGCACACCACACACTAAATGCAATTGTTACACAAAAAGGCTTTTTTTTTAGCCAGCACAGTTCCAATCGTTCCATTTTTAAGCCACCTGTTCCGTGTCCTGGAGAATATCTGCAAAAATGCCAAAATGTCCCAGTTTTCCCTTTTTCCTCTCCCATTTAAGTTCATGTTCATTTAGGTGTTTAAGCGTGAGGCTATTGCTAAGCGTCCCTTCTCCAGTTTCAGTCCGTTATCAAGCCTAAAAGAAAGTCGCCATTTACTAATGAGCTTAATGAACAATACAACTGTTTGTTTTTAGAAAAGCACATGTTTGTTACATGTTAATAGAATAAAAAATGTTACTCCATGCAATCCGTTTTTCTGGTGGTGTATTGATTTTGCACAGCACTTTTCATTAAGCATTTTCCGCTAAGGTGCTGTCCTTTGATTTGCGTATATAAAATTACAGTGTCCCAGTTTTGAGGTTTTAAAATCTGTTAAAGTCATCTACATAAGCTCACCTTGTCTCAGACCCTCAGTGCTTTTATCTGGACATGATAGAGGACCTGCTGCTGCTGCTGTGACTTGTCTGAAACTAAAGAGGCTATAAGGTTTATAAGTCATAGCAGATCTAAGAACCATTTTTACCTTCATAAATAGTTTTTGAAGTCCTTACGATGGTTAATTGGGTTGTAGTGGTGTGTTTGAAGTGCATTTTATCCCCCTCTGGTGCATCTAAGCTAAAAACTTGCAAGTTGAGCTGCCACCGACCCGATGCAAGTCTTGGGTCATGATCACGTTCACGCGAGAGTGACAAATTACTTTATGGTAATTAAATATACACATAACAACCTGCCGCAGTGCAAATTGGTGCTTTCACTAAGATTATACCAAAGTGGCAGTCCGAAGAGGGTTGTTGTGTCACGACAGTGTTATTCACTAAAGGAAGCTGTAGGGGAGCTTTGCAAATCTTACTTAGTACTGTTTTAAGCGACTAAACTCTATCTATACTCATAAAAGTATGATATTGTTGTGGGGTGAAGGATGCAGTTTGCACAGTGAGGGAAATAATTTTTCAGGGAATGCAACTTTGATGGCAATGCACTTTTTGGGCAATTTTGTTTTTGACAGAGTTCAACATTTTACTTCATATTCTATAAAACACAAATATAGTCCTGTCACCTGTCACCAACTCCTCTGCGTGATGTAAAAATGTGAAGCGTACAGTGTCCATGCAGGCTACACTGGACTCATAGTTCCCCTAGATCATCACAAAATGTGGCCGATTCATTTCACTCTTTATTCTTTTGATCCCTCACATTTACCATCAAAGGCTGATCCCGCTGTGGGCTATCATCAGCCAGCAGCTGCAATAAAAACCGCTCATAAGCGCGTGGCTGCGGCGTGGATCGGGGGCACAGGGGGTAACTGGCCTGTGAAATAGACTCCACTCCGCTGATGGACACTTGAAAGCGCTCGGTTGCTTACTTGTCAGTCAAAAGCGCCAGACCCCGCCCCCGCATCACTACCAAATCCCCCTCCGAATAAATATGAATCTAAATAGAGTGGAAAATGCGTTTTAGCTCTACAGAGATGGCCCAAAGTGTTGGAGGCTATTTCTTTCCCCCGCGGAGCTGTGGTGGTGCACGGTGCCATGCCTCCTCTGCTGAAAGGTGGGAGGGGTTATAGTGACGCTTCTAACCAATGGGCACCGGGCTTTCTCTGGACCGAGCGCAGCATCTCTCTTCACAACGGCACTTTTGCGCCAGACAAGTAGGACGTTCTCTCTGTCAGCACCCGGGAAGAACTCGCAGGGAATTTACTGAGCTGTTATTTTGGCAATCGAGACTCTTCACGTTTGAGTTCCTGTTCGCAAAGATGAACGTTGGCTGCGTCATCCTGGCTTGCACCTTACTTGTGGGCGCTTCCTCGGTAAGACTGGAGTTAATTTCCTCCCCGTCTTGTTGGATGAGTGTAGTGCTGCACTGCTGTAGTTGCACGGTGCTTTTGCTGCGCGCTGAAGGAACCCCAAAGTGCTGATCAAAAGCAAAAAATAAATAAATAAAAACTCCGTTTGGATGCAGTGTGCAAATAAATAGCATGACGCGCAGAAAGTGGACCGTCTTCGTTGCCTTTTCCCCCCAACACTAGTTTAAAAAAGTCCCCTCGTATCGTTAAGAATCAGGGGTGCGTTGATGCAGAGAGCTTTCCGATGTCTCACATCACACTTGTCATCTCCTCCTGGGGGTTACGTCTCAGATTGCAATGAAGTTTGAGCTCAAATCCCGTTTAATGAGCGCGTCTCGAGAAGCCAATTACAAAGAGCTTATCATACTTTTGTTTAATACAGGCAATAATGCACGCTGAGCCAGACTTTGTGGAAGGGTGAGAAAGACGTGAGTTTTTTTTTTTTTTTTCCCGTTGTGGCTGGCAGTCCTATTTGTGTCTGAGAAAGGGCTTTGATATAATGACTGAAGCTGGAGTTTCTTGCTCTGGAGACAAGGATACAAAAGCCCACAGGATATTCTGTGGCCAACACTGATTTATAGGCTTCCTTCTCTGCTCTGTCTTTTCAAATGCACATCATCTTTCTTTCTTTCTTTCCTTGTGTGTGATTCTCCCACACTTTGCTCTGCAGCTTACAATTAGCTCAGTGTGGTCATGAGCATTATTTAGTGTTAGTGTCAGATTAGATTGCAGGGCAGTTCTGGTGAGAATGAGCGTGGCTTTTGTTCAGATGTCAGTGCTGGTAGCCGGTGTGTAGTGAAGCTGAGCAGGTGCTTTAGTCTCCACATGAGGATTTGCACTCGACACAGTTTCGAGTCAGGGGTTTATTGGCCAAAACAGAGATTTTCTTTATTTGGAGACTCATGGAGTATTCGGAGGCTCCCACAAATCGGTCACTAGTGTTTTTAAGGGTCTGTACAAAGACTGGATAAGAGTGGCAATTAAAAGTGCAATCAATATAAAACAATTAGACAATAAGAATTTAAAAAATACATACCAATCTAAGGTATTCAAGAACTTCATCATTCAACCGTAACAGTTCTGTGGATTACATTTGAAGTTGCAAATTTTGGTTAAGATGGGTTAAATATGTGTATATCTGTAACTCTGTATCTGTCAGCTTAACTAAGGAGCAATGAATTATTTTCAGTATATGTAACTGTACTCATCGATGAATGCAGTTTGCTTTAGGAGATTTTTAAGATGTCTATGTCCAGCTTCTCTCCTCTCGATGTAAAATGTGAGACATAATGCTGCGTCCATGTGGACCTTTACAAGCTCAAAGAAATGCACTAAACCTCCGCTAAAGTTCAAATCTGAAGGTCCCCTTTAACTTGAGGTAGAAAATTGGTGCCCAACATGACTTGTTGTAAATGGTAAAGCATTTATATAGTGCTTTTTTGCACCCTTCTCTGGCAGCCAAAGTGCTTTACACTTAATGTAATTGTAATTAAAACAAGACAATGCTAGCCATATTAAACACTAATAAATCATTTCAAACCGAGCATCCAGTCAACCCGGTTCTCGACTCACTATTCGAAAGATACACAGTTGGTCTTCAGCATGATTTTTATTTTACCACATTCAAATTGCTGCTGGTTTTGAGCCCAATGCCTAACTTGTCCTTGCCACGCACCTCTCCACTCACTGCTCTCAGCGGAGATCACAGCAGCAGGAGCTGTGCGCAGTCAAAGACTGTGTCCGAATCAACAAACTAATCTGTGCACAATTATTAGGCAAGTTGTATTTTTGAGGATTAATTTTGTTATTGTACAACTACAGTGCTCCTGGTCAATCCAAAATGTTAACAAACCCTCAAACCTGAACATTTAAGTGGTAAAAGTGAAGTTATGGCTTTCTTAAGAGAATACTGTATCTACATGTACACCATTGTTAGGCAACTATTAGTGTGCAGAACTGTGCAACTAAATGAAAAACAAAGATTTTTCAATCATACTTGTTTATTTTCACCTGTTAAAGTGAGAATAATAAAAAAAACTCTAAATTTACAAATAAACATTTCTGAAAAAAAAAAAAAAAATTAAAAAACTCTGTGACCAATATGGCCACCCTTACATTTACATTTACATTTAGTCATTTAGCAGACGCTTTTATCCAAAGCGACTTACAAGTGAGGATAACAATGGAAGCAATTTTAACAACACAAGGTACAAAAAGCATAAGTGCACAAAAAACTAGTCAGTTTAAACCCAGCGCAGTATACAATGCTAAGGGTAAGAGAATTTTTTTTTTTTTTTAGAAAGGAATCGATAGAAAGGAAGTAGGACTCAGTGTTTGTCAGTCAGGTGTTGACGGAAGAGATGTGTTTTCAGGTGTTTTTTAAAGATGGCTACAGAATCTGCTGATCTTGTAGCAGCAGGTAGATCATTCCACCAATGTGGAACAGATCCAGAGAAGGTACGTGAGAGTGATTTTGTACCTTTTGGGACGGTACCACCAGGCGTTGTTCATTTGCAGGCGCGGGGATCTGGTAGGAACGTAGGTCTGTATTAGTGAGTGGAGATATGGGGGTGCAGAACCAGAGGTGGTCTTGTAGGCCAAGAGCATAGCTTTGAACTTGATGCGGGCGTCAACCGGGAGCCAATGTAACCTAATGAATAGAGGAGATACGTGCGCTCTCTTCGGTTCATTAAAGACCACTCTTGCCGCTGCATTCTGGATCAGCTGCAGAGGTTTGGTTGTGCAGGCGGGGAGTCCAGCCAGTAGGGCATTGCAATAGTCCAGTTTGGACAAGACAAGAGCCTGGACTAGAATTTGCGCAGAGTGCTCTGATAGGAAAGGTCTAATTTTTCTAATGTTGTAGAGGATGAATCTACAGGACCGGGTGGTGCTGGCGACATGACTTGTGAAGTTTAGCTGATCATCAATTACCACTCCCAGATTTCTTTTCGATAACAGTCACAAGCCTTCCATTCATTTAGTCAGTCAGTTTCTTGATCTGGTCAGAATCAACTTTTTGTGCAGCCACAACCACAGCCTCCCAGACACTGTTCAGAGAGGTGTACTGTTTACCTTCACTGTAAATGTCCTGCTTAAGAAGGGTCCAGAAGTTCTCTGGCCAGCCACACAGTGGAGAACTTTGATGCATGTGATGGAGCGTTGTCTTGCATAAAAATCAAAGTCTTCTTGAAAGATGCAGACTTTTTCCTGGACCACTGCTTGAAGAAAGTGTCTTCTAAAAATTGGCAGTAGGTCTGAGAGTTCATTTTGAGTCCATTTTCAACACGAAAAGGTCCAACCAGCTCATCTTTAATAATACCTGCCCAGACCAGTACCCCACCTCCATCTTGCTGGTGTCTGAGTCGAAGTGGAGCTCTGTGTCCGTTACTGATCCAAACACAGGCCCATCCATCTGGTCCGTCAAGAGTCACTCTCATCTCATCAGTCACAAAACCTTTGAAAAATCTGTCTCCAGATGTTTCTCGGCCCATTCTTGACATTTCAACTTATGTGTCTTGTTCAGAGGTCTTTCTTACCTTGGTCATGTATCTGAGAACTGAACACCTCGTACTTCTTGACACTCCAGGTTGCAGTTGTGGAATATGGCAGCACTGGAGGATAATGGGTTCCTGGTGGTTTCACTTTTGATTCTCTGCAATTCTTTGGCGGTTAATTTGCATATTTTCTTGATCTCCTCCCTCGTTACACAAATACACATCACCTGATATGCATTAAATCCAATAAAGATTCAAGTTTATACTTGCCTAATACTGTAATTGTGCACACAGTGTCTAGTGCACTATATTGTATAGTGAGTATAGTAGTGCCATTTCATAGTGGTGTTTAAATGTCTAATGTTTGAAATGTAGTGCACAAAGTAAAACAGAGATATAAACATTTCTATAGCTTAAAAGTAAAAACAAAACACATTTATTTTGATATTGAAAACTTGAAGATATATTTTATATTATAGCACTGTCTAAAAACCATAAATAACCATAATAACTTCCAGGTGGATTTTTATATCAAGACATGCCCTTCTACAAATGTCTCTCAAAAATCTGTCCTGAAAAAAGAAAATTCTGTCCAGGACAGACAAAGATTCACATTTAAATGTCATAAACTTAAAATGTTACTAAATACACAAACCCTAGAAAAATAATCTAAAATAGTTATCATTTATTATTGAAAGTGCTCTCACAAACATAAATGCAGATATCAAACATTCTTAATAGCTTGAAAATGCTGGAAACATGGAGAACTATATTACATGTTTTGGTTTTGAAATAATTGCGAGGCTAGACATTACAAGAAGCATACACACTGAATACGTTGGTTCTGTGTCGCCTTGTCCCTCCCGCACATTTTCCTGGAAGGGGCTGACTTACAATCAACTGCACTGAATGCATTTCTGTGATCATTTTATGAGAGAACATACAAGTGTGCTCGCCTTCCCTGTAATTGTCACTCACAACTCTGGTCGGAGGACAAACTTTCCTCTTTCAAATGACACCTACCCCTTTGGTTTATTTTTATTCTCATCCAACTCATCCATCTTGGAAAAAATCCTCACAGGCCTGACGTAAATTCATAGACTTTTTTCAATCCTAATAGTTTTTGTGTGTTTTCTGCTCTTTTGTCATGCAAATTCATTTCTGTGGTTTTCAAGCGGAAATGCTAAATGAAAAACGTTACAGTTCAAAGTTCACATGGCTCAATTGAACAAAAAAACAAAAAAATTTTGTGAGTTTTGCGCAATTATCACTACTTCCAGTAAAACAAAAACATATAGGAAAACAAAAAAAAAAATGCATTTTGTAAATCCCAGGAGAACATGAATGCAGCATAATACCAGGTACAAATTCCCATCATTTTGCTGGAGCCAAGAGGTCATTTACACCCGAGTGTGAATAGCATCTTTGGAATTAAACTCAGTGCCACTGCTCCAGACGGCGAGGTTCAGTAGGAGTGTAAAAACACTGGGCTCACTTCTTGACCCAGGAACCACCAGTCAATTTGCCAATGCTTAACAGGCTGTTCCTTTTCCTCAGGGGAGTAAGGCAGGCCAGCTCCTAAAGCCTCCATGTCGACCAGGCTTCTCCCAGAACTTCTACACGGTGATTGTCCCCAGAGATGTTTTGCACGGACAGAGCATTCTCAAAGGTAAGTCTCAAAACCACTACTTCACTGCTGCTGTTCATTGTGTCAGCTGTCTATGAGCACAATGAGGAGGACTAGGTGGCTCTGTAAAAATGCCTTGTGATTATGGTTGTGTGCTTGATGAAAATAACACATTTGACGTTTCTTGCTGTCACTAATGGCACCATTTAGGCTCTGAATGCACAGTTGCAATAATTGTCTTGGTTTCATTCACAGTTTTTTGACTTGCTGAACTTCTGTTCTGTTACTTGGTCTAAACAAAGCATTTGGCTCAGACAACAGAATAAGCCTGCTATGCCAGAGCCCTAAACTCCTTTGTACATTTAATATATGCATTTCTTTACACATGAAGTATGTAAAGTATGTTAGGATTAGGAGCTGTATGCATTGTCACTATGGCTGTGAGACATACACATCTTTATGTTGGAGACAGGCATGTGCAAAAAAGCCATCTTTGGAATGTAATTAAATGATCCCAAGCTTCCCACGTGTTAGGAAAAGTTGACGAGTGTTGAGAACGCAGTTGTGTTTCTTTTATAGGCCCATATTTAGAGGGGAATACTCTAAATAAGGTGTACTGCACCAATGGGGATATCTCTGTTTAATATTAAGTACATGTTATGAAGCCAGCACCATTTACACTATGGCATATTTAAGTGTCATTTTGTGCCAATCTGAAACTCCTCGTTAGCATTCTCCATCAGCTACACACTTGTTTCGCTAAATGAACATCCCCCTCTTTTTCTTAATTTTCTTCATTCAGACACTTTCTTCCATCTAGGTACTTCAATACACCCACTTTCATTATATTTCTTAACATTATTACCATTTCCCCGCCCCTCAAGCCATGTTGACCTCTTGACTTGTAAAATGTATCACTTTTCTTTATGCTGCAATGATGTAACTAAGACCAGCGTCTTAAGTCCATTCTTGCTTTGGCTTGCTTCGTGGTATTGTCTTCGGAGTATGCTCATATTTAGGTTTATATTAGAGTTTTGTTTTGTTTGTAAATGTAAGTCTGTTACTTTTGAGTGTTGTTTTTGTCACTGTTCCATGTTGCTACTTGTTACATGCTTTCGTCACTTTTTAGCATTGTTTTCCTTTTACCATTTAGTCCCTTTCAATCAACATTTATTCATCTTTACTTCATTTCAGTGCTTTGTCTTGACACAATGTCTTCATAGTGTTGTCATGCAGCAAATAGACTGTAAAATGATCTCCCAGAAAGTGTGAGAACCCTGGGCACATTCAGATGACAGTGCAAGTTCCGCTGTCATGTCACAGCAGCATGGGGGTGTAATGGAGTCGGCGCAAGACTTTGACATGATTAATGAACATCTAAATTATGCTGAATACAGCATAATGTAGCACACAATGTGTCATGTTTGCTACAGAAAAGCTCAAATTATAACATTCCCATGCTCCATTGTTGTACATTTCCCAGCGCTACTGTTTTGTTTTGAAGAGGGATTCAATTGTGTTTTCAATCGCTACATTTCTTTTAAGCACAGTTATAAAGGCTGCCATGTGAAATATTACTCCTGCTTCTTTCTCGATGGATCTCTGCTATGAATAATTTCAGCTGCATCTATTTGCATGATTGAGAGATAAACAAAAGGCATATGTTTGACATTTAATCATCTGATGATGATGATGTTAATGTGTACACTTTAGAGTTAATTCCACCTTATGGACAGTTTCTTGCAGATTGCCTCTTTGGTATGGCCAGTTATGACCTGGTATGACATTTGGCTTTTTATTACAAAAACAAGCTTGAAATTGAAATAAGCTTTGTATTTTACCTTTTGTGTTCATGGAGGTTATAAACGGACTGCAGTGTCTAGCTCTACCCTAAGTTGAAGGATCACTGTCCCTAACCAAACTGCAAGGTTTTTTTTTTTGGTACCTTTTTTGGCACTTTCACCTTTTTTCTAACTTTCTTTAAAATACAAATGAATATGTAAACTTGCCAAACTGTAACTCTATTGTACAACTGGTCTGCTTTTGACAAGGTGTCCTTTTGACATTTGGTCAAACCTGTCTACAAGGCAGAACCCCTGTACAGTTATTGTATGTCTGTGGAGCTTTTCAGTCATCCCAGACATATTCAAGAAAAAGGTTTGAACTTTGTCAATTCTGTAAATTCAGAATTGACAAAGTCCCTTGGATGAGGGACAGAACGTTGTCCTCTCTAAACCTAGGTCCAGATGCCTTTTTTTTTTTTTTTTAAACCTTTTTCTTCCACATTGTAGATATTAGACAACTGATCTCCTTGAGCTTGGGTCAGAGTTTGGTGGATATTAGAGAAGTCACCAAGTGTTTGCTCCAGAGGAAGTGTGTTGGGTTTTCCATGCTAAGAAATAAAAAAAAAATGCAAATTAGAATGAAAAAAAGATACATAGATTAAAATAGACTCCAGTGTATTTACAAATACATATATAAGTATTATTTTATGCATTGGACTTGGACTCTGACTTGTGCTATAATTTAAGATGACATTACTTGGCCTCGACTTGATTTTATTTTTTTGGGTGACTTGGACTCGGACTTGCTCTTTAAGTGTTTAAGACTCGACTCGGGCTTGACTCAAAACTGGTGACTTGACTCTAACAGTGAAAGTGCCCCAACTCTGAATAGGCTCATACCAGTGTCCTTCACAAACTGCACTGCTTTACATAATGTTAAGATGCGGTGGATATGAAAATACATCAACAACAAACTGAGGGTACATTTTACTTTTTTCTTTGTTGATTTCCATTCAATTGCCATTTTTTTTGCATGTCTATTGAGTACCTAAGACCATCCTCTGAAATGCACTGAAAGGTAACAGGTGATGTGGACATTTACTACACTGTAGAATGGGCCCATTTCAGTAATCCATGCACAATTCTTCACCCTTTTTTCTTATGAGTGGAGGGAGTTCTTTTCGTCCTAAAATGTGTGTCGATAGAAATGCCTTCGCTGTAAACTATGAGCTGCCCTACCCACTTGCAGCAGCAACATGACGCCAGTGTACAATAAGTCCAGCTCTCCCCTGTGTGTCCAGTGTTACGTGTGATACCAAAGGAAGATGAAATCGCTTTCCCAGCTGCTGGTATGATTGAATGCTGGTGAATAATTCTGGAGGTTATTTTGCTATTTACCAGGCTGACAAGGACAGTGCAGCTGGTCAGTGGGGCGTGAGTTCGCCTTTAGGGGATCAGGGGGCTCAAGGTTTCAGCCTGTTTGGAATTGGAGTGAGGTGTCCTTACACAGCAAAACCATCCTCATACAATGTGATTGATTTGAATGGAAGACATGTATGTTGGGACCTTTCTGCGCTCTGTGTTGTCCCAAGAGAGGACCACACACAAAACAAGGACAGTGGTGTCCGCTATGGAAATAGTTGGACATTATATCAGGATGACACAGTGTAGTCACATACAATGTAGGACATGCTGCATTTTGTATCCTCTAGTCCTAGGATGTGGGTGTTTGACAAGAACAAGGCAGACTTTGTTTGATATAAAGTTGACATTTTGAGTTCTCCCATTCCACAAATATGATGAAATCATGTTGGCCAATCTGTGGAATGCCATATGTCTAGCTCGAGGTCTCCAACCTTTTCCCTCAGAGAGCTACTTTTACAAAATGAAAACGGCAGAGAGCTACTCGTGTTTGTAACATTTATTCTCATAGTTTATTTCAACACAAACCAAACTTATTTCGTTTTTGCCGGAACATTAACCGTGAACTTTTCCAACATGTTGGTATCCACAACTTACCTTTGGCTTCAAACATAAAAAAATAACATTTAGTTCACCTGCATGTGCATTTTGTATATGTATATGCATTTCTTCCCTGTGTATCTCACACTTTAAAATGAAAACATAAATGCTGTCAAAACTAAACAATGCACTTATAAATGCACAGATACTGGCACTGATGGAGTCAACAAGAGAGGTGTAGCCTCAGGTTTATTCTTATAAACTTGTTTAAATGTTCATTTGTCAGTCTGCTACTGGTCTTACTTTTATGGTTGCCTAAATCTTGCAAATTCTGCCTTTGTGTTTTCCCAGTTATTAAAATGCATCCAAATGCTTCATTTCCAACTGTAACTCACTTTTGTTTTGGCACACTCCTTTCTCCTTCTCCTCTCCCTCTGTCCTGTTCAGTGCACATGTGAATGAGCACACCCCCGCCCCTCTATGATCCTGGTCTGTCCTCACATGATTGGTTACACAGCAGCATGTGACATTCAGTCAACTCACTGCAGGGATCACCTGTAGCGCAGAGATCATTCTGCCTGGTATTACTTTACAAAAATAAAACTACTCACATCATTTACTTAAAAGATCCGGCTCGTTAAGTCTTTGGTGAGCTACTTGCAAAGTGGTTGGCAACGTGTTGGAGTCCCCTGGTCTAGCGCTACAGTCCTGGTGATCCAGTAGAACATTACCTAAAGAGGGACACTACAGATCAGTTCATTTGGTATTTGTAAATGCTTAAAAATGCAACAGTTTTTTTGCATTCATTTATAAATATTACGTGTCATAACTGACTATGCAGAATGATGCATGTCTCACTGTGCAATTACAGACATCAAGTACATTGTAGGTAAGTACATTGTTTTTAGGTAGGTTAGCCAACGCCAACTGGAGTACTGTTCAAGAGAGAAAAAAAAAGAGTCTGGTCAAGGTTGATTTGGAAAGGAAGCTTGTTTGTTCACCTAGCCATAGCTAACTATGTAAGAATATTATAGGTGTAAAGGTCATCAGCAAGGTTCTCTAATATTCTGTAATTTGGACTGTAGTGTCAAAACTGATCTCTCAGTCTTTGCCACTATTGTATGGAATAAGTCATGAACGCAACACCAGCTCAATGCCATAGACTCTTTATTGTTCACAACCAACACAATAAACGACCCGAGTAGACTTCCCCAGCTCTACTAATGTTTGAACATTAGACATAAGCTTTTATACAGTTTTGATAAGACAGTACAGTAATAACTCTTCCTGTAAAGCTTTGAAGTTCATTCTTAACTTTCTGATATCATCCTGTAAGGCCCGGGAGATCTCCTCATTAACTCTCTGATGTCATTTCTGTGAGGCCTTGAGGACTCCTCCTCCCTGGGCCTCCTTTCCTCTGTAACCTTCGGTAACAGGCACCTGTGTCTTTATCTAGACCTTCCCTGTGTGTGTGTATTAAACTTACTCTCTGACATTATGTTTTCTTCTTTTATATTCATATGTTTGTAGATGTATTAATATAACATTGCATTAATATGATTATAAACCATGCGTAAGTATACCATAACGCACATAACATAAAAATATTACACCACAGGACACGGTTTGATACTGCATTAAGACTATCACATATCACGTTATATCACGTATAACATATGACTATCAATTTGAAGGGAAAATGTGCATTTTTGCCACAATTTATGCCATTGACTACATTTAAACATTGCCCCATGCGACAGGGGCGTAGGTGTACTAACCTTGGTGGAAACAAGGGTTTCATCTTGGACAACAGCATAGGGTTTATGGGGCAAAACTACTCATTCGTCAGAACAGATAAAACAGTGCTTTCCTTATTCATGTCATCATATTGAGATGCCACGACTAAGCTTTTGATCAGAAAACACATATCCTAGTTATTATTAAAATATGTAGCTTCAAGGTTGTGTTGATGCTTCCCAACATGAACCAGAATAAGTCATCTCTCATAAATACTCCACATATGGAACTCTTGAGTGAGGGGGCATGTAACCATCTTGTTAGAAAACCTTGCCAAATCAAAACCTTTTTTCCAAGACACCACTGTATGAGTTTTGTAAAAAAGTGTTGATGACAGTTCCATGTGTGCAAGTGTGCAGCAGGGAGGTTACTGTCCCTTATGTGCATTTTCTGAAAACTCTATACAGTGTTGTTTTAAGGCGCACATATCTTTTAAAAACAAGTGTTCAATTAACTCATTTTTGTCTGTTTTCTCTGTTTTTAGACTTTCATGTTCTTTCATTCATTCACTACCGCTTAGTCCCGTTAGGGGTCTGGACTTGGAGCCTATCCCAGCAGCTTTGGGCCTGAGGCGGGGTACACACTGGACAGTGGCCAGTTAGTTGCAGGGCTAACATTTAGAGACAGACAGTGACAGACAACCATTCACTCTCATATTCATTCACTAGGGACACTTTAGAGTTGCCAATTAACCTATACATACATGTCTTTGGACGGTGGGAGGAAGCCGGAGACTATCCTAGACTTTTATGTGCAATGCTATAATAATGGTTAGTTTCAATGCATTGACACTGTATACATTAATTCCTAAGTAGACAAGTACTTAAACAAGAAAACAATGTTAGTGGCATAGGACATCTTTTATTTATTATTAATGCAACCCAAGACACATTCCCAATTATCTCAATTCATGTCTCAGATCTAATCTTTGAGGATGAATGCAGGCTATTTAGAAACTGCAATAATGCTCCCTGTTTGAGAGTCCAATGTAAAAATGGTCCATAAGGCTAAACGTCTTCAAACAACAGAGTAACACATATGCCTTTAAATAATAAAAGTCAACCATAGTTGTATATATATAGGTAATGAGCTTTAACAACGTGTTTGTGTCCCTAGAGGTATACATACTTGGTTAGAAAAAACCCTGCTTTAGTCAGATTAAGCGTATGTCATACATGAGCCACAGCTTTGATCTCGTGTTACCTGTGCGTTCAGATTCCACTTCTCTGTATCATTTTGGCTGCCTTTGTGTTTGCTCTTTGTGGAAGAAAAAAAAAAAATCAATCTGTGGCGTCCTCCCAACCGGCCACTCAAAGGGACTGCAGCAGCTTAACTCCTCGTGTGATGATTAATGTGCAGCGCCTATCCATACTGAAGCTGTGTTTTCCGTACACAAAGCTTTTAATACTCACGTCGCACTATGAATAACCTCAAACTGTCACATCCCCACAAAATGAATGGGCCGGGCCATGATGAGGGAGGGTCTGCGGTGTTGTCGGACCACTGCGGGCCGTGGCTGTTGTCTCCCCCGAGAGACGGACAGTGAGCGATGGGGGAAGGACCGGAGAGCTGTGGCCTAGCAGGTGTAATATGAACCGGCGGCTGTTTCCAGTCACTGAACAATGTGCGCACAACGGCCCTTTTCAAGCCGAGCTGCACAAGGAACTGTTAACTGTCATGTTGCATTGTGTGGATGGTGTGTGGGAAGATTAGAAGTGACTACATCCATTTTAATGTGAGTCATTTCGCAGTGGATAGGATTTGAATGTACATAATGACTACTGATGCAATTGTATCTACCATTGTGATATAATTGAACATGCATTTCAGAAAACCACTTTAATCACCTTATATTACTATAAAAGGAATAATCTGCGAAGAAACAAGACGTCAAGCTTTGGTCAATTGCATGCTCGCTCTCAAGCAGGTCTGCTCCCATCCCAATAAGAGACGCTCACATTGGTTGTTACCAAACTCAGCCTGTCAATACTGAATCAATGGCGGCAGAAAGTACGACTGGGAAAGTGTCTATTCATAACAAAAAATACATAACAAAAGTGAAGCAAAACAAACCAAGCATGAATATTGGGAATGCATTTATTCCACAGTGTATTACATCAATAACCTGTCTACTAGTGGATAGGTATTTTTGAAAATGTTGAAATAAACAGAAATAGCTGTCTTCACAGATGAAGATGAACTGAGCTGCTGCTCAGAGTGAACAGAGGTGGGGCAGACAATTTAGTGCAGCGGCTCTAATAACGTTGTAGTAATATCGATATCTCACAAAAAATATATTGATGTATATTCAATCTCAAAATATCACCTAGTCCTACATAATGTGTAATTTATAGAAATGCTACAAAGGTGCTACCAGGGACTTTGTTAGACCTGTCCTCTCAAGCCCCACCAAAATATTTGCCCTTAACTGCATTAATTAAATTGTATGGTTATTCACTATTCTGCACTGGGCAAGGCACGTAACGTTGCTATGGTTACCCCGCCATGTATTTGCGGAAAATATCACCGCAAACCTGTCAATTCTTTATTATTGCTTGTTTGTGCTTCAGCGCTGCCTCTGTCTTTGTTCCCCCTCCGCCCTCCTCTGTCCCTCACACAGCACCAAACTGACCTCAGATCTGCTGCTCACGTCGCGTCAGTGATTCTGTGAAAGGACTCAAGAGCAACACATGACACATTAAAGTTAACCTTTAACCTGGGAACTGTCAGTAACATTACACTTTTATTATTTTGGGATAAAGGCTTTAAAAACGTGCCAAGTATAAGGTGGAACTAGAGTTCTGTCAATTAAATAATTAGTAAAGTATGAGCAGTGAACAGCAGGGAATTAAGTAAAAGTGACACATTAATTCTTCCCTATTCAAGATTGGAAATTTAACTTTTCATCTTTTTATGGTGGTCATATACAGTATAGAGCCAATACACACAGAAAAGTGTACATCTATTTTGTTAAAACTACTATAAATTGGAGTGAAATTGCTTTTGCTGCTCACATGTGATGCTTGCTCCTAAATTTCTAACAAAGACTCCTGCTGTTCAATAGAACAAAATACACTCTTCATCAAAAAACATCAGCTAAAGTAGAACAGAGTAGAGAAGAAGTTAAAGAGTGATTAAAGGGGTGTTTTGGTTTATTATACTTGTAATTTTCATTAAAGATTATAGAAAAAAAGTATGTGATTTAAGAACCTCCCCTAATCAGGATATCCTAGAAACATCCCTGGGCGCTACAAGTCTGAATAATTGGTTTATGGACACTGGGTTGTTACATTAATGACTTCAATAAAAAACATGAAAAGGCAAATGAACTAGAATACAGAACAATAACAATAATACAGAAAAGTAACTCCTACCCCAACTGTAAAAATGTCTTTTGTAACTTTACATTAATTCTTTGCCGTTAGGCAGTAATGCCAGTATACGTCTTTGGTGTTAATGACCAACATAGAGCATTTTAAATAGCTAGGTAAGCTTTTAAGACTATAGGATCTCTAGAGTAGCAGCTGTAGAAAAATAGTTTCATGTTGTTACGGGTTCTGGTCTCTGGAACATGTGAGAAAAATGCTTGGAGCTTTTTGGAGTGTAATCTCACTATTGTGAAGATGTTCTTTATTTATCTTAAGGGGTCCCTTGCTGCTTGTTAAGAGCTGCTTCACTGGCCTCTACCTGAAAAAAGAACGTTGCATGTTTTTGAGAGGCACAAATAAATGGACAACAGTATTTGCCTGAAGGTTAAGAAACATTTAAAACATGTAAAACACAACAGCAGGGGAACACACGTACTTTCCTTGTTCTTTTTTCCTCACTTCTTCTGTTAAAGTGCCTAGTCAAGACTCCAAAGGTCATTTTTGAATCTCAATGCATCACTTAGTGCCTCCTCTAGCCACCCCTTTAGGCTTTATAGGTTAAAAGGGATGTTAGAAGCTTTGTGGTAGACCATAACAAAAAGCTTTTGTTTAACTAATTCACAAATCTCAGAGCAGCCGCTACGCTGTGCTGAATAAATCATCTGCCAGTCCCGTGGAGATGCTGCGGGTCAGATTTGGCGAGGGAGTCTGTGGGAGTCTGTGGCACACCGGCAGGCAGACAGCCGGCCCGAGTTGCGCTCTGTGCACATCCCCGCTGCGGCCCAGATAAGCCATGAAAAAAGAAATATTCCAATGATTGCACAGGGCTGTGTAAACCGTCACCTCGATCCCAGAGCCATGAACAGACACCCAGGAGCACGGACAAGAGTGAGCAAGAGGAGCATTTGAATTCAGCTCAGCCCAAGATGTCTCTGTAAGGCGCTGTCAAGGCGTGTTTGAAGAGACTGCGGTGATGACTTTGCCCCCGTGACTCTAGAGGAACCTCGCAGGGCAGCTCCGTGTTCGACTGCGTGGTGATTGAAAATGTTAACATTAAATGAGGATGGATTTTCTTGATTGCCCGTTAAGTTTTCACTGCAGTGAAATGAGCTGCATGGTGATTAACCTTTAGGCAGGTATTGGGCGTTTAGAATGTGACCACTTTAACATGTAGGAATCTTTTAGGATTTGGGCATGAAGCTACTGGAAAACGTCTTAAGGAATATTATGTGGCTATATTGTAACGTTGTATTATCATTTGATTAATGCACTGCCTTTGGTCATGACTTGGTTTCATGTTGTTTCAGGTGGATTCTGTCATGTCATGTGTGTACTCCTCCATGTTTTACTAGTCTCTCTGTTTATATGCTAATCATTTAGGCCATATAACTGGACTACTGTCTTCGTATGTGCTTGTGTGCTGCAGTTCTTTGTATGCCTGGCGATTTATAGTTAGTCTGTTGTAAAGCTGTTAAAGCCTTTGTTTAAAATGTTACACTATACAATTAAACAATATAAAAATTTCGATTTCAGTCAGACTAAGATCAAATAGAGAAATAATTCAAATGTGGCAGAGATCAAGGGGTCTTATTTATATAGCTTGCTTGCGCTCAAAATAAAGGCTGAAACTTGCGTGTGCCACTAAGAAGCCCTACTAGACGTGAACGTGTGCATAGCCCTACACCAAGAAAGACTCAGGTTTATACACATTCTGGAGCCTTGGTACAAAAGCGACCCACAGAGCGAGGTGATGAGGCGAAGCAGGTTAGACAAGTGACTGTTTGATGAGTGTTTTATATTGTTTTACCTCTCGGTCACTTCCGTTAAACCCACTCATCAGTGGCTCATGTTTATCCAAAATTGAATTGTCCTGCTTTGGTGGAAATGAGGCGCAGAAAGGGCGGGACATGAGGTGCACACACACATTTCTGCTCCATTTCTGCTCCGGTTTAAAAAAAAAATCTGGATATTTATTGCCGTGAGCACATTTTGGCCACTGGGCATACGCACTCGTTTTGTAAACATCCTGCACAGTCTTTTATAAATGAGGCCCCAGATCAGTGTTTGTTTAACTATTATAAAGCATAGTGTGCTCTATGTGCTTCATGTGCATGATTTGTCTATCACAGTTGTTTTACGTGTTTGCTTGTGCTCATCCTTTTTACCTTTTTACTTCTGACTGTTTAATGTGAGTCATATTCAATTAACAATTTTCTTTTTTTTATAATTTAGATAGAGCCGGCATCTAACTTCTCTTGCTTTGTGTAGCAACGAAAAACATTACATTTGCTGTCTACACTGGATGAAGCACAAGTGTCACATGAAGGCCTTGTGAATGTTTACATAGAAGAGGCCATTCTCCAACACAAAGTGCAGTGGAAACACAATCCTCTTCAGGAGTTACCCGTATGCGTTGACTAAGGATTTAGTGCACCAAAAATGCAACCCTAATAATTAGCCACTTATGCGTTAGTCAGCAGACCAAAAACACTATAACAACGACTTAACATCTTATGAAGCAAGCAGCACAAGACATTTGTTAAGTGCCATTCAGTAGCGTTCTTTGTGGCTCATTTCCACATGGCCTTCACACAGAGAATCTTCTTCAGTCTTATTAATTTGCAGTCTCTGTTGTCCTCTGAATATAACCTCACTCCAAAAATTAATCCACACCTCATAGCTACTCATTTTCATTTAAAAAAGCTATTTTGGTTTAAATGATGTGATATCTACAATGCAAATTCTTTTTTTTTATAAATAAATTAAATTTAATAATTCACTCTCATCAAAAAGGATTATTTTAGGTAGCTTGTATCCGCTGTCCTCTCTTTGCCCAAGATTGTCCATTGTTTAATTCCATCTCCTGGAGTTACACATGCAGAATGACATGTTACATGACCCCAATTAGTCCCCACCAGGAGAATCTGGCGAGGAGCCATATCTGCTTTGAAACAGGCCGCTTTGCAGACACTGGGCTACACTGACAACTCCTAACCTCCAATCCGAAGTGACAGGGCTTTCATAAGAGCGTCCAAACCCAGAGAGGGAGGGGTGGTGGCTGTGGTGGTGGATGCGGTAGTAGTGGGAGAAAATGCAGGGAGGATTACGTTTCCAGGCATTTGAGAAGCGGGTTGCCATTTCCCCTCTGAGTCCCGGACGTCTCTCTTGTCCTCCGGAGAGTCTTTCATCTCCGCAGTCGGGGCTTGCAGTCTGCGGCGGCCTGATAGAATACAGGTAGCCCACATTGGCCACATCATTTCTCTTTATCTGCCTTCGTTTACTACACGACATCCACGCCGAGCCAATTCCATCAAGCGAGCCACCCATGATATAGTACATGCCACTGCTCTTTTTTTGCAGTTATTTCCTCTGTGGAAGTAAAAAGGAGCGTTTGATAAATGTGGAAGCGACCATCAGCTGAAATGTTGTAGAGTCTTGTCCGATCTGGGGATTTTATTAGTTGTAGTACATTGATCTGTGCTGAGCTCGTCTCACTGTGTACTGGTATTAGCTGTACTATAAAGGCCGGCTGCTAGGTCATGGCAGTTTCATTACAACTGCTTTTCCGCCAGCTGCACATATGTCTAACTCAAGGCAAAGGGATTACATCATGTTTTTGTTTGTTGACTTTAAAGAAAGCATTTCATTCTAAGAAAGGTGTTAAAGTAAGTCTATGCAGGAGGTAAACACATCATTCTTGTAAATGCAGTGGCGTTTCCTCCCAGATGTGAAGAGAAGCCAGGCTTCCTCAGTTTTCAGACCAAAGTTCTCATTGATACATATTCTAAATACAGTCTATCTGTGTTGTTTCCATTTTCGTCTTTATTTCTCTGTAGTTACTCTCATTTTGTTGTATGAGCGGAGAAGCACAATGCCGCTCTGAGCTCTAATAAAAAAAGATTTTTAACCAATCAGGTGAGACTATGTCAGGGCAATGCTCCTCTGTGATTGGTCAGAATTGAGCCAGAGGAAGCCACTTTGCCCCTGGCCTCCATAGCGCTGAACACAAATCAGATTACAGTATTGATGTCACGTAATTTCAAGCACCTCGAGAGAGCAACATTTAATGTGTTAGCTAAAGGGTTGATATTAAGCTAGCATTTTATTAGTATGGAGGACGGCCATTTGCAATACTTAGTAGAGAATCATTTTACGAAGTTACCCAGTGAACAGCAGCTTAAAATCAAATCTGATGGCAAGCCAACAAAACGTGCGCTGCGAATCTGAGAGGAAAAGGGTTTTCGGACATTGACACTGAGAACTCTTTCCACACTGACTGCCAGGGCTAAACTTCAGTGGCTGTTTTGCTGGTCCTGAATTATTTTTGATAATGATGACTGCTTAACTAAAATTTCCAGGGCCTTGTCTGAAGCTGGATTAGGAAGTTTAGATGTCAGTTCAGGGTTAACCCTGGATTTTCAGTATCACCGAGCTCGTTCACTTTCTATTGAAGTAGATCTCCGGTAACTTGCGCTGAACAGCTAACCTGCTCTGGAGCTCGATAAGTTCCACGTAGACAATAGAAACATGGATGCAGGTACACTACCTTAATGTAGAAACAGCCACTGTCTCTTCAATAACAAGACCCGTATCATTAAAAAGCTGTTTCATGGGGAACCTGTATACGTTAAGGTTTGCAGGCTGCTGCGAAAAAGCAACAACTTTACAGCGACTTTGCTAATATTTTGCTAGTCTTTTAGCTGAGCATCGCTCCCTTCCACAACTCGGTGCATACCTAGCTGCAGAAAAGTAAACGACATGTAATGACAAGGATGTTTTTCTGAGGAGGTCTGCATTTACTACAAATACATATCATATACATATACAAAACGTTTCTGGCCTTTCTCTGTTGGCGTCAATAGAAGCTGTCTCCTCACACTTTCTCGCTGCAGCACTCACTCAGATGCATACTATGTTGACTGTTCACAATACAATTAGTAAAGACACAGGCCCAAGTCAAGTCAAGCAGCTCAACCATACAGGGTTCATTTGTAAAAAAAAAATGAATGGCAAAATGAAACATTCCATCATTATAATCTACAGTATTTTTAGTTCATTTTTATCTTTTAATGGAGGAGCATGTGTTGTTACCATGGTCTGCTAAAGTATCTTGATAACCTTCAACAATTCACGTTTCATTGCAGTGATCAAGATTTTGACAAAATTATGTGTTGATTTTTATGAATGTTTTTCTACGTGGGGAAATTCATTGTCGACAGCCGGCACCAGGTTTTTGGTGGGGGTACCCGGAGTACTTCACATTCTCCACACCTGCCCGGAAGTCGAACCCTGGACCTTCTTGCTGTGAAATAATTAATATGTAACAAATATTAGGAAAACATGACTTGATGCACCGAGCAAAAGTTTTTTTGTTAAAAAATTAAGAGTTTAACATTTAACTTTATATTCACATTTGTTTTCCCTAACAATGTTATTATAGATATTAGCCCTTGCTATTATTTTCATTTACCAGTGCTGTTCCCAGTAGAATTACATTTAACTCTGCTGATCTGCTGCTCGCCGGCAGTGATTCAGCCTCAACAGTTGGAGTTGAACCAGGTGTATCCACACTCCAATGCTGCATTTAAGAATCGGCAGGCGTTCACTCACTCTCCTCAGAGATTAGAAAGCACATGTACGTTTCCCGACGAAAGAGAGGCAAGTTAATTGTGCCCTGAGTTTTGACCTTCAAACGGAGGTAATATTCTCAGACCTCAGACTGCATTTGTAAGAGCCGCCGGCGATGGGTTAAAGGAGTGATTATATAAAAGAAGTACAAATTCTTGTGATGGTCTTAGCTAAAAAAATAAGTCCTTGGTGAGGGATTAATGAATAAAAAAAGGAGCAACTTGGATGAGGAATTCAAGATTTAGCACTGCTTTTTGATGAGACAAGGGCAAATGTTTAGAAGATGGATTAGCCAAAAAGCGTCCTTATTTCTGTCTTCATATGACAACTTTTAAAATAACCCATTCTTCAAAAAGTAACATTTTCAGTTGTCTCCACAACACATCAAAGACACATTTTAGACCCAAACTGTTCCTCATTTTCTGAGCTTTTTCATGACAGGCTTGAGGGGTAGATAAGATTTAGACCCCCAACTAACAAATTATTATCAACATCAACAAAAGCACTGATTTTTCCCATTTATACTTTTATACACCAGAGTGAGACACTTCACTTTTTATTCAAGTATGTTAGCTGCTGTGTTGTTAACCATTCGCAGATCAGGCAGGGATGTGTGTTGTGCTTTACCTGCATTTGTTAAACATTTGTGTCTATGCAGTAAATGCCATTTTACTTTATTCTAGGTTTTGTGATTAGCCAAAGCATGTGCTAATCTTTTCAGGCAGATTAGTGCATCAGTCTTTGATAGATATCATAGGTCCCAATTCCATCCAGCATAATTTGACCTTGCATCCTGTGAATACTCTTTGCATTAGAGCTCGAACACCTTTCTAATTGACCACTATCTCATTATAATCAATGGTATTAGCACTTTGTATCTTATTGCACTTTAACGATCAGTTGGCCTTGATTAATTCTGTATTGGCTTTTTGTAGCAGCTCAGAAATAAAGCGTTTTCCCAGTGGAGGACCTCCGTGTCAACTCGCAGCTGTAAGCAGAGTCACAAGTCCTTTACCCAGGATTCTATTCTCTGCTCGCCACCTTTAGGATTTACACTGAACCAAATGCAAATCAAGGGCATGTAAATAGTGCTTCTTCTTGGGGCGTTCTCCTGTTCTCTGCAGAGGTTTAATTGTGCTGCTTTGCTTAAAGGGGCAGTAAGAAGAATTTTGAGACACAAGCTATTTAAAAGACAGATTAGATGCCTTTTTAAAATACACAGTATAATCTTGAAACAGCTTTTTAATATTTCTATGGTGCTTCTTGGAACAACAGTATGAAGTCATAAAGTATGATCTTTTTAATTTTGTCTAGTCACAAATTTGCAGACACCTAATATCTTCCTTTCTACAGCTTGTGAGCACCTACAGTAGCCCTGCAGGGACATGCTGTATGAAACTATGACATAATCATAACATGTGGTGGTTTATATAACATTATTTTGATATTGGATATTAGCCCTTATGGTAGCTGAATAGCATGGATATAGACAATAGGACAGAACTATTCTATTTATGTTTCCTGTTTATTCAATTTATCCTAAAATCTTCAGTTTCACTTTTTCAACATTTATTAACAATTTAGCACAATTATAAAAGTATTATATAGGTTTACAGGTTATGAAAGTGATAGACAATCTAACCATTAAAAATATGAGCTATCTGAACTAAATATATGGCTTACAACAAAATGTGTGTTTATTTGTTATATACAAATGTGTTATTATTTTGTGCTGTGTTTTATTGAACAAGTTGGAGCCTTTATCGATTAGGAAACTTATTGTAAAAAGAACTACAACTGACTCTGAAGTGATTTTCCATTTGTGCCAAGATGTGACTTTTAAAGCTGGCTGTACATTTCTTATTTTCTTTCTTGAATTCAAAAGTTACACAACTGCCAAGCAGCAAGCACTTTTTACTTTTTACACAACAGTTACTTTCAGCACGTAATATTGAAGAGTTTTCTATAGGAGACATCCATCAAGCTTTTTTTAGAACTTGGAGATGCCGCAATTACTCCAAGTGGGTGTCCATCAGTTCAAGAGCCTCATCGTGCAGGACACTGATCGGCATAAGAGCTTTCTCCAGATTATATACATATTTTATATCAGCGCTCCCCACCACAAGTTGATTATAGTTAAAGCAAGACATTTCTAGTTAGTATTCGGTTTTAATTAAAAAGAAAGGTAATGTCAAATCTGACTTATTAGCTGTGTTAAATTCAAATTAATATTACTTCTGTAATTAAGTCAGTCCGTGACAGTAAAAAAAAACAACTACTTCCCAACTCAGAAACCATCCGAGGCTGGGCAGCTAATCTTTTATTCTATTTTATACAAAGCATTTGTCTTTAATTGTTGATTTCACTTTTATCTAAAAGAAGACTAAACAAATGTACCTCTGTATGCAGAATCTGAATTCAAGGAGTGTGGTGTAATATTTTATATGTTATGTGTTTTAAACTATGTTGACCCAGTTAGTTATTCATTTAAACATATTAATATAAAAGACAAAACCTAATGTCAGACATACACACACAGGAAGGACCAGATATAGACGCAGGTGTCTGTTATCAGAGGATACAGAGCCTGAGGAGGATCCCACCCAAGGCCTTACAGAATGACATCAGGGAGTTAATGAGGAGATCTACCAGGCCTTACAGGATGACATCAGAAAGAGTTATTACTGTACTGTCATATCAGGAGTTAGTACCAACATACGCAGAATTATTTAAACAACTTAGGCTTAGGGGCACAGTGGCTCAGTGGTAGAGCAGTTGTCCCTTAACCGGAAGGTTGGTGGTTCGATTCCCGCTCTCCCCACAGTTCATGCTGTCGTTGTGTCCTTAGGCAAGACACTTAACCCACCTTGCCTCCAGTCAGTGGTGCAAAAAGTGGGTATGCGGCGCATAGGGGCGCAGCACCTTGGGGGGTGCAAAAGAGATGGTATTTAACAGCTGAGCTATCCAGCCGCTGTGTATGAACCAGTGAATGCTCTAGATTGTTTGGCAGCAAATTTGACAATTAGCCTCCAGTGCCACAGCTCTGGTGTATGAATGTGTGAGAATGTTTGGAGGTTGGAGAGTCTGTTGGCGGAAAATGGCTGCCACGTCTCCACCACCAGTGTGTGACTGTGGAGTGAATGAATAATGGACTCTGTAAAGCGCTTTGAGAGCCTTGAAAAGCGCTATATAAATCCAATCCATTTTTATTATTACTATTATTATGGGTAGATTAACAACCCAAGGTGAACAAAAGCCCTTCCCATAAATTATATTCAAATTTACAACCATTTTCCATTGTTGTACTTGAAAACACCAGCTCAGATGCTCACTTTTTCGTCTCTATTCTTTAATAAAGACAGGGTTCCCATAGGCCCCTAAAAGGTTGGCTCAATTTAAAGATAGCACTTTAAAACAAGCCCAGCTTTACACCTAAACATATGAAGTGAACTCTGCTGTCATGTCTTGAACATTACAGATGCATATGTTGGTACTTGGTTGTCAGTGGCATTTATTTAAAGTAAGAGCTAATCTTAATTCTGATTCTGCAAAAACTGACTGCAAGTTATAACCCTAACTTATAACATACCTTTTTATATTTAAAGTCATCCTTGGGCAGGTAGTTGAGCATTTCTAAGTTGGGAATTTTTTTTTACTTTCACGGACTGACTTAATTACAGTATTAACACAATATTAATTTGAATTTAACACGGCTATTAAGTCAGATTTGACATTACCTTTCTTTTTAATTAAAACTGAATACTTGAATTTTGCAGAAGTTGTGCTGGATGTTTGTTGGAATGGTCACTGTGCCCTTTGTTAAACTTTGCGGTTGAAACTGAATCTTATTTACTACAATGGGGATCAAAACCATTGCCTCAGAATGAAAGCCACAGCTTTGACCACTAGACTGTTGTGAACACATGGGGAACTGGGATGGGAAGGACTCAAAACCAGCTACTTAGTAAGTCTGAGGCATTAAGGACTAATATTTTAGTGGAAATCCTCTAGGGGATGGTCATTTGCGCCATAATCTGTTTAAATGTGTAAAACCTCCTCCAATTTATGGATGTGGTTGGTGGGATAATAGATAATGTTTTGCATCATGTTGAAATATAGGAATAATAGAATACATTTGTATATAATAAGTGCCGCCATGTTTTTCTGCCTCCATTGCTTATCCCAGGGCTCACTCTGACATATAGCCACTCACTTTATCGATGAATTATGTTCATGCAGTTTGACCTTGTGCTGCCTCGTGACCCCACATGTTCCGCGACACTCATATCCTCCAACGGCACGAGAAAAAAAAAAAACAGCCCCAATCCCAATGATTTACGATTTTCTTGACTCAACACATAGATCCTTCTAAGCAAAGGCTAAATGCATCTCCAGAGGGCTGCTCCGTATTGTTCCATATCCCCATTTGTGAAGCTATGCTATTCTTCCACCTTAATTAAAAGGCTGCACTGTCAAGTTGTCTTTGTTCTACAAACACTAATGTGAGGGCGCTCTGCTTTAATCTTTGCATTTATTCAACTGCAAATCTACTGTATATGTGATCAGACCTCTGCAAGCTTTGACTGTGATCTCTTGTTCTTTTTTGTAATACATTCAAACATACTCCTCAAACCTCAGGAAAAACGGTCTTTAATGTTATATGTTGATGTCATTTGATGGAGTGGTTAAAAGCAAAGATATAAAATGGGAAGAACTACAAAGTCATCTTCTTAAAATGGAATGGAAGAAAGTATTCAGTAAAGAACATATAGATTTTCCATTCTTGTGTGTCCTTTTGTGATTTTGACATCATACATTTAACCTTAGATAATTGTGAAGCATTCAGGCTTTTGTTTTCTTTTATTGTATCCCAGCATCCACATTGCATGACAAAAAGTAAAGCACATAGCATTTAAGAAAGGTCGTCAACTTACAGTGGAGTGTAATCTGGATTTATAACTCAGATCAAATAAGTCTGCATTAAATGTTCCTGGCCCCCCTCAGACCTGTCGAGTTGTATTCCCCTCTAGTGTTTACATGAGTCATCCTGAGTCCACTTTAGATTGGTTTGCACTTTTCTGCGTCATGTGCAAAACCATAGTAGCTAATTATAAACAGAACTTTTTCTTCCTACTCTTTACCTTCATCACTTTGAGCGAGAGAGTTAATGTTGCTGTGTTTATGTATTGTGTATATGTATTATACAGAAGCTTGTCTCTTGACCAACACATCCAGACGTAGATACTACTTTCGGGACAAACTGCTTTAAATGTAAAGCACTTTGGTCTTTTTTTTTTGGTTGTTGTGAACAGTGTTGCCAACTATTTTCAAAGGAAAGTAGCTAAAGCCTGGCCAAAAAGTCACTAAATGTCACTAGATGACGTCATGGTCGTGGTAGTGGTGTGCTGCTCTGAGTGGTGGGGCTTTGGCTGACTGATGTAGAAGGTCCACTTAACCTACAAAGATCTGACTCCAGACGTGTGTCCCAGGCCAAAGACAAATGTGTCTTTAAATCTGACTTCTCAGGACCCATCCAGGAACTAATCAGTGCATTCACTCCTTGCATTAAGACCAACCACTGTGTCCCTATTTCAGCGTCAGGTCTGAAGGGGGTCACATCCATTTAACATGCCAGAATGAATTTCTTACTTTAAGCTCAGCCATACAGTTTATCCATCTTTCTTCAATCAGCCCCGAAGTTCACTTTGTGCTGCTCTTTGCCTCCAGTGTCTGTGGCACTGGTGTATGAATGTGTAAGAATGTTTAGCAATGTAGCTTAGCACCACCAGTGTGTGACTGTGGAGTGAATGAATAATTTATTTGTAAAGTATTTTGCATCCCCGGAAATATATAATAATAATCTCTACAACTTCTTATCATTTATCTAACCTGACATTGAAACAAAACCTCATAATAAGGTCAGGGGCATTTTATTTTGTTATCCTGCTTTAACGTATCACATTAATGTTTACTACAATGTACATACGACCAAGTCAAAAATATTTTACCAAAAGCTGCAAAGTTACCATTACCTGCATTGAAAAAGCTTGTGTAAACCTGCACAGTTTGACAGATGTATATAAAACATGTCTGCTAAAGTGCACAAAAGTGAATGACAAGGCCTCGGGAGTTTAAAGTAGAGTTGTGCATTTGTGCGAACGTTTGTGTGTGTGTCTGTGTGTGTTGACGGGACTGCTACCAGAGGGTGATTATCTTAAACGGAGAAATTAAAGGATTACAAAGCAGCGCGCTAATCCAGCTGTCAATCCCACGCCTCATTAGTAAGCAAAGTACAGGGATGAGCCACGCACCCCACACTCTCACTACCTGTTATTGTAGCCAGCCTCAACCTAAAATCAAAGTCGAGCCGCCCGTCTGCGTTTCCATACTGATTAAACACCATTACCAGCCTGCAATTTCATCCCCTGAATCAAATATTTCACGACTAAACAAATATTTTCTGTGAGATTTAAGTGAAAAATTCTATTTGCCACAGACTGTTTAAATAAAAAATGTGATGTTTATGAAACTGCCAGTATTGCTTTTAATTTAAAGGCATGAAAACAACATGAGGCTTTGACATTTTGCACTATTTCCTTTGCTAAATTGGATTATTTGCCGTTTGTAGCTCACAGTCGGCTTCCCACAAGACAAGGCGCTCTGCCATGTGACAATTCAGAGCATTTTATTAGGATATGCAGCCAGGTATGACACTATAATCCACGTTACAGATTAATATTGTAAGCATTGTACCTCTTTTAATTGTGCATGTAATATCCCAGCGTTGAGTTTCTTTTAAAGAGAGGCTGAATGAATGCCGCTGGTGACGTACGCCGGTGTGTAAACAGTATGTGCTCTGCAGATTAGCCTTGGTGCTGGAAGATATACAGGGCTTCTTCCATTCCTCACCGAGCTCCCAGGCACATAAAAGACACAGTTTGTGAAACGATGGCACCATAAAAGAGAATAGAAACACAAATCCTGACTCGGCCATTGAAATAAGGCAGGAAATTGCACCACCTATGGCGGGAGGCTTGTGGATTTGATTGTATCAATTTGTGGCCCATTCTAAAGTTAAAAGCCTGTGGGCAGGTTATTTGCTGATGCACAGGGACCTGTGGCTGCCCGCTGTGTGTAACTGCCTCGTACAAGTTGTTCTATTTTAGTTTCATTTGTTTTCTGTTAAGATTGTAATTTATTCACCTGGGATCTTTTCTCTCTTCAAAAATACATATTTGCAAAAGCTGTAATGCAGGCAATTTGCAGCATTTAATGGAATGGAATTGATGTGTGAAACTTGCTAATTTGTCAATATTATCTGTCTATTTAAAGGCAACAAAAATACTTTATTGTTTAAAGTTAAAAGTTAGACAGGTAAAACGTGATTATGAAGTGTGTGTGGAAGTGAGTTGACAGTAAAAATTGTAGAATTGTAGTTTCTGTTCTCATTATGATTTAACAAGACTAAACACAATTGTTTGACAATAAATGGCTTCACCCAACCACTAACTATGAGTGAAAAAAAGGTTTTCGTGTTATCATTCATATTCTCTGAAAAAAGAGCCAAAAAATCACTAATTCTGCCTTATGAGCACAACTGTACATTTCTATTGTTCTGTTGCCGGTACAAGAGCTCATTCTGGCCAGGACTCAGACTGCTGGCACTGATTTGAACATCACAATACGGCAGCACACTCCAGGCTGCCGAGATGCAGATTTGTCTGTGGGAGGCCGACAAATCTGCAAATATGCTTTGCTGACCGGAATCAACACAAGATATTCTGGCACAGGGTTGTAATACAACTTAATCCATTCTCTTCCAAGTTTGTTCCCTCTCACAAGCAGCTACGGTGTCACTCAAATCTGCATTCAAGGACATATTGTTTACTGTGCTTTCAGCCCGCCAACATGTTATATGGGCTTTCTTTTTGTCTGTCTGTGGTGCTACTCAGGGCTTGTCACTGCTGTCACTAGACTCATTCTGGACAGACACTTCATTGCCCTGTTTTACCTCACGGAAGTCAAAAGGCCCCTAGAGTGGACAGCAATATTTGTCCAGCTGGGACAGGGATTTGTCAGATGTATGACAGTCTCAACAGCATTGTGAACTACTGTGACCTGACAATGGGGAAATAAAAAATCTTTGCACATAGACCACCATTAATTATACCATGTTGTCCAGCTCTTTAAGAAAAATGGAGGTACTTGTAAGTGGGCTTTAAAGTGCAACACAAGTGTGTGTTTGTGGTCTGATGCTAGGATTTTTCTGCTAGCCTGGCCAGCCATTCCAATGTCTAAATCTTTTTCTACTCTTTTTTTTTTTTTGTGTGTCTGTGGATTTGAGTTGAATTCCCACGGGTCGGAACCAACAGACACAGAATGAACAGGTTTTAGACACAACTGGATAGATGACAAAAAGATAAATGAAGCTTTCAACCCAGTCTGTGCTAATTAATGTGCTGCAAATGGTACGTTTTTGTAAAGGAAATTAAGAAGCAGTTCTTGTAACTGGAGAATGCCATCTCACTTCAGTAGTAGAGAAGACGTCTGTCTCATCACAGAACTGCTCAAACACACAACAGAAAGTGAGAAAACAGGGCTGTACATTTTATAGTGGCCACACAACCAAGGCAGACATTTTATTAAAAGGTAGGGGTTATAGGAAAATGATGTCAGAAGGCTCATGATCAAGATAATGATTTGATCGCGGTCTCTCTCATGAGATAATATACTCAAATAAGTATAAAAACTTGCGTGTTTCGATTTGACCTGAAGGTTTGTTGCAATCTTTACTGACTTCACCACTTGTGCAAACCTACAGTTACATATTTTCTGTGGGAGTCATTGATGCACTGGACATTTAGGCCTTTGTTTGAACGTGGAAGGAAAAAAAAATAAAAGCCAGTAGCGTGGAGGTGTTACCGGTTCTTGTTCACCTTTATTTTTATGCCTGTAAGTACCGCTGATAAAATTACTTATGTGTTAAGCAGCACCCAGGAGCCCACTTTACAACAGGCTTTACACATTCTTTTTGTCCAAAACAACAGCAAACGTTGCAGTGTATTGGAGTTATAGCTCGTGCTGCATTCACCTACAGGTCACATCCCCGACTCATTTCCAAGTCTGTCTCTTTGACGGCTGAGGTTAATTCATTGTAGCAGAGGCCCCTGTAGGTATCTGCACAAATGTTAAATGTGCCATTATGCTATTAGCTTTGACCTCTAGATGGGTTTCTTTGCCACTATAATGATCCACCTGCGGACCTATATTCTCATCTGTGGAGAAAGAAAAAGCAGGAATTAAAAACCAGAGCGAGTCTTTTGCATTGCTTCTTGTTAAATAAGACCGATTGAGAATCCTTAGAATTTTGTTGCTGTTTTATTAAGTTTTGGGTGCTGCAGGACATGAAATAATAACTTAACATATGTATGTTTGGAGATGGGGGATTGAAACACTCACACATTTCTGGGTTTAATGGTTTCAGTCCTCGTCTAGTCCTGGGTTTTAGTCCCAGATTTAGTGCTTACTTGGTCCAGATCTCCTTTGTGTTCAGCACGTTTGACCTTCTTGTCCTGACTTAGACCTGCCTTTCTTCTGGTCATTTGACTGTCAGGAGAATGTTGTAAGAAATGAAGGGCCTAATATTTTGTTGATATAGTTCTACCTTTACTCTTACCAATATCATCTGACACAGTAAAATAAATGAGCTGCTGTTGACAGTATAGGGCTGACAGTCACTTATTGAATTTAAGGATCATGTTGAAACTAAATTTACTGCTACTTTCTCTAAATTAACACAGCAATGTTTTTCTGCATATACTGTACTGCTATTTATCAAGTTTTTGTAACCTAGAGCTGTACCTGCTCGAGGCCCCTCAAGCCATCTCACCATCAACTGGAATGATGTTTATACAGTAGTTTTTGGACTGAAATCAGGCAATCAGTGTATTGTATATTTCATTTCTACATTTGTGTATTCAACAAAGACAAGTTTGTCCAACATTAAAAAAGTGAGCAACTGGCTATAGTCACTGACGTTTCAATAGTCATTTTATTTTGTCAAAGGCTCATTACAAATTTAATCTGATAATATGCCACATAGGGGCAATGTTTGGACATACCTCCTGTTTCTGGAAGAATAAGATACATTTGATTTGGACAGGCTGGTGCTGTGTGTTTAGGAACACACATTTAATCTACATTGGAAAATGGCAGCACATTAAGGCACCACTCACAAACACTGCATTTGTCTTTTCCAAATATGCCTAGCTTGACATTTGCCGCTCCAGTCTTTCTTAGCGAGACTTTGCTAATTTGAGGGTTGTGAATGCTCTCTTTCTGATAGAAATATAGGAACCAATCAATAGCTCCTTCCTTGCAGCTTCCAATGTGGACACACGCTGCTAGCATCGATCAGGCTTAAGAAGAATCACAGTATGTCTTTGCCTCTCGTTCCCATTCTCCCGACTATCTTCTGGAATAAAAATAATACCTTATAAAAGAACTAGAAATAGAAAGAAGGCTGTTGGTGACAAAGTTTGCGCTCTGCACCACAAACAAACAGTAAGACAAAGAGTCAGCCCGAGTGTGGCCTTTGGGAGTTTGAGCTGTGATGTTTCCATAAACAGTGGTTTAGCTCTGGTAAAAGAAGGGATAGGAAAAGGATATAGTGGTTAATTGTCTTAGGACAATTACAGCTTGAACTGGGATATGAAGGATGAAGAACTGGTTTAAATTCAGTATAGTTGGGTTGTGGTTTAGTTTTGGTTCAGAGCAGTGTAAGTAACTGTACATACAGTTGTGCTCATAAGTTTACATACCCTGGCAGAATTTGTGATTTCTGGCCATTTTCCTGAGAATATAAATGATAAGACAAAAAACTTTTTTTCACTCATAGTTAGTGGTTGGGTGAAGCCATTTATTGTCAAACAATTGTGTTTTCTCTTTTTAAATCATAGTAACAGAAGAAACTACCCTAATGTTTATAAAGCACTTTCTACAAAATGTAGAAAGTGCAGCCATTTACCCCAACTACACTATTCTTGTTATTGGTAAAAAAAAAATTAAAACTCTGCCTCTTTCACCAAACACTAACACCCTGTGAGTTTGAACTAGAAGACTGGACTTGGGGGACTACCTGTCCCCAGGGCACTGTCATACACTGGACTTGGGTATGACTTGGTCTTAATTTCTAATAGTCTTGGATCCATCCTTGTCTTGAAACACTTCTCGATCATGCATTAGTCTTGGATAATGTGGTCTTGACGACAACACTAATTCCTAACTTACAATCCCCATTCAAAAGCTATTTTGTTAGGTGAAACAGATGAAAGGTTGTGTTAAACAAAGATTTTTGGTCTTGTCTCAGCTCATCTTCTTGTGTTATTAACATTATATAACAGTATTGGGTTTTTTAAACAATTCAACAATTTAACCTGTGTTGTACCTTTTACATAGTATTGCACAGTAAGCTATTATACAATGGAGCCAGTGTACAGTATGTTAATGGCATGTTTCCTTGTATGCTTTAGCATGCACCGTCTCCCTTAGCTTTACAGTCATCTCAGATTTGGCCGTCTGTATCCTGGCCAGAGGATACGGAAGGCTCTGAACAGCTCTCTAAAAAGTGGCATTATGAGTCAGAGAGTTAATCGGCCCGCTTCAATGCACGCCCTGCAGGTCCGGAGGCCGACTGCGCATAACTCACCTGTCATAAATAAACATCCACACTCAGATATCTGCCGGCTTTTCCTATTCCATCATGAATCACAGCTCCATTTGCATTTCTCTTTGACTTCACCAAAGTCAAATAAAAGCAGCATATGCCCCCATATATGCCTGTTGTTGGTAACCGACGCTCCGATCAGGTTCACAACCTCGCAGCTCATTGATGGGGAGAAAGAGGTGGATGTTGGCAACAATACGGGTTCCTGTTTTACCGTCAGGCCCTGCAGCGTGGAACATGGAGCGGGACGAGGAGTTGGAAGACGGCCCGTACATCAGCGCAGTCACCAGTGTGAGCAACATATGGCTCCTAACTGTACTTACGCTTTGTGCAGATTTATAACTGCACAGCTGTACATGTAGAGACATCTCTGGTCTTCCTTTCAGATTTGTCACTTTTAGCAAATGGTAAAATAATATTCTCAGGAATTATATGTGTCTCGGTAAATCTGGAATATAAATGTCACGCAGCAATAGAAAACAGTATTAAATGATGGTTGAAATTATTTCAATAATCATTTAATAATTTAGTTTGAAGGGGTATAATCAAAACTAAATATATTTATGTGTTAATGTTAAAATACTTGACATCAGTCAGCTTTTAAGTCAGTTTATATGTTCAGAGTCAAGTTTTAGAAGAAAAACACACAAGTGGCACCAAAAAAGGCCTTATTCTGATTTGTGTCAAGACTTTAGTTCTCTGTAATAAATAAACACATACACAATGGACCTCTTCAGAATTAATTTACACTTTAGAATCACTTTAGATGATTATCATGTTTAAACCTGTGCTCCTGCCATCTGCTGCCACACAGCTGCTCTCAGTTGCATGCCTCTGTGCTCCCATCTTGTAAAAACATTAATGTTGCCAAAATAAACGTTTTTATATACATCTTAAATAAATGTTCTTCTGCTTGGTCCCGTTAGGGGTTGCAGGTGACTGGAGCCTATCCCAGCAGCTTTGGGCTTTAGGCGGGGTACATTCTGGACAATGGCCAGTTTTTTTGCAGGGCTGACACTGAGACATAGACATTCACTAGGGACACTTTAGAGTTGCCAGTTGACCTATACATGGATAGTGGGAGGAAGCCGGAGTACCCGGAGAAAACCCACACTAACAACCTTCTTGCTAACCACTATATACAACATAAATATAAAGAGTTGACTGGTCGGTCCACATGATTTTTCAGCAGTTTTTACTACAGTTTACTACAGTTTTTCCAACCATGGGTATGCATGGTACGTGAAGATATTTCAGTGGGTAGGCGGAATTATTTGATAATTAAATACATTCATGCGCTGTGTTGCTAGTGCTAGTGTGTGCCTGGAGAGGTCACCAGTTTGAGTTTCAGAGTGCCCAGGTGAGACCTATTCAGGCCAACATAATTTCTTGTAGCCCTTGAGAGGTTTAAAGAAAACACAAGTTTTCCCCTTTTTTCGAGTTTAGTGTTCGCAAGTTTCTCAGATTTCCTCTGCGTCTGCGTCTAATAGAGAGTAACTTTTCTGTTGACAGCGTGCCTCGGGAAATGGGAGTAAGACACTTGTTTTTGTTTGTATAAGACATTTATGTGGTTCAAAGTTGAAAATGATAGTTCTGTTAGAGTTAAGTTGTTATCTGCCTCTGATGCAGATCCCAGAGCCAGCCTTCAGTCTGCATCTGTCTCTGCACAAACACACTCTCACTGCCCGTAGCAGTTTCTAGTTAAAGGCTGTAATATTCAATTATTGTATGTGTCTTGTTAAAATGTGTATTTATTTAAGTTTAATCTGTAATTACTAGCAATTACAAGATAAAAATGAGACTTTAGCTGCAGTGAAATAATTTGGCCCATAATAGTTTTCTCTTTACTTTTTGTGTTGAATAGTTCTAAGATGCTTTTATTGACGTGAATTAAATTCTAGATTTTCAATGTTTCTGAAGGAAATGACACATGGAAGTTATTTAACAATCAAAGTACTTGTTCTTAGACATATTATTGTTGTTGTTATTAGTTCTTTCTTTCCAATAATTCCACTGAAGTGGAACAGCCCTGTGTCATGTAGTGACTGTCCTGTAATATAAATACTCCTCCGGGTCAGTAGTTTCATTCGGTAGTGCAAGAACTATATTGTGTCATTAGAGTTACACTGAATTAGTTGGTTCTGACTTCACAGTTTTATGATCAGTTATGTTACTAACATGATTAATGTAAGTCATTTCTGTTGTTTTATAGTATCCCAGCGTATATTATAAAGTGTGTTAAAAAGTTACACAGTATTTAATCACTCATTCTGTTGTTTCGTCATGACTACAACATCCTGATTTATGTCAGCTATTATACAGACAATCAGCCCATTTGTCTTGAAAACTTGTATCTAATTTAAATTCTCTTTTGAATGGGTTGGATGCTTCCAACTTTTCTTACTCTATTTACAGTCATTTTGGTCTTTTTCTAGAAGACCAAAATGACACCAGAACAGGCACCGACCCCCATACAAACTCAACAAAGAGCAGTGAAATACCCAGGTCCGGGGGGTGTTCTGAATTAACCAAAAGCATCACTTACATCACCATATATTTCTGCAGTTGACAGTCTGGTTTCACTCACTCTCTGTTCTTATCTTCTGTCTAATTTTACTGCTTGCTGTTGTTTTATTTGATCTAATGTACTCCAACTTGAACACTTAAACAGGACGCGAGTCTGAAGACTACAAGTCTTGCTCATTCTTGTAATAATATTTACTTGACAATCTACTTTACAACCCTGCTTTATTTACTGCAGCTGCTAATGTTAATGGAATCCGTTGACAGCACCTTGTGAAAGTCTCGAGCAGACACTGTTCACATGGGGTTCACACGTGTTAAAAGCCCTCAAGCCTGATCTGCTGTGTGTTTCTTATTCTAATTAAATTGCATCTTAGCCACCATTTCGCTCCTGCCAGCAAAAGAGGAAAAAGCAAAAGAATTGTTATCTTTGTTTCGTTAATTGGCATTAAGACAGCCTGCCAAAATATCCAAAATGTCAGCTGCAGCGTGTCAGTGCTTGAAGATGCAATGTTTTTGCAATATTCTCTTCATTGCCAATCAATTATTATGCACCAAGCTCATCCACTTGTAAAATAGTCTAATCCACATCCAGACTCAGAGCAAATACTACGGATTAGTGTTTACTTTCCATTTATCCGGGCTTGGAACCACCACAAAAAGGTACACATGCTTGCAACCCCTTGTTGTTCATAATGTTTACAACCCGACACTGACTCAGCTGACGTGAGGACATGCTGTCTCAGCATACTATTTAGACACTATTCACCCAAAACCCTAGTAAATCAGCATTCTTTCCATACTTGCTTAAAAATATATAAGAATAGGGCCAGCTGCCAGAGATGGAGTACATTTTTGTAATTCATGACTCAACTCGAGGGTAAGCCTCAATGACTCGACACGGACTTGGACTTGCCTTTTTATGGCTTGGACTTGAACTTGGACTTGTTTATTCTCAGACAGAAGGACCCGTGACTCGACTCGGACTTGAGCACAAAGAACAAGTCACACTACCTCTGCCTGTGGCATGTGCTCAGAACGGGACGAGCTGCTCCCATTTAACCCCAGACACTAAATGTGACCCAGAAGTTGGGCCTAAGTAAATACATTTAAAAAATATAGGCCTATATAGGCTACAGCCTTAATTGATATGCCACAATCAATTTGGCTTGATTGAATCTGCTCCAATGCAGCAATTAATTCCAAGGCCAATGCTTTTTAAAAAAAAACACCCAAATCTCAAGGCTAAGACTAGTCTTGGGTACTACAAGATTGCTAAATGTCAGAGGTGTAGTGACCATGACTCTAAACAGACCATCAGACAGGAGCTCATTCATTTCCTGCTGTAATTCTATCAAGCATCATGTGAACAGGTCACACACATGGATCACTGACTCTCGCCTTTTCCTGCCTTTCACTTCATGTAACCCAATCTCCTAAATCTAAGATGTAACGTTTCAAGTAAAGAAAATATGAGAATGTTTACATTATAAAGGTACATGCATGTGGAATGTTCGGTCACATTTTTGACAGCTGTGTGTTGGTCTAAATTAACTTACATTAAATGCCTGATTGATTTGAGGCAGTGCCCAAACCAACGCAGTTTTAGTTATTTACTTATGTCATTAAAAACTAAAAGTAAAAGATTACCAAACCACATTGGAACGTAACAAAACATAATTTTTGCCCAAAACTATCTATCAAAATGAATTCAAAATGAATATGGGCGGCAGTGGCTCAGTGGTAGAGCGGTCGTCCTTCAACCGGAAGGTAGGAGGTTTGATTCCCGCTCTCCCCACAGTTCATACTGTCGTTGTGTCCTTGGGCAAGACACTTAACCCTCCTTGCCTCCAGTGGTGTTCCAGCTGTAACACTGGTGAATGGAAGCTTAACTTAACTTAACTTAATGTAAGTTGCTTTTTTTTATTTATTATTTATTTAACCTTTATTTAACCAGGATAGTCCCACTGAGATTACAAATCTCTTTTGCAGGGGAGTCCTGGCCCCATGTATGTTTGGGGGGGACTATTGTACATGTTTTTGGTGGTAGGGGAAACCGGAGTACCCGGAGGAAACCTACGCAGACACAGGGAGAACATGCAAACTCCACACAGAAAGGCCCTGCCCTGGATGGGAATCGAACCCATATAGTGATTTTTATTCTTTCTTCCTCGGTTAACCAAAAAAACCATCAACTTTGTGTCTAGAAAACAAACTGAGGCTACATTGGGAAAGTCCTGGAATGTGTGTGCCCATCCAACACCCCAACATGTCTTTTAGGAAAAGCTTTAAATCATTTTATCAAACGAGAATGTGGATTGTGATATTTTTAAACCCTTTGTGTGTTACTTACGTGTTGAATTTTTAAGATTTTTGTAAGTCATAGTAAACTTGATGCTAAACAAGATATGTAGTAATGTTTAAATCCACCTCCCCAGCCTTTATTTAGAAAAAGCACATGAATAATAGTTTATTATTCTCTTCTGCTTATCCTGTTACGAGTCACATAACAGTCACCATATTAAAGTCTTCTTAAGAACTGTAAACTGTAGGAAGTGTTTTTTTGAATTTCTTTGTTAGCTGAACATCTTGAAGAATACTTGGAGATTTCCTAAGCAAATTTAAAATGATCAATTTATTGTAATATTTTCAAATCTAAAAACCTACTGTACTACTACTACTGTGTGGTTTTGGTCTAAAAATTCTAAACTATTCCTGAAAAAAAACTAAGGACATAAAAAAGAAGGGTTTAGATTTCAAGTTAACTGAAAATGCTAAGTTAACCAATTTGATCTCCCCTGGGAAAGTCCTATGTTTTGAGTGTCCATCCACCACCCCAACCAGTCTATTAAGAAGGCTCTTGTACATTGTGTTACTTCAGTCTAGATTTTTTTTAATTCTGTTCATCCTGGAGAAAATGTAAAATAGTAACAACAATTCATCTACGTTTGGTTGCCCTCTATTCTCCTCACAGGCCTTCTCCTCCGCCATCACTCTTGTTTAACTACTCTCCTTTGCTTCTCGTTGGAAGACTTTTAGATCCAATTCACAGTCCTCCCTGCCACTGCCTCTTCTCCCAGCGCCTGCCTGAAGCTCTGTTTGAACTTCTCCATGCACTCTGGAGATGTGCTGCACTGTTCTGCAGTACAACACAGCAACTGGGATTTTGACATTGGATTATCTTTTATTTTACACTACATAGGAAGAGACATACTGTACTTGTGTGCATATTGGCGCTGTATGTGTAAGCTTTACCCGTTTTAATCTTAGCACCAGGCAGGGCCTTTGCAGCCTGCATTCTAAGCACTCTCAAGGCTGGAAGCAAAGCAACATGAATTTCAATGAATTATTAAACAGGATTATTTATTTACTTCCTCCGCACCCTGAACCACCTAACTGGCAAATCTACATGGCATTTTTTGAACCTGTAGCACATTTGTATGCATAATTTACTCTCATGGCTGAATATTTTCTTTAGGATGTCGGCTTTAGTCTATCTTCTGTAAACCTCAGGGACTCTACAAACTAAACTTTGAAATATGCAGTGCTTTTGTTTTAATGGACTTTGATTGTACATGATGCTTCACTTAACACTTAATTGATATTGGAATTTTTTACCGTTTTAGCGTCTAACTGTCAAACTTGCAAAATGTTGTTTTTTGCCACAGATACATTATATTAAAGCCATTATAGGTGGACTATGTCATCAATTAAAAAAAAAAAAAAACATCCGTAAGGAAACCATGATCTTAACAAACAAATCAATCCATCTCCTTTATTTAGAATTATTTTGGCCCAATGAACTTGCCCATAGACATATTGACATATGTGAATTTTGTAGCCTATTTATTTATAGAGCATCCATATATTAAGCCACTTGTTAATGTTCCCTATCCACTCAGTCACAGCACACACCTAATAACTGTTTTTCCCTTCATCTTTTGTTTATGCAGAATTTGCCACTTTTGATGGTTAATGCATTTTTGTCTATTGAAAATGTATTTTATTTTATTTATTTCAAGAATCATACCATCTGGCTAAGCCAGTGACTTCTGGGAACAGTCCAGATGACAACCATGAAGAGTATGGAGACTGCTGGAGAGACAGCTGGCAACTGGGAAGACAGTAACCGGGGCAGCGAGGGCCAGCAACCCAGACTGCAGCTTCCGTGAGGTTGCACCCAAAATAAGCTACGAAAACCCCTAATGAATCATACCCCCAGGGGTGCCCGAGAGGGGGGGAGAATGAGCACCCCAACAGGACGGATACACAGGCAACGACCAATGCGCATGGAGAAACGACAATGAGTGCAGCTTGCGATGTGGCAAAGTCTGCAAGAACCGGCATGGCCTGAAGATCCACCAGGCCAAAATGAAATGCTTGATGGGGAGGCAGGTGGTGCAACGCACAGGTCTAGCACCTGGTGAGACGCAGGAGGAGCCCGGCCCGGAGTCACCCCACAGCGCCCAGAACCTCCACGCCCCACAAGCCCCACCCCATGTCAGACATTCTGAACACCGCCGGGTCAAGTGGCCTGCTGCCAACAAGGAGAGAGTGGCTCCAGTTCGATGAGGACCTGGACCAAGTCCTTGAAGCTACAACGAGGGGGAATGTAGACCAGAAGTTGCGGGCACTGTCAGCAATGATCATCAGCATCGGAGCGGAAAGGTTCGGGATTAAGGAACCACAGCTGACCAGAGGTGTGGCAGAGCCAAATCGACGGGAAGTTAAGATCAGCCAGCTAAGGAGTGAGCTTAGACTGCTCGGACGGCAGTTTAAGAAGGCAAGGGAGGAGGAAAAGGCTGGTCTGGCAGAACTCCGCCATATCCTGAGGAAAAGACTGACCACCCTCCGGCGAGCTGAATGGCATAGGAGGAGGGGCAAGGAGAGAGCCAGGAAGCGTGTCGCCTTCATTTCTAACCCGCTTTGGATTTACGAAGAAGATTCTCGGGCAGAAAAGAAGTGGCCATCTTGCATGCACTGAAGAAGAGGTTAACAAGTACCTCAGCACCATCTACAGTGACAGCGCAAGAGACAAAGATCTCGGGCCATGTAAAATGCTGATAATTCCGCCGGAACCCACCTCGACATTTAACACTAGGGAGCCAACTTTGAAGGAAGTTGAAGAAGTTGTCAAGGCTGCTAGAACCAGCTCAGCACCAGGCCCGAGTGGAGTGCCACGTGCCTATAAGAGGTGCCCCAGACTCTTGAAGAGATTATGGAAACTAATCAAGGTCATCTGGAGGAGGGGAAGGTGGCACAGCAGTGGCGACACGCAGAGGGTGTCTGGATCCCGAAGGAGGAGAGCTCAAGCACCATGGAGCAGTTTAGAGTCATCTCGCTTCTCAGTGTAGGGGCAAAATTTTCTTTAGTTTACTTGCCCGACGCCTGACGGAGTTCCTCCTGAGGAACATGTACATCGACACCTCTGTGCAGAAGGGAGTCCCAAGATGCCAGGATGTATCGAGCATACAGGAGTAGTCACCCAGCTGTTACGCGAGGCACGTGAAGGCAAAGGGGATCTGGCAGTCCTCTGGCTCGATCTCGCCAACGCCACGGGTCAATCCTCATAGGCTGGTAGAAACCTCACTTGACAGACATCACGTTCCAGACAAGATCAAGAACCTCATACTGGATTATTACAATTCCTTTAGTTTGAGAGTCACCTCTGGAGCGGAAACATCTGCATTTCATCGGCTTGAGAAGGGCATTATCACTGGATGCACTATTTCAGTGATATTGTTTGCCTTGGCAATGAATATGCTGGTGAAGTCAGCAGAGGTGGAGTGTAGAGGCCCACTCACCAAGTCAGGCATACGGCAGCCCCCCATCAGAGCATTTATGGATGATCTGACGGTGACCACAACATCGGTTCCGGGGTGCAGATGGATCCTCCAAGGGCTCGAGCAGCTCATGAAATGGGCCCGGATGGACTTCAAGCCAGCCAAGTCCAGGTCCCTGGTGGTGAAGAAAGGGAAGGTTACAGACCAGTTCCGCTTCACACTAGGAGACATCCAGATACCATCTGTCGGAGAAAAGCCAGTCAAGAGTCTTGGCAAGATCTACGACTGCACACTGAAGGACACCGCAGCACTCCAGACAACCACCGATCAGTTGGGAATCTGGTTGACGGCTGTGGACAAGTCAGGTCTGCCAGGTAAATATAAAGCCTGGATTTACCAGCACGGCATCCTGCCTCGACTGCTCTGGCCTCTCCTGGTCTATGATGTGCCAATTACCACTGTTGAATGCTTCGAGAGGAAAGTCAGCTGTTCCCTGCGGAAGTGGCTAGGGCTACCACGAAGCCTCAGTGACATTGCCTTGTATGGGAGGAAGAACAAGCTAAAACTGCCCTTCAGCAGCCTGAAGGAAGAGTTTATGGTAACCCGATCAAGAGAGGTGCTACTGTACAGAGACTCCAGTGACATCAAGGTCTCTTCGGCAGGCATAGAGGTTAGAACTGGCAGGAAGTGGAAGGCCCAAGAGGCAGTAGACCAGGCTGAATCACGGCTGCGACATAGTGAGCTGGTGGGGGCAGTGGCATCTGGACGGGCAGGACTCGGGAGTAATCCAAGACCTCGCTTTAACAAGGCTCAGGGAAAGGAAAGGCGGCAGCTGATTCAAGATGAGGTCCGAGCTGGGGTGGAAGAAGCCCGCTGCAGTAGAACAGTAGGGATGCGGCAGCAGGGGCATGGACCCGATGGGAGCAGGCGGCAGAACGGAAGATATCATGGACAGAATTATGGAAGTCGGAGCCACAACGGATCAAATTCCTGGTTCAGTCAGTCTATGATGTCCTCCCAAGCCCATCCAATCTCTTTCGCTGGGGCCTGGCAGACACACCATTGTGCCCACTCTGTCAGAGAGGAGGTTCACTGGAGCACATCTTGAGCTGCTGCCCAAAAGCACTGGGAGATGGGCGCTACGCTGGCGCCACGACCAAGTACTGAGGGTTGTTGCAGAGGTCATCAGTACTGGGATCGCCTGCAGTAGACACCAGCAACCTGCAAGACAGAACATCGCCTTTGTTAAAGCCGGGAGAAACCACCTCAGCGCCTGAAGCAATCAGGGGGACTGCTCGCAACAGCACAGGACTGGCAGCTGAATGTCGACCTAGGGAGACAGCTTAAATTCGGAAAAATTGCAGTGACCACGCTCAGGCCAGATATTGTCTTGGTGTCAGAAAAACAAGGCAAGTGGTCCTGCTGGAGTTGACGGTCCCCTGGGAAGACCGGATGGAGGAGGCTTTTGAGAGGAAGAGGGCCAAGTATGAGGAGCTGTCAGGAGAATGTCGAAGCAGGGGGTGGAGGACCCGATGCAATCCCATCGAGGTCGGGTGTAGAGGATTCGTGGGCCAGTCACTCATCAGGGCCCTCAAGATGCTCGGAGTGAAGGGACTGCACATCAAAAAAGCCGTCAAGAACATCACGGACGCTGCTGAAAAGGCGTCAAGATGGCTGTGGATCAAGCGGGGCGATCCGTGGATCATACAAGCTACTCAGACACGAGCCGGGGTCTGATCAACCCTGGCTGGGTCGCCTGGGCGAGGGTGTATGATGTTGTGAGACCCGAAACACCCAATGAACCCAGGATACATCACTGATGATGTGTCTGAGTTGCACCAAAGGTGTATTTCAAGAATCATTTCAGTTGGTAAAATGCACATACAGGTCAGGTTGAAAGTATAATGGTCCACTTACAAACCAACTTATCCAATAATATGTGATGTATACTCAAACACACATATTTAAAGAATTTGTCAATAAAAGATCATATCTTTGGCGTAGTGTATGATTTTTTTTCTTGCTACTGTGGTCTTTTAATAAACTGTATTTTGTTTTTTTGCGAATCAAGGTGTATTGTTGAAGGGCCAGTGTGGGGGACTATACATGTTTGAGTGTGTGTTGGCAGAGTGAGCAGAGGACTGGAGCACTGCCAGCTCCTGAGACTCCGACGCACTGCAGATGAGCTCAATCCATTCACATGAAGCAACTCACGTTTCGGTGACGACAAGCAAGCCCCATTACTCAAAGTCAATGGGATGTTTTCAGTGAGGACAGTAGAAAAACAGTCAACCATGCGCATCAGTTGCTCCATAAAGTCTGGTGGATTATTGGGCCACTGTTTGCAGTTTATTGTACCAATTATTGTTTTTTTTATGTGGGATATTTCAAAGTTGCATAAAATCTGTAAATGACTGGAAAGTTCTTTGCTATATTTCAGTATTGTAAAGTCACCAACATACAGCAAACAGTGAGCAAGATATATATATATATATATATATATATATATATATATATATATATATATATATATATATATATATATATATATATATATATATATATATATATATATATATATATATATACCCACATAGCACCACGAGCTTGTTTATTTTATTGAGAAGCAACACCTCACATTCCCTCTTCATGCTGCCTTTAACTGCCAGATGTGTTGGCAATAGCTAACTCTGGCATCCAAAGTAGGCCATGGTCCAGACCGGTGTGTTGTTTTGAATGTGTAACTGTAAAGCAATGGATTGTAATTGTTTTGGTCTCCACAAAGCAAAAATGCAAAGTAATAATACAGTTAGTTATTAAAATAAAATTCTTACTAGAGCTTCAATGGTCTTCTTACACCATTTTGGAATCTATTAACCAAGTGATTACCAGCTCCTTTAGCCACCAGATTTTGAACAGATTTAAGCAAAAGAATGATTATATTCAAAACTGACTAATCTACCATAACTGTAGTGTCTAACAATTTACAATCTTTTTTTGTTAATAGTTTACCACTATTTCACAGCTCTTTAGCATTACTAGCTACATAGGCCTGTGACTGTTGTGCTTAATACATAATCATAGTTCTGTTAATTTAGCCTGCTATTTTTGAGTCATTGCAGGCCTGTTCATGTTTCAATGTTCTCTAATCCAAAATCTGCCACTGTTACACCAATGTCTTACAAGCATGATTAAAAATCAATCTAAACCTCATAAGGCAACTACCTGACTTTATTATGAAGTTTTAATAATACATATTACTGATTGTATAGTAAACATCATTATGTATATAAAAGCTGGCCTTGGATCATTAGCAGCACGGCTCACATCAAATGAGGCACCTAAATGAAAAGCTAACGGCCTAGGTAGAAGTAAAGCATTGAGTATTTGAGCTACAGAAATAGCATGCAGTGTAAATTACGGTTGCTGTTGGTATGGCTTTCTTCCTGTTTACATTCAACCAGTCTTTACCTACAAAGAGCTGCTACTGTCCTGCAAGAGCTTTAATATTATTGTATTAGGTGAGTTCTTTATATGAGCAGTGAAATGGTTAATGAATAAAGCCCTCAGGTCTAATAAATGCACAAGAACCGCACTGCTTCACAGCCTTTCTCTGTAAATATTGCCAGCCAGACGCCTCTTACTCTTTTAAGATTTACTATTATTGAGAAATCATGCTCTCTCTGTTGTCTATAATAGTACTTTGAGGCTGCTTAGGCACGTTAAAGTCAAGTCTTTGTGCAGCAGTGCATTTGAATATGTATTTCTCCGCATAGCCGCATGAAAGGCTATGTATCGTCATGTTAAATAGTTCTTCATCCGTCAAAAATACTGATCCGGAAGTCATCTACTCAAGGCAAGATCAGAAGTCAGCGTTGCAGGAAAATGATATGCAAATTGTTTGAGGGAGAAAAGACAAAAGTCAAACGCAAATTGCTTTCTCTTGGATGCAGACCCAGAAAAGAAGTTTTAGAGGATCACAAAGTCAAAGTTGGCCTCCTACACAAAATAAAAGCAAACTGCAGCTGTACCAGTACTGTTTCACTGCCACCACGACAAATAAAGGAAGATCTTTGTTTTATTTGAAATTACATGTTTTATTCCTGAATCATGTTCTGGTTTTCCAAGAGCAAGACAACTTTTACAGTCTTACCTTCTCAGACTAATGAGCAAAAACTTAATGAACTAGTTTCCCAGACTTGTTTTTTCTTTTCATTTCTGGGGTCTTATGTTTAAAAATGCAGTGTTTCCCCCGATGCTTAACAGTCAGACGGACGCCTTGACAAAACCAGCCCTTGGATTTCACAAGTGATGGTACAAATGATTAAAGTGACATCCAATTTCAGGCTAAAAAGGAACAAACTTTCCTGGGTTGATAGAAAAAAGACTGTGGAGAGTGTACAAAAAGTTGGGGGACAAAGACAAGGAAAAAGTTGGTGGTTCATTGATCACTGTACAATGAACTTAGACCGAACTTTACAATATCCTACGGTGAACGTCAAATGTTCACCGTCAAACACACAAAGTAGAAGCTTAGGCCTAGTCCACACGAACACGGGTATTTTTATAGTTGCTTGAGTATATTGGAGATACAGTTCATCATCATTGCCGCTGTAACAGTTTCCACTTGAGCACTTTCTAAAATAAAGTCTGCCACTGACCTGAAGGCTTTAAACATAGACACAATTAAACTAAACTACTAGCTGTAGTGCTGTCATGTCAACTGCAAACTTACGACCCAGAGAAGAACATTACGCTGCACTGAGCAAAACGTTTGATCTACCACAATGAAACTAGTGATTGAGAAAAAATAAATAATGTGGTGGAAAACCATTCACTCTCACATTCAGGGAAAGAAGACGGAGCATCTGTAGAGAACCCATGGTAGCACAGGAAGGACATGCCCAGGGATTGAACTGAACTGATAGCCATTCTGGTGTTATATGTCATAGTTCATTTTCTAGAAGATAAGTTTATGAGGAGGTATAAGGGATGCCCAAAATGCCCATCAATATCATGGAAAGAAGCACCATATAAACACTGTATCCTGCAATGTCTTCTCGCTTTTGTGTTTGCGTCAAAATGTAAGTTTTCAAAAGTTTTCAGTAAGTAAAGAAACAGACAAAACCTTCAACATATTCAAAGATAAACAATGGTACACAATGGTATTTAAATCCATGTCCTTTCACAATTTTAGATAGTAGGTTCATTGTCGTTTGGGATATTATGGAAGTTAGCGCATAGCGGGCCTACATTCATGGTACCAGTATAATAGTCCATGATAATAATTATATCAACTTTCTTGTCACAGTACTCAATATATAAATTCCTCTTGGTGCCATTGGGTATTATGCTACATGTTTTGCGCACGAGGGATGTCAATTTTTACACCTTGGTGAAAAAAGCTTGTACAATGTTTAAAATGGAACAGACCTTTTTTTAATGTGGCAAATTGAGAGAAGGAAGTATATTAGGAAAATGCACTCTTGCCTAAGTTTTGCAGCCTATTACAACTAACCCTCACAAATGAGTTCTCGAGCCTTTGAATGTCGAGCGCTGCCATGGCACACTTCATACTGAACGCAACTGCCAGTGGGCTACAATGTCCCCTCATTAAGCTCCTATTAAAGCCAGCTTCTATTAACAGAGCAGCTACACCAGAGGTACAACATGCTGGCAGCCACTGGTGTCATAAGAACAAGCATTATGTGTCATCATTAGAAGAGTTTCTTTTTTATGTAATTGCAGCCCTCTGACCAGAGATTCTTCTAGTTTTTTATTCAACAGATATTTATTTTTTATTACCATCTAGCTTAAGCACATTGTACTTATTAAACAGAAGCAAATAGTCTCTATAAAAATTGTCTATATTTGGGAGAAGAATGTTGTTCTGAGTTGAAGGGGAAAGGGGCTCACCTCAAAGCTACCTGCCAGTCTCTTTGAAGTGTGCAAGGGAAGGTTAAGCGCTGACAGGGTTGTATAATGGCTTTCACAGGCTGTGTTTAAGAAAAAGGCTGTGCTGCGTTGTCATATGTCATGTTGGAAAAGGGTCTGGAGCAAATAGAGGAATAAAGTGAGTTGCAACATGGCCAAAATAATTAACCAGAGAGGTGCATTGCTCAAAAACAGTGCCCTTAATCTTCTGGTTCATTCGGTGCATAAAAGTCAATTTTGACTTTTGTTAGTTTGTACCAAAAATAGTCATAGATAATAAAAAACCTAAATAAGGGTTTATTTGGGGAGACACAATGTTTTTCTTTGTGCACCAAGAAATCCATCTTGTCCTAATCCAAGCAATGCAATTTCTCTGGAACTGCTGCTGGTGCAAACAAAGCAATGTTTATGTTGTTAGCATGGCTGTTACTCATGTAACTGTAACTTACTAATGTACATGTTGTAAGGTAAGTGTATAATGGTAGTGTGACCTCAGCATTGTCAGGTGAGTATCTATGGAACAGATGGAATGGAAGTGTGCTTTGTCCTGGTTATTGGTTAAACAAAAATTACCTGATTTTGTTACTCTTGCATTTATGGCAAAGGGTTAGATCACCTAAAAACATATGGATTAAAACAAGAACATCATTGTCTACACTTTATAATTAATATGAGATGAGAATATTGGGTGTTTGGCCAATCACATGCTCTCGTCTGGAAAAGGGAGCACACAAGTAACAGCTACCTATAATACAGAGAAATTAGTTATTCTGTTTCTGAATGTGTCTTTTACTCAGCGAAGCTGGGCTAAAAATGAGGAAATGGAAGTATGTAATGTTTAACAAGGCAGAGATAATTACAGGATTCTTTCAGCTTTGACAAAGCAAAGATACACACTGATCTGACTTGTACAATGAACACTGTGATTCTATTAATCAGCTAAGAGTCAGATTAGAAAAAAATTTAATGGTACCTTTTTATAGCTTTTTTGTCTTGACCTCCGTCTACTTTTGTTTCTCTTCGGACTTAGTTTCACTTGGTTTTTACACATTGCCCACTGTCTTTGTACTGTTCACCATACCAAGCCCACCTTTTTAGACATTTTAATACTTTTTCTAGAAGACTAAAACAGAATTGTCTCCCCGGACCAACAGTGAACAGTGAAATGTTGTTGAGCTCTGTCACTATCCCTCTCTGCATGTCCCCTCTCCCATTCTCAGCATAACCCCTCAGTTATCTCTTCTACATCATTGTGTTTCTCGCCGCTTTGCTCTCTGACATTTATCCCCTCCTCATTATGCGCCCCCCTCCGCCGGCCGTCATTTGGTGTGGTCTCTCCTCTCGCCTGTGTTGAACCTTCCTGTAAAGCCGCAACCAATTGTATTTGTTTTACGGCATCAAGGCTGCAACAGTGAGTGCTGACAGGCCTCTCCATCATGCTCGGTTCAGTGATTGATCTCACATGGGCTTCCAAAGAATAAGGACTTACAAAAGAATTGCATAGAATGCATGCTAACGTCTCACTACCACCACTACCACTGTTACACTGTCTGTTATATTTTGTATTGTCAAGTAGCTATGGTATATATCTGTAAATATACTGCAGTACATACACTTATTTTTTCTATAAAACAGTAAATAGTGTCTATCATGTAGGAAACACATACAATATGTAGAGAACACATAACATATTTAAAATTTTAAAAATGGATTAGCACCACAATAAAATAATTACCACTGCACTAAATCTCTGAGATAACATTTGAACCATTCCGTTCCTTGAAAACATCTGGGACAGACTTTCTACTTGTGCCTAGAGTTCAGACACTAAACACAGAGAATCAGCAAACATCTGGAATTGTCTCCAGATTATTTTAGACAACACAAAACAATAGCAAAGCAGCAGCACGGTGCGTTACTTTAAGAGGGAACATCAAGTAGTTTAGGTTGGATACTTTTCTGTTTTATCGTTTGCTCTCTCAAGGGACAAAGTCAAAAGGGACCGAGTCAAAGTCTTGTTAAAAGACAATGACCACATGGTTAATTTGCATAAATCAACAAACACACTGTGAGGTGCAGGGATAGAAGAGATATTTTTCCATTAAATGCGGTATGGATAAATGGTAATCAAATTAATCAAACTAAATTGATGTTGCCTGTCCCTAACTTACACGGTACGTACAACGTATCTACACTCGTCTTATTTTAATGGTGATTCAAAACCCAACCAAAGAAAATGAAAAATGCCCCTTGGTGTTAGGGCAGCAGTTTTAGCCTGTTTAGCCAAAACATATTTTGGGCACTTAATCAGACTTCTTTTATGTAAAACTCTGTATTTTACCTATATCTCTAATGTTACATTTCTTATGCATTTTCTATGTTGTCTTTTATTTCTGTGAAGCCCTTTGAATTACCAAAAGTATAAGTTGTGCTAGAGAAGTTTTTAAATGTAAATGTATTGTAATGCCTTCAATTACGTGCCTGTATTTTAAGGATGATTTACGGGAAACTGCAGTTGTCAGTTATTGACCATTTACATTTTTTTTAAATATTGTATAGTCCTTGTTTCTGAGGTAAAAGCTAAATACTGAAAATGAAATAAATTGAATTTCTGTCTGCAGTTTGATTAAGATGAAGCAATTTGCAGCACGTTTCCTCGGTGCTAGATGTGAGCACTCATAGTAAAAGCCCTTTTATTCACACTTATTTAGATTAGGCTCCATCAGCCTATTAGTATGGACGCTGTGGCTTTTTGGCAAGACCCTTCCTTCTGACATCCAACTCAATCATTGATGCTGGTTAGTGCCAGTGTCCAGAGAAAAAAAAGATGGCAGGGGGTAACCGCCTGCTCCTCAGATGGACCACCACAACGCTGTAAATTACACATTGGGATGTAGGACAGTGTTCACATTTTAGAAAAACAAAATCAGAATAATCAACATCTATTCATGACTAAAGGATAAAACGTTCTTCATTATTGGTTTCATTTTGTAAACTGATCTCAATGTGTCCTTGTGCTCTCACTCTCAGAATACTCTCAAAATTTACAAGACAGACATTTGGGGATTGATTAATTTGGCTTAAAGTTATGTCCAGATGTGTGCCTCCAGGCGGATGACAAGTTATCTATAATTTATTTAATAGAATCAGGAGGAACATGAAAACCCCATACAGAAGGACTGAACCCACAACTTTCTTGCAGCATTAAAAAGGCATCAAATTGTCACCTATTAATTGATTTTAACAGCCCCCTAAAAAAAAATTATTCTGCTTTTTGGGCACACTAAGGAAAACACCCTAGACCTTAGGAGCACCCAAAGTACAAAGTGAAGTGTTTTCCAAGTACAAGAAGGATGCCAGTACCTGATGCTGGGATCTGTATAAACTTAGGAGTCCAAGGTTTTTATGTCCCACTCTTCATTCAAACCCAAATCCCTATCCAGAAATCTGATAAAAAGAAAGAGTGTTTTCCTGTTTTCCCCAGTAGATCTCTTTTCCTGAAATAATCTCTCAATCTGGTGTTTTCAGAGGTTCTGTCTGCTTTGCCCAAATCACAGCAGTTGAGATGCTAGAAAAGCTTCTGACTGTTGTCAAAGGTTACAGGCCAGTTGCTTTAATTTAGCTGATGGATCCTCGGTATGTTTCATTATGATTACATTTGACTGTGAGCTAGTTTTAAAGCCATATTTCTATTCTTCTCTTGATTAAAGAAGAACCGAAATCAAAAGGTGCATTTTGCATGCTGGAGTTGTATTGCCACATTGCCTTGTCATTTTTATGTCTGATGCCTATTAAAAATACTACTTTAAAATGATGTGAAATATTCAACTCGCTAAAGTAACATGTTGCATGTGTTAAAGTCAAGCCCTCGTTCTGGGGAATTCTTAGAAATGTAAACTACTATAAAAAGAATTGTGAGAGTTTGACTGTGACGTATATGAGGTGGAATCACAAAGCAGTCGGAGCGAGCGGTTTACTGAGCAGCACAGCGTGTACAAACAGCAGGCCCACGTCCCCTGTGACACAGCAAAGCAATGGGAAGGAACAAGAGGGAAGCACAAATGGAAATGTGCTGGTGTGGAGTGATTCAAAGTGCCCTGACACTGCGCGGGGAGAGCATTATTAGCGTTCACAAACACCCCCTCCCTGTGGACTCGTCTCTGCTGCCCACTACCTTCTCTCTGCTCCCTTTTCAATCCTCCTCTGCTGCCCTCCGACTCCACTGGCTCCCTTTCTGCCAAAATACAGCGCATTACCAGCAGGCTTCTTCATTTATCAGTCAGAGGCGCCTTGTTGAGGTTCACTGGCAAAACGTGAAATTTACTTCCAGCAAATGTTGTAATAATTGCATTCTCATAGCCTGTTGGCTTCTGGAGAATTAGACTACCACCTATTAGTATGTAAACGGATGTTTTTACTTTCTTTTAATGATTGAAAAAAAATATGGTGCAAACTCCAGCCGTGTGTCTTGAATATTAAATATTATTGTTTTACTTTGAAATACATATTAGAATGCTGTTGTTGGTCTGACAGCTTAAAGTGCCAGGTATTACCTAGTTATCAATGCACAACAATGTTTTTTAGCTTAGTTAAAGCCTACTTGTGGCCAGATAAGTAAACGACACAAGTGAGACATATTGAGGTGTTAGTGGTGTAACGGATTACAAAGCTCACGGTTCAGATCACTTTACGGTAATTGAGTCAGAGATGGGATCAGTTTTCAGATCAGCAAAAAAGAGGGGAGAAACTTCTTGCAGAGACATATTGAACAAGATGCCTTTTGTCATTTCCTGAAAACGTCTTGATTTGAGCCCTTTTCTTGGCCTTTGCAAGCTTATGATCACTGTGTGTTACTGTATGTGTGTTATAATGTATGCTGAATTATGAAAGAATTATGCGGTAATGATGAAACTACTCCCAGACAAACTCAGATAAGAATGTGTGACAGTTTATTGATATAAAATAAGATATTACAGCTTTATTTTGTGAAGTTTTGGGATTTAACAGCTGCTGTTGAATGCATTGTAATGTAAATGTGCACTTCATTTTCTACGCATGGCTGACTTTCTCTAAACAGCAGCTAGAACTACCGCGGTCATACATGTGATTTAAATGATGCGAGAGGCTTTTCAAGTCACTTTAGCCATTGTTGCGGACTGATTAACATGCTCTCTGTTCACAACAGAAAGCTTATTAGACACGTGAACACATGACTGCTCCATGTAGTTAGTTACAAAATGACTTAAAAAAGTGTTTTTTCAAATTCAAAATAAATTTCCCCACAAAGATAATAAAAGGATTATAAAAATAAATAGAAAACAAGTGAAACATTTCATTATATATTTAAACTCAATTCAATGTCATATTGGTATTGCAGTATTCAGCATTGGTAATGTTTCTTACCACAATAAAATTGACACAATCTACTAATATACTACTTATGCTAATATACTAATAACTAAATGTAACATTTAGCTTTAAAATAACAACCAACAAACAAATGCACCAATCCTTGTCACCTGGGAGGTCTCATATTGACTGGCAATCTTTGCATATCAGTCTCCGACTCCAACTTCTATCTAATACTTATTGTGATTTTTGAGCTTCAGTGAGACAAAAAAGCATGACTGATTATGTATGAATCCATAATCCATTTGATATTGACAGTTTAAAAAGTCGGGGGGCTGTGGATGACAGTCAAACAAAAGCTAAAAGGAATTTAATTGTTAAATGTGCTAAATGTGTCCTGGATGCACCCTGAATAATTTAAAGCTGAGAATGCATTTGGACAATAACCATAAGGCAGTAAACGGTTACTGTGGCTTATACCCAGCAGCAACTAGTAAATGGTTAGAAAAGTGCTGGTGTAGATTTAAACATGAAGCAGGAAAGTGAGAACAGGTCTTACAGGGACTCAAAGGACTCTTACCAATAACCGGTGTACAATTCTTGGTTAAATATTAGAAATGCACATAGTAGCATGTCTTTCATTGTCAGTGCATTTGGCAGTGCAGTACCGATGTAAAACTGCCAATCCCGTTTAGGCCAGAAGCCATCAGAAAATAAAACACTAAATCATTGCTCTTTAATTGAATTGGAGCCGTACTATTTTTCCTGGTTATTTACTTGAACAACAGAATCACTTCTCATCAACCCGTGCATGTCAGCGCCGCAGAGTGAGTTAGTGCGAACGAGAGAAGCGGGTGGGCGGCGGATGGGATGAGTGGTGAGGTAATGAAATTCCCGTGTGGCTTGTCCATCCCTGAGCCTTGCGCATTAATGAATGAACAGAACTCGCCTGTCACTCTGGAACTGCGGCGCACACACAACAATGGCCCTTTCGCCGACGAGGAGCGTGGTGCAGGAGGGCTTCAATTTGCTTCTTCTCTCCCGCCGAGCTTGGCATTCAGCAGAGCGTTCCTTATTCAGAGAAAGCATCCGCGGCAAAATAAAACTAGTGCCATCTGCTCCATCTCCCCTTGCTATCCGCCACAAAGCAGATGATTATCAACTCGTGCCTGCTCAGCTTCATCGGAGCACTAGAGCGTCACAGCCAGCAAGCCAAATATCAACTGTCTGGATTTGGAAACTTTAAAAACTTGCACGCTTTCTTTTTTGCAGCTTGCGTCTGTGTAATGCGTTTGTTCCCTGCACACATCATCCTTTGACATTTTGTTCTGTTTCAAACCATTTCAAATACCATGCATAATTACAGTTTTATCTCACAGTTATGAATGCCGACCGCTCTATTCGACATTGTTGGCAGGAATACCATTTGCCATAATAGGGCGCTGTGTGTGCTTTCAAAGCTGATGATTAGCTTTTGAGTCTCTGTCTATTAGCACTGACATTCATGGCCGAAGGATAGTCAGAAAGAACAGAGGATGTTAAAAAGGGACACCACAGGGGTCCATTCATAACCCCCTGAGCTTGCCTTAATGGAACGTGTAACACAGCATGCTACTGTTACAGGCAGGGCACAACAGGCTGGTACCATGCACCACCTGTGACGAGGCAAACACAAAACTTACTTCAATGCAACAGAGTGTGTTGTGCTGCTGAGACGTCCAAATAAAATGCATCTAAGGACATCTAAAAACATAGCACAAGTCTGCCTGAACTATAGACTTATTATAGAGTAAATAATATGGTTCTATTTGCATTCCGAGTAGTTTTTGACAAAACTGATACATGGAACAAATCTGTTTAAAACATTTGAATTAAATAGACTCTAGCTACATATTACGGATATATATATAAAAAAAAAAACATACTGTACTTTTCTATGCATTTGTGCCTTAGAAATAATGCAAAACTGATACTTTTGAGGACAGAAAAAGTATGTGTTTATAAAAATACCCATGTACATGTAGCCAGGGCCTAAATGTACAATTTCAGAATTGTTGAAACTTTGGAAGTGGGATTTTATAAAATTGATCAAATGCAGATAGAACCTTTTAACTCTGAACACAGCAATAACTTTTGTTAAAAATCTATTTGTTTTGAGAGTAGTGTTGTTAAACTCACATTATCCATTGTCCTGAAGAATTGCCTGATATACATTAATTCATCTAACAAAATGATTAGATAAAGAACAAAGTTAATATTCCAACATTGGGAAAGAAAGTATGCTTGCTTTTAGTACTTCTGCAAACTCAAAAAGTTTTGGTATTTCAATACATTTGCCATTGGCACTATTAAGATGCACAGGGACTTGTTTACTTCCTGTTACATGATTTATCATTACAAATCAATCATTAAACCTTCAGTAAAATGCTTAATTTATTTTATGTGTGGACATCTTTTTTTTTATCGGCCAGAGGTCAAATACAGTGTGTTCCCCCTAACCTTTGGCTAAAAAACAAAACTGCACTCATGTGGGAGGTCCCTCAATGCAATCTGAGAAACAAACCTTTACAGAGATCAGAATAAATCTAGAAAAATACAATCCAGGCCATACTTAAAACATCTAGGTCCATTTTCTCCCATCACCCATGTCCTTGTGTCATCTCTCTCTACCAGATCTATGTGGGTGACAAAATAAAAAAAAACATCCCAGCGGCAGACTTAAAAGGTTTTATAAGGCCAACGAATTGGCAACAAATTGGATTAATGCACATACCTGCAGCACTTGTGTCTAACTGTGTGAAGAATGTGCAGCCATATGTACGTTTATAAGTGGTTTTTGGTGAATGGAATGGGGGAGTGATGCTGCTGTTGAGGTTCATACAAAGAATTTTACTGATACTTTCCAAAGACAGAAGGGTGGTCATGAACGCACAACATGCCAATTCCATCAAAATCCACAGAAATAAAAAATATCTCTGTAGCCAATTATTTTTGGGCTACAAAATCTACACTTGAAATTGTGAAGATTTTATGTTTTTTGATTAAACTGGGGATGAAAAACATTTTTGGTTAGGTTGAGATTAAGTAGATTTTTAATATCAATTTCATTTTGGTAAAAATGAATAAATGTACTAAGAAAAAGGGTTAAGTTTTACCTATGACACTTAATATCTAACCTTTTTGTCAAACTTTATTCTGACTTTTCAGAAGAAGCTGAATAAGAATTTAATTGTTTGTTTGTTTTGACTGAGAAGATATTTCATGACTTTAGAATTAGTCATGACCAAAACAGAGTTTGCAGAAAGGTCACAGGAGGAAGGTTTTAACCACCATTTGCAGAGGTCTGTTTCACCCCGAGGTCTGAATTTGAAGCTAATGTGTAAGTACCAGCCCTGCACTTAAGCCACTGGAGCTAATTCCCTGATCTGTAACAACTATATAAGGTTTCGGGGTTAGATTCGATAGAATTGTATCTGTTTAAATTGTATTAAGGCTAAATAATAGAGTGGGCATCTCTGTGAGTGACAGAAGGGTCAAAGAGGGCTGTCAAAGGTGGCTAGCAGAACAGTGACTGACAGCTCATTTACTGTAAGCTACAGCCGTTTCCCAGTGAGAGTGTGACCTAGTAGCTAGAGATTTTGACAGCATGAGCATATTATAGATATTAACTGCATTATGTTTTGAGATACTTACGAGAGTACCTGATTTTGTGCCAATTCCCACTTTGCGGCAAAAACTGCTATGCACATGCTCAGACCATGCATGTGCGCAGCAAAATTAGGCACCACTTGGACTCACAATAATTGATATCCACTCAATCTAGTTCACATAGGTTATTGTCTTCTGAGCACAAGCAATTAAAACAAGTCAGTGTCTGTTGGGTGCTACCAACTGAAGGTCAGTGAGTTGGTATTGATCATTAACGAGTGAGTTTATAGCTAAATAGTATATACTTTATGTGTACAAGCATTTATGCTATGGCAGCTAAAGAAGAATATGCCACCAGAGGCCAAAGACTACAGTATATTATGCTGGACAGAATCCAAATAAAAGCATAAATGGCTCAGTGGTAGAGCGGTCGCCCTTCTTCCTTCAACCCCCCCCCCTCCCCGGCATCAATAACCACAACAAGGCACTTCCTGTAGCTGTGGCTCAGACCTGCACATCGGTGAGGAGGAATTTTAGCCCATTCTTTCTGGCAGAATGGCTTTAGCTCTGTCACATTCTTTGGACGTCTCATTGTGTGGCCCTCTTCAAGTGAATCCATAGCATCTCTATTGGGTTGAGGTCTATGGACCTGCTCCAGTGTTTTCGGTTGTTGTCCTGTTGCATTACCCACCTTCTACACAGTTTCAGCTGATGTACAGACATCCTCACATTGTCCTGAAGAATTGTCTGATATACTTCAATTCATCTTCCCCTCAATGATTAAAGCTGGCCAGCAAAGCAGGCCCAAATCATGATGTTTTCTCCTCCATACTTTACATTTTTCATGATGATATGCTGTGTCCTTTCTACGCCAGATGTAGCGCTGAGTGTTTTTTACAAATAGTTCAATCTTAGTTTCATGAGTCCTCAAAACATTTTGCCAATAGCGCTGTGGAGTGTCAATGTGCTCTTTTGCAAACCTCAGGCGTGCATCAATGTTCTTTTTAGTAAGCAGTGGCTTCCTTCGTGGGTTGTTTCTTTACCTCATTGATGAGTCTTCGTTGTGCTCTCGGTGTCATTTTGACTCGGCGCCCACTTCTTGGTAAAGTAGCAACAATACCAAAGCGTCTCCATTTGTAGATTGTTTGTCTAACTGTAGTCTGTTGAATATCTTTGAAATAACTTTGTAACCCTTTCCAGCTTCATGTAAAGCAACAATTCTTGATCGTAGCTCTTCTGAAAGCTCTCTTTGCTGTGGCATGGCTCACATAAGCGTGTTCTTCTTGTGCAGAGCAAACTCCAAAAGTTTGAGGTTTTTTTTTCAGTCAAAGTATCTGTAGTCCACACCTCCAAACATATTATCTTAACGAGACTCCAGGTTTGCTAAAACCTGACTCTGATTAACTTTTTTGAGGTCATTAATTCAAGGGTTCACTTACTTTTTCCACAAGCACTATGAGGGTTTTTGGTTATTCTCAATAAAGATATGAAAGATCAGAATTTGTTTGTGTAATTATTTTTTGACACATTATGTTTGTTTGATACCCTTCACTTAGATAAAGATCAGATCACATTTTAAGACAAAGAAAACCATAAAATTCCAAAAGGTTCAAATGTTTTTTTCTTGCCACTCTATCTTTTATTTTGTGTCCATGGTTGAGTGTTACTAATTTAAGGATCTCCATGATTTGGCATTTTATTTAAAATAGTTAGTGATCCTTGGTGACAATTTGACATTTGCATCTGTCAAAATGTGTTGTTTCAGCATCTATTCCCTACAGTTTAGTCAATCAGCACAATGATATTGAACATCACTATTGCACTATTATCACTGTCTTCTCATTACACACATAACCTATCCAGTACTTCACACACCTTTATCTTCACTAGCTACTTCAGACACAGCTACTTTGTGACCATCATGCTTCACTTCTCATGAAAACTCTTTTTTTTCCAAAATATGGTAATTACACTAAATACCAGTGTTAGTTTGTATGACTTCCCATTCCTTATCCAGTTCTTTTATTCTCTATAGATATGACACCTTAGTACATTTCTAGATAGAAAAGTACTTTTGAGTGGCAAATTTCATTTTGTTTGGCAAGTATACATTTCCACTGTGCAAACTAATAAGAGTTAAATGCACTCCAGTATATTTAGCTGCACACTGGTTTGTGGTTTGAGTGTAGGTGTGTAGCGTTCCTCCAAGCCATTAGAAGGCATGGCATTGGAGCTATCAACCCCCCGTTAAACACTTGATTTACATTTGCGTGTGCTTTGTGTGGGTTTTGTGTGAAAACTCAGCAGGAACTCATTGGCGTTTGCACCACTTTCACATTCATTAACAGTTCATACTAGAGAGCATAATTAAAAGCGTGCTGTGCTCATAATTACCCTGCAGCACCTGTCTCCCCACTGCTTGCCCTCTGCCCACACACAGCCACTACCACCTCCTCAAAGGTGTTTGGGATTGGCTCAGGGGCAGTTTTTTATTTCTTGTAAAGTTTGATTCATTAGATGCAGTTAAATAAGGTCAGAAAGGGAATCATAACAACCCAAAAGCAAGAGATGCTAATAATAAGTGTTGTAAATATTTAAATGTGGCTAATATAATATTTATTCTCACCATGTGTGGTAATGAAAGCAGTCCAACCACTACAAACCTAGTCATGCATATGAATTATACCTGCCGTACACGTGCCTCCCTAATCTTTGCCACTTTAGCATTCGATACAAACAAAATTAATTTCTGTCTAAAAATGCATTTATTGCATGATCATCTTACTGCAGTTATGTCCCTGTTTTTCCACACACAGTCAAATTAAAACACAAAAGAGAGATATGTTCTGTGTAGCATATGACACCTCTTTTTTACACTTACAGTACATCTACAGGAATACATTATATTATATATTTACACATATTAGCAAAGCTTTTCTCTTGAGGGTTACAGTGATGAGTAGTGACATCTTCATTTACAAAAGGTATAACAATGTAGTAGGAGGATCTGCTCTGGGACTGCAGTGGGCTAGTGTTGAGTCAGCAGCGCTCCCAGGAGATTGAGACTAGAGGAGGAAAAGCGGAGTTAAGGAAAGGAATGAGCTGGGAGATGATGTTTCATTAGTTTTAGCATTACTCACCAGGATCCTTATTACTCTCTGCTTTAAGCCTTTTGTCTTTCCATGTTCTTGCCACTGACTGCTAACGGAGCACTTTTGCGGCACTGAAATATAAAGAAGCTATTCATAATGGAAATAACATCCCAAACATCAACAGTAGGGGGAGTAGACAGTTGCTTTTAATCGACAACTTTTGCTTCATTTAGTTTTTTTCACTGTTTGGTATACAGAAATGTGTTGCAACACATTAAGGCCCAATCCCATTTCTCTAAGGGGTTGGGATTGAGCCCAAATGAAGAAGCACTGTTCATTGCACAATAGCTCGCTTGTTTCTAGCAATAAACTACACAATCTATATTCCATTTAGAATGTTTGTGTTGGGTTTGAGCTTTAATTATGCTTCAGCGCCTGTATGTATTGTATAAAGAGAGATTACAGGATATTAGGCTTGGTAAATCTGAAATAATTTGTGGGTATTTCCGTATATGACCTTTACATGCCCTCATGACAAACCCGGTTATTCATATTGCTGTTGCGTGACAGATGATGGTATCCTAAACTTAGTCTGATTAAATCTGATACAAAGCGCAGTGAGCTTAGCTTTGTTGAATGGCAGCATGGCGATTGGCAGAACGGCAAAATACAGACTTTTCAGCGGCATATCCAGATAAACATGTCCTCAACTTTGACTGGAGTCAAATGTCACTGCCACAGCGCAGGACAAGGAGGAGTGGGTGGAGAGAAAACACTTGGCTGTACTGTAGTGACAATTTAAAGGTCTAAAGGAGACTGGCACACTGAACAGCTGTGTTAAGTATTAAAGTGGATTTTGGACAAACTGTCTTGTGTATTAATGTTGGTATGGGGTTTTAAAACTGCAGTTATAAGTTTGGTCACTATAGGAAAGCACCTCCTGTGCCATGTTTGTTTTGCTGTGTGTCACTTGACTGGATTTGCAAAAATGCAGCAACTTTCATAAACCAGGTTATGGTATATCCACAGTTTCGTTATGAGCGTTACCAGGTTTGTCTTTTATTGTGGTTTGCTGGATCGCTATCCAAACAATTTAACCTCAATATCTTTCTGGTACCTTGGAACCCTGTTGTGCTCTTTCCAAACTACAAACCACTGTTGTTGAATCCTAGCCTGTATCTTTAAGAGCAGTGTGACAGGCACAAGCTCCAAGTAACAGCCATTTTGAGGAATACAGTGTACAATGTAATAAGAAATCGCACAGTAAGGTAATGTGCTTTTATGGCAAAGCTACTGAATGAAGGTGAGAGTATAAATCTTAACTGAAAGGACAGTTGTGACACAAGCGATAATAAATGGACAGAAACAGATGTAACACTTAGAAGAGAGGGTATTCTAAAAGGCAGGAACAGAGAACTAATCATTTAAATGGCTATATTGACTTCATTACATTTCAATTCAAAGCAGCCGTGCCCTGTCACAGACTGACAGTAAATTCTAGTAGGAACCTTTAAGGTCAGAGGTGGATGAGTAATGACGATTCGGCACAATTAACAAAGGGATAATGGCTCCCACCTCCCACCTTTCTCCTGATCTGATGGCTCGGCAAAGCAAAGCCGCGGTAATGACACAAGTTTCATTCAGGCCGCGCTGGGAATTTCTTTCCGCCGCCTAGCATAATAATGACCATTTGGCCAATTTTCAGGCTTTTATCAGGCCTCAGCTCACCATTTGGTGTAAGATTCAAAATGTCTCCTCAAGGTAAAACAGCCTCCTAATGGAGTAGAGTTTAAGACCTAGCTGATGACACTTAAAGACATCATACAGTGTTAATACAGCTTGTAAAAGCTTGGTGACTTGGTGCAGAGGAGTTTGTATTTCTGTTTTCTGCACTGCTGCTAGGAAAGTTGTGGGTTCAATGCCTGGCTGGGTGACAACCTCTCTCCTCAGGTACTGTCTGTCTCTCTAGGCACTACGGCTTTCACCCATCCACAAGACAAACATGTATGGGTCAGTTAGCAAATCTTATTTGGTCATAGTGAATAAATGTGAGTGGTTGCAAAAAAAGTAAAAGTGGTTGCAAACTGTAGATAAGTGTTACTTTGATAATTATTGTCTAGGGTGTAGCACACCTCATGTCCTTAAATGCATGTATACGTATACATCAAAATATATCCAAGGAATTGAGAATGCCAATCAGCAGTGTTCAAACTCTAATAAGGAAGTGTAAAATTAAGGATTCTGTTAAAACCAAACAAGGTAGACCAACAAACATTTTCAGGAAATTTGTGAAAAATGTCACAAAGCATCCCACTTACAATACACCAAACAGCACAGAGACAATCCTCAAAACATCTGAAACAAAGTCATTTGGAGTAATGAGATCAAAATTCAACTTTTTGGCCACAAACGTTACATAATGTTACATTTGGAGAGGAGTCAACAAGACCTATGATGAAAGGTACACTGTTCCTACTGTGAAACATGGAGGTGGATCTCTGATGTTTTGGAGATGTGTGAGCTACAAAGGCACAGGAAAAGATGAATGTAGCATGTTATCAGAAAATACTGGAGAAAAATTTGCACTCATCAGCCCGGACGTTGCACTTGGGACGTACTTGTAAGTTCCGACATGACAACAATCCAAAGCACAAGCCCAAGTCGACCTGTCATTGGCTACAGCAGCGTGAAAGTGTTGGTTCTGGACTGGCCTCAGTCTCCTGACCTCAATATCATTGAGCCATTCTGAGGAGATCTCAAACAGGCTGTTCATGCAAGACAGCCCAAGAATTTACAAGAACTGGAGGCTTTTCACCAAGAAGAATGGGCAGCTTTACCATCTGAGAAAATAAAGAGCCTCATCCACAACGACCACAAAAGACTTCAAGCTGGGGTATGTAAACTTTTGATCAGGGTCGTTTGGGTACACAAATGTTCTTGACCAAAGGTTTTATTTCCTAACCATCACTCTTATTGCCTGAGTTTACCTACTGTTGGGACAAGAACTCTGATCAAGGAGGGGTTTCCAGAGTCCAGAGTTTCAAGAGTTCTGTTATTGTCCAAGCACCAACCAATTACAAGTTTTTCTGCCTCAACTTACATTCTGTTGGATATAAGATGAGTTTGGGCAGGGGAGCTTTAAATTTGTTGGTTGCATGGGCTCCAACAGGATGTAAATTTGTTAAAAGGGTTATTTTTGGCAATAGCAAACTACAGTTTCAACACTTTTAGCTTCAACAGAGGATGAAATAGGCTAATAACTGTATGCTGCTGTAAGACACAAAACATGCATTGGAGCTACATAGCGTGTGTATTGAGTTTACATGTGTTTCTTGCATGTAAAGCATACGAGCTCTATAAATATGGATAAAAAGATTCAGCTGCATGTTGTATTCCAGGTCAATGTTTTATCAGAGCTTGGTGCTTGTGCTCCGCTTCAGTGAGAGCAAATGAGATAAACCGGGGACAAAACACAGCACCAGGGGCGTGGTGTTCAAACAAGGTCGCCAATTAAATGTGTCTGAGCCGACTCAATACATGCCCTCCATATTCGCCACAGCTCGGGGAGAAGACTAGCGCTTGCATTGTTTAAGCTGGCAGCAGACTCGGGGGTGGGGATGAGGAGCTGGGCCAGGTCAGGGTGAAGAGTTTCAAGTTTATACAAGGGCTGAATAGAGAATTTCATGAAAGCAACAAGTGTGACCCCACTTTGAAGTCGGGTGCATTTATCTTTGAGACTGATGGGGAAGGTGCGTACAGGGGCAGCCCAAGAGGCCAGGAGAGAACCAGTGAGACGGCCAAGAGGATGACAGGGGGCTGAAGAGGGGCACCATACAAAGCCTGGCATTATTTCACTGGCCCTCTGCACCCTCCTCTTCTGTGGGAGACTGGCTGAATGTGCCTAACCAGGAGCACATCTCAGTCAGTGCTAGGTCATTCGTTTATCTGAATAACAAGTGGCAAGAGGCAGTAAAGAAGAGAAGAGAAGAGAAGCTGCAGGTGAGAAGAAGACTGCAGAATTCCAACTCTACTTTTCCTAAATTTAGTAAAATGATTGTATAAAGGTTCCTGAGGATATAGCCAGTATATATGGCTATTATATATCCCTATTATATGTGTTTTTGTGATATTTTAATGAAACAAATTGGAAAGTATCTGTAATCAATGGCAAATGAGAGCTCCATTGGTTACAATCAGCAAACAGATGCTGATGATATAGCGACTAACATAAACATCATGGCTATGCTAAGCTTGAAGCCCCCTCTAAACTTTCCACTCTAGGTAAAACATTCACAAAAGTATCTGATAGAACCAGATTTGCAAAATACAGCACTATCCCTTTAATTGGATCCAGACACCAGCAGTGCCATTGTTGCTAGCAAAGGTCTGCTCTGTCTAGTCGTCAGGTCAACTCTCTACAAAACTATATTCCCATTGGGACCGCATGGATTTGATACAAGAGCTATCTTTCGCTTTCACCCTCCACTGTAGATTCTGTTGATGTTGCAAATTCTTTTACCCTCTTGGCACGGGCTAACCCGGCCTTCTTGGCTTCCTGGATGAAGTTGGCAGCAGCACAAGTCGAGCTGTCCTACTTCTCGCCGCCTGTGCCTCTTTAAACAGTGTTTTTTGGAGAGTCTGTGGTTTTGACTTGAAACATGCACCTTCTTGTGCTAATATTAGACGCATTAAAGACGCACAACATGTAGCACTCTCCCTCGTGGCCTCACCTTTTTGAAAGATCTAATTTGTAACGTCTCTTTGAAAATATTTCACAAAGAATCCTTAAAGCGGCACCGATTCCCTGGTCGATGTGCAGTTAAGCACCAGGTGAACTGCTGAATTATTCTCTGCTATTTCACTTACATCAAAGGCAGCATTTTTATCACTTACTCTTTACTTGCCTCTGGCCATGTGTTTAAGCGATGCCACGGTCAGGACAAAGCGATGTCAGCTGGCTGAGAACTTCATAACGGGCAGTGGTACTGAGATGGCATCACTCCATCAGACTCAGAGAGTTTAGACAATGAAAGTTTTTTTGTGGATGTATTTGTTATACTGGATATATTACCAAAAACTGACGGAGGAGCAGTACCATGATTATTATGAAGGCAGGCCTAATGCATGGTTCAGTAACCGGCAAGTAATGCAAAGATAAAGATACTGAAAAGCATTGAGAACATTAATGCAAATTCTTAACTTAACTAACCTATTTCTTCTTCAGAGTTAAAAGGTGCAAACTACACTAACACTATATCACTAGGACTGTCACAACCTCAAGCCTAAATCATAAATTGATTGAAATTCCATGATGACTTCTGTCATCAAAATCATCCCTGCACACTGGATGACATTTTACAATAAGCTAAGCCGTGCCCAGACAAGTGATAAATGTGAAAAAAGTCACTGATGTCAGTGGCTGCCAATCATGTAATCATGTAAATTGTTAAATTAACTTGATATTAACTGGTTTGTTATCTTTGATGTTTACAAATCAGAACTAGTAGTCTGTACACAAAAAAATTAAAAAAGAAATAGACAAAATCAGATTGTGGCCTCATAAATTATTCAGTCATTTCTTATTGCTGTAAATCCTTTTGCAGGACTAGGGCTGAAGCCGCTTTAGGTGTGAGCCTCTGTACACAATGGACAATTAATCACATGGCTTACACTTAAAGACAGTCACTGTTAGACATTTTTTTTCAGAGTGGTGCAGAGCAGGATAGTTCATAAAGCATGTGGAGAACTTTGTAGATGGTCTGTTTATCCAAATAAGTTTAAATGTAGAGAACAAATAACACTGTGATTAACTGTTATGGGTATATACCTATACTAATGCTCATAGAGCTCTGGACATCAGGAGACTAAATGTGTTCTTTCGGCCATAATGGCAGAAAAAGCCCCAGGGCCAGAGTAGATCTCAAACGAACAGACCTAATTTTGCACAGTAATACCAGTTATTTAACCAAGTTAAACTTCATTAAATCTATATTCTTACCTTGCAGCAGGCGAACATTTATTTAAAAAGTCTAATCCGATCACATGCGATCAACACACAGGCTTTATTAGCTATAGCTACTTGTTGCTGCTGTTACTCAAAGTCAATATGTCTGTAAATGTAAAGAAAAAAGATATGAACAAACATAGTTGTTATTTGATGATACTGTACCTGAGTCTGAAGCGGTTGTGCAACAGAGTTACGGTAGGATCCAATTTCTTTTGGTTTGTCTAGATATCCTCTTTAGCAACATGATAAAAATCGTCTGTTTTTCACCCTCTCTGGAGCAAATTCTGGAGTCAGTTGCAAAACACTTATCTACTCGGTCACTTAAAGACTCATGTTTAGCCCCATATCATGCAACGCCGTCTTCGCTGTATTGATTAATGCTAATTAGTCGTGTGTGTCCTTTGGTTTCGATTGTACCAAGCGCTTATTTTATTATGTTTTTATTTCTTTGTAGAAATATATATAATAATAAATAATAATATATAGAGACATTGTTTGGTGTGTATAATATATGTATATAGACTGTGAAAAGTATTGTCTGTTAGTGTTTTCTGATTTACAGCTCACTAGTTGCTCCTAATCTGCTGGTTAATGACGCTGGTTGCAAAATAAAAGCTAACATTGATGTTATTTTTTTCAGTTTAAATGTGTTAGTGGGACAACACGTTACACAAATGTACTGTGAACTGTCTTGGAAATGCTTTTCTACAGTTTAGTTTTTATTAATGTACAGATGTGGTGCTTTCCTACCAGCGGCCTGAATTTGAGTTGGGTGACGTCATCTCCAGGAGCTCTATAGCAGCTGGGATGTGTCCAGCCCCTTGGGACCAGCAACAGTGGTAGAAAATGAAAGAATGAATGAACAAATAAAACAGTAATAGTAATTTGTGATAAGCCAATGGGAGCCAAAGCCATTTCCCCTTGAACTTCCAAAACCCACTGCAGACTCCTGTTAACTGTCAGACATAGAGCCGGTGTGTGCTCAGTGCAGCCTGGGCGCCTGTTTGTACACAGTCAGGGCACTAGCGCTCTATCCCACCTAAGAACAGGTGATCGTTCACAGATGGAAGAGGCTGCGCCCATGGGACTTCACACTCTATCGTTTGAATCTTTGGCTCATAAATCTTTTATAAAGGATGTCAGTTTTGCTTACGCAGAGGGGAGGTAAATGCCCCTCAGGAGCACGCTGAAATGAATGTACAAAAGACTATGGTTAGCTTTACTCAGTTTGTATCTGTTTTTTAGAGAGACAGCAACTTTCTTTGTGTTGCACTTTGGAACTGCGCGTCTATTCTTGAACATAATTGGCTGTGCGTCCCGCTTTAACGTACTTATCATGTGTAACGGGATATTTGCCATACCAGCGGCACTGACCATTCACATGCAAATGAGTAAAGGCTGTGTGGAGGTTATTCAAATCCCCCTTCACATTACATTGGATCTCTGAATCACTTAGTTTGAATTTGTATTCTTTGCTGAGGTAATATTCATCGACACAAAGGCTACAGTGCTCATTATTTATGCTCAGTGACATATTTAGATACGCATACATTCAGGCGCAGACAAACAAAAATGACACAACAGATCCTATTCAAGACCCTTTGCAGTGTGTGAACACAAAACCATCCTTCTCTTACTCTCATCTTTCTCTCTGTCATGGTGTGAATGCAGTCTTTCTCCAAACTGATGGCTCACGGACACTATGCTGCATCACGCCTCTAACTGTCTGAGACGTCAACACAAAGCTCTTTGATCTGTCTCTGGCAAATGGCTTTGTCTTAGTCACGCCACAGAAATTTAGCCCATTAAAAATGAAAGCGTCCAGTCCAAATGTCACGCTCAGGCATAAAAATGTGGGACTGGCTCGCACAGTGGGCAGCTTTTTATGTGATCATATTGGCACATTGAGAATATTATAGGCCATATATATAATATTATAGGCCATTTCTACAAACAGGATGGCTGGCTTAACAGGAGATTGAGAGACGATATTGCAATTGAATTGACAGATGTGTTTTCTTCATCTACAGTCATGGATTAATGAATGTAAAATACCAATTTATCATGTATTGTGATATTGTTTTATTTGTCCTTTCTTGTGACCTATGATCAACTCCTTCCCTTTGCTCAGCTGTTCATTTGGTTGGCAGGTAATTTAACAATAAACAGCTGATCAGGGATCAAGGGGAAGGGGAAGGTTTTAGAAACACTTTAGTTCTTAAGATTGCAAGGTTTAATTGTTAATATAATATTTGTAAGATAAAATCGAGGGCTTAGAACCAAAAGGGAATTTCACCGATGGAGCAAAAAACTGGTCATGTTTTGTTCTCACTCACAATTATAAAATGTACACAATATGGTTTTTGAGTTTTAAGTAGTAAAAACAGCGCATCAAGGAGATATTAGGAGATATTCATTAGATATGTATGTCTCATTTTTACCCATAATGTCACTATTGGTTTTTAGACTTTAAAATAGACCATGTTTTCATCCCTTCCTCTTTTAAGGACGGGACTGGGATAGAGCCTAACCCATTACTCAGGCGTAAGGCAGGAACAACCTGGACAATCACAGGTTCATCACAGAGCTTAAAGACATACACTGACTATTTGAACTCACATTCATCGACAAAACAGACAATCGAAGTGAAAAAAATTAAAAATGAATAAATACAATGAAGAAAGTTTATTGAGCTCATTGCTGTTTGTTGGTGTGATTACGAAAAGGTTTCAACAAAGGCATCAGGACGTTAATCCCTTATCCAGGGGACTTTGTCAATTCTGAGTTCAGCTGATAAGAGAGCTGAGCTCATATTCCTTACATCTTGGCATGCGTACTTTTAGATCACTTTGAGCTTTTGTCAATTTGTTATTGTATAATAACATTATATCGTCTCAAACAAACGGGCCTCATTGATATGGTCCTCCTCTAAATGTTATTGTGTGTTTAGCAAAACCCACCTGCCTGTGATAATTTGTTCCAACCTAAACCTATTGTTTCCTTGTAATTGCATTTGTTTGACTCACCTGTTTACTAGGAGAGTGTAGCCAGCCAAGCAAATAGAATTATGTCCTCTATTCTGCAGCTAATGAGCGATTTAATGATAGAAGTAAAGGCAGTGTGCAGAGCCGCCAGACGCATGGATGTGCTTAATGCTAGTGTGCAGCCCAGCCATATACAATGTTTGTCCCAGTGTTGTCTTATAAACATCACCTAATTTGCTTATAGCTCAAAACGACAAGGCCACTTTTATGCCCCTGTTTTCGCCTTGGGATATTCAGGTCTTTTGTATGTTTTGCCTTGTCCTTAAAGGTGCTGTGTTGTCATGGTTGATGTGATCTCTTTTTAATTGTTTCAAGGGGAAAAACAAGAACACCATGTATGCAATTTATCTATGCACTTTTTCTGAATGGACACCCTTACTTTTACTCCACCCTATAAACACATACATGTAATGCTGAATCACTTTTAGGGTTGATTAAGTCGTGAAACAATGAAACGTTCCTCATCTAAGTGCTGCATTCATGTGGTCTTTGGATGGCTTATGTTGTTTTTCCGCCATTGTTGTGTTCAAATCATGTAATTTGCAAAGTCTGAATATTTAGACTTGGTTGTTCAGACTCAATTATTAGTCAGTAAAATTATTCATTAGTGGTTAACACGGCTAGTAGCATTAATGACGACCTTTTTAATTAAATGCTGAATGCTAATACAAATATAGCTGTAGCTAATGTAACTGACTATTAACATACTGACAGCAATCAATTATTTTACAGCAAGTCAAGGTCATTATCTGCTTAGAACACTTTTTTGACCCCCACTCAAACTGACTACAGCCTACAATGATTCTATGAGGATACTATTAAAGATCCCAAGGTGCTGTTATACGCTTCTGTATTTATTATTTTATGTGCAGATTAATGAAATTGTCAAATTATATAATTCAAGTCCTGGTCTGAACAGATATTAGCGCTGTGAGATTTACATCTAGAATGTGGAGACACTGGCGATCCTGCCTTTATTTATAATGTACTTGTTTTTTAGGGTTTTTTTTCTATTATAATTATCTCATGTCTATGGACCAGATGCTCTGTGTCCCTAATAAAGTTTAAATTTAATTTAATTGACTCTTGCTGACACTGTTTGTTGTTGTTGTTGTTGTTGACCATAGTTATAGAAATGTAGCCTGCAATGCACTCGGCTCCTCTAATCAAACAGAGTGACGGCTGTCGTACGGAGGCCGTAGCATCTAGAATTTCTTTTGAGTGGGATCTGACACATTTTGGGAGTTAGCGTGTGCCAGGTGTGTACCATTAGTCCTCCTTAGTTATCACCTCTCCCACTGTCTCATCCCCAATTTGCCCATCTCTCTGTCCATCCATCAAAATTACCCAAATTTTCAGTGTAATAACCTCTTAGACAGGGCTGGAGCGAAGGGGTGAAAGCATCATTAGAGACGGACGATACTTACTTTGGCAGATATTAGTTGCCGTAGGCCTCGGCTGGTGTACAAATAAACTGCCACTATGAAGAGAAATGTAATGTTTTCTAATCATGTTTCCCTCAAGCTCTTGAAAGTAATACTCTCATGATGCATCTCTAAGTCTATATTAGATTTTCTCAGAGTACCATAGCAAGATTTTCAAGGCTGGGTCTTCAAACCATTTTCAAGGCAGGTTTCTTGACAATTGTGTCACCTTTTGCAAATGTGCACCACCCAAAACTTTGGAATGCACATTTGACCAAGGTCTTAGGCTGCCTTGTTTATTATATAACAGCCTATTTTAAAATGTTAACAAAAACCCAGGTAAGAGGAAGAGATCGTGCAACTGAATCATTTACTAGAGCAACCTGCTCTCTGCCTGAGTTTATCAGTCTTTTATTTCACAGTCCATTAACATCAGAACATAGAAATAGGTTGGTGTCTCTTGTATTTGTGCATCTTCAACCGCTCCAAGTGTCTTTGTCTTGTGTTTTCTCACTTTGATGAAACGCTAAACTCAGAGTTGTAGTGGTCTACAAGAGACAACCTGAAGCTATGTTGAACCTTCTTTGTAAAACAGAGCCTTATTACTCCATTTTTGGCTGTGCTTTGGCTTTTGGTCTTGACTCAATCCCAGCCCCTAAAGTGGCTGATGCCATCTTGGTTTGGGTTAAAAGCCATGAAATGACTCATGTTTGTGTGGTCTTGACTATAGCACTGATTATAGAACACCGGCAGTGACTTCTTGGGAACAACAGTTGCTTGCTGTGATCAAACATCAGGGAATAAAAACACATTTTTCTGCTAAACCTCGGCGTTTGCTAATACATCTTTTTCAGTGTCGGGTTGAAAGCAGAGTCAGAGTAAATGACTATTGATTTGTTGGCCGTGGGGTTGGCTTGGTGGCATGCTAACTGCTAGTCTGACTGAGTGGCTATTATTAGCATTGGTCGGCATGTCGCGCACGGCCCAGGTAAGTGGCTGTCCCTGACAAATGCTGTTTGCCAGCCCAGTCCATTATCTGTAGGGAGCTGGGTGACCGCTGAGCCCCGCTGCTAATATGCACAGAGATGCTTATCAGTTCAAATTAAGAGCGGGTCTTCCTAGAAGCAGAGGGGTGTAATTGTTTGTGACAGGTTGCAGCCCCACAGTCCTGAACCCTCCAGAGAGGAAATGGATGCAGCCCTCCAGACAGGCAGAGGGCGAGGGCCTAGTGGAGAGCTCGGTCAGACGGTCTTCTTCTCCAATTCCACAGTCTCGTCTGAAGGTCAAGTACTTGTCCTAAAAGTGTGGGGTGATATCCGTTCAGATTTTTTTCTAAATGATGGATTTGGACTTACGGTTTGGGTGCTGCAGGTTGGGTAGGCAAACATTTCCTAATTCTGAACGTAGGATTAAAAATGTAGGATCATAGTGATTTCTGGACCAACAAAAGAGCAGTTGGTTCATGGTCAACTCATTTCACATTCAATTCATTCAAGAGGCGAATGGTCAACAATTCAGCAGATTTTATTATAGAAAATTACTCCTTGATTCTCACTCTTTTGTAAATTATGGTAAGCATTTATTCAGAATCCAGTAAAATGGGATTCATAATAATAATGAAATTATTTTACCCTTTTTCTTTATGAACATAGAATGTTGACATAACATGTCCAAAGTCTGGCCTGGAGGCAAATCATGGCACAAGATGAAATGATGTGGTCCTCAGCTTTTAACTTTGTATTGGCAGCACTACTCAGTAGATTTGTCAAGTCCAAAGTGTGATCTACTGTGTTAAAAGCTTTGGCTATAATACATTTAGATTTAAATTCTGCCATTGTGAGAAGATAAAACAAAAAAGTGGATTGTGAAGGAAGCCAGTTCCAGTGAAGATCTTGTTTAGTGTCTCACTGTAGTCAAGTAAGACAGTATCAGACACAATGCATAAATCAAAATGGGCACAATCAGGCTGAAAGTTACAACAGTGCTTCTTCACACAGGTCTTAATATTCTAAAGCAAGCTTCGGTTAGCAATGGCTGTGCTAAAAATGAAAAGCCTTTCTTGGGCTGGGTATCATCCAGGACATCGCAATACGTACCTCGATAGAGTGTAGTATGATACGATACAGTACGATTCAATACAATACCAATATATAATGCCCTATAATGCAATGGTCATCATCAAAACTTGCAGCACATATATTAAATTTGCTGAAGAGATAGTGTATACTTTTTATAATAATATTAAAACAATTGCATGTCAGTGTCATTCCATTTCACTTCAACAGCCTCAGCTCATGAACAAACCATTCATTTGTGTTCAAGTCTTTTGTTACTAAACAAAAATGAAAAGAGAAAACAACTAAAAAGGGTCTAGTATCTATCAGTGACTCACTGATCACAGACACACCTGACAAAGCCTGGACAATGCCAACAATGCTTGTCCCAACCAAGTAGGCTTTACTGTACATCCATACTAAAATACAATAGTGACAATACATTTACAATTCATATTCATAATTTGTTGTTCCCTTGTTTATTCCTTGTTCATTTCTTGTTCTGGCCCTGCAAGATGCTCTGATCTGAAATAACAGTGTCTTTTAGACAGCGCTACTCAACACAGCAGCAAATATAGAGGCAAATATAGTCTCTTTATTCATTTTTATCTGCTCAATGCCAACACAAAACAATAATATCAAAGCAGCAGCAGTGAGCCTTATCTTTAGAGTTAAATTAAAGCAGTTTAAGTTGGATGCCTTTAGTGTTATGGATTGAAATATAAACAAATTAAAGTTCTCAAAATGAACGCAATTATTATTTGAAGTAGCACCCTCTCCACACGGCTGCAGTTCATTTCTGTTTCCTGTGGCTAACACGGCTGCACACTTGAGCTAGCGATGGAAAACAAAAAATACAAGCCGCTAAATGGACAATTTTGATTACTGGATAGTTCCCTGTAAAAGACTGACATGCTTACACTACTGTATCAATTAAGGACACATGTTTTTTCTAAATAAGTTTAACTTACACTCAGAAGGGTAGGTAGATAGGCAGGTATCGCACCCAGGGGTGAAAAATATGTGCTGTCCAGACAAATGACAGGGAAGAACAGAGGCACAGCTATGATAAAAAGAGGAGGGTTGGTAAAAAAAAGAAAAAAGAAACAACTCCTGAGAGCGAGCAGAGAAGGGAGGGCCTGGGAGTGTAGCATGGGAGGGATATAAAACAATGGGCTGATGGCAGGAGAAGCACTGTTTTCATATCAACACTTCCAATCTGGGGAGTGAAGTGAACATCAGAATTCCTTCACAAAGTAAATGTATTGGTAATGCACTTTAAGTTACTGTATTTTATAAAGGTTTCTCATTTATTTTACCAAAGCTCTGGTGTATAAATGTGTGTGACTGTGGAGGTGTGTTCGGTGGTGGTCAGAGGTGTGAGCGCCTTGTGTTTGTTTCTATTCATCTACTTTCCGTCGCTGGAAGTTGTTGGAAGCTGTGAAAAGTCTGTGAAAAGTCGTCTTTGTACTGTCTCTATTAGCCCCGAGATAAAGAATAACTTCACTAAGAAAGTAGTTAGTTGTACAGACATCACACTGCGGCCTGTACTGTCTGTAAAACATTACACCATACATCTGTAATAAATCAGACAGTAAGTCCTGTTTGTTTCTTATTATATAGTTTGGGGTTTTAGCTTGTTTGAAAAATGAAAATATTTTTCTTTCCAGTCTTGAACATTAGCTTTAGAGAAGGGGCCAGAGTGAGGATGAGAGGCTGCAGCTGTAGGACACAGCTCAGTGGCATGTGTTTTATTTGTCTAAACTGTATTATAATAGCATGCAGTGGGACGATTTGCAGCCGAGTGTGAAGCGGCTGGAATGAGAATCAGCACCTCCAAGTCCGAGGCCATGGTTCTCAGTCGGAAAAGGGTGGTTTGTCCTCTTCAGGTTGGTGGAGAGCTCCTGCCTCAAGTGGAACAGTTCAAGTATCTTGGAGTCTTGTTCTTGAGTGAGGGAAGGATGGATTGGGAGATTGACAGATGGATTGGTGCAGCGTTCCTATTCTCACCTACTGGACAAGATCCCTGATACAGGCGGTCGTAATGAGCTTTCTCCACAGGGTAGCTAGGCGCTCCCAGAGCAATAGGGTGAAGAGCTCGGACAATCGGGAGGAGCTCAGAGTAGAGCTGCTGCTCCTCCACATTGAGAGGGCATCTGTTCCGGATGGCTCCTGAACACCTTCCTGGGAGGAGGCTCCAGGGAAGACCTAGGACATGCTGGAGGGACTATGTCTCTCGGCTGGCCTGGGATTGCCTCGGTATTTCCCCGGAAGAGCTGGAGGAAGTGTCTGGGGAGTGGGAAGTCTGGGCATCTCTGGTTAGACTGCTGCCCCCGCGACCTGGCCCCGGGTAAGCGGAAGAAGATGGATGGATAGATGTATTATAATATGTATTTGTGTTGTAATTATAGTTTAATGTCCTACATCAGACATGTTCAGGCCGACTCTAGAAGGATGGAGAAGAACAAGAGGAAGAGAGCACTGTTGCAGACGCAACACACTTCATCCAGTCCCAGAGAGAAAGTCTCATGATGCATGAAGGATTTATTTGGTTTATAACATTTTATGTCCTGTTTCACATAATCCAGTCAGGTACAGCTGATCAGATTATAAATGTGATCTACCTGTAGAAATGCTCACTCTGCTGCTACTTCTCTGAGACAGAGACAGTCTAAATTTAGTGTAAAAAACTGTATAGAGACTGGAGCAGCAGTCCATCAGGCTGTAGGCCGAGGCCTTTGTGAAGAGTCTCCTTCTTGTGCTACAGCTGTAGGGCTTCGTCTCGTGCTGTACATGGACTCTGTCTGTACCTAGAGAAACAACACCGTCTGTTATACAGTCTCATTTAGGCCTCATCAGATTTGTTCAGGACAGGGACAAATTACAAACCTCCATTCTCTAGGATCCTCTGACTGCCAGAGCCCCTGAACCTGTTATAGGGCCTCTGATGAAAACAGGGAGGGAGGGGGTCCTTACGACATTTGGCTACCAAGGGCCCTTGTGTGTGTGGGATACTTTCAGAGGGTCCTCTGGCTACCAGAGAGCACAGCCCTGCTATAGAAACTGTAATGAAAACAGGAGGGGTGGCGGTCCTCTGACTTCTGACAACCAGGGGCCCCTGACTTCAGACCAGGGAGCTCTAGGGAGGAGGGGGAGTATATTCAGTCTTTGCACTCAAGACCCTTAATCTATACCTGGTTCAAGACACTGCTGTGGCTCAAAAGACCTACTGTACATTTTGCAGACATTGGTTGTAGGCTGTGATTGTAGAACAGGGCCCTGTACTGCAAAATTGGTTTAGAAGGTAAGCAAGTTAAGTTTAGGGTTAACCCTGGGTTTTCAGTTTCAGAAGCTGGTTCACTTTCTCTCGGTAGATCTTTGGAAACTTACACTGAATGCCTAACCTGCTCTGAAGCTGGATAGGTTGCAGGTAGATGATAGAAACACTGTTGACTGACCAATCAGCAGCACAAATTCAGACAAGTGACACTGTAAAGTCATGTCATAATGTAACTTACAGGTTAAACCCCTGACTGACAATGTGCTCAAAATAAGTTTTATTATTAGCTGTTTCCGTGATATTGATTTTGATGCAGCCTTTAGAATATAGACTCCACACTTAAGGCTGGTACACACCGGAACGAGTATCGGCATGCGTTATTCGCCAGCGTTTTTCAACGCGTTTTTTGTGTTCACACCCAAGCGATTTTCGCTGACGATGAGCCGAGTGAACATGCAAATTCATTCCCTGACATTAGATGGCGCTTAATGTAAAACAGAAATACCCCCATTTGCTGTGCAATACTACTCCATAACAGTTCTCTTTTATCAAGATTTTTGTAATCGCTGTCGCGTTTGTCATATAGTTCTTTGTGTTCCGACACCAACGAGACCAGCAGCTCTACATTCATCTTGCCTTGCGAGACGCTACTTGGCGTATATCTTCTTCGCTGTTACGTATGTGTGCTCAGCAAGACCGTTTTGTGTTTGAGCGCCCCCAAGTTGTGTTTTACTGTAACTTCAGAAGCTCCAGACACGTGAGCAAAAGCGCCAATCTCATTGGTCGTATAGTTTTTAACGCGGCGCGTCAAACCAAAAAAACGAACCCGAGGCGTTTTTTTTAAAAATGACGCTTTTACGCGTGGCGTTTTTTGCGTTGGTGTTCACACTCACATTGGCGCCCTTTGTTTAGTCACGAGGCGTTAAACGTCGGCGAATATCGCGCGCGAAATTCGTCCCGGTGTGAACGGGCCTCTCCCCCACCTGGGACAATCAGACCACATCTCTTTGTTCCTCACTCCCAAATATTCACCCCTCATCAACCGTGTGAAGCCATCAGTGAAGACCATCAAGGTGTGGCCTGCGGGGGTAGATTTCACACTCCAGGAAAAGTTTCTACACACAGACTGGAGTATGTTTGCTTCCCAAGCCACCAGTGGTGCTCACACAGACATTGACTGCTACACCTCCTCTGTATTGGATTATATTAATACCACCATTGACAGTGTTACAACCCAGAAACAGATCACCACATACCCAAACCAGAAGCCATGGATGAACCAGGAAGTGCGACTCCTGTTGAAGACACGCAATACTGCCTTCAGATCAGGAGACGCACAAGCCTACAGCACATCCAGAGCAAACCTGAAGAGGGGCATCAAAAGGCCAAGCACTGCTACAAGCTGAAGATAGAGGACACTTCTCCAACTCTGACCCTCGACGCATGTGGCAGGGCATCCAGGCCATCAGTGACTACAAACCCACCCACTCCACCCCTGCAGCCACCGATGTCAACTTCCTGAATGAGCTAAATGACTTTTATGCTCGCTTTGAAAGAGACAACAGAGAAACTGCAACCAAGCTCAAACCCTCAGTTGACCACCCCCCATTCACACTCTCATCCACTGATGTCTGCAAGGCACTGAGCCAGATCAGCACACACAAGGCTGCTGGACCAGACAACATCCCTGGTCGTGTTCTCAGGGCATGTGCGGAGCAGCTCGCTGGGGTTTTTACAGACATTTTCAACCTGTCTCTTGCCCAAGCAGCTGTACCAACATGCTTCAAATGCACTTCCATTGTGCCAGTGCCAAAACACTCTAGTCCAAGGTGCCCCAACGACTACCGCCCTGTAGCACTCACACCCATCATCATGAAGTGCTTTGAGCGGCTGATCCTGGAACACCTAAAAGACTCCATACCACCCACATTGGACCCGCATCAGTTTGCTTACCGCAGCAATAGGAGCACAGAGGATGCAGTTGCTATGGCACTGCACTCTGTGCTCACCCACCTGGACAATAAGAACTCTTATGCACGTATGCTGTTTGTTGACTTCAGCTCAGCATTCAACACTATCATCCCGACCAAGTTAATAGCCAAACTTGAAGACTTGGGCATCAATACCTCACTCTGCAACTGGATTCTGGACTTCCTGACCAACAGACCCCAGAATGTCCGATCTGGATCCACCTGCTCCACATCCATCACACTCAACACTGGTGTACCACAGGGCTGTGTGCTAAGCCCATTCTCTACTCCCTCTTCACCTCTGACTGCAAGCCTGTGTTTGGATCCAACGCCATCGTCAAGTTTGCAGGCGACACTACAGTGATTGGTCTCATCAGCAACAACGATGAGACTGCCTACAGGAAGAGATCCAGCACCTGTCCACATGGTGCAACGAAAAATAACCTGCTCCTCAACACCACCAAAACGAAGGAGCTCATCGTGGACTTCAGGAAAGAGTCTAGAGGCACACGACACCATCCACATCAATGGAATGGACGTCGAGCGTGTCTCCAGCTTCAAGTTCCTGGGGACCCACATCTCGGCTGACATGACCTGGACAACCAACACCTCCAGCCTGGTCAAGAAGGCTCACCAGCGCCTCTTCTTCCTGAGGACACTGAGGAAGAACCAGCTCTCCTCGGCCATCCTGGTGAACTTCTACCGCTGCGCGATAGAAAGCATCCTGACGAACTGTGTCACAGTGTGGTATGGGTGCTGCTCTGTCGCGGAGCGCAAGCGTTGCAGCGGGTGGTGAAAACTGCATCACAGGGACTCCACTTCCTGCCATCGAAAACATCCAGAGGAAACGCTGTCTGCGTCGAGCTCGCAGCATCCTTAAGGACTCCTCCCACCCAGCCCACAGACTGTTCTCCCTCCTCCCCTCCGGCAGGCGTTTCAGGAGCCTCCGGACTAGAACCAGCAGACTAAAGAACAGTTTCTTCCCCAGAGCTGTGTCTTTACTGAACTCTAACCCTTGCTGACCCCACACTTCTCACAGACTCCTCTCTCACCCCCCACCATGCCACTCCCCTCACAGACTCTCCTCTCACCCCACCATCCCACTACCCTCATAGACTCTTCTACCCCCCCACCACCATCCCACTCCCCTCACAGACTCTAGTCTCATCCCCCACCATCCCTTGCACTACTGCACCTTTGCTACCAACTGTTTACATTCCACTGTTTGCACTACCTTAAATCTACTGCTTACCTTAAGCTAACATACAATTGTTTACACCTACCTGTAAAATTCTGTTCATAGTTAGAGACATCTGTTTATCGTGTGTGTGTGTGTGTGTGTGTGTGTGTGTGTGTGTGTGTGTGTGTGTGTGTGTGTGTGTGTGTGTGTGTGTGTGTGTGTGTGTGTGTATGTGTGTGTGGGTGTGTGTGTGTATGCGTGTGTGGTGTGTGTGTATGTATGTATGCGTGTGTGTGTGTGTGAGTATGTGTGTTGTGTGAGTGTATGTATGTGTACGTGTACGTGTGCATGTGAGTGAGTGTGTGTATATGTGTGTGTGTGTGTGTGTGTGAGTGTGTGTGAGTATGCGAGCGTATGTGTATTTGAGTGAGTGTGTGTGTGTGAGTGTCTGTGTGTATAGCTCTCCCGGTCTAATTCCCCTGTGAGTATGTGTGTATGGTTGTGAGTGTATGTGTGTATGGTGGTGTGTGTATGTGAGTGTGTGTATGTGTGTATGGTTGTGTGTGTATGTGAGTATGGGAATGCCTGTGTGTACAGCTCTCCCGGTTTAATTCCCCTGCGTGTATGTGTGTATGGTTGTGAGTGTATGTGTGTATGGTTGTGTGTGTATGTGTGTGTGTGAGTGAGTGTGTGTATGTGTGTGTGCGTGCGATGCGTGTGTATCACATTACATTTAGAGTACATATCCACCTGTAAATGCTGTTTATAGAAAAGAGACACCTGTAATTATATTTATGGCACACACTCACCTTTTTATAGTAATAACCATCTGTATATTTATATTCATTGTACATATTACCTGTAAATCCTGTACATCTCCATATCCTGCACGTACGCAACCATTGTATATATCCTGCACTTTACTGCTATTGCACTTCTGGTTAGACCTAAACTGCATTTCGTTGCCTTGTACCTGTACTTGTGTAATGACAATAAAGTTGAATCTAATCTAATCTTAAGTTGGTCTTTAGCTCTTTGTGCACTTGTGTCATTCAGTCTTTGGACTATAATTGTTTTTCCTCATGTTAACACTGTCACAGATGTCTCTGTGAATGGTTTAGTGCCGACTCCGCTTGCTTCACATGAATGCGCTCTCAACTACAGAGAAACCCAGAGTTGATAACCTACTGTGATCCCACTGATCCACACTGAGACTGTTAGGTTTTGTCTGAACTGTAGGAGAGACATATCTGGGGTAGGTTCGTAGTACAGGGCCCAGAAGACTTCCTTTGCTCCCTCAGTACGGCAGGTATAGTCGAACAGTGAGCATTGAGGTTTGTGACACTTTAGCTCAGAGCGGTCATTAAATGAACCAGTTAATCATGAGATCAAGACGAGCTCAAGCGTTTAGCACCACTTTTTAGTAACCGAAGCACACTGTTAGAACTATTATGCTTCATAACCCTTTTGACAAATTGAACCACCTCTAAAAGTGGGATTTGCTGGCCAGACCCATACCTTCTTCAAATGCCCAAGAACATTGCCTCCAGTGTCCGTGGCTCAGTGGTAGAGCGGTCGTCCTTCAACCGGAAGGTTGGTGGTTTAATTCCCACTCTCCCCACAGTTCATACTGTCGTTGTGTTCTTGGGCAAGACCCTTAACCCACCTTGTGTTACAGAACAGTGGTAATTAATGTAAGTCGCTTTGGATAAAAGTGTCAGCTAAATGAATAAATGTAAATGAGTTTAGTGGTGGTCGGAGAAGGCTGTGAGCGCTGTGTGTATGGCAGCCCCCCTCTCTGTCTGCCCCAGGAGTGAATGAGGTGAATGGACCATGATGTAAAGTGCTTTGGGTGGCTGAGAAGGGTGCCAAAAAGCGCTATATAAATGCACACCATTTACAACAAAATGCAACAAGAAGGATTGAAGTGTAGGTAGGATGAATTTAGCATTTTGAATTGTGAGTTTGTAAAACACTTTATTGTTTGTAAAACCCTTTTTGTGTTGTCTATTGTTGTCAGAGTTATTTCACAATTTGCATTTTACAAGTGCGTGCCCTAGAATACACAGTCACCAGGCCTACTACTTACCTTCTGAAGGTCTGGTTTATTATTACAACTTTAAAGTGTAAAAAACTCTTATTTTTTCCTGCGTTTGACTTAACAATTCATTGGGAACAAAATGAAAAATTACACATAATTTCCCTGACATGTTTATGCATTAGGCAAACTCAGTCGAGCAAATAAATTGTCGAGAGCTGTGAGTTTAAATGCTTCTGATTCCAAACTCTCATCACACCAGCAGCGCCACTGAATAAAACATTATGTGTTTAACAAGTGACCCTTATGAATGCCAACGTCTATTAATCTGGGTGCTCACACAGACTCACAGTGTTATGTTTAATAAATTCATATCAGAGGGAAATACAATGTGTGTTTTTACATCTGCACTTTTTAGACTAATTTCATTAGAGTTAGTGAAGGCGGGCCTGTCAGTCTTTTCCTCTGAATAAAGGCTTCCTGGAACACTGCTATGTAGAAAATGTCACTGGTAAAAAGCTGTGTTGCATTCTTACAGTGTAGATACGTGGTTTTGTAGCTTTTGGTGTTGTTATAGACTACGGATTTTATTTTATTTTTAAAGGTTGTAAAAAATTTATAATGAATCAATTTAATGGTTGTGCTTGGGTCAGAATCACCCAAATAAGGTTATGAAAAGATGGCATGTAATATGACAAAAGTCTGCAAAAATATAATGTATCCATACATTGTGGTTGCTATAAAATAAAATAAAACAAAATACTAGGGATGCACCGATGCATCGGCTGAACATCGGTAACGGCCGGTATTTGCCTCGTTAAATGCCATCGGCCATCGGGAAATAAAAATGACATTTGCCGATGTCTGATGAGATACCGCGTCCGAGGCGGAGAGGCGCCGCTCACTCTCCGTCCTCAGTAACTCAGATTAAACAAAGAAGACGGCGGTCGTGTGGCAATATTTTACAGTTTCAGAGAAAGATCAGCGTTTTGCAGTTTGCAATACGTGTTCCGTTGAAATTTCAAGAGGGGGGGCTGTTAGAAAGTCATTTAACACAACAAATCTCATTGTACATTTGAAAAGCAGGCACGAGGCGGTGTACGGCGATTACCTGCAAGCTGACCAAAAACGGAAAAATGAAGCCGCCAAGAAAGCGCAAACCCCCGCTAAGACTCAGACTTCAATTGACACGGCATTTGAGAAAGCCAAACAGCTGCCTCCAGACAGCGCCAAAGCGAAACAAATAACAAACAAGGTGATGGAGTTCATCGCTTTAGATGAAAAAAAAAGTTTTATTGGGCCATGAAAATAATCTCATTGACTAAGTTTTTGTTTATCAGGCTAAAACCACTCAAATCATTTTGTTGGGCAATGTACTGCAACAATCTTTTCATTGATTAGCAGTCAAATGCTTTTGAATGTTATTTTTCAGAAAAGTAAAGAACTTGTCATAAATAAGGTTATAACTAATGTCAACCAGAAAGTGACATTAAAGGTTGTTTGTGTTCCATAAATTGGTCTGATTGAATTTGTGCTCATTCTAGGATAGTGTGATCAAGAGCCGAAAGACTTGTATGTTTCTGTGGCACAAATGAATAAATAAATAACAAAAAGAAAAAACATTGGCATGTTGGCAAGATGTTATGTTAAACATCGGTATCGGTATCGGCCCAGAATTTCCCAATCGGTGCATCCCTACAAAATACTTATAGAAGTTAAACAAATGCAAGGGAAGGGCTTAAGCTAACTTTCCCTCGAGTTGCGTTAACCGGCCAATCAAATTGAGTTAAGATGAACAGCCGTGTTTATGTTACGTCTTGAATGTGTCTGTTGGGATTATTATGATTACGAAAATTAGACCTAAGTGACTAGGGCTAATTGAGTTGTGTCATAGGACACTCAGATACTGTAGATAAATGTATATATTGCAGTTAGGTTGGGCAATAAAACAGTTTGGAGTTTTTGATTGCAAATGATGGAAAAAATTGCTAAATTGTACAATAGAAAAACAGTGTCCTCATTCCACACTTTGTGACGGCTAATGCTGCTGCTAGCACCAAAACATCTGAAAAGTGGCTGAAAACACTAATAAAACATACAGCAGCCGACCAGGAATTTCCCCATGGGGATAATAAAGGGATGATAATAAGAAGAATAAGAATCACCTGAGACAGATCGATCAATCAATCAATATTTATTCATATAGCGCCTTCCAACAACCACAGATTGAACCAAGGTGCTTAACAACATTAGTAAAAAATAAACATATTTACACAATGAAAACAGAGCAGTGTCACAGAGCCATTAAGTGCAAAAAGCCATTTTGGCTTTAAACAGAGGCCGGTCAGTGATGGAACGTAACTCAATGGGCAAAGAGTTCCAGAGTTTAGGACCGGCCACTGCAAAAGAACGATCGCCCCACTGTTTGAACCGGGACCGGGGCACCTTCAGCAGATGTTGTTGTGAGGGGTCAGAATCTCAAATAGGAAGGTGCAAGGCCCATGAGTGCATTAAAAACAAACATTAAGATTTTAAAATGAATTCTAAACTGGACAGGGAGCCAGTGCAGGGAGTACAGGACAGGTGTTATGTGCTCGTGTTTACGACTGTTAGTTAGCAGTCGGGCAGCAGCGTTTTACACAAGCTGCAAACGGTGAAGTCCAGTTTGGTTAACTCCCACATAGAGCGGATTGCAGTAGTCTATGCGGGAGCTAATAAAAGCATGGATGGCTTTCTCCAGGTCAGCACGACTTAAAAAGGGTTTAACTTTTGAAAGGAGGCAAAGCTGAAAAAAGCTTGCCCTAACCACCGAATCTATTTGTTTGTCAAATTTTAGACTGCTGTCTAGTTTTACCCCCATATTTTTGACAACATGGTTGAGATGGGGGGCCAAAGCAACAGGAGCAGGAGCTGAGACACTGGGCAGGTTGGATGTGCCGAACACAATACATTCAGTTTTATCCTCATTCAAACAGAGGAAATTCTGGGACAGCCACAATCTGATGTCCTCTAAGCATCTGCTGATGGACTGAAGACTATTAGGACAAGCAGGGACAACCGGAAGGTAAACCTGCAGGTTGTCTGCGTACAGATGAAAAGACATTTTGTGCTTTGAAATAACTGCACCTAACGGCAACATATACAAGGAAAATAAAACAGGGCCCAAAATGGAACCTTGTGGCACACCAGAGGTCAAGGGGGCCGAGGAGGAGGAGAGGTCACCAATCCTAACAGAAAAAGTCCTCTCTGTTAAATACGACCTAAACCACTCCAGCACAGGTCCCTGAAGCCCAACCTGTTGTTCCAGACGTGTCAGGAGGACTGAGTGGTCCACGGTGTCAAATGCTGCAGGAAGGTCCAGCATTATGAGCAGCACTGGCTTTTTCTCATCAAGGGACAAGAGAATGTCGTTTTGTACTTTGAGAAGAGCGGACTCAGTGCTGTGTCGTGTCCTAAAGCCAGACTGAAACTTTTCAAAAATCTGATTGTTCTCCAGAAAAGACTGTAACCGTAAGAAAACAATCTTTTCCAAAATGAGGCCTGACCACTGCGTGCTTGAATACAGTTGGTACAGAACCTGAACTCAGGCAGCTGTTTATAAATGAGAGGAGGCATGGGCCCACTGTGTTAAAAACCTGTTTAAGCATTTTAGATGGGATAATGTCCAGAGGACAGTTGGTTGGTCTCAGCCCCTGGACCACATCAGAGAGGAGAGGGAGTGACACTGGCTCAAACACATTAAACACAGAGAGGACAGGAGAAGAGCACAAGTCAAAAGTGTTAGACATGTTCTTAATGCTCTGTTTAACAGAGGCTACTTTATCAACAAAATAATGGAGGAAATCATTACAGGTTGACTTTGAGGCCTGCTGTAGAGCATTACTAGATGGATTTATAACAGACTGAATTGTGTTGAATAGCGCTCTAGGACGATTAGAGCTGGTGGAAATGACATTAGACAGATACTGACATTTAGCTGCTTTGACTGCATTTTGATATTCAGTAAGACTGTCTCTCAATGATGTTCATAACATCTGTGTAATGTCTTGGAAATGTCTTGTGAAATGACAGGAAATTAATTTAAAAAGGAACATTGTAGTTTGTTTGAGGAAACATGACTTGTTGAATTATGCAAATTAGCCATGTGCTTCAATTTAACAGAGCACAGTAAATATAAGACCTCATCCATGGAGTCAGAAGGGTCTCGAATAGAAAACCATCCAACTTAAATATCTGTGAAGGTTCTCAGTCATCCTAGACATCTTAAAAAAAAGGTTTAAGTAAAAGCATCTGGACTCAGATGCTTTTGTTAACAGTTTTGGTGTAGTCAGACTGATGTGGGACTGATCAGATGCTGTTCTGGGGCATTTTAGATGATGTTATAATGTTTTAGCTGGCCCCAACATCACAGACTGAAGGCTTTCAAACAGAAAGAATCAAGATCAAAGTTGTTAATAAAACCCACCATTTACTCTTTTAATGCCTATGATATGGAGAACCGCTAAACTGGGGAATTTTGTCTTAAAAACCCTTCACATTGTTCCGCCTCTGTTTGACAAACTTAAGGCAACAGGCTGCACCTTTAGCCTCTTTACAGACCTTGGTATAAAATATTGATAGTTAAGGGCAGTGGCCCTCCTCTGAGGTCAGAACGTAGATCTACATTTTAAAAATGAAAAATGATCTGTGATTAGTGAGGCTGTGCAATCACAATCTGAACCAGGTTTACTCATCACTGGAACAATAAAAGAAGCATAAAACTATGCTGCAAAAAGAAGTAAAACACCTGAACACGCTTCTGGAGACAGTTGTTCAAAATGTGGTTTATATTTTCAAATATTCTCTGTGTTTATGAGCTCTATTTCTGACGGAAGCTACTTTTCACTGAACAACAAGAAAGAGACTGAAGCGCTCAGACAACACACACAGACCTGAAACTGCAGTGAGAGCTTTTACCTTTGACCTGATCCTTCATGAAGCAGAGACCTTTTAATGTGGGCTTCAGTTTTAACCGGTCTGACCACAGCTCAGATGTGCACTAAAGACACAAGTGGCACCGGCACAAGGGTGGTTACACATGAGCTGTAGAGCCAGTCAGCGGCCGCTCACAGCCCACTGTCCTTCACTGGGACAGGGCGTGAGGGTAATGGGACATCATCAGTAAATATTGACAGTGCACAGGCGATAGATATGTGTGTTGCTCAGTTTGGATACTGTTTTACGCCGTGGCTCCCTCAGGAGCCTGCTTCACTAATTGTTGCCTTTTACTGGTTCCTCTTCCTTCCATTTACTGGTATTTATGGACAGACAGAGCTGCAGCTGATGCTCGCACAGATGAGACTAAAAAGGCTGCGTGTCTCACTAGATTGTACCTAAGTGCTGTTTCAGGTGTTGCTACAGAATTACAATGAAGAGAAACAGCGGGAGTTCAGGTTTAGAGACGAACATGACAAAAATATGACAAACACAGTGACGATGTACTCAGTGACAACTCCAGCACATCCTACATCGCTCCAACGTTAGCCTAGTGCTTGGAGTGTATCCTTATTGTTATGGTAATGAGCGCTATTATTTGTTACAGCACACTGCTCTTTAGAATTTGCTATCTTCACTTGCATACCAGGGAGGAAAAAACACCATCTCTTTCCTTGGAAATGTTTGTTCAAGCTGCATGTGCATTTGGGCCATATGGCTAGGCGCAGTAGCAAGCTGTTTAGAAGAACATGAAAACAAAAGTGAGGCACCCAGAGACACCATTAAGGCTCTTTAGGGGCTCGTTGAAAGTTTTTCTGGCTTTGACTGGAGTTTACATGTTAAATCTTCTTACGGCTGTAAAATGGTCAGCACAGAACTCGTATAAAAAAAGGCTATGTATATTTGTCTGTGGTTGTTTCATTTATGGAGCTCCCCTGGTGATTAAACTGAGTTACACCTCTGTGGCTAAAAAAGGAGCAGGTCATATAAGACTGATCTTCATCCTGCTTCTTTAATTGGATTGCTGGCTGCTTTGCTTGTTTAGTTATTGTTTCTGTTTATTACAATGTTTTGTGGCTAGAGTTGAGTTAAATCAAATACAAAGTGTCATGAATGAAATAAATAACATTTGGAGGTGTTCTGGATCACGTGTGTATATGGATCTGTGTGGAAGTATGACTTGGAAGGCTTCTTGCTTGGCATCAAGAGGCTTTTTTTATCAGTAATGTTGCAGTGATGTATTGTTTTAGCCGAACCACCAGAGCAACATGCCCCTGTATTTAAACTCTTAACTACAGCAGAATTTATTAATTGGTGCACCTCGGTTAGGCAACAGCGTCCGCACGAAGGGTTAGAGAGTAAAGTTAACAATGGAACGAATATGCTGAAGCTGATCTCAGGAATTGCAGCCCAGTCAAGGAGACATTTGACGCCCAATTCAACCAAGTGGTTTCTGTGTCAATTATATATATAATATATATATATATATATTTTTTTTTTTTGTAATGTTATCTTGTGTTTTTTATACAGGTGTCAAATAAGAATACAAATTGAGCGGTTGGGGGAATGGTTGCTCTGCTACTTACTGTATGTACATGCCTTTAGTAACAAATTGGCTGAGTATGCCAGAAACGGCTTACGAATCAACATAGAATTAAATCAAATAGAAGTGCACAGTTCATGATTCAACACTCTTCAGTATTTACTGCAGTTCAAGTAGTCTTTGCTGTAAGTCTATGGTGCATGTTTATATTGAAATTATGACAAACATACACTATATTGTACAAAAAAAAAATAAACCAATTAAACTGACGTACAAATATAATATACAGTAGGTTAAGGTAGTCTAATAGAACTAATAGAAAGTAGAGAGTGGGTGGGGCCTGTAATTTGTTCTGTCACTGTACAGTTTGGAATAAAATGTATTCATTTCTTTTGTACTGCTTATCTTGTTGGCTGGGGGCTGGAGCCTACCCCAGCTGCTTTTGGCATGAAGCAGGGCACAAAGGTTTATCGCAGGGCTAACGCTAAGACCCATACTCACATACATTGTTCATTTTACTAAATCTACACACAAAAGCCATTCTCATTCTGTGTACTCCATGAATGTGGGGCGCAGTGGCACAGTGGTAGAGCGGTCGTCCTTCAACCATTTATACTGTCATTGTGTCCTTGGGCAAGACACTTAACCCCCCTTGCCTCCAGTGGTGTTCCAGCTGTAACACTGGTGAATGGAACCTTAATGTAAATCGCTTTGAATGAAAGCGTCAACTGAAAATGTAAATATAACACTGAACACTGGTGTAAGTCGCTTTGGATAACAGAGTCCGCTAAATGACTAAATGTAAATGAATGTGATCAAAATATTTTTATATTGGTATATTGGAGCTGGTATCTATCAGTATTACTCAGTCTATGGTTGAAACTGCCAAGCGCCATCATAAAATCATCACAAGCTTGTCAACCATCACATTTTAATAAATAAGCTCCAAAGTGACAACTGATGTGTTTCAAATCCTTCCATGTCATTTTGAAATGCCCAGCCTCACGTTTACAGCGCACACACACATACTGTAGCCTATACGCACACAAAGTGACATCTCGACAGTGAGATCTGAAACCAATTTAATATCTGTCATGTCCCCATTAAATTCCGAGCGTTAATTACACCTTATAAAAAGCCTGTCATGTTTCATAATCCCACAAGCAGCAATAATTCAAACTCAATCAGCCACTAAGATCTGCCGTTGAATTAGCCCACTGTCAATGGGTAATAGAATGGTAGTTCCATTGACGGCGAGACAGACTGCCAATTCAAACATGTTTATTGTTCTCTATCTTATATGTGACCTTCATGCTTTTGTGGCTCGTTTCCTGCAGCTCGCTGTGTAGCTGCCGGTGCCAGAGAACAAGTGCCGTAGAGCGCCTGGTTTAAATTCACATCACGTCAATCTGCCGTCGGTCGACTGCTGAGAACTACACCAGTACTCGCACATCTGACCCGCTTGTTTTCTCTCACTTCATTAGCTCGCTCTGCTTTTTCCCGTTCGGCCTCGCCATCTCCTCCTACACAGGTCTGTTTATTTCCTCTGTGTCTTCCTTGTTACTTATAAGCATCCCCTCGGAAGAAGCGCGTTTCTCTTAAAAGACCAGTCTTCTCCTGTGGCTGGATGGAGATGGAAATTGCCTCCAGCGAGCTAGCATTATACAAGGATGGTGTAATTAGAACGGATGAAGCCTTTCCTTGAGACTGAATAAATAGTAGCTTCTTTAAAACTTCGAAGGACATACGGGGAAAGCAATTTAGTATCTTCAGTAAATGGCAGAAACTCGAGTGTCCTACATAACCAAGTGCAATAAGTACAATGTGTCCTGAGTTAGAATAAGATTGAATTGTGTAATCTTTTTATCATCTTTTTTATCTTGACAATTTCTCATTACAGACTTATAACTAGGAATTCTTAATTTATGTTGTTGAGGACTTTGGTTTCATTCATCCATTGATTGGTTGTATGAGGTCCTCACAACACATTTACCGGCCTTATAAAGCCTTTGTTAAACTCCCAAAAATTAAATTGTGCCGCTTCCAACAGAGCGGTATGGTATGGGGTCGAGTCAGTACTGGGGTTCAAAAGATGGAGGTTTACACTGCAGTCTGTTGATTAGAGAAAAGATAACCCTTGGGTAACCTTCAGGCAAAAATGAGAAGGAAATAGAAAAATGACACAGATCACATTTTTTATATACAATTTTTGAAAAAAGCAGAAATAAATTCTTTAAAAAACAAGCTAGCATTTTATTTAAAGTCTGTATTCTACGTCTTTTGCTTTGTAAAGTAAACCATTGTAATACCTATCTGAGCTTGTGAGATTAATTAGTGTCCCTAAAACTGAGGTCCAGGTCTCCTAAATTATAATTTTTTGAAAACCGAGAATGATCCGGAAACAGTCTCCTAATGTTTACTGCAGCAGCATACGGCAGCCTCTCCCATCGCTACACAACAAGATTTACTCGTCTTTTTGGTAATAGTTAGCAACATATCCAAGGTTTGAATCCAAATTGAGTAGCATTTGTGTGACATCACTGTTTGCGTTGCAGATGCCATTCTCTGGACACAGAACAGTGGAAACACAAACCTCTTTTATCACTCAGTGCAAACAATGCAATAGGTGCAATAGGTTGGCAGGTCAACCCAAATAAAGCTGGTTTTCTCAGTTTTACTCTTGTTGTAGTTACAGCGCTATTTTTGCATTCTCATCCCAAGTTATAAAATTGCACAAAAATAACAGTTTTGAAATTGGTACAGAACAAAAAAATAGCTGAAAAAATTCCCATTTTACTGTTACATTATAAAAGATTAAATAGGGCACTCCTCATTAGAGGTTTGTGAGCTGGGAAAATCTCTATATTATGCCATACAATTGAAAATAGACACAAAATAGACATTTTATTCCAGTGCAGTATTAGGTATATTTTGCAGAAACAAATTGCAGTTATTTTAAATGCAGTCACACTGTTCGGAGGTTGACCTTATCCACACGCATTGCTTTCCCCTCTCTGCATTTGTAAAGCCAACTCTGAGGGCGGAAGGGACAAAGTGGGGAAGGTCAGTAAATGTGAAGTGCATACAGGCAGAAAAATGAAAAGAGAATCAGACAGCGCACTAAGGCTTATCACCTGGATGTGACCCGCCTGTAGCCTTCCCGCCAGAGACGTAATAGGTTAGAGTGTAAGTGGTTGTCATGTTGATGTCTGCGGGAAGAGGACGAGTCGGACGCTGCGCACACACCGGACACACCAAACACAGAAACCAGTTACTCACCCACATACGAACACAGGCTATACACCAGGGCCACCACCTTGAAAAGGCTCAAGTGTATTTTAGTGCGTGGAAGACAGATGCCCTTGTCAGAAAAAAGGTCAATATCATGAAGGACAATATTATAGACCATGTTATGATTTGAAATGTTGTCTATCATTTTGGAGAGATCAATGTATTGTGCTGCAGTGCACCTTTATTTGTTGAATGTGGGTAGCTTTTAGGTTAGCCTTTTTCATCACCTGCTCACACTATTTGTTAGTCTGCTCTTTTTGAGTGACAAACTGATATACCAATCACAGTCAACTGTGGGAGGGGCCTGTGCGGTGGACCTCAGTCCAAGCAACTGGTTTTGCTCTCCATTTTAAGGCATTGTAGATCATTTTAGCTGAACAGCCTATAATGTTTTGCACCTCTTTATAGGTTACCCCTACTCCAATCAACTTTTTAATCAAAGTACGCTGCTCTTCTGAACAATGTCTTTAACGACCCATTTTCCTCAGGCTTTTAAATGCATGTTCAACAAGTGCTGCTGGCTTCATCCTTAAATAGGGGCCACCTGATTCACATCTGTTTTTTTTCACAAAATTGATGACCTCAGTAATTGAATGCCACACTGCTATTTTTTTGAACCCACCCCTTTCAACTAATTGCACAATTGCACAGCCTTATGAGCGTGCATATCATGAATGCTGGGTCTTGTTTGTTTTCTGAGAATCTACTGCACCTACTGGTAACTTGTTTGCCACTTAGCAATTAAAAAAATATACTAAAAACCTGGATTATTTTGGTTAGTCACATTGTACTGCTATTATTTTGAACAATATGTAGATTATGTAATTTAATTTATTGTTTGACTGTAACTTGCAAAATAGTTAGTAAATAGCTGCATTTGTTTTACTAAAAGCCGGAATTTGTCTCTTGTCTATGTGGCGCAGTGGATCAGGTGGTAGAGCACTCTTCCCAGTTCAAAATGCTGTTGTGTTTTTGGGCAAGACTCCAGTGACCCAGCACTGGTGTATGAATGTGTGAGAATGTTGCACGGGTATATTAATGCATGAGAATGTGGGACATTCATGTGGCTGTGTCTCATGTATGTTCATCAACATGCACTGTATAATAAAAGCAAGGATACAAAGTCAACATGAGTTGTGTTAAAATCATTGTTGTGATCTTGCCATTCCCTCGTGCACCTTTCCCATGTGTTTCCGGTATTCCCATTTACTTACATAGGGTCTTTTATCTGAGTGGAAAAAGTCACAGAAAAACTCATAAAACATGTTTGCATATCAGAGACTAATTTATGTCTCTTTTCTGTCTCTCTTTAGGTAAGTCCTTGTGCACTGTGAAGAAGTCCACACTTGGGTTTTCGTGTTACATCGAGCTTCATGTATTCACTCCACGGTCTTGAATGCATGCTTGTTGCTGGAGTAACTTTAGTTGTCATAAAGAGAGGGGATGAGGTTGTGGATGCGTGGTGATCCCTCCAAAAGGCAAGTACATGAAACAACATCTTTGCTTTACAAAGCGTTGAGAGTTATACCACCAATAACAAGTTTCTCACACTAAGACAACATCATACTATTTGCCCTTGGCATGTGCTGTGTGACATACAAATGAAAACTTAAAGCATGACACATGAAGCATGATCAGTGCCATTATCAGAACATGACAAATGTGAAGAACATATTGATCAGGCTGAGGCCTCTGTAGGTTAGTAAACTTAATGATGTGCTTACAGGGTTCGAATTACAAAGTGGCTTTCGGGGGAGCCCTATTTTCCGATCCTCCCTGACTGACTTTAACGCTTTTGGTGCATGTTAGGGCATTTAAAACCATAGGTTTACAGTAAACCTATTGTTTACTTAGTAAAACTATAAAACGCGAGCGTCAGTCAGTGTTGTCAGTGTTCGAGCAAACAGCTCTGTCCACGGTTCTGAATCAACCGCGCTTAGGCTTACATTATGCAAATCATGATAAAAAAACAGAGTGACTCACATAACAATCATAAAAAAATACATCAATATTAAATAGGATTAGGGCCAATCCTCACAAACGCACAGATCAAGTAGGTAATTCCATGATTCTTACCTCGGCGATCAACAGGCTTTTTGCCTCCATGCATACTGTACATCCTAACTTCTGATTTTTGGAATAGAGCCATGTATTCCTGATTCTCCACTCACTCCATTGCTTTGTTGTCCAGTTGAAAGGTGTTGCATGATCGCCAGGTCGGCTGCAGGTCGCAGCGGTGGTTTCTGGCGCTAAATTCTCGCTATCCTCGGTGCTGGTGCTGTCACTAGCAGCAACTTTTAGCAGCGGCGGCGGTATCACTGGCAAGCTAGTTGTAGCTGGTGCGCTGTCATCACTCCTCTTCGTTTGTTTTATAAATTCAAATTGACTGAGGTTTGGCTGCTTTCTTTTTGACATTCTTATTAGTATCCACAGAGTGTTCCAAAAAACGAATAAAGTATGTTTTGAACTTGAAGTTAAGCTAACATTCAAATACCAACTCAGTGAGAAGTTCAAGTAGTGACGTAAACGTAGTAATTTCAGTGCAGCGCCGCCACGCATGGATGGTCACAGCAGGAGACACAGCGGAAAATAGTGTTCGGAAATAGTAATGTAATGAGCGAATAAACACACAACATTGACACATTTTTAATATCATCATTTATTTCAGGAACCTTAATGTACAGAAAATCAAAATCTATATGCGACACAAAAAATGGACAGTGTTTTAGAGCTCCCCCTAAATGTCTCAAAGTAGGCTTTCAGGGGAGCCCAGGTCCTTTTCAGGGGAGCCGAGCTCCCCTTAGCTCCCCCTTAATTCGAACCCTGTGTGCTTACTGCTTACATCACAGAAAGTCAGTCAGGCTTTGTTCATCAAAGAACAAACAGTTCCTTCATCTCAATCTCCATATTGACTGTTACTGTTACAACACACTTCCAGCTGCTGGTTTGAAGCATAACAATCACAGCTTTTATGATAAGTGATCTTATTGTAGAATAATTATAAATTGTGCATGTGCACCTTAAATGAGGCCAGAATCCATCACATCTTTGGTTAAATTCATTTTCAGTTTTTACAGTCTTGATTTTGTAGCAACACACTGCCTGGTTTGTTTGGGATGTGCCTGAATGCTTAATTGCTTGAAATCAGTGGTTTCCACTATTATTGGGCAATCAGGTTACCTTCATACCACCTATCAGAGTTAAATTCTGAAGAAACAGTTGAGTTTTGTCTTGTTTTCTCAGTTCATGTTTGATCTTCCTCTTGTGAAGCTTGTGTTGTCATATTATTTTCGTTACTTTTGGATGCATAGCCTACATATTACATCTGTACATTTTGTGCACTTTATGCCAGCAAATGTACTGTCAACAGTTGTTTACAGCTCTATCACCTGATTCAAACTACTAATGCTTTGCTAATTTCCGGTTAGCATTATGCCCCTCAAACTCTATATGGCTTTTCATTTGTAAGAATAACAGGAAGACCTTTTACTGCATCTACACACTCTGTTGTTGTGTTTTAACCATGTTGTCACCACTTTTCACAAGGCCTGCTTTGATTTTGTTGAATAAAGCCATGATGGTATATCCATCATAACACATCCCTATCAAACATTTGGGCATATCAGCAGTTTTTTAAGCATGATGTAACTTACAACCATTACTGCAGGTATTATTTATTTTTCAATCAGGCATTAGCTGGGGTTAGCTAATGTATGTTAGCTACATCTCAATAGCAAGACACCATGACTGTTGCACTCTTGATACTGGTCAGAACTATAAATGTCTCCTACTGACTCTGTAAAGTAAAGTGGGTTAAACTGGCCCACCTCTCTCTTAACAGACATTAGTATCAGCAATGAGCTAGCTTAACTATGTTAGTTATGTCTCTGTTTGATTTGTTTCTGCGATTCTGTGCCACAAAATCCACCATTCCACCTCTGTGAAGAGTGTCACATTTCCTCTGTACAGTTATGCTCTCAGTTGTGAAGGCTAGTGCTGATGTCTACTGTCCATAGTAAGCCATGGTCCAGATCGGTGTGAAGTTTATTTTTGAACTTGGTGGTAAAATCAGCTAAAATTCCTTCAAAATAATGACTCAAGTGCATATAAAATGGTATTGGGGGGGAAATAATAAAGTAATATTAATTCAGGTTATGACTTAGGTGTACATATGTTACTACTTACTGACATTTTTGCTCAAAACGCTCAAAACTACTCTCTGCCTTAGTGTATGATATAGCCTCTATAAGAATAATTTTAGCGTGACATTCACACTTCTTTCTGGTTGTTGGTCTTGGTGTGTATGTGCTGTTCATTTTACAAATCTAGTGTAGTTTTGTGTTAATTTAGTTAGATATTTTAACAGGTATGCGTACGTTGTTGTACGTTCATCAGTGTGAATATGTCCATGATCGATTAAAGTCTTTGTAGATCAGCCACATTCATTTTTCTTAGATCTAAGATAATGCTTTGCCCAACTTTGGTGTCGCTGATAGCTTTGCTGAATCACAATGTGTGTTGGTGCTAATTGGAGCTTACAAGTAGCACAGGGGAGTCAGGAAGTGTTTTATTCCTGTGTTAATATATGTAGCACAAAAATAGCACATTTTCAAAACACTTTTGATAGTTCAATGGAGCAGATGAAAAACGGAAAAAAGGTAGGAGTTTTCTAATGCAATTCAAAAGGAAAACTTTTCCTTAGATGTCTTTAAGGGACCTTGGGTGAGAATGCATCACTTTTATGGAGGTTGTGAAGTCACATTAAAAAGTTTTCTGCACTGACAGTCCACCGGGTCAAATAATATACAAATCAAACCAATTTCACAAAACACCGTCTGTGCCTTTCAGGTCCTCTTTTAATATCAGAGAACCAACAGGAAAATATTAAAAACAAAAAGGAGAGATCCTTTCAGAGCAGTGATGTCATTGTGCATCCATCAATAATTGTGAGAAGAGAAGTGTCATTTACGCAGGCCTAGGCTCAGTCATGTCTCAGTGGTGGAAGTAATCCAGTTAGAAATCTGCCTCAGAGACCTGGGCTGATCTGATGAGACTCCAAAGCGGTAACAAGAGTCGTACCGGGATAAACCCGGCATAGACCGTATACTCTGATACAATAACAATGCTAACTGTCAACAGTTAGAGGCTATTTTTCCTCAGCTATTTTTAGGATGTGCAGTCATAAGCCCATTTTACACTGCCCCTTTTGTAAGAGGTACAATCGGGAGGATGATTCAGTTCCACCTTTTTAATGCTAACGCGAGCCATAAAAGTATTTACCTGCATTCATTTTGACATATGACTGTTTTAGATTGTGTCCCCCATTGATACAACCTTTAGGACTGCCTACTACAAGCATTTCAGTGTGGCAATTTGAACCAAAATTTGGACATTTTCTCATGTACATTGAGTATTTGCACCAAGCATTTACTTTGACATAGAGATGCTGAACATTTTCTTTGGCCCCATTTCCAGCAATTTATGGTTTAGCTTCTATAATATTGCTCCTGTCTAATATCTATCTACTGTAGAATGTAAAATGAGCAGCTGGAAAGTCTGTGTTTATTATTCCTTCTAAATGCATAAATTAAAATTTTCCACCAGTAGGAGGTCCCTAGAGAACTATGTCTCTCTGTTGGCCTGCAATGCCTCGGTATTCTCCCGGCGAAGCTGGAGGGGAGGAAGTGTCATAGGAGGGGGAAGTCTGGGTGTCTCTGCTTAGACTGGATGGATTTTAAATTTAATCTAAATTTTTTTCAAAACATAAGTTATTGTACTCACCCATAGTCATTATGGTCAGAAACATCCAGTGACAAGTTGTTCATAGAAAAATGGATGGAATTCTATGATGGGAATTGTGTAGGACGTCTATACTGTCAACACAACACTCTATACATTCAGCCCCCAAAGCCTGTCCCAGAAGCATCTCTGGATGTAGCTGCTCTTGGCCCTTTAATCATGGATCAATGGATTGCCCTGTGCTGCTAGGATAGATACCTGCCCAGGTTTAACTGGGGCTGACAGCTCCAAATGCCCTGGTCAGTGCACTACATGAGCCAGTGGATATAGTGAACACCTCCACCTCCAGCCTTACCCTTTGGTCCACCGTCAATGTAGTGACTAGAGGCTGAGTGGAGATAAAGCTGCATTAACTACAGTACGGTTCACATTAAGAGTAAAGTGAGTGAGTGAGAAAACAGTTAAAGTCACATGTAAAAAACATTCAAGAGGGCATTCAAAATGTGTGTAAAACAGAAAATATGTCCATATTAACAACAAAGAAACAAAGCATTTCATAAAGAATGCCTCAATTTAGATAAATGGTTACAATTGGCCTGACTGAATTTCCACCAAATGGAAAATGTATTGTAAAGTGAATGGAACAGTGTCACTAACGACTCACCTGAGCCTTTAATAACTCTCAAATCAGGAGTCACACTGTCCTTTCAAAGCTAACGACTATGAGACCAGAACAGCCTGGTCCATCAGAGTTAGTTAGGATATACGTAAGCTCAGCTCTCTTATCAGTTGATCTCAGAATTGAAAAAGTCTCTTGACACAAAATGTCTTCCCCTTAAAAACTGTGTCCAGTTGCTGTTGCATTAACCTTTTCTTTATGGCTGGTTAGGCTAACCCCAATTGCTATTACAATAGAACAATTGTTGGCTCAGTGTGAAGTCAGATGGCTATATGTGACTTGATTGATCGTGATGGATTACTTATGGGGCGGCTTGTGGAAATGTAAGTGTTCAGGGGGGAGCTGCGATCACGGTCACCAGAGCAGATCATTGAGGCAATCGACCCAAAGCTCTGCGCTCAATTTAAATCTTTGCCGCTTAATATGGAGACCAAAGAGGGAACTTTTTATTTCTTACGTTTGTTCAGCCCCAATCCCAATGCTCCTGTTCCCTGATCCCTCTTTCTCTCTCAATGTGCTGTGTTTGTACCGAGTTTAGCACAGCTGACATGAACAATGGCCGTAGCTTTTGTCTAGAAGGAGCACCTCGACAATTCAGGCTGATTGTTCTCAAATTGCCCGGCTGGAAGAATCACCTCTTCTGTTTGATGCGGTAAAGTGCCTTTGATTCCACCGGGACAAGCATGTCTTCGACTCACACAGATTTTTTTTATTCCCCAAAAAACGCATACCCCCCTCCTCTTGCCTCTCCTTTTGATTTTTAGGGTGAGTGAGTATAGTACCGCCGTTGGAATATTGTGCCCAGCAACACAGCAGGGCAGAGAGTAACGCTGCAGAGGAGTGTTCATCCATCTTAGGCCGAATTCATCACACTTTGTCATGTCCTTTTGCTGGGAGGAAAAATATTTTCTGCCGTGATGTTTGCTTCCGAAATACTGTTAGGACACACTCTCTCCCTTTTCCATCAAAGTGCACGCTCATCATATTTGTACTATTCACACTGTGCCGTTCCTGCTCCAGTGTGGTAGAGGCTGCATTATTTAGCTCACTTGTAGGGTCAATTGCCCAATCCGACATGGAAACAACTGAATAACCCATAAAACCTGCTCCACTTAGACTGCGTAGTCTGCGATTTCAGACTCTCAATGGTTTTCTGCAGCAGCCAGTAAAGATGCGGTTATTCCTCAGACGAGATATTTGTGCTACAAAGTGGTATTGACATAAATGTTTGATGAGAGGTAAAACACTGACATTTGGTTAATGCCTCTGCACTGATCTCGGTCTGCGGGAGATACGGATGCCATCTGGTGACTCAGAAATCTTAGATACTCTTTGCTTTTTACTCGGTAGACACATTTCTAAGCACATTTCTCATTAAGAAATGGTTGACTCTGTGAAAGGCCTTGTGAAAGGGTAACAAATTCATATACACAGCTACACAAACACACATTTCTCAGTGTAGAATTTGAAGATCTAGCTCTATTTATGCTAATCTGTTCAGGCAGTTCTTAATTTACCAGTCTTTAAAGAGGAAGCACATGTTATGAAACCATCTATGTATTCCCTCCAGTTGGTGTTATTTGGCTTTATGTACATGTCCAGCATAAAATTGTATCTAGTTTCTAGTGACTTGTAGCCTTAATCCGGTGTAGCCCAAATGCCTGTATAAATAGAGCTGCTAAATCATGTGCCAATGGTGTCTACCCACTCACGTACACTATCGGCTGCTAATCTTGTTTAGACTCAGATTTTAAACTTAGACTTTTTTTTACATTGGGCACATATGTTATTTTCAAACTCAACGAATAGCAGTACTTTCTAAAGGATTTCTCAAGTTGTATTTCAATTTAAACCATTTCTCACCAAGCATTTTTTATTCATAAAATGATGAAATATTAGAAAACAGAACTGCCATATCAACAATGAAATATGAGACATAAGATGTGTACAGAAGATACTCGGGACTTAAATGGATTACAGATTGGAATATGAGGTTGTACTCCATGTAAAATATATATGTACAATAATGGAATGGAAATTGAATAATAGGGAAACAATGTGTGTGGATTTGGAATGTAAATGCTGTTGGAAATTTCTTTTTCTTTTTCAATGAGTGCTTGGTTTTAGGGAACCAACCCCAACTTCCATATTTTACTCCAGACTTCAGATTACAGTCAGTGGGCTCTACAAAACCTTTTGTAGAAATCAACTTTGGTTTTCTGAAACACAAGTCAACTAAAATGCTCCATTCAAAGTGGTCGACAGATGTAATACTCTTTACGGTTTAAATGTATTCACTGGCATTTAAAGTTTAATTAGATCCCACCAAACAACCTCTGCCACAACTTCAACAAAACTCATTGTGCCGTTCTCTCCACAGATTGTAATGCCTTTAATTTGCATTTTGTATTACACAAATTAAATTGACTTGACTTTATGGTTTAGTTTAAGTGAACATCTGTGTCACGCAAATTTAGAAGAGCATCTGTCACTAACTAACAAACATATGACGCCTTGCACAGATCCAGGCATTCCCTGTCATGCTCATACCGTCAAGGAAGCTCACAAAGTTTTTTTCAAACTTTTCTCTAGTTAAGTTTGAGAAGTTGCCCGTGCACCGTGCAGTCTGGGAGTTTAGACAGTTGTGCTGATGAACGTATGTATTACCAGAGCTTTGAATGTGACAGCTTTGCCATTACACCAGAGCGATGGTGCAAAGAGAACACCTATAATTATTGGTCTGTCAGCCTGCGTATATTCCATGTCCATGCACTTAAATTGAAAAACACTAACCGATTGACACGGTGCATTAAACACCTCTGTGTTGATGTCTTTAAGGTTTTATTGGGAATACAATGTGCACTGCTAACCTCTGTTTCAGGACTGGGCCACAGAGACAGTTAAGATGCTGGTAAAAGGGTTAATGGAATGTATGTCATAATGTGCAATTTTGTCCAGTGCTGACAACTGTTATAAATTGTAGTGTGACAGGAGCAACAGCCAATCTCACACGTGTACGGCAACAGATTACGAGCAAGAAGTATCTAACGGTGTCCAAAAGTTCTGTCATAAGGATTTGTGCAACAACTTGCTTTAAATTCTTCTATTCTTTCATAGCAGTTAGCAAGACCAAATGTAAACAAAGAAATGTACATCTTCCAAAAGAAAGAGACCTTTTTTCATTTATGTAATGGGATGTATGGCACGTTTATACTTGGGTCCCCCATCGTTTGGATCTTTAGGTATTAGAATGCTAAGCCATCAAATTATGTAGTTGTTAGTATTTTATTTATGAAATTTTTTTGGGGGCCTTTTTGCCTTTATTGATAGTAGACAAGGTGAGAGAGAGAGGGGAACAACATTGGGAAAACAACCCAAACGAGACTCGAACCGGGTTGTCTTTTGATGTGTTCTACCAACTGAGCTTGGCTGTTTTAATAATATGATGTAAAACATCAGTAAACAGGAACTGAACTTCTGAAATAGTGCTCCCTTTGACACCAATATGAAACATTATATGTTACTATTATATGATACTCTCTTAGTTTCTTTGCATTAATCTTATTTACTTGTGTGACCTTGCATAAATTTGAATTTGACACCACTGCTGGTTTCGCAGATGCATTGGCCAGTGCTGAAGCGCAATCTTATAAGAGAATACAGTATTAGCATCATTATTTAAAGCCAAATTGTAGTGGACTGACAATTACATCCACTCCTCACATGCATTTTAATGGCTTCATTGTCTTTGGTGGATTTATAAATGTTTTAACAGGACTTTAAAGGGAAAGTTGCTGCTCATGGGGTGAGGAAGGTCGAATCCATTTTTATTTCAGACATTCTCTTTCAAAAACAGTGATAATAAGTGTTTGGGGCTGAGTGTATTTTACAGCCTTTCTTTGTAATGGCCATGCACTGATAATAATGCAGTAGCAAGCTTATATGGCAATAAAATATTTTTCCATTACGACTGTCTGGTTGTAATTTTATAGAGTTATTAAACAATCCTGGGGCGTTTATTCAGATTATAGCAATGTTTTAATACACAAGGCTACAAGTGTACAGAGCTTTATATTAGCAGAGCTGTATACGTGACACTGAGTACTGTTATGCCTGCGGGTTATAAAGTGCACCAGTGCAGTTTATTCACATTTTCTGGGATTGCAAAGGGTTTCTTTTTCCACATTCGGTTCGCACCTGCTAGAGAGATCTATTGGTCTGCAAAACACACTTAAAAGTCTTTAAATATGCTTTTCCACTTTCTCCATTTATGCTTTTGGGGTGCACAAAGACAGGTGTGCAGGTGTAAGGCAGTGTTCTCTGAGACTTTCAACTAACTAAACTAAGCACCATTCTTCTTTTGTGGCTTTAGCAATGCCTATGCTAATCATCTGGATTTAACAGATGATTAGCATAGGCATAGGTCTAGGTCTTTGATGAGTATTAACATTGCCCTAAGCATTATAACTGCTCGTAGCTTGTAGCCTTTAGCTGTTGTAACCATAGTCCTATATAATGCAGCTATGTTCTCTAATCATTCAGTGACACCACACACAACTGTCATTTGCCCAAACCATGTTGATTATGCAGAATTTGCTAGTGCCATCTTCTCCATAGAAAATGTATTGATCGCTTAATGTTTGGCATCAATAAGTGGTCTCCGTTCACGCCGTTTACAAACAGTAAATGGGTCTCTTGGTCCATGACCGTTTGTCTAACTTATGCGAGCTGCTTGATTTGGAATCACAACAACTTACTGTTGTGATTCCAAATCAAGCAGCTATCATATGCTTTTTAGTGTGGCATACACTTAAGAGGGTTTGTGAAATGTATCCATCTAAATGTACTGACATGATTCAGAAATAGAAGGTACAGAAGTAGGACAATCATAGGCATAGATGTAGGGAGAAGTATCAATCAAAGCAGACTGGTTTTTGGGTTGGAAAGGGCGGACAATGAAATACAAGCAGTTTATTTGCTGATGGCTAAAAACATCAATGCAAAGAAAAATCATTGTAATGCCCTTTACAGTTCATTTCAAATGTACCTGTGTCTCTTTGCAATACGTATATGTGATATTAATCACAGCCAAAAAAGCAATGTCACTTTTTTTTTACGGTTTTATGGCTCTGGTTTTTGCTTAAGAGAATCATCCACAGTCAGTCAAAGAAGACGTCAGAAGAACTAGCCATGTGCTTTGTAGTTTTTATTTTACTTGGTGTGGTTGTAATGTCACATTAGAAGTCGGATATCTTTTTTACGAAACGGAAGGAGGCACCCTAAAAAGAGGACAATGGCTGGTCTTAAGTCTGATTAAACTGGGGTATAGGAAAGAAAAATTCCCAATGAATCTTAGAAAGAAGCATAAAAGGGGTGATGTTTAAAATATTACCACTTTATTCCATTTTAATAGAAATAAAAAACAATGTAAGCATCCAACAATTAGCACAAAAGGAGATCTTTGATGTTAGCACACGACTGACTGTGTTGTTTTATATCTGGCCTGCGTCTTATTTGTATGTGTGCTGCACTGTGTGCTTCTGGACTGGAGCCAGCGCGCCTCATGTTTGTGTGATTAGAACAGCACATGCATGTCTCTGCTCCGACCTTTAGCCCACCTCTGAACCCATTATCTGTGACAGCACAGAGGTGTGTGCACCTGTCTCGAGTGGCCTTATCACCCGCCACTCCTCAACTGTCACCCCCACAATACCACCCCACTGACCCCTTCCCATGTGAACGAGACCTTTTTAAAGGATGTACCCTCCTAATCCCCTACCTCACTCAGCATCGACAGGCCCTGTTTATCAGCCTGGCCCGGAGCAGACTCTGCATGAGAGGAAATAAATAGACAGTGGAAATCGATTCAGGCTGCATCGATGGAGCCCACCCTGCTTTAAGAAACAGGTTCATTCAGCGCGGTACCTCATCAGATTGGACATAGTTGTGCAAACTGTGTCAAGATTATTCACAGGTGAAAGTGATTAAAAGGCCTATTGTGGGAACAGCTTTCCCAAGTGACCTGGAGAACCTGGATTTAATTTGGATTTTACAGTCATAGGATGGTCTTGGAAACTGGAAGAACAAGAAGTTAAACATGCCTGCTCTTTCAGCAACCTTCGGAGCTTGGTCCTTTTTATCCTTTTTTGGTTAATTTCAGGGCTAACACTCAATTTGGATTCACAAAGTCACCTATAGCTGGATGTCTTTAGATGTTTGGAAGGTGAACATTCAAACTCTACAAAGAAAGCTGCAGACATTAATTCGAAAGCCTTCTTGCTGTGGGGCAGGAGTGCTAACCACTTTGCTACAGTGTACTGTTCCACCTGGTGTTCAGAGTGGGGTCCAATTGTTATAGCAAAGTAATGCTCGGGGACAAAATAACTTTAAACCCTGCTTGTGTATAATGCAGAACACATATTTTGAAAGAAAGTTGTATTCATAGCCTGGAAACCTCAATTGTCTTCTTAAAGGCAATGTTAACGCCACTTTTACTGTAAGTCAGCAAAGCAAATATGTAAAAAAGCCTGCCAGTGCTATTTTTTGTCCTCTCTGCTCAGTGATGACACCCTGCAGAATGAAGTGTGGTCTTGTATGTTTTGCTGACGAGGCAGAACCAGGCAGAAGCCTCCGTTGATGATGTAAAGCTTCCAGCGTTCAGTTCTCAAGGCTGCCTCGCCCTGATAAGTTACATTTACATGGTGCGGTATATATTTAAGGGCTGATGCTAGATTGGATGAGCTGACAGGGATTGGTTGTTAAAGATTGTTGATGTTCCAGCCGGTTATTCTTTTGCAAATAGAATAAACCATTATTCAGAATTTCTGAATTAATCACAGCCTTGTGTCTTTCCCGTACACAGACCAAGAACCAAGTGTTATTTTACCTCAGAGTTAACAGACATTAGACAAGCTTTTTTAAAACACCACCAAGAGCAGACCTTCACTTATATGAAAAATATGAAGTTGCTAGGCTTAGAATCTGAAAGTTCTTGAATGTTTGATAGTCATTTTGAAGATGGACATCGTCATAGTAATCATGCCAATGTTCAGCACCAGCATAACTACAGTAGTCACAATATTGTCTAAGACTGTATGTGTTATCTTAAAGAGAGGCTAGGTCATTGGAGATTGCATGGGTCCCCCCAAACAAATACATGAATGGAAATGAATTTGAAACAACAAACTATTTTACATCATGCTGTTATTTTTTTTGTATGTAGTTTGTCTGTATATTGAGTCAGAAAAGGGCATTGTCCGAGGAATTTAAAAACCTTTATTATGGACTACTAGTACCATGCATTTCCTTAGATCCCCTTCTAGTTCACAAACTTATCTGTTGAAGAAGGTACAACAAAATAAAATGTTCAAAATGACCACCACTGTTCTTCTTGGTAACCAGGGATGTGACAGAGCTGGGCGTGTATTAGGTTTGAAGATGTAGCGCCCGTTTTACCGTTCCAATCCAATCATTTACATTTATTCATTTATTCATTTAGCTGACGCTTTTATCCAAAGCGACTTACAATGTTGTACAGTAATTACCAGTGTTACAGCCACTGGAGGCAAGGTGGGTTAAGTGTCTTGCCCAAGGACACAACGACGGTATGAACTGTGGGTTGAGAGTGAGAATCGAACCACCTACCTTCCAGTTGAAGGACAACCACTCTACCCACTGAGCTACTGCGCCTCATACACACAGATCAGGTATTCATTTAAAGTACCTGCCTTTGTGCAAACAAGATGGGAAGATAACCTTAGACTATTAAAAACATATTATGGGTTTATTCCACTCTCACAAAAACAATACTCAAGACTATTGTATTCCACTGCTGAAAGGTCAGCTATTTTTCCATGTTAACATCAAACCTGTTCAAGCTTCAGCACTTTTGTCCAGTTTTTCTATTATACAAACACAGTGATCAGAATACTGATCTGACACAATCAAGACATTCCTAATGATTTTATAAAAAAGTTGCTGTATCCAGCCATTGATACTTAACAGGACATACAAGTTGTGTGTCTATCCAATGCATTCTGACTGACTTACTGGGCCATTTGTAGCCATTTTATTCCGAACATCATCTGTATTGATGAGATAAAAGGGCCACTATTCAGTCTGGATCGAGTCGGAATGCTGTCTTTTTGTGGGCTTTTGTTGAGCTTGCTGACGATTTAGTCCCTATGCTATTCACAGTGCAAATAGCTACAGTTGTTTTCCTCTAAGCATGTGGGTTCTCTGCATCCTTCTCTGCATCTTTTGTTGTTGCAGGCTGTTGATGGCAAATTTACACACTGTAGATGCGTTTTCTCTGTAATTGCTTGCTACCATTTTCTACCCACTTTTCACTTTTAAAGAATGCTATCAACTTCGGCTCAATGTTTGGTTGTGGACTTCAGTTAATCTGTAGAAAAAAGAATAAACCTTGTTGTGTAATTGTATGCCTTAACTTGATGATAATTTACACAATATGGCCAGTTGTGCAGCTACTTCGGTTTTCTGCAACAGCTCCTGCTCACTCTGTTTTATTTCTTTGTATCGTCAACATGCCTTTTACCTTAAAGTGGGTTTTGTGGCTTCAGTGAGACATGCTATTTTTGTCAGGGATTGGTTTAACAACTTTTGTTTAGGAAGCACACAGGTTCTAAAACCATCAATGTGTTACTCTGGGTCTTTCATGTGATGATATTGAGGTTCTGTACAAGTTCAGCAGAGGATAATCCTAGTCTATATTGCTGTTGATTCTCTGCAAAACAGTTTCTAGGGATGTAGCGGTACACATAGATGTAGTGTATTGTTTCGGTACAGCACGTTCGGAACTTGTGTGTACCGTTTTGGAACAATAAATAGTACGTTTTTTAATCATTTCCGCTGGTCCTCCAGGCAGAACCATTCACTCGCGAGTTTTCATATGAACATTAAGTGGCGGACTGTTTTTCAGAGCACCCGCGAGAAGCGCACAGCTTCTAGCTTCTTTACTTTTACAAGGCTACATTTAGTCTGAGTTAAAAAAGCTCTACACAGTTTCAGCTCCGTTCTCTTGCTCTGACTGACTCACTCACAGCTGGAGGCACACCAGAGTGGGACTCTGGGGAGGTTTCTTTTTTAACAATTAGTGCTTAACATGAAGCCAGACCCTCCTTCATCATGCTTATTTATTTATTTATTTTTGGGAACATTTTGCCTTCCCAGTCAAAAAAAAAACAAAAAACAGGCAAAACAAGTGGATAAGTCAAGTTTTGTGTTACAACATTGTACCGAAAGGTCCCAAACCAAAAATTCCAAGAACCAAAACCAACCGAAATGGATCTTTTGTGTTTGTTCCACCCCTACCAGTTACTTATGCACAACACTACAGTATTTTCATACACTTGCCTGGCCCACATTTGTGCCTGCAGTGACTAATCTTCTCTCACACTAAGACCTTTCAGTAACGTTCTTATTTACTCGTCTTTTTTATCATGGTCTTTGATGCTCTATGTACTGTATGTGCATTTCTATTGCAGGTTCATTAAAAGTACATAAATCCAAAGTTATACAACTAATGCCATTGTGATATCCTGTCACACTATAGTGGTAGTCTCACTATACAAAGTAGTGTTTCTCAGGATAATTTGCACTCTGTACTGAATACACTAAATGTATATTCCAAATGAATGGGCCTAGCCTGGTTTCCTTTTAAGCCTTTCCTGATGAATAGGGAGCTTGGTTCCCCTCTCAGCATGAGGCTCTAATAAGCCTAGGGACCCAGTCAAGGCCCAAAAGAGAAGCTCGATTTAAACCAATCTAAAAGAGCAGCGAGCATGATTTACGATGTAGGACTGACTGCAGCGGCTTTCCTCTCCTTTAGACCCCCCTCTGTAGCCAATCACAGCCAAAACACTCAACACTTCCTGCCTGGGCCGACTGACTGCGAGGCCTATGTTGTGCCGCTGCCTGCACTGTTGTCACCACTTCTAATCTATTTGATTGATTATGAGCCTAATCTCTGCATTATTCTCTGCATTCTGTTCTGGGCTTTTAATACAACATCGAGCTAAAAGGCTACACCAACATTTAACCATTTGCTGTGTTTCTGAAGTTTAATTTCCACATTTTACCTTTACACGCCATTGCATTTGTGAAAATTGAATTACCTGTAAAGGTCAGATTTGGCTAAACCATGCATGTAATTTGCAGCCGTCACTCAGAGTGATAAATGTGACGGGCTCAGGTTGTACATCACTCTCAATCAGAATCCAGCCAATGCTACATGTATCGAAGTAATGGAGCTGTCCTCATGTGAAACATAGTGCGCTCAGGGCCATTCAGATCTATCACTAAAGCTTGCAAATGCACTGCTGAGGCCCCAAGGGCACAGACCTTTGACAAAATGCAGATTGTGGAGCAAAATGAAGGGAATGCTACAAAAATGTGCAGTTGGTGCTACAGGGAGCCCTGAATAAGTCACAGAAGATGAATTGGAGAGAAAATGTAATACCAGCAACAACCATTAGATGCTGGCTCCAAAAACTTTAAACTGCAGTTATTTTTAATTGAATGCACTTCATGTTATTGTGTCATATTTTATTATATAATGATTACTTTAAATTAGGTTAAAAGCATTTGGGTTTATCATAACCGTGTTGAATAATAATTGGTAGTTTTTTTTTTATGATGGTCCTTTCCTATTTACAATTTATTTTTTTAAGTTTTTTTAAGCACTTCCCAACAGTCATTATAACAGTGACTGTGGTATGGTATTATTTCAACATACAGTCTACAGATCTAAAATTTAATGCACTGATACTTCTTGAAGTACCGTTCACATCATTAGCTACATTGACTATAAATGTACCTATCTTTGTTCCTCCATCTCTCTTGAAGTTTATGTATCCTTTCATTTGTACAATCCAATATTTCAGTTGTCATTTTGTAAACTTTGACCCACTCCTTTATGGGATAACTGTGAAAATTTCTACCACCAATCTCCTCTGTCGGCCTTTTGTGCCAATTATGTTCTATGTGACCCAGCAAAAAGACAAGCTACAGTTCATTTTTACACTTCGTTTTGTTGTTCTGTAAAATAGGCAGCTAGCTACCACTGTGCCATATAATGATTTTCACACCAAAAGTTATTATCTATCTTGAGTTGGTCTAACTTTACTGAGAGAGCCATGTTTCTGTCTAGTTTCATTCATTGGTTCAAGTGGTGCATTTGTCCCTCACTCTTTATCCCCAGTTCAAAGATTTGTTATTGTAAGCTTCTTGCTGCAAACCAACAAGACAGCAACAGCCAAAGCTGTAAATCAGCAAGGCTGCACCCATTTCTTTTCTACAATCTCTGGTCACGACCTCTGACTATACAGTGTGGATATATGACTGGTGTTGATCTGGCACCGCTGCTGTACTGACAGGAATGGCTGTGACGTGCTGGCAGGCGGTGAGAATAGCACAAGAAATGCAGCGCGTTATCGGGGCCAACATAGGAAGCCAGCCACTCACACCAACATCAGACAAACCGGCTTTTCCCTGGCCTCCGCCCTATCTCCTCTGCACTTCTACTTCAATTGAGAAAAAATGTGACAAGCTCAGATTTACAAGCCTCTGTGTCTGCGCTGAAATTAGTGTGGAAGAAATTCAAGTTGGAGGAAATGTCTTTGTCAGGGCCGATAAGGTTTAAGGGCTGGAGAAGAGCCTTTTATAAATTAAACACCGACGTAAACTGCTTTAGGAGAATGCCTTTTCATTTACTGTATACCGTTGTTAGCATACTGCACAATTCCCTTAAGTCAGTAGCGTTTAACTTAAATTAAAAGTTTGAGAATCATATCCAGAGTGAAACAGTTGTTTAATGAGCCTTTTAAACAAGAAATAAAATGTGTTTACAAGATAGAAGATCTCCTGGCTTATACCCACCAGCCATAACATTGAGTCCACTATGAGGAGAATTATGAATCTTATTACTATGGGACTTGTCAGTGAAAGGGAAAGACAGCAAGTGAACATTTTTTGATAGTATTAATAAAGTATTTCTGCTCTACGCACTACAACATTTTGATGACGTCACATGGCATCAACAGGCAGGCTGTTCGATTGGTCTTTGGTCTTATGTGAGATAAATTGTTGACTGTGACTGGTCAAATTAGCGGGCAATCGTATTTTGAGAATAAATTGCTAGGGCACAAATATAACTCAAATTTGAGTGAATATCATTGGTTGAGTATTTGTGAATTACAGTATCAGACATAAACAGAAGTTGGTCTTGAGTTGCTGTTGTGCAGTTGAGACCGGTTTTGAGCTCAATCAGATACTTATAAATATCTCCTAAGTCCTTTCCTAGCCACTGTGGCTCTAAAGCCTTTTATAAATAAGGGTTTTATACAGATTTAGTATTTATGGAATAATGGTTCTTGCAGAATAACAAACTCCTAAAGGCCTTTAGCAGACATATTGTGGGGACGTTTGGAACTTTCCTCAGCAATTTAGAACATTTGGATTGAGCCTAGGTTTTTCTACACTTTTACTTTTATTAGAGCCTTGAGTTTGTCTTGCATGACTTCAGCCAAAACACTGCACTCACAAGTGAGGATAGCTTACTCCACTGAATATAGTCAGTGACAACTTTAAATTGACTTAAAAGCTCATTACACATGTTACGCATTACATACTACACCGATCACCTGTGAAGAGATCCATCACTGCACGACATCCTCTACAGCAGGGGGCGGGGCTACACGGCACCTCATCGCTCTCATTTGATGGAGTGGGACTGGCTGTCATGAGGCAAGCAGAGTGACTCAATATCTGTAACAGTGGGGAGGCACTCAAACATGAAAGCAGCCGTATTAAAATGCTCCTTTAAAAAAATGAAACAAAGTCGCCGAGTGTCTCATGTCTTAAGCGGATTGAGAGAAAATCCATCTGACTTAATGTCAGTGCCAGTGTCTATCGTGAGCGGTAGGCTTTGTGGGCGCTGATGGGAGTGAGGAGTGGACTCCGACTGACAGAAGTGGGAAGCCGGGGAGGCGTTGAAAGTTGAGTTTTAGTTCAGTAACGCTCACTTTTAAATGCTCTGTGGCGAAGCAGACGCACAGGTGTGGCAGTGTAGATTGGGGGAACGGGGCATTAATTTTGCACACTTCAAGAGCAAGACTTTTAATTGGATGTGGCAGAAAGGCATGACAACCCCTTTGCTTGCCTGTCACCATTACGGCTTGTTAAAATGCTTTCGAGGAGCATGCCAAAATTTCTGACACATTACACCATCCCTGAAGTCACAAGTATGTTTCTCTCTGGAGTGGCATTTTTATGTGAGTTTTGAGAAAGTAGTTATAAATTTCACTGGGAAGAAGAATAAGGAGGTGTCAGAAATGTCAAAAAAGTTCATACATTTGCTTGGCACCAATTAAACCGTCAGCGGGAGATCACCTGACAAGAAAAGAGGGCAGACAATAACAACACAAACAAAACACAAGCGTCACAGGGGGCATAATACCTCACCTCAGCACAATCAACCCCTTTTATAAAATAATGGCTTTGACTTTACTTGGCTAGCCATCTTCTTTTATTGCTCTGTACACACCAGATTTTCTCATTGCTGTTCCCAGTTGTCTCTTATTAGAAATACTTCAGTGAAAATGGGATATTATGGGCTGAAATGCAATATAAATCCCAATAAATAATAAACAAACCAGACGTTTTCTGAATAATGTCCACTGATGGGGTGGGGACGGTGGTGGTGGGATATGAGGCTTAACTACTGTAGCCAAAATGTGTTTACAAGAGTAAACTGGTGGGCAAAAGGGCCAACTCTTTCACCCAGTGACACACTAGACAATCTGCATACGTTTTTATACAACTGGAGGTGAACATTGGATGGATTTTGTTGATAGCTGCAGCCGCTCCAGATGAAGTCAGGAGAAAGGATCATGGGCTTTTGGAAGCCAGTACACATTTTCTTTCACACTTCTCAGAGATCAATTCACACTGTGCCTTCACACTTCATGTACTGACCATCTAATAGTGCATCTTGAGGGAAAGGCTCAGAGAAAACATTCAGAATTGTTTGAGAGGGTCCAGATGTAGTAATAAAGATAGCTCCATTTACTCAGGTCACAAACTATTATAATATAATATAGGTCTATAACTAGGTACAATCAAATCTTTTAAACAAGGGAAATAACATTGGCTGCCTGAATGACCAATCACATTTGGATTCACTTTTTATGATGCAGATCTTGAGAAAATGAGGTAATAAAAAATGGTAACTAATGCTAAATAATTATAGTTATTATTAATGGACACTTGAAAACATAATTATTCAATTATTTCAATTTTCAGAAACCATAAAGAGTGTGTTTGTATAATGTATTCTACCTAAAGTGCAGCGAGAGCCTCTTCTCAGCTGTCTTTAACAGTTGGAACTCTGTGAGCATATTCTCTGCCAAGAAGCTGAATGCATTACCAGACACCATATAAAATGCAGATTTCTTTAAAGGAAATATAATTTTGCTCTCCCCTTGTTGATTGCACTTAATCCAGTTTGCAAAGTGATGGTGATTTAATCAAATCTCAGTACACTGCTAATTTTAATCAAGGTGTGGAATAGTCCACAGCTATTGTACTATATTATGCAAATATTTGAGGCATGTGTCATTAAAACGCTTTTATCAGAGACCTTCCTGGAAATGTGGGAGGTAAACAGAAAGTGCCTAACCTGCAGAAAAACAACGCTTTGGAACAGTTGCATTTCTTTTATGCGGGATTAAACATATTCATATGCGTCAGTGCCATATAGCGGTGAGATTAATACAGAGGCTTATTAAACTTGGGAGAATGCATGTACACTTCTCTCCATATGGATGAGCTATAGCATGGGGCATATGAGCACATAACCAGCTTTACACTGACAGAGCTTGTCTGCAACGCCAGCATTGTGCTTATTATAAATTCAAATGAGGCAAAAGGAGCAAAGATGTTAACAGCGTGTGATGGGTGTCCTGCTGAAAGTCTGGTCTAGCGTATAATGTGTTTTAATGTTAGCCGGACCTCCTGGGCGGCTCCAGCATGGAGTTGAGTTCCCCTCAGGGATGTCGCTGCTCCTTTTTGCAGTCCTTTGCACAATCCAGCCCATGTTACCGCATTATGTTTTTCATTCTTTTTTTTGTTCTTCTTTTTTCTCCTCTCACAGTCAGTCGCACCTCTACCTCCCACAGCTCAGGACGCTATCGAACAGGCCATTGTGATTACAGGAAATGTCAGTGCTTTCATTAATTATTCTGCTGAGTACCCTCATGCTCACCAGACTGAACACAACTGTCCACTGCTGGTTTCACCTGTGTCGTTGGTGTTATGGCTCGTCACTTACTGCTGCATTTAGCTGTCACTATGTCCCATGTGTCTATGGATACATAAAATCAAAATATTCCAGAAGGCCTGCGACCTCTAACAGGACTTAGCAGTAGAAAATGAATGGATGGATGAATAAAAGAAATAAAGTAATGTTCTAGAAGGGGGAAAGATTATATTATACTTACACACTTATCACATCTAATTTTGTTGCTTATGAGGAAGATGTACATTACATTCATTTATCAATTTCCATTCAGTATTATACTGTACAACATAGACATTCCTGAAAACGCATTAAACACGAGACATTATGAAAATACAATGAAAAAGTATAAATTATATGAATGTTGCAGTTTGTTTTTTCAATAGCCTAAGATGAGATGAAGCTGGTTCTGCCTCTGCCTTGGCAGCAAGACCTATTCACTTTCTTAGTAAACCCAACTTCCACTAAGCTCAACTCCAACCTGACCAAACAAAATAGTTTATTTATAATGGCGTGGGCTTTATGTAATGCGCTGTTTCTCTGATTGGTTGTATGTTTTTCAAGTTAGGTGCAGAAGCAATTAAACCTGTTGGTACTGCGTTTTTTTTTCTGACAAGTTGAACACCTACCCAATTAAATTCTAAGGGACCGGACTAAACCTTTGTGTTGAATAGTTAAAAACCATGCTACCTCTGCCTATATGTTGGGATGGAATACGCATATCCTTCCAGCTGAAACTGAAAGTAGCTGTCACAGTTGTGTGAAATGTTCCTCCAGAATCTCGACTGCTTTTTAACCACATCGTTGGAGCTTTGGAAGCCCTCCAGACGATGTAGACGGTGTCTTAACCTAGACCTGTTGTTAACTGGGTGAGGTGGTTTTCATCATTAAAAGTCAGCTTGCTGTTAAACAGGGTTCTGAGAATCTTTTAATTGCCAAGCAGTGGGGTATTAAAACACACAACTTATAAATCCCAAATTTTATTTTATACATACTAAAAGAAACAAACATTTTAGAAGTTTTTGCCTTAATTTTACTTTTTATATGTACATGCCATTATGGTTTGTGCAATTCTGATATTCATTTTATATTAATTTAATTTTAACTTAATTTTAAATCAAATACCACAGTCTCAGGTTTTGTTTTTAATGTAACTATAAAACTACAGCTTTGGAGTCAAATGTGTCTCAAAACTCAGGTCTCCTATGGTAAAGACCTAGATTGTGTGTCCCATCCTTCACCCCAACCCGTCTGGTGAAAATTCATAAACTCCAAGGTTACATAAAATACCCCAATAAATAAATAAAAAATAGAGAATTCTTACAGAGTCAAACATTTCTAAAAAGGTGCAGAAATACAAAAAAGGTGAATAACACAGCACTCTATATATTACACACACACACACACACACATCCACTCAAAGTCAGTGCCATCTCTTTTCCTCGTCTTCACCATTATTCCTCTTTGCTTGGGGATATGGTCACAGCTGGCCAGACATGCAGCCATGAGGGGTCGTGCCTGAGGGAGCCCCGTGCAGCTGGCAGATAGTGAGGGCTGTGCTCTATGTATGGCTGTGAGACCCAGAGCTGTTCAAAAACATCCCTTTTCTTTTGAGCATGTTCCTATAGTCTGCTGTTTATTGCACTTACATTGTGACTGAAGGCCACTAGACAGAAAAATGCCAGTGTTTCCACAAAAGCCAGAAGGTGAGCAGTTATTTCTTTCAACAAGAACATTTATAATAGGAAGAAAATGTGATTATTTGGCAGCTGGGCAGAGGGATGAAGGATATAATAGAAATATGTGGTATGTTTTAATTAAACTGGTATAGCTTTAACCGGCCAATACATCAGACCAAAAATGTATTAAATAAATATATGAATTAAAAAAGGTACACTCCATAGCAATAACTAGTACCGTCTAGGGTTTTAGATTGAGTTCAGTTAAAATGCAAAAAATAAAATAAGACTAACCTAAAGATAAACAACAATTGTGACAACTTTTTTTATTATGTTGCTTAAAATAATCATTGAAATGTTTTGGCCACCTAAACCAATAGACAATGTCTGTCATGAAATGTATCTACAAGATGTACAGTGTTTTTGCTTTCTTATTAGCCCTCAGTCAGACTCATAAACAATATAATCATTTGTTGAGCAGCCGCGTTTCATTTATGTCCTTTTTAACAAGGGTATTGTGTTGTCATTGGTCAATAGAGAATCTCTCGAAATGTTCTTGCACATAGTATTAGTATTGCACAATTTCCTGAATAAACTCAAACAAAAAGCTGTTTTCGATTTTAGTTAAAGTGTTCACTAAAGCAGTATATATGTATATTATATGGAATTAGCATGAAGAAGATTCTATTCCCTCACTTTCCTTTAACGGTGTCCTGTCAGCCATGTTCTCTCCTCACCTGCCTTGATTTGATGCTATTTCTGGTTGCCACATCTCGGTAGGCTGAGACACATCTGCTAGATGTGAGTCGGGAAGACATTTATTAATGTTATTTTATCCATTTTGATCCTGCATTGTCAGGCAAAGGAGCAGACCAGTCAATCTCTGACTTGCGAAGGCTCACTGACAGCAGCAGGCAGACGCCGACCTGAGCTGCATGCTGCAGTCAATAGCTGCTGTTTATTCATTTATAAGTGGACTCTCCCTGGGATACTACCAATGGAAAGGCTGCATTAGTTACAGCTGTTGTTGGAAAGTAGTGGGGAATCTATATCCTTCTTAAGAGTTAGCACATCAAGCTCACGGGTAACATGGTTAAATTGATGATAGGGCTTGGCAATTAATCCAGAATGAAATTAAATCGACACTTAGATCTCCAAATGAAATCTTTCCCAGGATGGCAGTTGTAAATTTTTAAATTCTGCATTTTAATAGTGTCTCCACAAAGCCGTTGTCTATAACAAATAGAAAAAGATTGTGATAAGACGAGGTGTTCATCTGTGTGGGTTTTTTCTGTAATTTGAAATCACCAAGACAAGAGTTGTTGCTCAAATTAAGAGCAAAATAGTCTGTATAAATGTCACCCATTATCCCTACTTAATTTAGTTTAGTGGCTTCGATTCTTCAGAACCTCAAAGCTGATATGGCAAATTATTTTCTTCTTGAAACCTGCAATTCCCTCAGCTCCTTATAAGACTTTCTGGAGATGCGCCAAGATTTTCAAGGATTTGTGATGTCATAAATTATCTTTTTGAACGCATGTAGTGCACATGCAAATACGCAAGAGATCCGGTAGAAAATGTATAATTCATAGTATTGACTATTCACATACTGATTATGTGCTGTTACACCATCTCCCAAAAGGGAGCAGTAATGAGCCACGACATGCCAGTACAGCACACAAAGCAGCAGCCAGCCAATGATATACTTCTTGTGAGATTTGGGAGTTTCCAAACGTGGGTAAATCCATCTTGTAACGCACCAAGCCAATTGCTTGAGTCAAACCATGGGCTCACACATTTAATTTGACAAATGCAACAAGCGTCCTCTTCTCTTTGTTATCAACATGTCTTCCCTGAAAGACGTTAGCATTGATGCTAATGTTTTTTCCTAACGCTAAAAAATGTAGTACTAAATGATTTTCTGTAAGGATAAGATGTAAGTGCTCTATTCCTACTGGCTTTGGTTTATCCTAAATACAAACACGCTCTTTTAATCGGCCAATGTCCTTGTTTCATTTACCAATTTAATGTTAGTTAACGTTCCTTTTGTTCGTAGATTTCCTTGCAAAAACTGTTACTGTTACAGCGGTTTGTTGTTTCTTCATATCTGCCGCACTCTGGTTATGTCAAATAAATTGTTGAAAAAAAAGAAAAAGTGAACCTTTTGGAATTTTATTGTTTTCTGAATAAATTTGTCTTAAAATCTGATCTGATCTTCATCTAAGTCAAGGGAATTGACAAACATAATGTGTCTACAAATAATTGATCTTTCATGTCCCTATTGAACAGACTCATTCAACATTTAAAAAGGCATTGGAAAAAGTAAGTGAACCCTTGAGTTAATGACCTTAAAAAAGCTATTTGGAGTCAAGTTTTAGCAACAAAGTATGCACAAAAAGGGCACGCTTATGTGAGCCATGCCTCGCCAAAAAGAGCTTAGAAGATTAGATCAGATTTTAAGACAAATATATTCAGAAAACCATAAAATTCAAAAAGGTTCACATACCTTTTCTTGCCACTGTATGATTAGCTAAAATAAATCTCATGGTAGGCGGATACTAGTGCTTGGTGCTTCATCCAATCACCTAACAAGACAGAGGACGCCTCCCTTTTGCAAACGCTTTAAACAGGAGACTTTCCAGATGGTTCTGTGAAACAGACTATGTTCTGTGAGCAGTTCTGTCTGGTGGAGTCAGGTTAACATAATTAACTCCTAGCTGAGAATGTTCCAAAACAAACTGTCATGATAAATGTCAAATAAATCCAGCCTAGAAATATAAATAGTCCACAAACTTTGCTATATCCATGGAAACTGTTTGCACAGATGCACTTTACTGTTTTAGAGGGAAGAAAACAGTGTACAGTATTGTTCAACATAATAGCAGTACAATTTGACTAACTAGAATAATCCAGGTTTTTAGTATATTTTTTATTGCTAAGTGGCAAACAAGTTACAAGTAGGTGCAGTAGATTCTCAGAAAACAAACAAGACCCAGCATTCATAATATGCACACTCTTAAGGCTGTGCATATCATGAAGTTGAGGGCAATTAGTTGAAAGGGGTGTGTTCAAGAAAATAGCAGTGTCTGTTGTTGACTGTACAAACTCAAAACTATTTTGTACAAACGTTTTTGTTTCTAGGATTTAGCAATCATGTGAATTACTAAACTAATATTTAGTTGTATGATCACAGTTTTTTTAAAACTGCTTCACATCTGTGTGGCACCTCTCAGCTGTTATTCCACTCCATGATTATTTAACAACATTCCACAATTAATTTACATTTCTTGGTTTTGCTTCAGAAACAGCTTCTCGATTGGATTAAGGTCCAGGGATTGGGCTGGCCACTCCATAACTTTAATTTTGTTGGTTTGAAACCTAGACTTTGCTTGTTTACTAGTGTGTTTGGGGTCATTGTCTTGTTGAAACAAACATTTCAAGGGCATGTCCTCTTCCGCAAAAGGCAACATGACCTCTTCAAGTATTTTGACAAATGCAAACTGATCCATGATCCCTGGTATGCAATAAATAGGGCCAACACCACAGTAGGAGAAACATGCCCATATCATGATGCTTGCTTCACTGTCTTCACTGTCTTCACTGTGTACTGTGGCATGAATTCAGAGTTTGGGGGTCGTCTCACAAACTGTCTGTGGCCCTTGGACCCAAAAAAAAGAACAGTTTTACTCTCATCAGTCACAAAATGTTCCTCCATTTCTCTTTAGGCCAGTTGATGTGTTCTTTGGCAAATTGTAACCTCTTCTGCACAGGCCTTTTTTTTAACAGAGGGACTTTGCTGGGGATTCTTGAAAATAGATTAGCTTCACACAGACGTCTTCTAACTGTCACAGTACTTACAGGTAACTCCAGACTGTCTTTGATCATCCTGGAGCTGATCATTAGCTGAGCCTTTGCCATTCTGGTTATTCTTCGATCCAGTTTGATGGTTGTCTTCCGTTTTCTTTCAAGTCTCTCTGGTTTTGCTCTCCATTTTTAGGCATTGGAGATCATTTTGCTGAACAGCCTATAATTTGTTGCACCTCTTTATAGGTTTTCCCCTACTCCAATCAACTTTTTAATCAAAGTACGCTGTTCTTCTGAACAATGTCTTAAACGACCCATTTTCCTCAGGCTTTCAAATGCATGTTCAACAAGTGCTGGTGGCCTTATCCTCAAATAGTGGCCACCTGATTCACACTTATTTTTTCCACAAAATTGAAGACCTCAGTGATTGAATGCCACACTGCTATTTTTTTAACACACCCCTTTCAACTAATTGCCCAATTGCACAGCCTTAAGAGCGTGCATATCATTAATTTTATGAGAATCTACTGCACCTACTGGTAACTTGTTTGCCATGTAGCAATAAAAAATGTACTAAAAACCTGGATTATTCTGGTTAGTCACATTGTACTGCTATTATTTTTTAACAATACTGTATATGCGCTGTATTTCATGTCTATAATTTAACCATAACACGTTATTATTAATGATATATTTTTAAATACATTATCCTATTGAAGCTTATGATACTGTATATTTGGAAAAATAAAAGCACATTGGGCAGGACCAGTACATACAAGTCTCCTAGTTCAGTTTTTCAGTTAACATGACATAAAGCTGACATAAGTCATCTAAAACAAAAGACTGCTAGTATGGCTTTGTTTACACAGGTGTTATCCCGGGGAAAGACATTATGTGTCACTTAGATCGGAGTCCATTTTGTCCCAAACTGCCAAGAAGAAACACTACACTACAATAAAAAGGATTTTTGTCATTCTTGGTGGTAATGTGGCAACTGCAGTGATCAAGCTCTTCTCAAAGGGTAGAAGCTGCTCCAAAGCTTTTTGTCCCAGCTAAGGGTCCTCTTGCTTCACAAACACCCAAAATTGTGTCAGATGATCACTCACACTGGGGCGCAGTGGCTCAGTGGGAGAGCGGTTGTCCTTCAACCGGAAGGAAGGTGGTTCGATTCCCACTCCCCCCACAGTTCATACTGTTGTTGTGTCCTTGGGCAAGACACTTAACCCTCCTTGCCTCCAGTGGTGTTCCAGCTGTAACTCTGGTGAATGGAAGCTTAATGTAAGTCGCTTTGGATAAAAGCGTCAGTTAAATGACTAAATGTAAAAGTAATGATCAGATGGTCAGATAATAACTCCAAAGTTTTTCCTGGAGTGAGACAGGTAGCTGGCTTATGCTTGCTTTAGGTAAAAGAAATGGGTTTCTAATCCAGTCCAGTTGAGCACATTTTTCATCAATGTCAGAAAAGTAGGAATTAAACATTTTCAATAAATGGTTCAAATGCCCCACAATGACTGCCTTGACTAAAGCTCAATCAACATCCTAGATCACTAGACAGAAAAGTCTCTACCTGGGGAAAGCAGGTAAAGTCCCCCTGCTCACACGCCCCTCTCCACAGCTCTGTTTTCTGAAGGAAACACCCCACTTTGTCTTACAAATTTAAAATGGTGGTGCTTTTGCCCTGCAGGGACACATTTAACATGTTCAACTTGCTAAAAATATCTGCCAAATAGCTACGTTTCATACTCTAGTCTGTGTCTTGAAACAAAACAGCATGAGGGGATTTGTGCTCCACCAAAACGTTGTGCACTTTCCCTCGGGAAAGCCAGCACATGTCTGTGTGGAGCAGTAGTTGTGTGTGTTCAGCTCACAACATTATTTCACAGAGGAGGTGAAACAAGTGTGCATTGAGTGGCCTGGATTTAATAAAGATGATTACCTTAATACTGTCATTCAAAACTGCATGTAACTCTGGACTCATTTTCTTGGACGCCAACGCCTCCCTGTGAGTGATACAGTGCGTCCATATGTATGGGTTTTTGTTTTAAACCCTTAATATAAGTCTTTTTGCTCTGCCCGTCATTGAAGCTGCCACGTCTGTGCAGATGCTGCTGCAGGATTTCCAGGTCAGACAGTTTTCATTAAAGAAAATGTTAACAACATTAAAAATTATACTCTCCAGTTGTTCTCGCCTCTAAACTTTTGCAGAAAAGAATGTGCTCACAGATGTCGTCAGTGTCAGCATATCTCACAAAATCAGCTAGCTCCGCATTCTCACTGACATCTGTGGATTCATCCAGTTGGATTGAAAAAGAGCTGCCAACTTTATTTACCACCTGCTCACTTATGTCTGTTCCCAATTTATCTATTCTGCAACTAACAGTGTCATTCGACAGAGGCATAGTTTTTAATTTCTCCACTGCCTGCATGTCAACCATCATCTCAGCCAATACAACAGCCGCAGGGAGAAGCAATTCTTCAGCAATGGAGTATACTTTTTTGGCTTTGGCAATAAGAAATAGACATACGAGGCCTCCGCAGCTTTGGCTGACATGGTAGACGCTGTTTCTAAGGTTTCTTGAGATAAACAGAATTCAGAAAATTTTCTCTTAGAAAACTCTGCCATCTTACCAACGTGTATTGAGATGCCACTGGAGATGAGCTGGCTTCATGGTAGTGTTAGCTGTCTCACCACAGAAAAAGCCCAGAGACCGTGGCAGGTTGCAGGTGGTGGCCGTAAATCCGATCAAATTATAGTCCTCTGTATACTGACGATGTGCAAAGGGATGAGGAGGGCAGTTTACAGCAATGGAGCAAGTTTGCAACAAAACCAAAACACCTCAATTACAATTCAAAATGATGCTTCTAGTAAGAACGCCGAACATTCAAACCACAAGAATATCTTTGTGTTTTGGGAAAAGTTTGTTGTCACGTAAAATGAGGACGCAGCCAGGCCAATCTGTATTGTGCTGTCTTTTTGCAAAAAATGTTTTGTGGTTTTAGGTGATATTTTAATTTGACAACATATGTGAAAATGATTCACTGCTGGACCAATGGATGTCTCCTAGAAGGGCACACCCCTAATGCTATTTATATCAGGAAAAAACGCAGTAAGGACAGTAATAATATACAACAGTTCTTTAAGGCCAATCTTTTATTTTTTATTCCCCAAAAGTGAAATTTGAACACGTCTTGTTTTTGACAGTAGGGAAGCTGCATCTGCCAAAGAACATGGGGAAAGCTCCAGGGAACTCATTTATAAAACTGTGAGTGGGATCCACAGGAAAAGTCTGCCAAATACTAAATAGATTTGTTAAAGTTACACTGTGTAGTTTGCCTTTGTTAATTACTCCAACTGTACAACGGAACATATTCACCCTCCAGATCTGTAACAACAAATGCTCACTGCAGCTCACTGAGATTCCTTATACTCAATCATAGATATTAATTTTGAATTTTACATGGATAACAACTTTGTATACAACAAACTTGTTTTGGGTGTTATTTTAAATTATATTAAAGTGAAGCTTATTTAGCCATCGACGAAGACCAAATGTAGCCTACACATTAGAAAAGGTTTAATTTAGTTGCAATGCTTTAGTTTTGTGTCCTCAGGTCCATAAAGGTCCTAGCTCTGTAGAATGACCCTCACTGCCTTTTTGTCCATGTTTCTGGGTGACATCAAAACACAGCCATATTAAAGAACCTCTTTTGTATTCTATCTGTGGAGGTTCTCAGTCATCCAGGTCATCTTGAAGAAAAGGTTAAAGCAAAAGCATCTGGATTCAGTTGTCAAGGTGAAAACGTTTTGTCTCTAATTCCAAGAGACTTTATCAATTCTGAGATCAACTGGTGAGAGAGATGAGCTTATTGTACTGTATATAACAAAAATGGCTTCCTTCACACCTCCCTTAAACCATCTGGCCTCTCTGGCCAGAATTCGGACATTGCTGTCCTCAAAGGAATGCCCTTTCTCTTTGAGCTGGAGGTGGCCTGCAGACTCAGGTCCTCCAGGATTGGCTCTTCTGTGCTCATACATCTTCTTGTGAAGCTGTTGTTTTGTTTCTCCGACATAACTGTCACTGCACTCTTCACTGAACCTCATAAACTACATTACTCAGTTTGTGCGAGGGGATCTTGTCTTTAGGATGGACCAGTTTTTGTTTAAATTGAAAGGCCTTCTCTGAACAGAGGAGATGGCCTCTGATGTATGCTGCCTTATAACTGTGTTCTAAAAAACCTAAACAAAAACAGTTTCACTCTAGAACAACAACAACACCTGAATGGAACAGTGTTTCTAACAACTCACCTGACCTGACGACTCTCACATCAGGAGTCACACTGCCCTTTCAAAGCTAACGATCATGAGACCGGACCAGCCTGGTCCATCAGGTTTGGTTTCAGGTTAAACTCCTTCTAGAGATATAAGCTCAGCTCTCTTACCAGTTGAACTCAGAACTGATAGTCTCTTGGAGAAGAGCGAAACGTATTCACCTTTAAAACTAATATAAGATATATAGATATATAGACTAATAAGATATAATTATTATTAATAGTAACCAGAGAAAAAAATTGAAAATAGGCTTTTTGTATTTATTAGGAATTGCAGACTTGACTTTCCCTTTCTTTTGCGTTCAGTGCAGATCCAATACTATTCAAAAATATGATAAAATGATGGCTGAGAATCAAATGGGTGGAAGTGACATTCAAGTATAAGCTCTTAACAGGCTCAAAAGCTGAGATATCATAATGATCTCAGTTGTTTATCAAATCCAAATGACTATCTTTGACAATTGGAATTCTCTGTCATAATTTAATGTTGGAGCCCAAAAAAAATGATGCTTATATTGCATCCAAATAAATAAATAAAATAGTTGTGTCAGGGGTCTGTGTGTATTTGGTATTCACCGTATGAATATCAAAATTATTACAGAAAGTTAGATCTATATATGGTTGTTCCACTGTTAAACCTGGTCAAATGCCCCTTAGTTTTTTTTAGTTCTCCCAGTGTCCACCAGCCTGATGTTTGACGGACCTTGCTGTTTGGGATGGGCATGCGTGTTTCTTGCCAGTATCTTTCTTCGTCTGCACAGTACTAAAACCTTTTTCCGCAGCTGCCACCAAGCTCCCAGCTGGAATTTTATTTGTCCCTTATTTGGATAACACCATTGATTGCTGGCTCAGATATCCGTTAGCAGGGACAGGAGAGGAAGCTGTCAGTAAGGAAGACTGATGGACAAGCTGCGAAACAGGCCGAGCAGATTGACCCGGAGCAGACCTACAGAAACCAAGCCTTCTGCACATCTCTGATAGGACTTAAACGGCACGCAACACAGGGAAAGGGCCAAATATGAGATAAAAGACGGGGAGGCAGGCATCAGTGCCATGCAAGCAGGTGGTGTCTGTCCTCAGATCTTCCACAGTGGGACGCCTCATCAGCATTCCTACCTCAAATCAACTATGAGCACCAAGCAGAGCCTAGAAGGGAGCGCTCTCTATGTCGTCGGGACGTCTGTAGTATCACAGCACTTTCTTTTTCTGCTTTAAAGAAGAACTGTCTCATCCTTGTTCTGGTGATATACTGATTCTATTTACAACATCCTACCTGCTAAAGCACTGTAATCTTTCCTTAGCACGGATCTGTAGAATGTAATTCAGGTAGAACTGAATGGTATTTTTCATGCTTGTAGCAAATGTAACCAATCCTCCGGAAGCATTAATGCAACATCCATGTGCTCTTTGAATTTTCCTAGTTTCTGAGTAAAGAATACATTTGGCAATGTTAGATGAACATTCTTTTTACACTGTCTTTTTATTTTTTTCAGCATTTAACACTGAAAACAAGTTAGGTTTAATGTTAGCTGTTTTTGAATGCTGCTTATACTCAAATATAGCAATGGCTATGTACCTAAGGGTTTCCAAATCAACTTTTGTCACTTATATTCGAGTGACAAGTATTTACATATAAAAAAAGTATCAAGGCAAAGAATTGGTACAATACATCAATTATTAAAACAATTACATTCCGACCATATTGAGTGCTCCCTGATTTTTGTTTTAGTGTTAAAAATGTGTGTAGTTTATGTAAAAGTCATTTAATTCATTTTATCTGCCCAATAACTAAAACAAATATAAAAAAGACAAAATGGCACTTGAATGTTTAATGATTTGTTTCTGTTTACATGTTGCTATTCATTTTCATTTGTTATCAGTTATGCCAGAATTAAAAGTTCATGCTCTTTTTATTCAGTGCTAGATTTGTGAAATACACTTGTCATTTAACCATGCCTCAGATGACTCCCATTGTTTTTGTTCCAGTCAGCAGTAAGTGATAATTTGAGGATTTACTTGAAGCCTGTCTGATAATTTCATTTTATTTCTGCAATTACCTCTTACTGGCTTTTTATTTCTATTTCAGCATGGTGGCAGAGTGGTTAGCACTCTTGCCTCACAACAAAAAGGTCCTGGGTTTGATTCCCATCCAGGGCAGATAGAAATGAGCTATCAAGCTCTAATCTTGTACATGCATCTCTGCGTAATGTATATTGTATGCTGTCCTAAAGAAATAAATAAAATTAACAATATCACTGCAATACAGTCATTTCTATCCTCTTCCCCTTATCCAGGGCTGGATCGTGGGGGCAGCAGTCTAAGCCCAGGCTTCCCAGCTCCCCAGACACTTCTACCAGCACTTTAGGAGCAATAACAATAATTCCCTAACCTGCCTAGAGACATTAGCCTAATTTTTACTGGAGTGGCACAAATGGATTTCCATGGGCCTCTATGAGTATATACAATAAGCAAGAAAATGTGTTTATATATATATATATATATATATATATATATATATATATATATATATATATATATATATATATATATATATATATATATATATATATATATATATATATATATATATATATATATATATATATATATATATATATATATATATATATATATATATATATATATATATATATATTCTGTGCACGTGGCAGAGTGGTTAGCACTCCTGCCTCACAGCAAGAAGGTCGTGAGTTCAAAACCCGGCCGACCCAAAACATTCTCGGCCGACTCCGGTCTTTCTGTGAGGAGTCTGCATGTCCTCCACGTGTTACTGTGGGTTCTCTCCGGGTACTCCGGCTTCCTCCCACCGTCCAAAGACATGCATGTACAGGTTAATTGGAAACTATAAAGTGTCCCTAGTGAATGAATGTGAGAGTGAATGGTTGTCTGTCATTGTCTATGTCTAAATGTCAGCCCTGCGACTAACTGGCCACTGTCCAGGGTGTACCCCGCCTCAGGCCCAAAGCTGCTGGGATAGGCTCCAGTCACCCGCGACCCCTAACGGGACAAAGTGGTAGATAATGAATGAATGAATGAATGAATGAATGAATGTGTTTATATACAAGAGGACCTGAGTTTAGTCATCCTAAAGTAATGAAAAGTAATGTCATTTCATTCATTTTGCATTATGGTACTTGGATTTCTAACATGTATTTAGTAATATACTGTAATAAATTTTGAATTTAGAAAATTTTGAAAATAGTTTGAGAATCACTGGTTTAATATATATAGACAGATTAAATTCTGGTGCAGGATAGGATAAGGTTTGCTAATACATAAAAAGGGCTGATTATATAATATTACTCATATCTGCCCACTCTAGTGATTAATATTCAAAACAAAGCTTCCCACAAACCAAATCACTTTTAATATTTGAATGTTGTGCTTCTCAATATAATCATTTGAGTCAAGTTCTAAATCTATTTTGTGAAATATGTAATTGACATATTTAATATGACATTTTTGTGACGCATCCACCACACCAAACCTGCCTGGTTCCTGTTGAGAAAAAGCTGAAGAAACACCACATCATTTATTTCAGTGAAGTGTATGAGAGAGTGCACGTGTTGCTAATGGCCTAGCCTTAACTGAACTTAACCACTGAGGCCAATATCAGAGTGTTACAGTATATAACTGGGAAGAGACTTATTCCAAAACCACACAGATGTTTGCTCAGAATTTACTGTGTGATGCTAGTGCTGCGTAGAGAGGCCTATTTCAGCCTTGGATGGCCCCCAGTGAAGCATACACAGAGTTAATGACACATGACAGTGGAATATCCAGCCATTAAAACTCACATTCTCTCCTCACTTCCATAGCTCTGCAGCTCTTCTCTTTTCTAAAACCAGTGAATGTAAATAGGAGTGGACACAGTTAGTAGTGTTGGGCTTAGACGTCTTTGTCAAAGTGAAGCCTGAAGTCAGTATTGTTTCTTTTTTTTTTTTTTTTTTGCTTACATACGTTTGGTTATTGTCATTCTTTTGTTTCAATCTTTTTAACTTTCTTAATGGTCCATCTGTTGATTAGCCATTTCTTTAGCTTTTTGACTATGCTTGCATTAATAATAATAATGCATAGTACTAATATACACTTTTTAAGATACGCAAAGATGCTTTACAGATCATTATTCTCCACAGTCACACACTGGTGGTGGTAAGCTACATCTGTAACCACAGCTGCCCTGGGGCAGACTGACAGAGACGTGGCATATTTTGTACAAAAACTGAATGTGTGTGTTTCTAATTATAGTTTCATATACAAGATATCAGCCTACAGTTGCCATTTTAATGCAAGTCATCTGTATATTTTAATGACACCTAGCTGATGTCATCCACTTTTAACAATCTACTCTTACCTGACTTAATCTAGGCCTATTGAGCTGATGTGAGGGGATCTCAAGGAGCAATATATTACTATAGACTGAACTCATGGAGCTAATTATAGTTTTATTATTTAATTAGTTATTTCACCATTTAAATTTGAACAAAACAGCATTTTATAGTTTGGGGAACTCCCGTTGTTTGAACATCAACACAAAAACCTACGCCCGCAAAATCCAGCGACAGTGCTACACGTTGCCAACAGCTCCACATTTTTATTTTTTCTGTTTTGGTGTGAACTTAATGAAGCCAACTACAAGTGTTAGACTTTTTAGCATTCAATATTACACAGAATGTTCATACTTAATATGAAAAAAATGTATTGCACACACAACATCAATATTTATGTAGGTTATTAGTGATTGCAACTTAAACTGTTTACAGTTCTTTTGACCAGTTTATATGATATGTTAATGATAAAGCAATCTATGTGATGTAGAGTGTCAATTTAACAAGTGCAGAAATTGAGTCTCTAGTATAAAATGCAAATAAATTCACACTATGTAACTAAAGACAGTCTTAGGTGTTGAACAAGAGCGATCTCTATGTTTTTGTCATAATAATCTTGCACATATATCTTAATAATAATATAATCTGTAGAGTAATGCAGTTTACAAGATAGATATAGAGTGTACTTAAACAGTGTTCACTAAAGACAGGGTGTTGTTGTTTGAAAAGTGCTACTTTCTTCCAGACTCTGAAGAACGCTGGTATACATCTGTTTTCTGCTTGACTATGGACAGTTCTCAAGACTCCTTTCACATTCGCTCACACACAAGGATAGTTACAAAATCCTGTAATATCACTTGTCAATGTGAATGTGTAACTTAAGCTACAATGATTCATTGTGGCAGACCTGCCTGAGCTTTGAACATACAAAAACGTATGCTGTGCCACGGCTGTTAGCTTACAGAACTGATGCAGCGTGGAACCCTGTAGAAGCAAAACATCAAAGCAGAGTGGTCAAACGTCTGACCTAGAAAGCACTGCTCCATTTGCCCATCTCTCTTCCATTGTTTTGTCTTATCCGTTAGACTATTGTGTTCTCCTAGCGCTAGCTCTCGTGGGAGCAAGGCTTGGCATGCTGCGGGCTAAAAGGGATTTGTTTTGCACATTAAGTATGCATCAAGTTGCTCTTTTTTATGGACAACACCTTGAGAAAGCAGACACCTAAGCACATCTAAACTCGTCGCTGTGAATACCGGGGCTGTGCGGTGGGAAGTCTGGAGACACGACGCCGTGTCTCAGACAGGGCTTCCACAGATTGCCTTATTGGATTGAGCAGGATGAGTAATTCTCTGATCAATTTGTTGTGGCGTTGGTTATGTTGGCTGAGTAAATCTACACACTAACGGAGCAATAAGACTCCATAAAAACTGGCTTTCACACACAGGCAGGGAGGCCGGGACAACCATTACCAGGCTGTATACTGTTTATTTGCAGCTGTATTAAAGTGGATTGGATTTGACAAGCTTCAGGTTTGTGCTTACATAAAGGAACAGCAGCAGCATGAGTGGGTATTTATTTGAGTCGACCTGTTTTCTTTGCCACCGTGTGAAACAACAGTGTTTGGTCAATGGGCCAAGTCTTTGTCTTGTGGTTTGGTCGGCCTCTTTTTCAACGAGTTCTTATGCTGACACTGTGGTTTTGCAAGAAGGATACACATTTGTCATAACTACTGTTTACAAAATGACTTAAAGGTTTGTTCTAGATTATTTTGTAGTAGGGTTGCATGGGTAACCACAGCCATTTTCATACATCCACCGAGATCCAGACCGTGCGCTGATTGTAGCCGCACGCCCTGACTGTATGGACATATTACTTTAAACCGTTTGGTTAAGGTCTTCACATGTTTGAATAACTGTTTCAATATTAGTGCAATAATCACCGTCACTGCGAAGGAGTCAGATCAATGGTTGTTAGCTTTGTGTTAGCTCTGTAATTAAGCATCATTATGAATAGTTCAGTGCAGCCACCAAACTTTCATGAGCTGTATAAACAATAACAACACAGCTGTTTTGCGGACACAATATGTATATGTGTTTATTAAGTGATAAATCTGAAGCAGCCCATAAAATAATGCTATCAATTTATATAGGGCTAGTAGCAGCATATATTGCGTTAACCGAATATTTTCCGTCATCTGACGTTATAATTGTAAATCCTACTCCTGTCCAGTTGATGGCAAATGTACATACTGTATTAATTAGTCATTATCTTGAATCATCTTGTCTTTGTCACGATGCATTTAGTTGTAAAAATGTCACGGCAGCTCAGTGTGAGTAGTTTCTTCAAATAGTTCTGATATTGTGAATAAAGGTAAAAAAAGAGGAGGATGAAGGAGGACAAACAGACAACACTGAACAGGGCAGGCCGATCTACAGAACAAGTAATTGAATTAAGTTAGTTTTGGTTATTTCCTTTTGTAGTTGGAATCATTTTGTGTAATACACTGTGTTCTATACCTGCCTGTTCAAGCACAAAATATCCTTCCTCTGTCAGTGCAGAAAAACTAATTCTGCTCCATGTTGAACATGAAGTGCTGTTTTTGTTCACCTGTTTATCATAAATCAAACAAATAATATGTTCTTAATGCTCTTCTTGTAGCCTGATTTCTTAAAATGTGAGTAAAACGAAAAGCTATTATAAGTATTATTAAAGTGTGAAATTTTAAAATGAAAGATAATAATAGATAATGACGGAAATTTTACGACTGTGCCATTAAACTTTACACTTTAAAGTCTAATGGCAATTAAACTTTAAAATACATTGAACAAAAAAATCCATATTTCCCTGAGCTGAACTCAGAGATCTTTTTCCAGACTTTTTTATTTACACAAAAGGCCTATTCTATTCTCTCAAATATTGTTCACAAATCTGTCCAAATCTGTGTTAGGGAGCATCTTTGCCGAGATAATCCATCCACCTCACAGGTGTGGCATATCAAGATGCTGATTAGAGAGCATGATTATTGCTCTCTAATCCTCAGGCTGGCCACAATAAAAGGCCACTCTAAAATGTGCAGTTTCATCACACAGCACAATGCCTCAGATGTCGCAAGTCCATCCATCCATCTTCTTCCACTTACCCAGGGCCAGGTCGCGGGGGCAGCAGTCTAAGCAGAGGTGCCCATACTTCCCCCTCCCTAGACACTTCATCTAGCTCTCCCGGGAGAATACCGAGGCGTCTCCCAAGAGACATAGTCCCTCCCTCATTTCCAAGGGCTTCCTCAGAACACATCTCCAGGAAGGCGTCCAGGAGGCGTCTGGAACAGAATTACGAGCTACCTCAGCTGCTCTACTCTGAGCTCCTCCCGAGTGACTGAGCACCTCGCCCTATCTCTCAGGGAGCTCCCAGCTACCCTGTGGAGGAAATTCATTTCGGCCACCTCTATAGTCCTTTTGGTCAAAACCCAAAGCTCAAGACCCTAATAAGTGTAGAAATGTAGATTGACCGCATCACTGCAGAAGCCGCATGGATCCGTCTGTCAATCTCCCGCTCCATCCTTCCCTCAGTCGTGAACAAGAGCCTAAGATACTTGAACTCCTCCACACAAGTGTTGCATTAAAATGTTTGTTCAGTATAGTATTTGAAAAAGAATCAGATTAGTTTACAAATGCCCGCACCACAGATCTAAATTTTTGAACCCTGCCCGAAGTATTTTTCTTTTGGTTCTAAAACTATATTCATTAATGCTGAATGCATGGAAAGATGTGTTGTGTTTGTGACTGCAGCTGTGTCCCAAGACAAATCTGCCTCAGGGTAACGTTAACATGCATGCAGAAATACGTTTTAACAATAATACAATATTAGTACACATCTTGGTCTAACCCCTGTGCAAAATGTATTGGCATGAAAAATTTTTTCTTGGGCTTACATGTGTAACGGTGAGTGTATGGGTGAGTGTGTGTACTTAATTGCATTGAGACAGAACAAAGGGGGATGTGATAACCTGATGGCTCTACTCTGTGCAGACAAGAAACAGTTCTCCCACTTGGATCAGCGCCTGGGACTCTGGACAGATTAATAACCAACTGCATTTATGATTCTGCTGACTCACCACTACCACATAGTTGTGCTTAGCCACATCTGTGGGGTTCTTTTTTTACCCGTTTTTTCGCGGCTAAGAGAATCTGGGGACACAGGTAATAAAATTAATGCATGGCAAAAGGGGGAGGGGTCAGTCCAAGGTCAATTCCATTTCGAGTGCCTCAGGATGGATGTGGAGTGCAGAGTTGGAAGGAGTGGTGGGCTGCCCTTCATCAATCACTTGCTCCAGCCTTGACACAGGAAGCTGAATGGAGCTCATTTGATTACAGCCATCACTGTACTGAGTCGGTGAAAAGCAAGCCGTGAGTGAGCAGCTGGGTGCATTGTACTTAGCTTTCATTGTTTTCCATGAATGAAACATGTGTCGATGGAATTATGGTAGTGCCGTTTTAGACATGTAATAAATCCCTCATAATCAACAAGATGAACGTGAGTAATCCATTGTAGTGTACTGCACTTGAATAGATCCTGTTTGCTTTTTGCTGCACAGAACTCAGACTTTTGTGCTCAGCCTTGGCTCTGCTAATAGAGAAAGTGGGTCAGACCTGAGCACACAACAGAGAAGACATTTTGTAGTCTTTACTGCAGCAAGGGTTTGTTTTGTTGTCATATATTTTCTTCTGTTACAAAATAAAGTGCATGGGCCACTTCTTATGCCATTATATTCGAAAGGTAATTGTCCCACCAATACGTATGTCAGTCTGCCTTGGATCCAATTTAGGTTAAGCAAGCGAGTCAACAAAAAGTCCAATGTCCTGGTTTTGTCTAAATAAAAAATAAAATCTCGGACCTGAGTCGAGTCATCAGGCTCATTTTTGTGACTCATGACTTGACTTGAAGGTAAGCCTTAATGACTCAACACGGCTTTTAATGGTTTGGACTAGAACTCGTTTATTCTCAGACACAAGGACTTGTGACTCAACTTAGTCTTGTGAACTAATTACTCCGACTTAGACTCGGACTTGAGCACAGAGGACTCACAAGTGACGCTCAGCAACAATACTGCACAACCTCTGCCTGTTGCATGTGGTCATAGTGGGACGAGTTGTTATTATTTAACGTCCAGCCCCTAAATGTAACCCCGAAGTTGAGCCTAAATAAATAAATAAAAATAAAAAATAGGTCTATTGTTTTCAGATTTGTATCTCACTTTTGTGACTTGGACTTGCAGTTTAACTAAAGACAACTCGACTCGGCCTGAACTTGAAAATTTTTGTCTGACTCAGACTAGGGATGATGACTTGACTTGGACTTGACTTGTCTTTGGTGACATGGACTTGGGCTTGAACACGGGAGGGGCTCACTTCCCTTTCAGAGCTAACGACTATGAGACCAGGTTAAACTCCTCCCTCTAGAGATATAAGCACAGCTCTTTTACCAGTTGATCTCAGAATTGATAAAGTCTCTTGGAATTAGAGACGAAACGTCTTTACCTTGAAAACCAGATGCTTTTACTTTAACCTTTTTTTCAAGATGACCTGGATGACTGAGAACCTTCACAGACATCCAAACACATACTAATTTTAGTGTGCATAGTAGGGCTGTAGCTATCGAATATTTTAGTTATAAGGTATTCTACCGAAAATTTGATCGATTAATCGAGTAATCGGATAAAATGTATTTTTACTTAATTAAAGTGCAATATTAAATATGCAAGACAAAATAAGACTCTTAGGTCTCTTAAAAAGAACAGTTTCCTTTTTTTTAGAAAAATTTTATTTTTATTTAATGATTTACTGAAAAAATTATTGATATTTATTACTAAGTAAGCTATAACATTATTATACAGCAAGTTCATGGCTGTGCATTTATAAATCCTATTCATGGCAATCAAACTAAATACTTGTGAATACTAGAATAATTTGTATTATGGCTGATCGATATTGAAGAAAAATGTGATATGCGATAACTAGCAAGATGCAATGTTTGATATACAATCATGGGATAATACTTTGAGTGTGTAAAATAAATTTAAATGTATATTTAAAAACTGTAAATGATATAACCAACATGCGTGTTTTCACAATTTAAATAATCTAGTATATTTCATCGTAAAAGCCAATCACAACTTTTTTTTTGGCAGTAAATTAAGTCCTTTGGTAGCCGTGATATAAACTGCTGTTAAATAATCTGGTGGTGTAACGGCCCCTCCGCAAACGCGTGCGGTATATTTTCACATAATTGTACTGCCGGTCGTGGGTTGTCCATTACATAGTTAACAACTTGAATAGCAATCACATTTATTTAATGCAGCATTGAATTGACCTTGTCCCGGGTGACGGTCCTCCGGTCTCTGAGTAGAGTGGATGTTCTCTCTTGCTGCTGCAGCATGGCCCTCGTGCTGTTGTGGTATGCTAGCTCGATCTTGCAATGGACACATACGCCACAATGTTCTCTTTACGTTTTAATATGAAACACAAACCTTGGACAATTTGAGTCGTTTTCTCCTGTTTGTATCTTCTCTTTGCTAACTGTTGTCGCTCCCTTCCATTTTGCAGCTCGCGGCCGCACCCTCATATCAAAACACTGCTAACGCTAACTTTTTCCGTCTCCTTCCCATGCTCCTTCCGCTTTTATGGGTGACGTAAACGCGTTGTGTCACATAAAAATCATTGCGAAACAAACTGACGTGAGCTTTAAAATAAATTAAAAGAGGCTTCGATGCAGAGGAATTTGCCACGATAATTTTTTCTAATCGAGTTACTCGAGAAATCGTTTCAGCCCTAGTGCCTAGTGTAATTTAAAGTAACCTTGAAGTAGAGCTACATATTAGTTTAAAGTACACATCATTTTCATATAAACATTGGATGGCTGGTTGCCAATAAACCCTATGGGGGTTTAACAAGTGGCAATTTGCAAAAGGCAAAATTTTTTACTAAATGTTAAAATATTTCTAAGTGTATCTAAAGTCCATAGTCAAAAGTACAATTATTTTATTAAATGTGTGGTAACAAGACAATACAAGGACAGTCGCAAAATTGTTCAAAGTGTTAAATCATTTGGAAGATGACAAGGATTCAACAGCAGAGATTTCTGGGCTTTTTTAAACTGCTGTGGGGAAAGATCTAAAAAGGATACGGGTAGGCTGTTCAATATTTTGGACCATCTGTACAATATACTGCACTGAGTTTGAGAGGTACGAGAGTAAGGCCTGCGAAGATGGTGACTACATGTGAAATTCATTATTAAAAGAGAAAATGTTAATAGAGCCATACACAAATAGGGCTAGTTAATGTGGAACACTAAGAAACACCAAGAAAGTTAGCACAACTAACATTATTTATAGGGATGCTTTGAATTTGAATTGTCATTGAAGGGTTAAACATGTCCGGTTTAATACCAAAAAAAAAAAAAAAAAAACTATGTTGAGGGACAGTTTATAATACAGTATGTATAATATAATAATATAATACTATGTGTATTAATACGTTCCATTAGTCTCTGATAAACAAGTTTTTTCCAGGATTTTAGATATGGTTGGTAGAACTGAGATTGGCCTTAATTGTTTAAATTTGTTGGGTCGTCATCTGTATAAACTGGGATGATTTTTGCTGTTTTTAACTCAACGTGGACAACTTATTTGTCCATGGCCATGGAAAGATTAAAGAAAGAAGGTTTACTGATCGATTTAGGATTTTACTATCAATATTATCATTTACTGGAGAAAAGGCTTTTAAATTGATTATTGTGTCTATAACTTCATTTTCGGTAAAATCATCAGTAGTTATAGAATTCATCTCAATTGTAATGGTCCAGACCAGAGTCACTACGTGGACAGGTTATAAAAGAAAATAAGTACAGTAAAATATATTTTAAGAAAAAGAAAATTGCCAATTATTGCTAAAATCGTCTGGATCATTAGTAAGTAGGAAAGTCAGAGCTGAGGAGTCAAGGGTTCACTCACAGAATAAGTGGTCATAATTAGTTAACATTAAACATTTAAAAAGAATTAGCCACATGTGTGCTGAGATATTTCTAACACTGACTGATATTTTCTCCAATATTGTCCAATATTGGCTCAGTGGTAGAGCGGTCATCCTATAACTGGAAGGTTGGTGGTTCGATTCCGACTCTCCCCACAGTTCATACTGTCGTGTCCTTGGGCAAGACACTTAACCCCCCTTGCCTCCAGTGGTGTTCCACCTGTAACACTGGTGAATGGAAGATTAATGTAAGTCACTTAAAAGCATCTGCTAAATAATTATTTATTTTTAAACAGGCATCAGTTACATCTTTGAAGTAAAAATCTGAGTTACTTTTTAATATTATATATTAAACAGAGATGCCAAAGAAAATAAAGGCAAACAACTGACACCTGGCTAAAGTATAAACTCAAGATAAACTCTTGTTGATCCTCCTCCACCTATACTTCCCAATTAACAATCTTATTGCAATTTATTGCAATGGTTACATACTAACCAACATTCGTACATCACATCAAACACATTTTTGTGAACATTTGAACATGGCTGTTTGTGTCTTTTTCTGCAATTGCATAGTATTTGCATAGTAACTGTGGGAGTTTTAAAATGATCCGAGTATGTAATAACTGAATTGTAACTGATAAAAAAAAAAAACCTTAAAGGGCCAAATTGGTAATTACTGTTGTATAATTTAAAAATACATTCATGTATGTAGTTAATTATATCTTAATGCTTTGTGACATGGAAACATAGCTTGAGGTTTCTGGCTTAAAACCAAGATTAAGGGCAGGAAAGTGAATTTTTCAGCTTAAACTCTCTATATAAAGGTGCTTCTTGGCCAACCTGTCTTTTCTTTCAAAGCACTTGCTACCATGCTCAGTGTTCTCTGTTGTATTGACCCACTCTATCAGTTACACATCCTTCCCTCTGCACTCGACCGCTCAGCGCAACCAGCCTCACTCCAGGGAGAAGACAACCTCTCCAACGGCCAATTACACCATTAATTGCTTATCAGATCCAATTTAGCATTGCAGTAAATGAAGCAAAGTCTTGGGCGTTGTGTGTTGGAGAGTGTGTGCCTCTGAAGCTGTGCGAGGCGCGACACAGTGTGTTGCCCCTGTCATCCCCAATCAGTGGAATTGAAACGCCTAATTGCAGAGCTCCCACTCGTTTTCCTTCCAAAACATTCCTTTGTTTGGCTAATCAGGCTGCCGCACACACTTCAACACTCACTTGAGTTATGCACGTGTATGCACTTAAACGTAAGGCTTTTAAAGGGAAGCCGTGGTATCCAAGTGTGGTGGTGGGAGGTGGAATAATTGATGAAGATATTTTTGTTTTATAGCCGCTGTCGTGTAAATATGCTGACACTTTATTCAGCAGATAACAAGGCTTTAAAGAACTTCCTCCTCCTCAAACTCACTTTAGCTCATTTTTCTTTGCATTCCGAGTTGATAATGCTGGTTATTTCTCTTCCTCGGCCTCTTTTTCTTCTTTCTCGATGAGTAAGTGTAGAAGCACTATAGAAGAATTGCACAGTATGTATGTAACTTGTAAGTTGGGGGCGTTTGTTTTCGTCAACAATCCACAAAGCCTTGTAGTAGGCATATCCATTTTCTTGCATCGTGAGTGTAAATAGCCATATTGCATCCATTCCTCTCACACCTGCAACATGTATTGTCATAAATGTGGAATTCAAAAGACATTGGCCCTTAACAGCTACAGGGACAAATGGATCGATAAATGAATAATGGTTTGACCGGTCTTGGTCACTACTTTTACTACTGTTTACATTTAGTCATTTATCACTAATCCTCCTCCACCTACACTACCGAATCTATAAGCAAATATCCCGTTGCTAAGTAAGGCATGGCTTACTTACTAATCTACATTGTTAAAACCAAACACATTCAGTGAACATTTGAACCTTATAACATCTGTCTTTATCATCAGTTGACTTAAACAAGATGCAACCACTGAGGCATTCTTAAGGCGTCAATTTTCAATAGATTTTCAGATTGATTTATTTTCTCAGCCAAAGTAAACGGATAGAAATTATTAAGGCAGGTGCAAAGGTCATGGCAGTCGTATTCATAAAAGCTCCCTGTGGTTTTGAAAAGATGTTATTGGTGTCCTGAGGACTGTAAAATGTTAGCCTGGCTCCGCCCTCCTACGTACTTCCGCTCAATTTCATTTCACTTCAGTACTACGTCTGGGATTGCTGTGTATTCTTAGGTTTCCAGAAATCAATTTTTTGTAGGACCAATCAGCGAACAGAGGGAGTGGCTGAGAACGATGACGTTGATGTAGTGCGTCAGTTTGCGTTGGATCGACGTTAGCGATTGGCTATGGCAGATCCTGAGTGACTCTGGGCAGATCCAATAGTTTTAAACTTCAACAGAGTTCCCGCATACAAGGAAGTAAACGCTTGTCAATGGAGCGAGGCCAGACTCTCTGTACAAATGAAATGTACGAGAGTCTGGTAGAACCAGGCTAGTAAAATGTAGCAAGTGACATAACACCACATTCAATATTATTATTAATTAATCTTAGTTTCTGACATTACTGAAGAAAAAAGAAAACAAAACAATTTAATAAAGCCTCAATACAACAGCCAGTTAAGAAATGTATTTATGTTTTTTTATGATACTGCATTCTGATTGGTTTCTTACAAACTAATGGACTCTGTAGTCAGATGGCTCTGTAGCCACACAGAGGTAATAAACAAAGCACTATGTGAAATGTGGCATCTTTAACGCTCACTATTCTTAGTTTTGTGTATTTACTGCTACATGCACAGCTATTACACATTGATTTCCCGCTGAGCTGTGCTTTTGTGCCGTCTCTACCTGTCTAACTTCTTTGAGGTTTCTGTTAATTCTCCCATTGTGAGATGAAGACAGGACCATTTCACAGTCCTCATTCCAATAAGACACCTTCAGTGATGCGCTCTGAAATAAGAGGACAAGAATATCCTGCAATGAAAAGTAAGCTCACCAGTTACCGCTCTATAGAAATGAGTGAGTGGCAGGCTAAGATCTTCTGAGGGCACTTATATCTCATCGTGTTGTTGCAGACATTGCCCTTTAATGGGTGCACATCATTCGAAGTTACATTTTGTTTCTTTAATATTAAACATTACATAGTGTTGTTTCCAAAGTGCAAAATCTTGAATTTTACCACGTGACAATTCAATATTTAGTACTTACTATGACTCACATCTGTAGAACAATGTAGATTTAGATTTTTATTACAATATTTGAATTCCCTGTAATTTTAACCAAACTATAGCCAGTTACACCGAAATATTTGAAACATACATTTTAACCAGTTTTCAGACATCATGTTTACTGTAATAAACTCAAAAATCATTCATTTAACACATGAGTCCTAACATGAGCAACTTTTTACGACTATTATTTATTTTAGCTAATGTAATACAAGATGGCGTACCAATGGGTCATTTGTCTCGCTGTGGTGCAAATGTAGTTATGTTAATGTACAAAAAAATAGACTTGCCTGGTAATAAACTGGTACACTGTTGTATAAAGTACTGTTACATTGAGTATATTCAATTTATATGTGTGTTCTCTTATTGTGTATGTTGAATAGGAATATTGAATCTAGTCGATTTATTCAGTATCATGGCTCTCAAAAAAATAAGTGTAGGAGGAATTGGCAAAAATGTCATATCACAATTTTTCTTATTCCAAGATTTTATCGTGATTTACAAACCTGATTCCCCAAAAGTTGTGACACTGTACAAATTGTGAATAAAAACAAATGATGTGGAAGTTTCAAGTTTCAATATTTTATTCAGAATACAACATAGATGACATATCAAATGTTGAAAGAGAGGCATTTTGAAATGTCCTGCCAGATATTGGCAGGACATTTCAAGAGTTTCAATGAGAGCTACACATTCCCAAAAAGTTGGGACAGGTAGCAATAAGAGGCTGGAAAAGTTAAATGTACATATAAGGAAAGGCTGAGGACCAATTTGCGACTTATTAGGTCAATTGGCAACATGCTTGGGTAAAAAGAGCCTCTCAGAGGGACAGTGTCTCTCAGAAGTCAAGATGAGCATTCCCCCAATGCTGCAGCGAAAAATAGTGGAGCAATATCAGAAAGGAGTTTCTCAGAGCAAAATTGGAAAGAAATTGAAGTTATCATTATCTACAGTGCATAATATCATCCAAAGATTCAGAGAATCTGGAACAATCTTTGTGCGAAAGCGGTCAAGGCTGGAAAACCAGACTGGATGCCTGTGATCTTCGGACCCTTAGACGGAACTGCATCACAAACAGGAATGCTACTGTAATGGAAATCACAACATGGGCTCAGGAATACTTCCAGAAAACATTGTCGGTGAACACAATCCACTGGGCCATTCGCTGTTGCAGCTTAAACTGTATAGGTCAAAAAAGAAGCCATATCTAAACATGATCCAGATGCACAGGCGTTTTCTCTGGAGCCAAGGCTCATTTAAAATGGACTGTGGCAAAGTGGAAAACTGTTCTGTGTCAGATGAATCAAAATATGAAGTCCTTTTTGGAAAACTGGGACATCATGTCATCCGGACTAAAGAGGACAAGGACAACCCAAGTTTTCATTAGCGTTCAGAAGCTTGCATCTCTGATGGTATGGGGTTGCATGAGTGCGTGTGGCATGGGCAGCTTACACATCTGGAAAGGCACCATCAAAGCTGAAAAGTATATCCAAGTTCTAGAACAGCATATGGTCCCATCCAGACATCGTCTCTTTCAGGGAAGACCGTGCATTTTCCAACATAACAATGCCAGACCACATACTGAAGGATCCGGTTCTGAAAAGGCCAGATCTTTTACCCATAGAAAACATTTGGTGCATCATAAAGAGGAAGATGTGACAAAGAAGCCCTAAGACAGTTGAGCAACTAGAAGCCTGTATTAGACAAGAACATTCCTATTCCTAAACTAGAGTAACTTGTCTCCTCAGTCTCCAGACGTTTGCAGACTGTAATAAAAAGAAGAGGGGCTGCCACACAGTGGGAAACATGGCCTTGTCCCAACCTTTTTGAGAGAACCTTTTAAGCCCCTAAGCGCAGCGTAGCAGCATACGCGCGTGAAACACTTTCTATTTTAATCAGTCTGACAATTCACACCAGCGCCGTCAGACGTCAGATAAGCTGGAGTTTGACATTTTTAAGTGTATATGTGTCAATCTACAGAGCTACAGCACACAACAACAAACACAAGAAGTAGACACGAAGTGTCAGAATAAACTTCTGCTACACTATCAAAACGCTCACTAAAACAGCTGTAATGTTAACCATGTGAACGTTGCACCAAAGACAACAAGAAGTTATTTTTGAGGTGCAGTCATTCAATTTACTTTAGGCTACAGCACCAAACACCCATTTTACAAGGACAATGTAAAGAAGGAGAAGGCATATGGGCTCAACAGCCACAACTTTAAGTAGCCTAATTACCAACATTAGCTACAGATGTCTCAGTACAAACTACAAACTACAATCTGGGATAAATTATGTAATAATTTCATAGTTAACACGTTTGAAGCGCCAAACGATGCGCCACGTAGCAGCACTTACGTCCTTGGTGTAAATTTATGCTTTTAAATATAGGCGTGTAAAACAACTACGCCTATGTTACTGTCTGTAACACAACCGCCTGAATCAACTACTCAACCACATCCGACCACATCTGGCTGTATAACGATTAAAAAACTAATTAATCGTCTGGCTGTAATTAACTGCAATTAATCGCACAACTTGTCAACTTTTAATAAACAGAGACTCAGAAGGTAATTAACTTTCTTTTTAATCATTTAACCATACTTTACCTTTTGTATAGCATGTAAATTGTGATAAGTTTTACATAGAAAAGTATAAATAAGAATGTTCAGACAGACTTCCAAACAGTCTAGGAATGCAACAATTATTTTACAAATAGCATGGTAAATGGTGCACACTTTTTTATAATAATAATAATAATAATAATAATAATTGTTATATTTATTATTTATATAGCGCCTTTCCAGAGCTCAAGGACGCTTTACATATCAATTATTCATTCACTCCACAGTCACACACTGGTGGTAGTAAGCTACATCTGTAGCCACAGCTGCCCTGGGGCAGACTGACAGAGACGTGGCAGCCATTCCGCGCCTACGGACTCTCCGACCATCACCTTCAACATTCTTACACATTCATACGAGGCAAGGTGGGTTAAGTGTCTTGCCCAAGGACACAACGACAGTATGAACTGTGGGGAGAGCGGGAATCGATCCTACTACCTTCCGGTTGAAGGACGGCCGCTCTACCACTGAGCTACTGGCTGTTTTTTGTACCTGGCTGTACCAAAGCACATTACATGATGCTTCCAATCACACACATTCCCCCCTGGGGCAGACAGACGGGGGCTTTCAAACACAGTCTTCTCTGACCAACATCGAACCCACCTCCACAGTCACACACATTCACTCAACAGAGCTTTTGTGAAATAAATGAGAAACCTTTATAAAATACAGTAACTTAAAGTTCATTACCAATACATTTACTTTGTGAAGGAATTCTGATGTTCACTTTACTCCCGTGGTTCAGATTGGGAGTGTTGATCGGAGAACCACTATGATTCAGTAAGTTCAATGTAGCACATGTAGAGTACATGGCCATGGGCTGACACCAGAACATTCACCAGAGTGCTTCTCCGGCCATCAGCCCCAAAACGTTTTTTTTTTACCCCTGGGTGCAATACCTGCCTATTCACCTAGCCTTCTGAGCTGAAATTAAACTTATTTAGAAAAAACATATTTGATAGCTGTGTAAGCATGTCAAATCATGCATATTACTTTACTCTTTTCCAGGAAACCATCCGGTAATCTCCTAAAGCAGAATTGTCCATTTAGCGCTTTGTCTTTTTTGTTTTCAGTTGCTACATCAATTGTGCAGCTGTGTTAGCCCCAGGTAACGGAAATGAGGTGCAGTAACGCACTAGACTGAAAACGCACAAAACAAACTCACCTCATCATAGAAAATACTTTAAATCGCCACAAAATCCATTGGAGTCTGTCGTGCTCTGGTCAGTCTGAAAGACGTGTTTATGTCACAAAACCTTCTGACGTCACCCATAGAATACAGAAAGTTTTACTTGTTGTTCTTTTAGAGAGTTCATACATTTTCCATGAAGTAAAAACTTCATTTAAAAGATAATATGCATATTAACTTACAAGTACCAAGTTTGGACTTACTTTGAAATCTCAAGAACAAGTACGAACATAAGCATTTCTTATATATCCAAGTATTATTTAAAGGACCAACACTGATATACACTTCGAAACACTGTGACCCTGAGGATTAGTCTGTACTGAAAACAGATCATCAAAATATGTCAGGTTTATTGACACAAAGCTGATTTTATCAGGAAATAATACCGCTTTTTTTCCCAAGGAGAGAACGTCACTCTCTCTAACTCCTGTTTCATCACCTGTTTGGATACTGCAGGGACTTCTCTACAATGAAAGGCTCTCACTTCACTGCAGCTGCTGTGCTTCAAGGCAAGACTGCTTCTTTACTTGTCGGCTGCACGCCGCTATCAGTGCCGTATCGATATAATGTCTTGGTTTTTCATTTCTACCAGAAAATACTATTAAAATCTCTGGGGACGTCTGCATGTTCGAGACTGTTAAAAGACCTCAGACCTCGATAAGACCCAGCGATCTGTGCCGCAGCGTGCCCGTGGGGATGAATATTTCCCAGACTAGAGAAGTGTTTGGTCAAGAGCTCTTGCTCATTCTATCCCCTCTCGTCTTTGGTCAGCCTTGCGCTCCATTGGCAAGATGACAAGTGAACAATGATTCATATGCAGCAAGTGCAGAGTGATGCCTATTTCTCATGTCCATTGAAGTCGTTCACTTACCACACACGCCCATACAACATTTGGCAACATTTTGTTGTGAGAAGCTGAGACTATGTGAGAAAAAGGCCTCATCTCCCTAAAACTGTTGTTTACATGTTGATAATGTTTGACACAGACCATTTTGCAGCATTGAACAAAAAGCTTGTGAAAATGAGCCAAGATTAGTATACGTTTTTTTTTTTATTTCTTATACAAAAATCCCCAATAATTTTGAAAATATGTTAGTATTATTATATATGTAGCGTATGAGGGTATGTTTGTATAAACATATACCAGATTAATTTTAATAATTTTAATAATTATTTTTGATATTAATATTAATTTATTAAAATTATTTCTGATTAAAGGGGCAGCACCCTGGTTTTCAACAGGTCCAGAGAAACTGTTTAATCTAGTCTCATTAATCTAAAAGGAAGAGAATTCTCCTAGTTTTCGAACATTTCTTAATATAAACAGAGAGACATTAATGTCTTTTAGGGGATTTTATTAAAAATTACACAAATGAATAATATTGAATAAAATGGGAACATGGGAAGGATTAACACAACAAGGGATAAACACAGGGTTAAACACAGGAATAAACATTTGCTTTCAGAGAGTATCGTGAAACCAGGAATGTTTAGACAGGTTAATCTATATGATGGTAACTTAACAAAGGGACTTTTAGGGAAGCAGCTTGGTCTATCAAGTCAGTGCTTCAACAGGCCACGTTAAAGACGCAAGGCTGTGTGTGTGCCACGTGCGTAACTCACTCTGGTCCTATATTGGTACAGGGAGGCCGACAAGTTCCAAAGTGTCCTCCAGAATTGCCGCGTCCTGTCTGGTTCCGAAGAGTAGAGTGGTTGTAACGGGCATGCCACTCCAGACGGTGCAGCGCTGAGGCGGAAACGTTCTGTTGAAGCTAGTTAGCTTTGACCGTAGCAGACTTCCGGATAGCGGGAAAAATAAAGTCTTTAAAAATAAACTGTGACTCACTGGAAAAATAGTCTCAGAGGTTTACTTTCACTGGTTCAAACTTGCTTCTGCGAAAGCTCGTTTTGGGGAGAGCAAACACATGAGCAGGCACGGTCTTAAAAATTAAAAAGGCTAACATGACTTCAGTCTGTAGCAGGCTTGGAAGAAGCATTTTTAGCCGCTGCTTGCAGGAGGAAAAACTTTGTGTATCAAGCTAGGTTGGCAGGCTTTACACAAAGAAGTTCTGCTCGTTTCCACAAGGCCCGAAGCCGGGCAAGGCCCCGGCCAGTCCGTTGGACCGCGACAGATAGAGGCCAGCTAGGCAGGAAGCGGGAGGCAAGAGAAAGATTTTTGGCTAGCCGCCAGCTTTATCATCTTTGGCCGGGGGCGTGTCCTATGCACTCTTCCGGCGGAAGGGGAAGTCGCTTTGGAACATTTAACTGAGTTAAACGAATTTTTAAAACATTCCTAGTTTCGCGAGGTAATTGTTTTTATAAAACACAAAACATTCGCACACGTAGGATTGTACAGAAAAATGCAGAGTATTATGAAAATGCAGAATATTATGTAAACATTCATTACATTTCATTAAAAGCAAAACAGGAACTGTAAACAAAATGGGAAAAGAAGTTGTTTGGTCACAACTCCACGTCCTGGAAAAGAACAGTATAAACAACACAATATCAAAAATACATTTTCCTTTAATGTAAGAATTACAAAATCGTCTTTTGATGATTGGATAGAGTCATTCGTCCATTTGACCACCAGGGGGTAGTGTTTTGACCACTGTAGAAGTCTGTTTTCAAAGGCACTTTGGCCGTCCTTTTAGTCTGAAAGAAAACAGTGTTAACCCAGTCCTCTTCCAGCCTTTAGATACAAGCTTGTCTCTGAAGGCCTCTGGCAATGATAGAAAAGACAGGACAGTTAATCCGTGGGGATTCCGAGGGCCGATCTGCTACATATACAGTACACGCACTTAGTCTTGGTATGTAATTCTGGGTCTTGATTGGAAAATGCATAGGTTTTATGTCTTGTCAAATCAACCCAACTTGCCTCTGATCTAAGCTAATACATTCAAAAGCTATTCAGACAAATTTAGTGGTCATACAACATACATTTTTTTATTTTATTTATTTATTAATTTAATTTTGATTGAATTCATCTACCATCCATTTTTCTATCAATGAAATGTTTCCGAGACTGATAGATGCAGTAATCCTCTCAAGTATATTAGAATAAAACATATTTCCTTGAGTAGTGTTGGATTATTTTAAACCAGAAACAGTAGAGTGGCACTATATTTTTTTTAATAATTTAAAGTTTATTTTCCCTGCACCAGAAGAATCAGAAGATCCACAGTAATAACTCGCATTTATTTGTGGATTTAGATGTTTTAAAACCAAATGCTTGGGACCAAAAAAACTATCACCGTCCAGCCATTTAAATCTAATTATTTAATAAAATTATTTAAATCATTATTAATGTTATTATTTATTACTTTTTAATTCATTGTTACATTTCAGTGTATTTATTATTTTTTATATAAATGTTTTAACCGTTGCAGTCACACCCTTCATAATGTTATCCAGTCTGTACTACAGAATCACACCTTTTCTAATAATATACTGTCTCTTTAATGTGGTACAAACACACTGTACCTTTAAACTATATGCTCCCCTTAAATAATACCCCCCTTCTCAATTACTAAATATTTTCTGAATGTTGCTGGTGATTTGATTGTTTTTAGCTTTGTATATTATCAGCAATCTTTTTACATGAACTAAGTTTTCAAGCTTTAGACTACATGATGTTAAGAATAGTGTGTCGTTGTGATCTCTAAAACCCACAATATGTTCAGTTCTAGAAAATGGACAAATCTTTTTGATTTAGTACACCTACCCATAGCAATACTCGCCTTTTTTTTTAACAAATGTTATCTATTTGTGGTCTCCAACTAACAGTGTGACTGAGAATCACATCCAAAAATGTATGTTCATTAATTCTTTCTATTTTTACTTTATGACTTTATCTTTCTATGCTTTCCAAATATCATAATTTTTGTTTTTATTATATTTAATGACAACTTGTTACTGTTGAACCATTCCTTCATTTTGTTTAACTCAGTTGTAATCTCAGTTGTAGGTCCTCACTTGAATACAATATAGTGGTATCATCCACAAATTGGATACATTTTAATTTAGTTGATACAAAACATAAATCATTTATATAAATCAGAAATAATTTTGGCCCCAGTACTGATCTCTGGGGGACCCCACATGTAATACTCCTCCATCCTGATGGATGTGTTCACCCACCTGTACATACTGCTGTCTAGTTATGTGCAATTTTCCTTATCCCAATTTTTTCTAATTTCTTAAACAGGTATTGCATTTATTTTATTTTGTCATGAACCATATTTGTGAACATAACTGTTAATTGAACATTTGTGACTGTTAGTTTTGCTAGTCATGGCATCACATTCAATATTTTAAAAAATATATTTCTGAGTTTATTGACATCCAACCACTCAGAGAAATGAACCATTGCATAAAGTCTGCCCCATTTTAGATAGAATTGTTTGAATTGGTTTGACAAGATTTCTACTTAGTCAAAAATGTTGTGAAGGGAAGGGCAAACTTCTGGAACAGTCTACCTCTTAATATCCAAGGTCCCTCTTTTTTAATTTTTTATTTCTTTTTGCTTTTATGTCCTGTTTTATTTTTACTGCTTTCCTAGTGCTCTATACATGAGCCTGAAAAGCACTTTGGGCAGCAATGGTTGTTTTAAATGTGTTATATCATAACATATACTGTATATATTTCTCAATATATATCTTTGCTACAGATTTGCAACATGTTACAGATTTTAAGGTAAAGTTACATTGTTTTTTTTGTTTTGTTTTTTATTACAAATCAAGCAAATGTACTAGATTCAGCCATTTAAGCCCATTTTAATATGTAGTCCTTGCTACATTTTTTCAGGGCAAATGCAGTGTCTACCAATAATGATTAAATGCAACTCAGCATTATGAGTCTGGGAAATTTACACTCTAATAAATGACCATTCTGTTTGCTTTAATAACTTTGATAATTGTAGAGACACATGTAATTGCTTTGATGGCACTCTCTGTGATTATGGAGTCAATCCAGAGCTGCGAGCGTACACACTGTACGTGAGAACTTCTCCATCCCTCAGTACCGTTTCCTTTTGTGTCTGCCTTCTCACCCCAGGGGCTTGATTTAGATGAAATGTCACTTTTAATGGAAAATGTGATGGAAGCAAAACAACAAGTTGGAATATTGCTTGTGTAAGTAGCAGAAAGGGAGCCAAGTGCCAGAGCCGAGTCAGGGGCAGGGGCTGTTTCTCTTTTGATTGTGCTCTTTAGGAATTCATTGGTTGCCTGTATGATATTAGTAGTGGGGCAAATGTAGCCCGCAGGCCGACGGGAGCAGGCAGCACACATAGCTCTTAACAGACACCGAGAGGAGGTTTGTTTGCCGCCCAAGCCCTGTTATAGACTCTCTCTCTGTACAACAGGGTGGAGGCTACAAGTGCCACGGCTCCTAAAATCTGTCCTTTTCTGTTTTTACCCCATTTACTTCTGGTCTTAATTGCATCCCTATCATGACTTTGTATGAGTTGCACTCACATTAATGAGACAAGAACCTTTCTGGAAAGCAAACAGTATATTTGTTGCTCAATTGAGTCTAGCTGCTAAAATTCTTCAATGCGTTTTTTATATAACCAGCTGTTTTTCTGCAACAACATGAGACAATCATTTTCCAAATTAAATGTTTCTGTGTAACGATTTTAGAAGGCAACGGGACAAATTCAGTTTCATAATTATAATAATTACTATACCCTTAGTCAAAGCAGCAAGTGGCATTTATAAGAAAAAAAAAGTCTCTGGTGCCCGTTCTATTCACTTTTCATCAGTGATGGAAACCTTTCCATATTGTGTGTCTGGTCTTGTCCAAGTCCAGTCTTAGACCAAGTCCAGACTCATGGAGTTCAGTGTTTGGTGAAAGAGCGAGATTTAGATTTAGAACAAGTTGTTTAATTGAATTTAAAGTTATTGAGCTTTTCACTAAATCTCAAGAATAGACTAATATACAAGGCCAAGTAAAAATGATCTTTAAACCAAGGCAAGAACAAGCCTTTTAGTGATCAAGACCATGACAAGACCAAGACCTTTACAAAAGAGTCAAGACATAGATCGTTCTGGGGTATTACTTCACCAGCTTTATGCTCTATCCATCACCTAGAGTCATCTGACGGTGCATGATATGTCAAATATTTTGGGCACATCCAACACATTTAATGCTGCACAATATTGTAAAATACTTTCTAGATCAAATTCTTACAGACTGTTTAGCAAACAATTTCAAAATGTGTGCAGAACAATCACAACATGCCACAGGCAAATTGCAGACCTCCAGTGGACCCTTTCTATGGTAGAGCTGTTATTCCCCTCAATATCATTTATGTATCCTGCCACACACATTTGTGTTTCTATAGTAAACCGGGCCACATAATATTCCCATTTGGCGGTGTAGTAATTAATTTATCTCTATTGATCTCTTGTATCCCTGTAGCCCTTCAGCGGGGTGGTCTGAATACTGCATTGTTGATTGAATGTGCAGTCTATCTCCAGATGTGATCACAAATCAGGCTCCATAGGGGAATATCTGGGAGCGCGCCAGATTCTGTTACGTTCATGCTGCAGTGGTAATGATTCATTTCATTCAGCAACACACAAGTCAATGGAATTGTGGGTTTGGTACCAGACAGCGGCCTGTGCCATATTCATGGTCTTGCAGGCTTGCTAGTTATGAACACAACTTGGCCAATGTACTAGCCTGAAAAATAGGTAATCCTTTTTAGATTAGCATACATTTTCTAAACCCACCCAGTTACATTAACTGATCTTTTATCTGACTATTAATGAAGCTATTTGTCTTTTATATTTGTTATCTTAACATTTTCATCTGGAATATGTTGGGAAAAAAAATATTCAACTCTCCATTATTTTTTAGCATAACCTAGTGCTTTAAAACTGCTGTGTAATGCTTAACTGTAAACAGCAAGCCCTGCCCGACTCGGGAGTCGAGCGTGACCTTCTTACTGAGAGGCAAGAAGGTCCACTCTCGTCTCAAACCTAATGTTTTTTTTTTTACTTCACCAAACGCAAACCCCTCCATAGACTTGGTCCAAGAATCGACTTGTAGTATTGTTTTATACTTTATACTGTCATGACTTGAGGTCCCTCTGGCACGGTCTTGTTCTTGAGTCCTAAAAGTGTTGGGCTATAATTAGTTAAGTTAATGGCATCAAGTTTTTACAGACCAGTCTTGACTTGGCTGTTTCTGCGGAGGACTTATGACATTCAGATTGTAAAAATAGTTGTTGACGAGATTTTCAAAGATGCTCCAGAGTTGTGTTCAGGTATTTGTTAGTTTAATGATTGAAAGTTTGTTCTGGCGCCCGGGTATCTCACCCTTTACCTCATAATGTTGCACATTAACCTTGCATGCTCGCATACACTCAGGTCTTGGTCATGACTAAAACACTACCAATATCATTTTTCAAAAAAAATATATACATTTGGACATGCCCCTTAGTGAGCTTCTGTCTGTGTCTGACGTCTGCGTTAAGACCAGGAAGACACGGCTCCATATGTTACAATTTGGCAACATTTGTTTCTTTCCATAACTTACAGAATTGATGGTGGGCACTATTAACCTTGTGCTTTAGCTCGATACTTGCAAGATTTGTGAATTTACAAACTTGCATAAATCATGAACTGCTGCAATCAAAGAATTCATGATCTGAACACTGGCCTTACCGACTTGGCGTGACCAATGAGGTGGCAGCACTGAAGGGTCTGGACGTGTTTTAGGTTTGAAGATGTAGTGGCCTTTTAACCATTACAAACGTAAACAACATGGAGATGCTCTGATTGGATAAAACTGCGGTTGATAAATCCAATCACCGACCAGATATTTATCCAAAGTACCTACCTTTTTGTAAATACTTTCAACAGGACCCCTTCCAGATGGTTCTGTGGAACAGACTATGTTCTGTGGCACTTCTATCTGGCAGAGTCAGGTTAGGGTGCAATAGGATCTGCTGGAACAAGTCGAACTTAACATATCTTAGTCACATTAGAATGACTGTGCTTAACTGTAAGGTCTTTCAACAGATAATGTTCCAAACATAAAATACATTCAGTATGTCTTTCTGATATAAATGAAAGGTTTTTTTTTCCTCTTCTCTTTTCTTCCAAAGACTATTCAGCTCTGAGCCTAGATATAAGCAGCTGACACCAGACATGCTTGTGCTGAAGAAAAGCAAAAAGTCTTGAGACATGCTGTTTTTGTGTTAGCGTTTGGCCCATGACCTCTGGATGCTGTTGCTTGGTATTTACAGAGGAGTGACTTGTCTCTTTTGTCCGGTAGAGCACACCTACAGATAGTTACACTGTGGCAAATGTTTCAAAGAGAAACATTTTTCTGACATTTTTCTTTTCTGAACAACAGCTTTTTTTTCTTTTTTTTTTCACCCATAACCCCATTTTTAAGTCTCTTTTCATTGCAGGGTAGGCAGTTTTCTCCATCTTCCCCTGAAAGCAAACATGCTGGCAAAATGTCCATCCAACCTTTATTCCACAAAGGGACAGCTGAACAGATGTTTTTTTGTGTATCATGTATTGTATTTGTCAAATTAGATACTGGTTTGGCTTTTCTAATAAAATGGCAAGATGCAATATAAGAAGATGATTATTGCGATTTTGCTCTTAAACGGGACACAAGGCAGGCTGAAATAGGATATTGGCAGAACAGATTCTTGCAGAAAACATGAAGAAAATATGATGACTGCCATTGGTTTGGAGTTAGTTTAGGGTTAGTCTTAAGGGAGCCTCATACCACACAACGTTGTCCCTGAACCCCACAACAACATAGCAACCTTCCCTGCTTTCATTTTTTTAAAAAGGTAAAACTGAACCAGTTTGCAAAATACTACAACATTGTGTCAATTAGACATTTATAGCTTAGCTCAAAATTCTAGAACTACAGCAAACTTTGCATTGTCCAAATTATCCTCATGGTTCCATTGATCCTCTTATAGGTTTCTTGTGTAGGTTGTAGTGTGTTACGACTAAAGCCAGGCACATGCATAAAGATTTCTTTCCAAAGATGTTATAAACCGTACATTGACCATATGACATCGTACTGATTTTGTTAGGAAGTGTGTAATGAGCAGCAATGTGGCACCAACGCAACTTTGAACTCGGGATCATACATGACTTTAGAGTAAACAAACATGGTGGGCTGTGGTAATCTTACACTTGATGACAGGCCATATATGCATTATTTGAAGCCTGTATTAATGACAGGTACTTTAATGGCCACAATTCTTCACTTGTCATGTCCATAAGTCATATGGTCTTCTTCTCCCCATATTTTCCCCCGGAAACATTTTATTAAGGTACAATGATGCTTCAAGCCTTGATTCCTATAATAAGCTGTTTCTGCCAGCTCTCAGCAGAGTCTGACATTTACTCAGCTCAGGGCAAATAGGGAGCGTGAAAAAATAGAGTGTTTGCCTAAGAACCTCCAGCGCCCTCTTTCCTCCACCCCCTTCTTCTCCTTCTCCTTCTTCACATCTTCTCAGTCTCTTGACATCGCAGGTATTATGAATCCTCTGTGCATCTGCAATGAGTAGGAGGGAGCCGCCGCACATAAAAAGAAGTGATCTTATAGACCTCTCCAAAACATCTTAGACCTGTGTTGTCCAGAGAAAGTCCAAGCTTCTTGCAATGAAAAATACTTGCATAAAAACATATTCATTACCCACTCACAAACACACAGAAAACATCTCAAGCCATTAACCTTCTCCTCGATGTGTTTGGAAAGTTCACTTGAATTTTTTGAATAAATACTTGAATGAAGATCCTTAGGTTGGTAACAGGCTTTATAAAACATCTGCATTTCACTGAAAAAGGTGTCACAGTGTATTGATGAAATAGGCTGAAGCACATGGCTTGCTTTGCTTCTCGCGTTGATCAAAGGTGCTACAGTGGAAATGAAAAGGTTTTTTTTTTTTAAATAGAGCAAACACTTGGCGATATACACTGCCATTTCTGCTCGCATTCATTCACCATAGGCAGTTTTAGACTCTATGCCATTCCCCTAACTCTCTACCCCTTTGCTTACTGTCTTACTACTTTACACTCAATCAAATAAGGCCATTAAAACACCCAACATATAAGAACTGTAGACTCACTTTCACACATCAGGTCCGCACCATGCACCAATTGTAATCTGATTTTATGAACAAAATTCCTCTCCCCCACAACTTTCACACCCACACTCGACCCTTCAAGTCCGTAGTATCCCGTTGGTAGAACATTTACAGTGCACGCTCCATGGTGAGCTATTCACGTGAACACCATGCGTCTGGAGCTGAAACCTCAAACTCTCTGCAACTTTAGTTTAAACTGTTTGATAAAGGTCCTTTCAATGGCAGGAGGTAGAGCAGGACTTCCATTAAGCAGAAGGCTGGTGGTTCAATTCCCGCTCTCCCCATGGGGTGAATGGACGCATTATGTAAAGCGCTTTGAGTGCCTGAGAAGGATACGAAAGCACTATATAAATGCATGTCATTTACCATGTTCAAATAAGTCTGTTCTCATTCATCCAGTTCATCTTGAAAAAAGGTTACGGTAAAAGCATCTGGACTCCGTTTTCAAGGTGAAGACGTTTCTTCTATAATTCCAAGAGACTTTATCAATTCTGAGATCAACTGGTAAGAGAGCTGAGCTTATATCTCTAGAGGGAGGAGTTTCCCCTGAAATCCAACCTGATTGGACCAGGCTGTTCTGCTCTCATAGTCGTTGGCTCTGAAAGGGAAGTGTGACTCCAGATGTGAGAGTAGTCACACTTCTCTTTCCATTTCCCTCATGTTCAAATAACTTTTGTTCCAATATTAGCACAATAATCACGTCTCCGTGAAGGAGTTGGCTCATTTGTTTGTTAGCTTTGTGTTACCTCCGCTAAGCAAATTAAGTGTCATCCTAATGGATGTGTTATTAGAACTGGATACGGCACCACTGTATCTTTTACCCTGCCACCAATTTGATCAGTGGCCACTCGAGGTATTGCAGCAAAAAAGTCCAAAAAGGCCCCATAGATTTTCCCCATAGAGCTCAATGTAAAAACAAGCAGCGACAACCACCAATTTACTATGGATTTTGTATTATCCATTACCTCTTTTCATGTCATAGATCTTTTTCACTCTTAAAATTTTTTATATTTGTTAAAAAATTACTTTTATTGTTTGTCACGTCACCGCTCTATTCCATGGAACCCAGCTGCTGGTTTATTTTCATGTTCTTCATCAAATCCCAGCATGGTATGACATGTTAGGCATTACAGTTTTGTATGCTATTTTTTTCATTCGCTCCCATCTTAACCCTGGGGCGCGGCTTTGTGAAATAAATAGCTATCAAAGCAACGCAAAATCAGAGCGAAGGTGTGACAGAGCTGGTGGAGAATGATAGGGGCAGTAATGGTGAGCGACAACGCAACGGGGGGCAGAACTGTGACAGTAAACGCATCTGAAGCCCGATGGAGACGAGGGGAATGTAATGATAGCTCACCTTATGTCAGTCTCTGTCACTTAGAAAGGACTTGGAAGTTTTGGAGAGCGCCGTTGTCATGGAAACTGATTTTTTTGCACCGCTTGACAGGTAAAGCAGGGTGGGCCCGGGGTCTCTTTGTGTGTGATTTTCTTTTTCTCCAAAGATGACAATGCCCGAGCCGATAAAGATGTCATCCTGCTAAAAAATAGGTGTTGGCCGTCAATGGGCCTGAGCCGCAATGTCCACCGAGGATTGGATGGACTAGTCAGGCTTTTATTTGAATTTGAAGAGAGCTTCCAGCGGGCCTGTTGAAGATAACATACTGCCAGACTGGAGATGTGACATGTTGTGAACAGCAGCGAGAAGATACACTGCTGTCTTTTATATTTGATGATGAGTGGCAATGGAAGCACAACACACAATTGTCCTCTTATCACTTACACACAGCCCTGGTTACGACACTGCTAATATATACTCTAGCAGAAGAAGTTTAGAAGGCTGTACTATTTAGCCCCTGCAGGGTTTTGAAATGTAGTCATTCTAACTGTAAGTGTGAATTTAGTGCAACCATGCAATTATGTCCAAACACCTCAACTTTACTGCAAATTAGACCAGTCCTCACCAGTCATAACAGCAGCAATGCACAGCAAATATTTTGTTCATAGCATCTGAAGGCCATGTTGTTTTCTGTTAAGTGAAAAGTGCAATACAAACGTTAGTGACTACAGGCAAAGTAAGACTGGTTCAAGGGTGCATTCAGAGTCACTTTGCTAATAGAGTCAACAATAAGACTAATAATATACTGACAAAATGTTTTATGGTCATTATCACACACTGTTTCTGTCAGGTTTATAGAGAAGGCAGGAAGAGGGTCACTTATAGCCAAAGGCAACTTAAAATACATTAGGAACTATTAATCCCACAAATAGTATAATAAACGTTTTAATAAAATTGTGTGCTTTATATATATTTTTAATTGCAAAATAGATACACTGAATATAATTTTGTTCACAATTACCATGTCCCACTTTTTCTATATTGATCAAAGTTATGTTTGGTATGTTCTGTCTGTTTTGCAATTTTGCAAAGATTTGGTGGCATTTACCAATGGCATAAGAATCATATTCCATGCATAACTATATGACTTACTATATGTACAAATTATACATTTAGTCATTTAGCAGACGCTTTTATTCAAAGCATCTTACATCAAGCTTCCATTAACCAGTGGAGGCAAGGAGGGTTTAGTGTCTTGCCCAAGGACACAACAACAGCATGAGAAAGTAATACTTTCTAATGTACATATCTTTTTGCAGACCTCACTTGTTAAGCTTTCCTCTTAGCCACGGATTGCATTAAAAAGGTAATTTCGCAATAAATTTGTTTTACCCCACATGTACCGTTTTCAAAATACTTCATCTTTCAGTGAGGCTGCCATTATTTTCAGTATTAAAGTGCATTATATGTTCTTTTTTTTTTCTTATCGGTAAAATACTAACAACAAACATACACAATCATTTTCAATTTTCCTCACTAATCCAAATACACTAAAACTTCAACCCTGTCTTAACGGTGAACTAAACCAACATGTTTCTCCTTGCATCATCACGTATGCTAACAGGCGAGATGCTGTGTATCATGTCATGTCCGCTGTTCACATGGGGCTGCATTTTTTAATTAAAAGTGCCCCTATCATCTTCTCCTCCAAACATTGTGAGGTGTGATCACTCCCTGTCACTCCGGCTCAGCACAAACATGTTTATTTCTGGTCCCAGATTCATTTAATGGGCTTGTCAAAACTGATGAAAATTAGAGTCGGCAGAGGCAGCTGATAAGCCCCACTGTTATTAGACGGCTGTTGTTTGTCGGCCTTACTCTCTCCTGTGTTGATGCATAAATGTCTCCGAATGGCTAGCTACCAATCTAACAAACAAATACATGCCCACATGCAGCGCCAGATGATTAACGATTGCTTGGCTCAAACTTTTCTTAAATAAATAAAAGATTTGCTGTTGAAGAAGCCACACAGTCTAGTTTGTTTTCTGTGAAATAGAATAGCAAGTAAATAGACGTGGGAGCAAGCAGGTTCCAGGTCTAATTCACTTGGGTGTTTTCTATCTTTGTTGTCGCCGGAACATAAAAAGACACAGAAAAGTTCTCCAAGAAACCCTCGGAGGGACTGAACGGCACACTAAAGCAGACTTTGGTTCATCAAATAAAGATGTGAAGCAAATAAAAAGTGAATCTGTTCATGCCGATGTCTAACTTGTGTCCTATGAAAAAAGGATAAGCACTATTCACTTGAGAGCAACTCCAGTGGCTGTATTTCTCCAAGTTCCACTCCATGTTGCAGCTGTATGGAAACGGATCAGTTTGTTGTACACATTACATTTGTATTTCCTTGCCTCACATTGTGCACTATGGTTGTGTTAGAGGATATTCTGGTGAAGAAACGTATTATATAACATGATTTTTATAGTCTGAGGAAACTGTTTTAAGTCATTTATTGTCTGTATTTGACAAGTTGCTTTTGGAACGTGAGTAGCCCAATATGGACAGATACTACAAATATGCCCTGGTTAGAGATGCTGTGGCATGAGATTTTAAAACATTTATGGCCTTATCAAATAAAAACTCTTTCTCAGACAGGATAATTTAGTTACAAAATTGATTGGTCAGACATTAGTGGTCTTTGAAATATTCCCTTCTTGCAAAGCACCAGAAGTGACGGCATTAAAAAGATACATTAGCAACAATTAGCAACACAATCAGCATGTATATCACGTTCATTTATATGAGCGCATAAAGGCACTCAAAAGATACTTAGACAATGAAAACTGTAAAAAAACAGCATATTGTAATAAGTAACATGGGTCTAAATCTTAAACAGAAGTGCTCCCATTGGTCTACAACGATGTCAACAAGGTGAAACTGGGTATTAGGCTACTGGTTCTAAATATGTATTTTTACACAAAATTGTAAATAACAAAAACGGGAAGTAAAAATTCTACTGACGTTTTTTATACCAAACTACTGTATGTTGGCTTGAGTATAACAGTTTGAGAATGCAGAATTTTTGTGATTTATGTGGTCTGGAATATAAGCTATTACTGTGCCTGTTTCATCACACTGCTTTGTTTCAGTTGCCATTTGTTCTGAGCCCCAAGGACATTTTATAGAAACAAGTAATTGACAGCTATCACAGTCTGAATTATCTGACATTGGAAAATCCACCAATGAGATGGGTGAAAACTGTGTGACAGCTCCATGTGTTCTTTGAGCTCTAACAGTGATATTCCATTCAGATGGTGGTGGGCAAAAAGTCAAAAGATTTGAAATTAATGCCAGGGGCTGATCTCACTCACTTCATTGGTAATAATATTATTTCTATGGGTTTTGCAAGCCCTGCTGAGTGAGGTTACTCAGACAAAGCCTGCCACTCAAATGCAGCCATCTGCTCTTTATGTGGGCTTTAGCACATGGCGTAATTGCATAGCACTTTTCTGGAGTTTGTTGGTGAATTCCATTGTCATCTCATAAAAATGCAAATACAGCACATATGGAACATGACTAAGAAACGAGGAGCAAATGGGAAGATGAGTACTACAAAAGGAAATTAGGCTTTTTGAGCTTGAGAAAGAAAAATATCAAGTCATTATAGAGTTGGACGTCAAACGGAAACGTTGTTTGTGTCCAGCCTGTTCAGAGATTTCCCAGATGAGTGGTTTATTTCAGTCCAAAGCCTTTAGAAAGTGCAGTTATTTGTGGGTTCAAGTCAGCGAGTGGAACCGTGCGTCATAGGCAGAGTGAAGTAAAGGATAGTATTTAGAGTGGAACATACAACTTGTATGTAGTAGTATGGCTCTTCAACGTTATTGAATGAAGCAAAAGAAATGACACAATGTATTGTATATTATAGTCCTGGATAGGTCCTGGCTTGGGTCATAAGAAGTCCTGGTTTAGGTCTGAGTTTCAGTTTTGTTTGGATAACTGTGGGTTTAGTTTTGTTCCAACATGTCTTTTAATTAAGGTAAATGTTTGATTGATTTAGTTTAGTCCCGCCTGGAAGTTTAAACAGACATTAACATTTTGTGTTACTTGAATTTTCACCTAAAAGCATATTGAAATAGGAATGATCTGTGATGGAACTTAAGATGTTGTATAGGCTTTATTGTCAAGGATTTCTATAGAAGGGAATGTTCTGTCTGCTCCTAAGAGCTTTGATCAATCTCATTTTGGCATACATTCTGGTCTGCTCTGGTCTGGCTGTTGTTCTACTGAAATTGTAAGCATTGAATTCATGGTTGCGAAAAGGAAAGGCAAGGCAGTTTTATTTATATATCACAATTCATACACTGGATAACTCTTACAGGAATAAAAGACAATTTACAACAGATCCCAAGTGGTTAGTGTCTATTATTGCACAAGACACAAGAAAAATATAATTAGTTGAAAGGTGTGTTAAGGGTGTAAAGTGAAGTGGAAAGTGGGAAGCCAATGTAGATGGATGAGCATGTTGTCAGGGCCTGGTGTGTGTCAGAACCCTGGTTGATGAGTTTTGTATGTATTGTAGCATGTCCAGGAGCTTCTGAGTGATCCCAAACAGGACTCTATTAGTGTTTGATGGTGTATGAGCCAACAAGGCTCTGCCACTGAGTCCAAGAGGGAGTGACAGAAGCGGGAGATGTTGCGGAAGTGTGAAATAATGGCAATTTAGTCACTTATTGTATGTGGGGTGCATAAGAGAGGGTGGAATCTAGGATGGTGAAGGGCAGAAGGTATTGCCACTGATGTTAAGCACCAGATCTCCAACCTTCTGAAACAGTGGCCTGGTGGCTAAAACCATGAGCTCTGTTTTGTCACTATTGAAATGGAGTTTGGAATGTGTTTGCTCAACATTTTACGAGGCAGATATTATTGCACTCTAACAATAAACAGAGCTACAACATAAATATTTGTATTTTGCACTAGGGAACTGATCCAGTTCAGCAACCTACCTATATACTGTAAATTTGAGGCACCCAATGTGTAAGTGGGGTTCATTTAGTTGCCTTAATACAACATTAATAACCATATTGATGTATTTAATGTGCCGTGACATTTGGGGGTCATTGACATTTTAAAAGCTTGCCGATGTCAAAGTGTGATTGGGGAGAGGCCGCTTTATAAAAATAACAACTTCATACGACCTCATGACGGCTGTTTTTTTTTGTCTGTCAAAATGTACTTTGAATCAACCAGTTTAAACCAGTTAATGTCTCCCAGTCTGTCATGTTCTTTTGATGTTCCCAGGTAGCAAAGTGGTGTAAGGGGTTGTTCAGGGGCTTCGGCAGCTTTCGTCAGCCAACAATAGCCTCTAGAAATCAAAGCCTTAGGCAAAAAATACATCGGATTCCTCTATGAATGGTTACTTTCAACATCTCTGTGGAGCAAGAAAAATGCCAAGTTCATTTAAAAGACACGTCTCCTGGTAAAACACAAGTCTTACTCTTTATCTTTTATCCACATCAAAGATACTGGAAAAGTTTTTCTCAGTGGGGTTGTACGTAGTAGTTGTTAAAGTCTTGAGTAAATGGCTGCACTTGATCAGTGGTGTCAAACGTGGGCTCTTGTGGTAAATGCTCATCACATCAGTGGCACACAAAAAAGACCTCGCAATTTACCAGCCTCTATTTGATGTGAAAAAGTGTTTCAATTGAAAGCCCTCAAAAGATTATCCTTGAAAACTTTTAAGTAACTTTGCATTTAAAAGGATTATGTCTGTTGTGGTGTTCTGTTATAAAATAAAGGTATTAGCCAGGTGTATAGTGTGTATTATTTTACGGTATGTGCAAAAAATGTGAAAAAGCCTGTTGGTTAGGAGAAAAAAAAACAGACCATAATGTTGAGTGAGTTACTGAGTTGATATGCTCCAAGGCTACAGCACTGTCAAAAAAGTATGTGGCATATTCAAAGTGTTCACATGGTTACATTGAGCTGATGAAAACACTGCAGTATGTCTACATGGCCAGTAGGGGTGCTTTGGAGCCCAACTGCCAAGAACACTACAGTGGTTGCATAAGACAAAGAAAGACAAAGGTGGATGCTCCAAAACAGACAACTTTTAAAACTTGGTGCTATTAAACTCAATATAACACAATACTAATACATGTAATACTAATTACATAATACTAATACTAATACTAATAAAGTTATTGAGAAGATGAGTTTTTGGAGAGGAAAAAGATTGTATTTTGCCATTGTTGTTCTTTTTGCTGTGTGTAACCAGCAGTCTGGGCCGTCATTGTTTTCACAGATAACACTGTCTTTACAGTTTATATGTTGGTGGCATTCTCAAATCTAAACACATTTAAGGCTGTATATGGAGAATTATGCTGTCCTTGTGTAAAGAAACTCCCATAATACTACATAATCTGGTTGTTTTCAGTGGAACAGCCTTGCTCTCTGTATTGTCATTTTGATATTTAAAGTGTGCTTTGTTGTTTGGCTGTAATTTCTACACTGCTGCTCTTTTGTCTCAAAGCAGCTCTCCAGGCTGGGGCCACTCTGTTATCTACTAAAGCTACACTGTTTACAAGAACCACATACAACCCTTTTTCAGAATTCTTCAACTTTAACCATCCGATTGTGTGTTGCAGTCCAGTTTCCAGGCTTAGTATTTTTGTGCAAAGTGTGATCTTGAGCCCGTCGAGCTGCATCAGGGACGTGGGGACACTTGAAGGATTGCTATGGAGACATACAATAGACCAGAACAAAACCCAAGGGAGGTTGTTACAAAAAGCACGACAGGTTAGCAAAGACTAGCAGTGATCTATTCCCAGGAGTGTATAATCTAATAGACACCTAAGGCATTGATGCAGCCCTTAGCCGCCTTCTAATAGTCATATGTTGGACTGATATGACTGATGTGATGTGGAGATGAGTCTCATGAGGATATACAGAATACTTCACAATTCCCGTTAGCCGCTGCTTGTCAATACAGACTAGTGGGCTGCTTGCGGATTGGTTAGCAGGCAATCTGTTAGCTTATACAGTTCCTTTGCTGAATTCAAGCCAATCCAACTCCTGCACAGAATAATGTTTACCTTTAAATTAGGGCTAATCCTCTTTATTTTTTTCTGATATACACAGCTATTGCTTTTCACATACACATACACACACACACAAACACACACACACACACACACACACACACACACACACACACACACACACACACACACACACACACACACACACACACACACACACACATACACGAACACACCCCTATTAGTTCTGAGATGACATTTCTGGCTAGGACTCATCAGTGCAAGTTGGCACCTTCCACGTTTAAACAATAACTTGAAACGCATCTTGTGATTGTTATCTGTGTCAGACTGGACTTAGGCTATTTTATTAAGGCTGTAGATTTTTAATGTGATATTTTTTTTTTATTTTGTCTGTCTGTGCCTTGGACTATTTTAGCATTGCATTATTTTGGAATATAAAGTTGACTTTTTGTTTGTTGAAACTTATCTGGCTTAGTTTAACACTGCAACATTTGGTGTCTGTAAACCTAATGGGTTTTACAAATTATATATTTTTTCACATTCATACACCAGAGCTATGTCACTGGAGGAAAGGTGGCTTAAGTATCTTGCCCAAAGACACAACGACATGTGAACTGGGGAAAGCAGGGATCCAACCACCTGGGCACTGCGCCCATGTGACTACACCAATCATTCATAAAAAGGCATTATAAAAACAGGCTTCATATTTACTGTCACTGTTACTAAACTATATAGATACTGTAGGTGGGTAAATGAAAGCAGTGTGCACTGTACAAACAAAAGAAGGGAGAAGCTGTGAAGCCACTGAGTTGTTCTGAATCCACTGCTTGCACTCATTCCCTGTACGTCCGCATCTGTTGATCTCCCCAGGCATTCCGCCATCCCTCACTGCTCTTAATGACCAGCATTTATTTCATTGAAGCCACTGCAAGCGGAGATTAGTTCCAACAGAAGAGGACAAAGAGGGTGGGAGTGGAGCTGAGTGGAGATGAAGAGGAATGAACGCTCCCAATATGCGGTCCATCACTGCTTCCTACCTGCCTCTCAACACTCAAGTTACTTTACACACACTGTCGTTTTACTCAGTGGCTTGTTACATTGTGGTTGGCTCCATTCTGACTCAGTAGTGGCCAAATGAGCCAGCACCATGCTTTTAATGATGATGATAATAATAATGACAGGGTGTTGATGCCATTAGCTTGTAATATGATCACATAACCTGGAGCTGATTGCTTTTCCAATGCTTTTCATTTACTCTAACCCAACCAAATCTCCTAAAATCAACAAACTCCACTGATAAAAAGCAATTTTTGTAATTCAGAGCAAAAATTGAAACACATGATCTGCATACCTGACCAAAATGTTGAATACTGCAGACTAAAAATGTGTGTTAACTTTAAAAAATCTACAACACATATGCAGTAATTAATTTGTCTAAAAAGGCTGTGACCATTCCTTTCTCTTTAACTAAAATGCATGTGATGCCTGAACTTAACCACAATATTCTTATTCAAAATATTACAGCCAACAGATCACAAACTTTTGTCTGCAGTGGCAAAAGGTGTTATCTGTTACCACTTCTTCTAAAGATAAATAAGATTACATTACATGGCTGAACTTAACCACAATGAATTAGATAAGGTCAAAGTTCCTGTCAGGTCAAATACAATGGACCTACCCACTACAAATCAAATTTAGAGAGCAAAAGGTCAGCTTTTTCTGAGGGCACACACTTGGTCTGTATTGGCGTATGTTGTTTTTCATGTTACCACTTCCCCCTAAGCGTAACTAAAATGATTTCAATGTCTCAACTTAATCACAATGAATTAAAAGAACTAAATATTGTTTTTTGCACCAAAAACTTTTGTGTTTTTACAATGTAGCCACTTTGTTGGAACTTAACTTAAAGTTAACTGAACTTAACCACAGTTAAGCTGTAAGACCATGTGGAGTACATACAGTAAATCAGAAAATAGTAACAAAAAGACTGGGTTAGCAGCAAAACATGCAATCACTCTTTCCTGTTGGAGTTGTTTTATGATTGTCTTCCCACATGATCACATAAACACAATACGCTGAATATAAATGATGAGATAGAGACTTCACTTGAGATACAGTGTACACTCGAAGATACTACTTGCAACACTAGAAGCACTTGGCTGCCAAAAGCCCCTCAAGCACATGTCGGCTCCTCCCTCTGTCCCACATTGGGGCTCTGCATTTTAACTAAACATCTGGCTGTGTCAGCACCAGTTCATCACAGCAGGGACCCCCCACCCACCTCTCCATATGTCTTGGTGTATGCCTGTACAGAGGCGTTTTAGAGTTTGCGGGGGTCCAGGGAAAATTTGGAATTTAAAAAAATGCAATTCCTTGTATTCTGGTGAATTTTCATGTGGTCATAAAAATGTTAGCTGCTATATGATGAGTACATTTATGATTACAAAACCACGGAACTGCCTCTGGTCTTTAATAACTACATCTGAGTTATAGTCCATCACCTCCATCATAACTACTGTATGACAACCTTCCTATTGTGGATTATTGATTTACATTCTTAAATAAATGAATAAATAAATATTACTTTTAAAATGAAAATGCAATGTCTAATGACAGTATACATTTTTAAAAACCCAGTAAGAAGACCAGCATTTTGATCAGTATCTTTGTTAATCTGCTGTGGATCAGCTGCTGTTGAGAAGAAGCATGTCTTTTGTTAAATCAGATCAAGTTGTGCATCTCTAAGGCTGTGTCCTTTTCTGCATCCACCAAAATAAAGGGGTTTCAGCTCCTATAAAACAGAAATAATTTTATTCTGACAGAATCTCAGGAAGTCTAGAGTTCTTGTAAACACTAGCTTAACATTGCTACGTGTGTGTATAGTTTTGCCGCTGTTGGACGTAAATGAGATGTTCATTTAAGACCTGATGTGAACTTGCAGATGTGTTTATGGTCCGGGACAGAGCGGCACTGAAAGAGAGCGCAGGATTTACAGAGACTGGTGGCTTTATCTGAGTCTGGAGACACTGTCAGGCTCCAGTCTCCTCACTTTTAGCACTGCTCACATATGATTTTCCCGTTTTTTTGGTTCGGGGCTACGCTCAAAACATTCGGGGCTAATGCCGCGGGAAAAGGGCCTGGTGTTTGCCACTGTGCCTGTACACGTTACATGTGTATTTAGGGCTAACTGTGAATTACAAGTCAGCTTTTTTAAGGGTTTGTAAACTGCAGTAGTTGCAGTAAATGCAGCTCTATTGTGCAACATGGTATTTTGTTTAGATGATTTGGTGTAAGAAATGATCTGCAATACGCAAGTTCCAACAATTAAAATATAAGGTTTGTAGTCCCTAATGTGGGAATTAAAGTATTGACTTAGTTGAATTCCAATATCAGGCTATAAATATCCACATTCAGAAGGTCCTCACACACACATACTTGGCAACAATTTTCAAAATTGTCTGGCATTATAATGTATATTTTCATTGTGCTCTTGCTCTATGACTCACAATAAACCTGGAAGACAAAAACCTTTTTGAAACCTGCCTCTGTGGCCATGACTGACTCAAGATTTGTATCTTTTGAGACATCCAGGGTAAAATGGCTAAAGCTTGTACTGTAAATTATAGCATATCTTTTGAAAAAAATGCAAGACAAAAGAGAGTTCCAATAATCTTGTCACAGCGAGGGTATTTCTACAAATTAGTGTGACATGTCCACTAGCAGTGTAACCTTGAAAGTACATAATAAATCTTTGGGAAAGATGTGTGAACCCTGCTACCAACAAGTTTCACTGAACTTAATTGTTATTATTTAGGATTTAACTGACAGCAAATTAAACCTTTATTGTGTTTTGACTAATTGATGTGTCTTTCGAGCTAAGGCCATCTACATGTAGGTGTATATGTGCTGAAATAAAATCACCTACTGGGCTGCAACAATTAATCAGCCGCTGCCTTCAGTGCATTAACACTGAGGTTGAGTCACTTCATTAATGTGCTTGTCCCCAGGGAAAGTACTTTAACGTTAGCTAAAAGAAGGTACAATTTTGTATGTAGGGTCCTATAGTGTGCGGAATATATTAAGGAAAAAGCACTTGGCAAGTAATTTGGCTCTTGCGCTTGTAACAGTAAAAGCCAGGACAATTATTGCACAGTGACCTGACATTGCACCCAGGAATGAGAAGGTAGGATTAGTCTATTAATTCAAGACTGCTCAGGTGGGAAATTCAACCAGACCTCCACTTCACCATGACTTATGTCCAGGGTCCATGTTTCAATAAGCATTTGTCTATAGAAACACATTATCAGATATTGATACTATCTGATCCAATATCCTGTATTGGATCAGTAAAATGTTATTTATTGGTGACACTTTGGGCAACTATATTCTTAGGTCGTAATACCCTTACGTTGGGCCAATGGTCCGTCTTGTCTTCTACTTGTTAGAGTGTCTTAGATGTGCTAAATGTATTTTTTTTAAAGCAAGAAAGAAACATTGTATGTAATTTTGAGAACATTTATTTTGAAAAACTGTAATCATTATACAACATAACATAATTCAAGTACACTATCTGCAGAGACTTTAACAAAGAAAAAATACTTACTTTCAGTAATAATACTTTAAGTTAGGCAAAGAAAATAATTTTGTGTAATGCACAAATACTTTAAATAAAAACAACGTCTCTTAACAAGTCTCTTAACATGTTAACAACAATGTTAACAACATTGTTGTTAACCCCAAAACATTGGGATTAACATTGGGATCTATAAACCCTTTTAGCATTTGTAACATCATGAGCTGTTGGTGCATGTTGGTTTCAGGCCACAATATATTTCAGCCACACCAGCTAAAGGCTACAAGCTACAGTACAAGTCACTAGATGCTTAGGATTATGTTCTACTGGACTTGTCAAAGAACAGCACATGTAGGACCCGTGGTTTATTGTGGAATTTAAGGACTTCTGCTTCCTCATAAAGTGATACAACTACCTAAAGTAACTCATTCAGTTTGATGGCTATGCAATAATGTGTAAAGGCTATAGGTTTTTAGTATTCTTGCTCCATCTACTAGTGGTACACGACACAGCAGCCTACCTGAGTAGAGTTAGTCTGTCAGTACATTATTAAAACATAAGATAAGACATACGTTTTTTCTATGCTTCTAAATTGTCTAATTTAATGTTTGAACTTTTTAACTAGTATGAATAAATGTTGCTCTTTCACTTCTGATGCTGTGATGGTGATCTTTGTGATGATGTTGCAAGTGTCTTTATACATGAATATTGAACACTATAGGACACCTTCAGTGTCAAAAGAGGACTAATTGGGCCATTGACCACAAGGTAATACATTATCTTTTGGGATTATGCGTTGAATGTGTTTTACCATTTATAAAACATGCTTTATTAGCATTTTAAAAATGAGATGGCTCTGTTTTTTGCTCATTGTTCTCTTATTGATTTAACAACTGTTATTTACTTCCTTAAACAAAGACTCCGTATTCCGTAATGTCAAAATTGAAGGAGAAAATCAAACAGAGAACAAAGCTAATTGTTTTGTAATGATTGTCTTCCCAATTGAAACATGCTGTCAGTTAAAAAGGTCCGTTTAGACCAGATTAAAGTTCGATTATAAATAGAAAACAAAAACACCTCTCACTTACCTTCATTTGAAATAAAGAAAACCCGTTTTGGACACTGTACATTGTGGATAACCAGCGACGTGTGAACATGTGCTCCATATTAACAGCCTCCAATCACACTCAGTCCAAACACTCCTCTGTATCTACGGCGTTCACATCAAAACATATAAAATCACAAGTTCCCTGTGCTAACGTATCGTGAGAGCATCCATGGCATGGCTTTGTAGTTCAGAGCACAATACTTATCTGTGAAGAAAAGGGGGCTTTGGTGATTACAGTGTATCGGCAGTTGGCTATGTGGAACAGTGGTCTTGTGAAGTGCACCATTACCTCTGATTTAAAGTGTGCACAGAACAATAGGCCGTGGCAATACACTCACTCCTCTGACAATACAATAGCATGAGTATACTTAACCGGTGGCTGGCTGCAGATAGACATTTTACAGCTTCTAATAATAGTCATTTTACATTAATTGAAGAGTCTGGGTTTACCCAGTTTAAAAATCAAAAAATCCAATACATTTACATTCTGTGTTTTAGATTGTAGTAATAGTTGGTTTTAGTGAACTATCCAGCTATTCAGCGGTAGTCTGCAACTTAAATCCACAGACCAGAGACCAGAATAAATCTTTAAGGGAAAAATAGGATGGCTGGAGATGTGTAAATAACTATTAAAGAGTATTTAAATAGGTCATATAGTGAATGTTGCAAAACTATACTAATACTACGTATGTATGCAATATTGGGATAGGCTCCAGTCACCTGCAACCCCTAACAGGAATAATAATAAGAAAATATGAATATGAATGTATGAATGAATGTAAAAGTACCTTATTTGCAATTAGACCTTAACCATTGAAAGTGAGTTTAAAGGGATATAGAAATGTTGAAAATTAGTACTAAAGAAACTTATTTTGATGGTACCTTAATGAAAACCATAAATTAGCCTTTTAAAGAGTGGTGGATGAGTAACCTACACCATTGTACAAGTATGTCAGCACATGTGGCTAAACAGTAAATACTGTACATGACCAGCCTCAGTTGTGACACTGTTGACTAAATGGTGTCTTAAACTGTCCATTTTTTTACTACAGTGCGCCACACTAAGATAACACCAGCCAAAGTAAAAAACAAGGTCACCATTGTGTTGCCTTGAATCAGTCACCACATCTAGCACCCTGTTCGTCTGTGACCTATAAGTCACAACACGTGGTTTAGTTACAAGCCAAAAGAACAAAGCTACACAACCACTATTCATCTCTCATGCTACTTTTTGAGTTAATAAATGATCATGACATTCAGCTGGTTTGTCATTTTAAGTTTGACAGGTAAACGACAAGTCTGTACTCACTCTTTTGTGTCTAAATGTAAGTGGGAGTGTGAAGTATAAATTCAGCTAATGGTTGACAGATGCTGTGTAGCTTGACAGAGTTGAATGCTGTTTGAAGATGCAGGTGGAGTCTTCAGTCAAGCATTGTGTTAATTAAACCAGTTACTTTTATTAAGAGTTTTATTTTTGTACACCTGCATAAGTCATGACACATCTTTATCACTGTTTCTTCAAACTGAACTAAGTTCTTCCTTTGTACTGCTTCTCCACCAAACACAGAACCCCCGTAGAGGTCACCGCCCTTTTTATAATCACCCTTTCTCAAGTGCACAACTTTATTGTATAGTCAAATGTTAATTGATGTTCGTAGCAGAAAGCAGAATAAATTGAGCAGAAAAGGCTAGGTAAAATCATAACCAAAAAACAAACACACATACTAAATACACTGCTGTTTTCCTCTTTAGAAATGGCCACTATCAATGCACCATCAGACTGAAAAACACATGAATGAAGAATGAACACCAGAATGAAAACTGAGCCCTTGAAAAAGTAATTCCAATACCATTGACAACTACTACCAACCTATAAGTTATAACCCAATTTTAGTCTATGATCCATCCATGGTGTGATAAATAAACTCTAAATAAAGTGATTTTATATTTTAGCCTGTAACTAAAAACTTGAAATGCTCAATTTTTAGAAATGTTTGGGTTCTATATATTGACCTTAAATCTGACAACTCTGTTACCACATCTCATTGTGGGATAAAGATAGGACTGCTCCAGACCCCTAGAAATATCCAGCAACAAAAAATCTGTAAATGGTCACAATCTACAAAAAGCTGCAAGTCTTACCATGTTTAGGCAAAGTGATAACCTTTTAAAAGGACATTGGTAATTGGTTTATGAGAGGTTTTGGAAAATATCTTCTCTTTAGCATTAACAAAGACAAGATATGGTCAGATTGTGTAATGGGCTCCTTAAAACCAATATTAACTACAACATTATTCATTAATAATTTCAATTTAAAAAAGTCCTGCTCCAGAATTCTTTCAGGCAAATTTTGCTAGAGGAAAGCAAAGATTTTAAGTATGACCTTTGACCTTACCCTAACCTCTTTAATAAAATAATATTTATTCATCAGATCAGATTTATCATCACCTTTAATGAGACACAAAAGTGCTTTACAGTTTCGACACTGACATATGACATGAGACAATATGAACTCATTTTGAAAAAGAGTGACTTTGAAAATAATAGTCAGCAGTTAATTCCTGTGGCTTTCATTTCAGACATTAACCCTAAATACATGAGTCAGCTTTCTACTTTTTGTTTATTATGTATATAGTATATAATAGAAGATTCTTGTATCTGTTTGTGGCAGTATTCCAGAAGCCAGGCGGTGTCCATGTGTTGCACTGAGCTGGTGAATATATGATTACTGCCTCCACCAGGGCCCTATTACCACCAAATGCTAATGCACCATGTCATTGTGCCTCCACTCATTCACTTTAGCACAATAATTAATCAAAATAAACATAAAGCACACCACAATAAGGCTTTTATATTCTGCACTAATCAGACAACTCATTAGGCAGTAATGAGGCGACGCTGCCTGCTCACGTCGTGTTCGGGGGAAGTTTGCCGTACAGGGACGAGTGTGTGTCTTTGTACGTGTGCTGTACTTGCAGCCGACACTCCTGTAGTCCCATTCCAATTATGGCAGCGTCTCACCCGGGAAGAAGCCCACTTAACCAGCGTTTCACTTTATGAATAATTGATTGTTTGCGCCCGTGTTATATTTGTAAATACACGTTTGCACTCTGATTAATAGTTTTCCAGACATACTCATTTGTACAATTTGATTAGACTCCTAAATGTATTATTTATTAGGTGAAAAAGCTCAACGGATATTAGTCACCGCCATAGCAACAAAACGATGTGGCATATGTGGATGCAGACAAACATCAGTCACATGGCAGGTGGCGGCGCTTGTCATTGTAACATGTTTCTCAGAAGATGATGGCTAGTGAGACATAGCAGCTGCTTTAAAGCATGTGTAGGGTGCTGTTGTAAAAAGGAAAAATCTTGGCTTCATGGGTCAGTCTAAGAGGTGAACTAAAAATAAATATTTGGACATGGTAATAAATTGGAAAGGCCATGTCTGTGTATATTTCACATTTTTATGCTGGATGTTACAGCACACATATTTTAGAATCCAGGCTCAACGTGTGAGGGCTTGTTTGACCATTACCTCTGAATGTATGTTTTTCTCTCTAATACAGACATAGCATGCGTATATAAGTTTAGCATTACGACAGCTCCATCATCTCAAATCTCTGCAGTCTCAATCCCGTTTTAGTCCTGTCCTGTCCAGGTGAGTGGAGTGTTTTTGGTAATGCACTCACAAGCTGCCTAGACCCCAGCTCCCCCTTGGGTTGTAACCAGAGGCAGGGGTGTAGGTACAAACCATCTTGGTAGGCCCTTTTAACATGTTCTGTTTACGTAACCTTAAGAAATATCAAATTAAAATTTATCCCTGCAAGTTTTTACAGTCTAGTTTATTTATCACTATACCCTGTTGGTTTATAACCTGAACACCACTTTATTGTGATAAACATTTAATATGATTAACATAACAAATAAACAAAATTTAAATTCTTTCTTTTAGATCTTTATTATTATTTGCAAAAGGAATAGGCCTTAGAGTTCCTATGTTAACCAACTAAACTCAATGTAACAATGTTATAGTGCTACTGCAAGCTGTAGCCTATATTTTTTTTAGTTAATGGTAGAATAGATTTTTCCATCATTTAAATTACACATATTCTAGAGATAGACCCTAAAGCAGATTTTTGTAGACAAGGAAATATTCTGTCTTTGAAATCAAGTCTCTTCTAAAGCTGTGCATTAATAATGAGTGACCCAGCATGTTAAGCGCAAAGTAATTTTTTTAATAATTAATTCTGCAAAAACAATGTAAACGACCCACGTGACTACATTAGAGTGCCAGTGTCAGTCACTCAGGACCTCTGTAGCTTAAATCAACCAGGCACATGTGGACTAAACCATTTTGAACATTTACATAGGGGTGCTAACTGTCATCTTACTGTTAGTGCAAGATTCTGTCTCGCAATCACTTTATTCGGTCAGGGAGTGTAGTATTACAGCATTTATTAAATAAATTATGTGAAAATGCAATATAAAAACCATTTTATTACAGGCTCTTTGAGAACCTTTCCCTTCCCTGGGTAAACAGTACCCCCCCAGTCCGACGCCCCTGACCAGAGGTATAGAGCAGTCAAAGGCCCAATCCCAATTCTCAAATTTACTCTACCCCTTGGCACCCAAATAGAGGGGTAAAGGGTAGGGCTAAGATTACAAGCTACCCCTAAGAATTGGGACATCACATCTGTAGGGGTGTAGAGGTATTATAAGATAAAGTAATAAAAGGCCTATAAATATATCATATAACATAACATATATACAAATATATATATATATATATATATATATATATATATATATATATATATATATATATATATATATATATATATATATATATATATATATATATATATATACAGTCAGGTCCATAGATTTTGGGACATCGAGACTATTGTTATATTTTTGGCTCTATAGACCTCTACAATGGATTTGAAATTAAACGAACAAGATGTGCTTTAACTGCAGACTTTTAGCTTCAATTTGAGGGTATTTACATCCAAATCAGGTGAACGGTGTAGGAATTACAACAGTTTGTATTTGTGCCTCCCACTTTTTAAGGGACCAAAGGTAATGGGACAGATTAACAATTATAAATAAAACTTTGACTTTTTAATACTTGGTTGCAAATTCTTTGCAGTCAATTACAGCCTGAAGTCTATAACGCATAGACATGACCAGACGCTGGGTTTCATCTCTGGTGATGCTCTGCCAGGCCTCTACTGCAACTGTCTTCAGTTCCTGCTTGTTCTTGGGGTATTTTCCCTTCAGTCTTGTCATCAGCAGGTGAAATACATGCTCAATCAGATTCAGGTCAGGTGATTGACTTGGCAATTGCATAACATTCTACTTCTTACCCTTAAAAACTCTTTGGTTGCTTTCGCAGTATGTTTCGGGTCATTGTCCATCTGCACTGTAAAGCGCTGTCCAATGGGTTCTGAAGCATTTGGCTGAATATGAGCAGATAATATTGCCCAAAACACTTCAGAACTCATCCTGCTGCTGTCAGCAGTCACATCATCAATAAATACAAGAGAACCAGTTCCATTGGCAGCCATACATGCCCACACCATGACACTACCACCACATGCTTCACTGATGAGGTGCTATGCTTTGGATCATGAGCAGTTCCTTTCCTTCTCCAGACTCTTCTCTTCCCATCACTCTGGTACAAGTTGATCTTGGTCTCATCGGTCCATAGGATGTTGTTCCAGAACTGTGAAGGCTTTTTTAGATGTTGTTTGACAAACTCTAATCTGGCCTTCCTGTTTTTGAGGCTCACCAATGGTTTACATCTTGTGGTGAACCCTCTGTATTCACTCTGGTGAAGTCTTCTCTTGAGTGTTGACTTTGACACACATACACCTACCTCCTGGAGAGTGTTCTTGATCTGGCCAACTGTTGTTAAGGGTATTTTCTTCACCAGGGAAAGAATCCTTCGGTCATCCACTACAGTTTTCCGTGGTCTTCCAGGTCATTTGGTGTTGCTGAGCTCACCGGTGCATTCTTTATTTTTTAAGGATGTTCCAAACAGTTGAGTTGGCCACACCTAAAGTTTTTGCTCTCTCTCCGAATGGGTTTGTTTTGTTTTTTTAGCCTAGTGATGGCTTGCTTCACTGATAGTGACAGCTCTTTGGATCTTATATTGAGAGTTGAAAGCAACAGTTTCCAAATGAAAATAGCACACTTGAAATGAACTCTGAACCTTTTATCTGCTCCTTGTAAGTGGGATAATGAGGGAATAACACACACCTGGCCGTGGAACAGCTGAGCAGCCAATTGTCCCATTACTTTTGGTCCCTTAAAAAGTGGGAGGCACATTTACAAACTGTTGTAATTCCTACACCGTTCACCTGATTTAGATGTAAATATCCTCAAATTAAAGCTAAAAGTCTGCAGTTAAAGCACATCTTGTTTCAAATCCATTGTGGTGGTGTATAGAGCCAAAAATATTAGAATTGTGTCGATGTCCCAATATTTATGAACCTGACTGTATGTATATATAATCTCTTTATAGCCTAGTTTATAATGTATTTGAATAAACATTTTAATATTACTAATAACTCATCCGTCATCGTCATACAGCAAATGAACAGTTTATTTTGACTTGAGTCAACAGTATCAGGTGAGCCAAGTAAGTATTGGGCACCACTCTCTTGAACTCACAAAATGAGGGCTAAGGTATAAGAGGTAGAACTGGGATTAGGCCAAAATCTGTACTCAGGTAAAGGGCCATTTCCAAAAACGCAAAAATCCTAACATGTTTTACCAACTAACTAACTTCTAACCATCAATCTTCCACATTGAACCTTCTCTTCAACACTGAGGAAGATGGCTAGAAAATTAAACGTTAAAACATGTCAAGGTATGATACTCAAAAACCTGTCTTATAAGATGTTTTAAGTGAAATAAAATCACTGAGATCCTTTTCTGATTATACCCAAGTCTATAAGATATTTGTAAGTATGCCCCGATCCATTTGTAGCCCCCCCTTTTTATCCTTTAACCAAAAGCTTATATACCACAATCTTTAAACTATGTCCCACTCCCTTTAGTATCTATTCAGTATGTTTTCACGACACAGGTCTTGATGATAATGACTAACTGTGACCCTTTGAGTGAGTTTTAATACGTGGGAGTCTGCATTATAATGCCTTTGATACTTTCACTGCAGCAGTCAGCACCATAAAGCCGCAGCGATTACGGGCCAATGAAATGAATGCTGCAGTGGAATCACTGGGATGTCTTGATAAGGTCACTTGTACTCTCATTAGTGTTAACATTTCTACTACTATAGGTTTAATAGGATGTTTTTTTTGGTGTGTTTTTCTCTTACCATACTGTATTCCCCCCTTCAGACCTGCCACTAAAATCCGCACAGAGTAATCCGAATATATGTAGGTAGCTTTAATGTAACATGTCAATGTGTTAAATGCGTTTTGAACAGGTAATGAGAGTTTGAATCTAATGATGCATTTTGTGGTGGATTTGGTCACACTTCTCTGGATGTTTTCTAGATCTCTGTGGAGGTCTGAGGCTCGCCTCTACCACTGGGTGACATTGTGTAGTGGAAAAAGCACCCCTCGAAGAAGCAGCATGATATTTTGTTTAACATCTTAACTATGGTATTTTATATGTAAAGGAGTGCAACAGGAAACACAAAGCACTTTACATCAGAGAGAGTCACAGATTAACATTAGAGACTGGCAAGCAAGGTTTTTAAGGTTTAATGGATGAGTTCTTCTTTAATCTTAAATCTTAAGTGGATATTTCAGACCTAAAACAATAAATGAGTGCGTAATTGTATGCACTGGTTTAGCTTCTTATTTTTCTGGGGAAATTGCTGTTACTTGGGAACAACTTTGTGTTTGTTCTTGACCAAAAAAAAAAGTATTGGGGCCACACATGATAAGTATGTAATCATACTTCAAAAATCTGGATTAAAAAAGATAATTGAGGGTATTATTGAATGATTAAAATGAAGAGGGCAATTTTCACATTTTATGTAAGGCATTCACAAATGAGGGAACTACTGCGGCTGTATGTCTCCAGTCAACCTTATACATTTCTACTGTAAAGTAAACAGCCAGAAGCAAATACATGGGGTTAGTCAAAGGTGGAAGCCATTTCCACTGAACACTGGCCATTGATATCTAATTCCATTTGGGAAAAGAACATTGACGGTGGTTGATAGAGGCTGGGTTGCCTTGATGGAAATGGGTTGTGTGATAGGTTTGTGTCATATAACGAGGTAAGCAGACAACAATGATACACTGATATACGTGTATTGCCAACTGTTTCTAGAAATTTTCATTATTTGACATTTCCAGGACGACTAATGCAACTTCCACAAAATGGCAGTATATTACTAAAATTCTAGTATTTTTTTATTTAAAAAGTTAAAGATCATTTACACAGACAAAAGTTGCTGTCTTAAGGATTGGTTACCTTAAAATAGATACACGAAACTCATTATGCACACATCAGAAAATATAGGTAGTAAAATACATTAAAAAGTAGGATGCCCGGACCTATTGCTAAATGGTGTTTTAAACTGTCCATTTTTTTCTACAGTTGCACCAACAGTGTGACCAGTCACAAAGCAGTGAAAGACAAGGTCACCAATGTGTTTCCTTGAATCAGTCACACAGCACCCCACACGCCATCCTGTTCATCTGTGATCTAACTCCCAATATGTGGTTTAGTTACAAGCCAAGAGAACAAAGCCTACATCTGTCACTGTGCTGGCTCACAGACTTTTTAGAACCATGTCCCAAATCATATCTGTGTAACATTTCCCCAAATGTAGATGTGAAGATTTAAAACTTACCAAGACTTCAGTTTTTTTTTTTTTATGTATAAAAAGTAAATATGATAAATAGCCAAGTAGAATTTGATTTTGTGTGCCCTGACACGTGCCACTTTCACTCTATAATAATTGTCTGGTCAGTGCAGTCCTCCTTGTTACCTTCTTCCTTTTTACAGCATGTGAACAGCTATGACACCCTTCTGTTAATGCATTCTTTAAGGTCGACAAATATTAATGGTAACTATTTTTTATGTCATTATACATAGTTTAAATCGGGTGTTCCATTTTATACAAAGCACCTTTATGAATCCTTTTGGAGAACTGACTACAACATGATATTCCTGATGATTTCAATGTTTAACATAGGTCTGCACATACTGTAATATATTACAATAGTATTGAGGCGCAGTGGCTCAGTGGTAGAGCAGTTGTCCCTCAATCGGAAGGCTGGTGGTTCGATTCCCGTTCTCCCCACAGTTCATACTGTTGTTGTGTCATAGGGCAAGACACTTAACCCACCTTGCCTCCAGTGTTGTTCTGTAACACTGGTAGTTACAGGCCAAATGAAAGTCGCTTTGGATAAGAGTGTCAGATAAATGTAAATGTATTGTTTTTGCAATACCTGTATCACAATTTGCTTAAATCTTAATATAATATAATCTTCAATGTAATGGACCGCTAACCTTCCGGTTATTGGACAACCGCTCTACCACTGAGCCCAAGTAATGATTTCTGGACACTGGGTTGACATGTTAAATCAGTAAATCAGTCTTTAGCTTTACAAAAATCAGTTTTACAAAATTATTATATGAATTATTATTTAGGCAAATATCTTTACACAGGTTTAAATTTTCAAGTGAGCCAGGACTGTTTTAATGTAAAAAAAATGTCAAATTTAAGTTAAATCTGATTTTAGTGCATTCACAGTGCTACATACGGACTGCCAGAATGTGAGGTACATGCTGTGGTAGCTTTGGCTTCTGTAGTGTGTAAGGCGCTATTGTCGAAACCCCCCTAAAACCTGTTGCAAAGAGGTGGTGGACAAACGCCCAGCATCTCAGTTGGAAGGGGTTCTCACTTGCAAACTGACAGACAGCGTGCGCGTCTGCAGTGTGTACTTTGTTTAGCTAATGCCCCAGTGTTTGTGCGTGCCAATATGTGTTAGCGCGCTCTTCGGGAGGGCTAGCAGGCCAACTGAAGAGACAAGGAAACTCAGCGCCGCTCTGCACCATATGCCAAATATGAGTCCTCCTGCCAATTTGTGGGGGGAGATACTGGCAAGTGCTAGCAAGGCTGAATTCTTGACAGAGGAAGATGAATAATTGAACATGTGCAGAGCGGGGAGTTCTGTTGGGATACAAAAAGCTGAGCGCAGACAGTCACCCAGTCGATGGGCAAAATTCTCATTGTGATGTGTGCTTCTCTTTTTGGTCTACCCAAGTTAAAAAGTTTCATAGTAGAATGAATGTATAAGATAAAACAGGTAAAAATGACTATGGACGGTTATGCATTTTTATCCAATGTCAAAGTCGGAACGGTCTTATTGATCTCGCAAATTGATGTTGCAGCATGACAGAAAATTAACATATGCTAAAAAATAAATTTGAATAAATGTTGCTGAATTTGAAGCTTGACATTTTTACATCCCACTCCCAACTGTCAAAACCCATTCAGCATTAGGTTCAGTAAGACAGTTTAGTCACTACTTTTAAATCACTTTGCTGTGAAAAGAAGTGCCGCTTTACCAACTGACCCATAATAAAGAGTGGGACATTTATTTGAAGAGAACATGCATTTTAGATATCTGCTTAAATAATTCAGCAGAGCGCCTTCCACTAAATGCAGCACCAGATCACTTCTGACTTCTGTTAGCTCAGAGTTTTGGGGATAGTCACACATTTTAAACAAACACAGAGGGTTGCATTCTAGATGAATACTTCCTAAGACAAGTTAGAAAGAATAATGGTCCATCCATCCATCTTCTACCGCTTATCCGGGGCCGGGTCGCGGGGGCAGCAGTCTAAGCAGAGACGCCCAGACTTCCCTCTCCCCAGACACTTCCTCTAGCTCTTCCGGGGAGATACCGAGGCGTTCCCAGGCCAGCCGAGAGACATAGTCCCTCCAGCGTGTCCTAGGTCTTCCCCCCGGGTCTCCTCCCGGTGGGACATGCCCGAAACACCTCCCTAGGGAGGCGTCCAGGAGGCATCCGAAACAGATGCCCGAGCCACCTCAGCTGGCTCCTCTCGATGTGGAGGAGCAGCGGCTCTACTTTGAGCTCCTCCCGAGTGACCGAGCTCCTCACCTTATCTCTAAGGGAGCGCCCCGCCACCCTGCGGAGAAAACTCATTTCGGCCGCTTGTATCCGGGATCCTGTTCTTTCGGTCATGACCCAAAGCTCATGACCATAGGTGAGAGTAGGAACGTAGATTGACCGGTAAAGAGAGCTTTGCCTTACAGCTCAGCTCCTTCTTCACCACGACATACCGGTACATCGACCGGTATGTCGTGGTGAAGAAGTCAATCTCACGTTCCCTCCTTCCCTCACTCCTGAACAAGACCCCAAGATGCTTGAACTCCTCCACTTGAAGAATAATGGTGACACTGTAATTGATACTCATCAGTCTAAATGATCAAGAACATCTTGCTAAACTGGGTTTTAATGTGCGGACTGAATACAATTCTGATAAGTCTGAATAAATCTACATACTCTCGGATGCTGAGTATCTAATAATCATGAAGCAGACACAGATTCCAATGCATGGTTGACTGTTCAGATAGAAAACTCACACTGCACTGATGTACTGCCATGGCCCCAATACAAACTGCCAACTGCTATCGGGGCAACCTCTTTTTGTGGCTAAAGGCGTCATACAGATTTACATATTTCAATATCCAGTATGGGTCTGTAGCATTGAATGACAAAAAGATGGTAAATTATATTGTTAGTTTGGAGGGGATTATTTTGGCCTGTTGTGGCTAGGCAGGTAGAATGGGTTCACTAACTGGAAGGTTTGTTTTTGAACAAACACTGATACTCATCTTGTCATCCAGTGTATTTGAGTGTTGAGAGCACTACTAAGCTCCATACAATTGCTTTGAAGTCATTAAAATTCCATAGCCCTTTGATTAGACACGTATTCATCGCGTCATAACACAACATTCGTACGTCAGTGTGGCACAAGAATTAAAATTAACAGAACTGGGCTTAAGAAAGACGATTGCTGCTCTTCTGAAACCGAGTGTATCATCCACTTTAAGGCTTTCCCAGATTAAAATATGCATGCTCAGATGCCGAAATGAGCCGTGGAGATTGCCTCTGATGTGATCTGGCTGCGCTGGAGGACGAGGGAAGGGCAGGCGGACCGGGAGGCAGGCATTAAGAGCCTCCACGCTGCCTCTCGCCCCATTGTCACCCCTCTGCAATGTCAAGGTCCTCACAAATACCCACATGTGTGGTGTGCATATGTAACATCCAGCAACTCTTTGCATTGTGTTATGGTATATACAGCTGCCTTTTGGAATATAATAATGAATTTCAGTGCTTCAGGCAATGATAAGGACAATAAAAGAGAAAACACAGTGTATTGTGGTTAAATGGAGCTGCCTGGATAATTGACAAAGACAAATGCGAGCGATGGCGTGCTTGTGACAGCAAATTTACTCCAATAGCAGCAGTATGTTATACATGTATATGTCACTGTCCAGCTTTTGCCGGTGACTTCCCTTTTATCTTTGGAAATGGATCCACTTTGTTCTTTTGTCTAAGTTAAATATGATGATAATATTCAAATCACAGCACTCTGAGAAATGTTGTCACTGTTTTACATGCCAAGTTTATTCCTAGACGTTTCCAGCCTTTAAAAAAGAAATAAATCACATATAATGTCCATATTTGAGTATGTGTGTTGGGGTGGTGGATGGACACACAAAACCTAGAACTTGCCCTAAAAAAAAGTCCCAATACTTAATATGGAAGAAACGGTTTTAGACACAATTCAAGGACTTTCCCATTGGGGGAGGCAGTGGCTTTATGCTGGATGGTTGCCAGTTTGGTACCTGCAGTACCTCGACAGTTCTTTGTAACCTTGCACTGCAGCTCGATTCTCGCGTGAGTTTACAAACTCGTGAAAATCAATCTTGCACTATTCCTTCCTCAGGCCAATTTGCTTGATACCATTCCTCTTTTTTGTTTCCAATTTAGCCTATCTGTCAATGGTTAAAATTGGGCTTGGTCAACTAATACTGATTATAATGGTTTCTTTATTTTTTATTCTATTGCAAGCACACTTTTCTTTTACTTTTTGCACTTGTCTAAGAGCTGCTGTACATTGTAAATTGTACATTGATGTACTGTAAATTGCCCATCTGTGGGATCAATAAAGTCCTATCTTATCTTATCTTGTGTGTTTATCCCTGATCACTAGCATCTAACAAACAGTGTAGAAAAGCGTATTTAAAAAGCAATACTGTTGGGTCTTACAATTTTTACTCCATTGAAAGGCATAGTTTAAAAGTTATAAAGTCTATTCAAGAAAAAAAAAAACGATTGACAACAACGAGAAACCATCCACAGCAGTACATACAAGTTTGACCTGTCCTATTGTTGAAATTACCAATCACAGTTATACATTATACTTGTTATGTTATATATGTTCTACCATAGACAGATTAATATCATAGAGTGCATTTACATGTTTTGTTGCAGAGAGAAAAGTAATAGGATCTTTGTTTTGGATTTCAGTGCATTACTTTGTTACTGTTCAACTGCTAGCTTTGACACTGTAATTCTCAAAAAAATATATATATTTTTTTGTCCTAGCTACTGCACTAAATCCTACACTCTTCTAATAATTATTTCTCTGTCCCTTTTTTCTCTCTTTTCTGTCAGATACCACCCTGTCCAGCCAACGTGGTAAGTACTGCAAACTCACTCTCTCTTTGTACCGGGCTTTCTGCAGTGGACTGTGGCAACTGCAGCCTGTCGGTTGTTTGTCTTGATGTGGAAAGAACCACTCTCAGATGTTGGTCTCAGCGGGGGTAGACAGTGGCGTCACAAACATCATTTGCATCACCAGGAAGCAATTTTTCTCCCCATCACATTTCATTACTCGGCAAATGTTGAAACAAGAGAGTGCAATTACCAAAGCAGCATCCACAGACCCATATGGCCAATCAGAATATGAATTTAGCCCATTTTCCCAGTAAACACTTTGCCTCAGCCTACTTAGTCAATTTACCCCCTTTTGACTCCAATCGTTTTCAGTAAGGAGCAAGCTTCTCAAGTGTTTTGTGTAGTCTAAACAGAGAGGAGATTCCCACCAGGATATTGTCTTATTTTTATTTTTAATCCAACCCTCTCTACTGCTCTTAATAATGGATTCCTGTGTTCGGCACAGCACTTTTATCACTTCATTAAACAAAGTTGAAAGACTAAGTCAATCTGTGTTTTGCAGACATTTTATTCCTATACACAATTTGGTTGGTGCATAGTCTGTGAGGGACCCGCAAGTGTATATGCATCTATCATGCACATTCCACGCAAATAGAGGACAATGGTGTAGCATTGACAATATAGTGTCACAGAGGCCAGTATTGGTGGTAGGTTTTGGGTTAAGTATTTGCTGTTAAGGCATGTGGTACATCACAGGGTGGATTGGTAGGGCACAGTTTGATATGAGGAACCCTTGAAGATGCCGATGTTTCCATCACACTAAACAAACTTTAAAAAATTAAAAGGTTTGGATTTAATTAGAATATAGCCTCTTCAAGTTTGAAGTTTCCAAAAGCCATAAGACAATGTTTGAAGCCTCCTAATTTTCATTCCTGACAGAAAGTCTAATCCATGAAGCACCATGAAAAACCAGAAAATGCATGTCTCTGGGTCAACCAATGCACTTCTGTAGCACTTCTAGAGCAACTGTTAAGTAATGCCCAAAATATTCTTGACCCTGGTCGAAATGTAAAACAAATGAGGCCCAAGGACTGTTTCATAAACTCGAAGCAACTGATGTTAATAAATGCTAGCTTAGTTTCTGATGCATCCCCAACCTGGAAGACCTACATTTTGAATAGATTTTTGGAAAAAAGAGATGTAAATGGGGCTTGATCCAAAATGTTCATAAATAGCATTCTTTATTCTTGACATATGGCTGTTTGTCACAAAAAGAAGACAAGTTTCAATGGAGAAAACATTGCCATTTTGTAATACCCCTTTATTTTTTTCATTATCCCTGAAGTAAACATTTTCTATTTGTCAAAAAAGAGAGTGCAGTTTTTAAATCTACCTTTTAGTAACTGCACCACATCCCAAGAGGATACCAAAGCAGTACTCTGTTAATTTGGGACTGTTCAGACTACGTTTGTCAATGGAAACACCATCCAAAATCCAACCGCACTGACCCAACCTGTACCTTAGTGCTCTAGTGAGCGGCTACAGAATTTGCTGTGATTTGTTTAGTGTCCAGTCAATGGGTATGTCCTGCTGCAAAGCGAGATCTCATGTATCAGTGTCCCATTTGCCACCACACTGCTTCTTACATGTCATCCTAAAAGCTTCGGTCTGAGACAAGAAGTGAATGCGTCCCGTGAAGGGTTGTGCTTTTGGCTGCAGCTAAATTGGTGCAGTGGCATCAAACAGCGTAGATAACCACCCCTTCATGCTGAGTGTCTGGTCTCGCCAACCTCAAAGCAGTGAGAGAGCGGGCACAGTGGTTTGGATCAAGCTCTAGACAACATTCAGTGCAAATGTTCAACCTCTTTTTGCTACTTTTGTGATAAATTTTTCATCAGAAGACAAACTGTTTAAAGCTTTTTTTGTCGTGAACAAAAAGTAGGAAATGAAAAGCTACTCTAGACAAAGATTTGTATTCACTCTAGGTGTTATCCTTGATTTTGACCTCAGCTCTGCCTTTCTTAACCACCTTTTTTTTTTCTCACATTAAACCACGCTCCATTTCTCTCTGCTCCCACACACACTTAACTTTTTCTGTAGCAATGAGTAGTCGCGTAATACCATTTTCCACAATGGGAAAAAAAGCAGATGACGGTGAAGCTTTACACGAGTTTGAAAGTGCATGAAAGCATAGTTGGAGCAAGGTTGGTGCCTTTATAACAGATGAGTGTATTTAATGAACATTTGTATAAAGTAAAGTGGTTGAGTATATCAAAGTGATTCAGACGGTACAGACAATGGAATGTGGATGTTTGAGGTTGGCTTACCATTGGCTAGAGAAAGTTTGGGCTCTGACAAAACTACGGACAGCTGATGCTAAGAGTCAATGTGATGCAGTGGGAATTGTCATAAAGCAATAGGAACACATTGCAGTTATTGCCATCAACAACTGTCGCACTGTGAGCTGATTCAACCCATAACAGGAGGTGTGTAGTAACTAGGGATGCACTGATACTAATACCAGTATCGAGAATTGGTACCAATACCATGGCACATATTTGTACTCATATTTATTAAAGTGCGACCAATAGCAGCAACCGATAACACCTACATTGGCTAAAATGTCCCAGAGATACCTCTCAGCAACATGCAGCAGTGTGGAAAGTGGAAGGCGTTTTAGCTCTGTGTCACACATTGTAGATGAAAACCGAAACATGCTGACAGCTGATACAGCTGCTGTGGCGGGTAACACTTCCACTAGCCACTTTGGCCGGTGGGATTTAATGCATTTACCTATAAGCGTTAATTGGGGTGGTTTCCACTCCGTTTGGTGAGACCGGCCCCACACGACTGCTTTTTTACTTTTATTACACTACATAGGCTACATAGTCTGTGTCGCTGAGTTAAAGAGCGCCGCACAGCCGCAGCTCTTTCTCATGGCTCTGACTGACATCTACGCCGATCAGCTCATGGGAAATGCGCACTCAAGAGAAGCTGCGTGCTCACGTGGACAAGGAGACGAAATAACACAATGTTTTTTTAGCTGATTTATTGGCGATTTCAAAACTCCCTTTTATCCATTTCCAGTGAGATCACAGAGTGTCACAGACAGTTGCTGTAAGCCTGCTCTTGTTGCTTTTATAACATTAGAGCTACAGAGCCTGTAGAAGGGGTGCTCAATACGTCAATCGCGATCTACCAGTCGATCGCAAAGGTAGCATTGGTAGATCGCTTGACATTAAAAAAAATAGACGTCAGCCTATCATCCATCCAATCACTTGAATAACATACAGGGCAGCCAGTCAGATGAATTTTTCTGATGCATAGGTCACAGCGCATGTGCAAACGGCGCTAAGTGCAGCAAAACTAACACGCTTTAGCAACTTACCTCCAACTTTTAAACCTCGTTTTTTTCTTTTAAATCTAATAAAGGGTACATTAATTCTGTCTGGTTTGCTCTTCTCCTCTGCAAAGTGAGAGAAGAATCAAGAATAAATTAACATATGAGAAAATCCTTTTTTTTAATGTATTTATCGTCTTTATAAACCATATCATGTGCTCATAACTAATCAGCTGATAGTTGTGTACATTTGATATCTTACAAATGTAAATTTTACTAGCATAGGCCATAGTTTTAATCCCATACAACAACTATAGACTATTGTGGCAAGAAATAACGCTTGGTGGCTAGTAACTTTTCAAACTACTAGCCACAGTGGTCAGTGAGCAAAAACGTTTATGTCAAGCTCTGATTACTTGATAATATATTACTTCAGTTACTCTGCCACAGCTTTTTGTTTGTACAGAGCATATTTGCATATTCTATATAAGTTCTATTAATGTTATATTTTAAATTATTTTATGTGAACTATGTGGCAAGACTGTTTGTTAAAACACAGTTTATTGAAATGTCAGTGACAGTAATTTCCACTGTAAATATATTTCTCTTTTGGGGGTAAAATGTGTGGCAGGGCCATAAAAATGTTCAAATGTAAATAACAATTGCCTTGTGTAAGAGAATGAAAAATTTAAAACATTAAGAATCTGAAAGTGTAAAGGCTTAAAGGCACTTGTATCGGTACTTGATATCGGCACGTACCAAAATCAAAGTACTCATACTCATATGTTTTGCAAAAAAAGTGTTATTGGTGCATTCCTAGTACTAACGTTTGTAAAAAATAAAAAGCATACTTTACAAAATAAGTGACATCATCCACTATATTAAGCAGAGTCTTGGAGGTTGGCCTTCTCAGAGTTTTACGCTACGTGGAATTTATGGAACCATGGTTCATCATATTTGGAATAAGTTCAGCTCAAAATATGATGTTCACAATTTCTGCACTTTGATCAATAAACTTCGTTCTCACTTTTGATTGCTCCTAACCCGTAAAGCTACAAGTCAATAAGTTCCCGTGAGGTGTCTAAGGCCGAAGTGGATATAGTCTAATAAAATAGCCTGCCTTTAGTGTATTCACTTTTATTGTAGAAGCTGAGAGTTACTAGAAACGTCACAAGAGAACTTTATGTAACTGCAACAAAAGAGCTTACAACAAAAGGACCCTCTTCTACAAGATCCGTGATGATGTTTGCACTACCTTACAGTAAAATGAAAAATCTTTTAAGTCAATATCTTTTCACTACTAACAACAACAATCTAACATATGGAGACTGCCTGCTTCTAAACAATATAAATTGATCAAATGTAAAGGAATACTAGGAACATAACAGTAGAAATGTCAAAAAGTACTTTGTGACATTTTTGTGAATTCAAGTCAATGAGTGCCAGAGATCTTGGATCCAGCCCTCACAGCCCAGTCCTAATCATCCTTTTTAGTCCACTATTCCTAGTGTCGTTGACTCTCCAGTAGCTCTGAGCCTAATAAGCCTCCCCTCTGCAGAGTTTGGACGTGTCTGATAGGCCCTCTCTGTGTGCAGTGGCTGCCGCTGCATCCTCTGCAGCTTTAATTGGCTGTACCTGAGGCAGGAGGGCAAGGTGTAATTGTGATAAGAGAAAACGCTGTGCTCGGCTGGTTTTAGTGCCCTTATCCTATAATCTGCGGATTGATTATGGTTTTTCTGCCAGCCGTGCAAATTGTTCAAGCCCATCAGCGGCACTGGAAGCACCTCAAGTCTTCTCCAGGCTGCAGTGTGTAATCTCTGTAGTGTAGAGCCGCAGCCCTTCACTGACTTGGAAAGGAGCGGATTTTCTGCTGAAGTATTACGTTTTTTTTTTTTTTTCCATTGCATTACAAATAATTTTTTTAGCTTGATTGGATTTTTCCTTGAATTCCCCATCCTCAAGACGTGATCACGTCAATGCTCTGACCAATTCCTTTCTTGTCTCTTTCTTAAGAACTGCTTGAAAAAAAAAATCTTCCAGTGTCACAATGTTTGTTGTTCTAGTTCGGGGTCATCTGCTAAAATCGGTCATGGTCCACTTACTTTCCTCACCTTGAGGGGTCCGGAAAATTTTAATTAAATGGATATGTGTTTAAATATACTTATTTAAGTAAAGTCTCATTTATTCCACACCTACAGCCTCTTGAACACTGAGGGGATGAATGTAGTTAAACCACTGTCTTAAACGTCCATAATGTCAGTGAATATCTGTAATGTTTTGCAATCGCAGCGTGAACAGACCTTGAAAATACCATCTTAAATACACCATCTGTTCAAATATGTCCAGTATGGTCCGAAAGTGTGCAGTGAGTGTGATAATGAAATGGTAGCGTAGGAAACCTGTATTTGACACATGTTCAATAAATAAGGAACAATCTCCCATATGTATTGGTGGGGCGCAGCGGTGGGCCGGTGGTCCTTCAACCGGAAGGGGGTAGGGGGTTCGATTCCCGCACTCCCCACAGTTCATACTATCATTGTGTCCTTGGGCAAGACACCCACCTTGCCTTCAGTGGTTTTCCAGCTGTAAGCTTAATGTAAGTTGCTTTGATTAAAAGCGTCTGCTAAATGACTAAATGTACATGTATTCCCTGCACTTCCTCTTCCCAATGCTGCAATATAACTCTGAGAACACACACTCACAGATGAGTCGTGTGTACTCTGGACCTGTGCTATCCCCTTCTACCTGCTCCCTTTTGGTTTGAACAGCAGCAAGGCTAAAAGAGCAGCTAATGGGCCGTGAAATGTCTCCAATGCTACAGTAACAACACAGGCTAATGGCGCACAGCCCTCGTGACACAACACGAGTGACAAAGAACCTTGACGACGCTAAAGCTGACCCTTATTTCAGAACAAAATAGGATCATAAGGTGGATATATTGTAAGGACATAGAAATAGGCCCGGTGTTATTTTAAAAGAAGATGAGCCACAACACATGCAGTTAATAGTGCAATTACAACATTTCATATTAATAACCATGCTTGTTTTTTTATCATAAATTATTTACAATGGCAACCAATGGTAACTAATAACAATTATATAAATGAAAATGGAGTGGGATTAATTGACTGTGATTGATTTAATATTTTATAATAATAATATTAAATATAATGAGCATATACAGTGCTAGGTCTTATGGTGTGAGGATTCATTAACCTTAAAAAGACCCCAGTTAATGTTAGCTTGATGTAGCCTGGTATCTATTCATTTCAAGTGAGACATAGAGATGCATGAGGACATGCATGTACGTATAAGTGAATTTGTGACTCTAAAATTGCCCTTAGTGAATGAATGTGAGAGTCTGTCAGTTCTTTGTCAGTGTCTTAAGCTAAGCTCTAATTGGCCTTTGTCCAGGGTTTACCCTTACTCGTGCTGGTAAATAATGAACATAATCAAGTCATATATTGGCCATTGTCATACACGCTATTGTAATGATAAATGGCTCCTGCAGTGTTATTTTAACACTCTTGCAAGGGTGTTGGCATTCACTTTTTGTATTTACACTGACCCATGTGTTGTTGAATAATATAGTAAACTCTAAAATGACTCATTTAAAAAATTGCTAATTTCATAGCAGCACCACGTAACTTTTAGCCCTTAAATATTTATACGCTCATTTAGATGGTTATTAGTCATAAGATCAGTAGAATCAGGCTCACTGACAGTACCCTCAGCTGGACACTAACCTTCATTAAGACACACTATGTGAGTGCCGTGCTCTATCACACAACACATATAATAAAGAAAATAGGCCAAACTTGCCATCTTGTATAATTTCTACCTGTAAACAAATATGGCAGTCGCACAGAGACAACTCCCTTTCAAAATCTACACTCAATGCTGTGTAAAATTACGCTATGGGGAACATTCTTTGTGTGACCGGTTGTGAAGCACATGTGTCACACACGGCAAAAATTTGCTTATATAAGTTCTGTTGGCGATATCAACTCTCGTGTCAAAAAAGAAAAACCTCTATTTTAAACAAATTTTGCCTCTCTCTCTCTCTTTCTCTCTTATATATATATATATATATATATATATATATATATATATATATATATATATATATATTAGGGCTGGGCAAGTTAACGCGTTTTTATCGCGTTAACGCATTAATGAATTAACGCCGACAATTAATTTATCGCGCGTTAACGTCGGCCGATTAGTATGGTGAAAGACGAATGACTGCACGTATGAGCCGTCCTCATACAGTGCTTTAAGTGGGCCGGTACGCACCTGTACTCAGTACCGCCACTTCTCCGTGCGCCCAGAACGTGCTTTTAGCGTACTGGTACGCTCATTTGGACATCTGTTTTAATAGAGGTTTTAATCCTTTGCCTGCTCTGCCGCTTTCCAGAGCGCCCTTCACAATGCACGCTTCCTAATTCGTCCCACCAAGAGCAGAGACTACATTACCCATACACCCTTGAGTTTGGCAAGTGAAAGGGAGAGGGTGTGTGAAACGCGCGGGAACTGCATTCACATGCTCTGACTGTAATGAAAACACAAGAGAGACATTTATATTGTTTATATTGTTATAATGTTATGATTGAAGCTCTGGACATAACTTGTTTTTCTATAACAAACTAAACAAAATATTAATGCCCTGTCAGTGGCAAATATTTTTGGTTTTAATATTTAATTTGATTACATTAATGTTTAAGTTCAGATTTACAAGAAATGTTTTAACTGCTGTAAAAAGCACATTATTTGTTTAAAGTGTTGTTTAAAGTGCAAACCAAATGTTATTGCACTTTTGTTCATATAGCAGTTCTTTAAAAATGTATGCAGTACACTAATTTTGAATTCATTATTACATTTTGTGTATAATGCGATTAATCGCGATTAATCACAGAACATTGTGCGATTATTCGCGATTAAACATTTTAATCGTTGCCCAGCCCTAATTTAAATATTGATGATAACAAGCTTGGGGGAAAACACAATTAATTGCAATTAATTACAGAAAATGTGCAATTAATTAGTTTTTTTTTTTTAATCAATTCCCAGCCCTAATATATATATATACTTTGCTATAATTTCAATGGAATGTAAAACCTTTGTTTTTGCATCCCCCAGGGGTCCGCTCTTTATCCGCCGGCGTTTCGGGGAATAGCGGTCTCCTGCTATTTTTCAGAGCGTTGGGTGCTTACCATCTTCCCAACAAGACGCTTGTTTGTTTCGGTAAGCTTGGCAGCGTGGAAGCTACTGCCAAATAGCTCCCCTTGGGTACAAAGGACTGTAGAGAGAGGCTACAGAATTCAGTTTGCTTTTCAACGGCATGGTCTCCACTTCCGTGAAACTGGAGCGGGCGCTTGTGTTGACACAGAAGTACAGACTTTGCCGAAAAAAGTGGCAATAGAACGTGTTTCCCTGCCAAATATTTCCTTTTTCCCAAAAAGGATGGGGGGGATGCATCCAATTCTGAATCTTTGATGATTGTGTCGCAGATCCAGTCAGGCAATTGGTTATTCACGATCGACCGGAAGGACACCTATTTCCATATAGAAATATTGCCACAGCACAGGAACTTCCTGAGGTTCACTTCTGGAGGCGAAGCTTACCAGTATCGGGTTTTCCCTTTGGTCTAGCCTTGTCACCCCAGACGTACACAAAATGCATGGATGCCGCCCTGGCTCCTCTGCAACTCCAGGGCCTCCGGATTTTGAATTACATAGACGACTGGCTAGTTTTAGCTCAGTCTCAAGAGCTGGCTTTTCGTCATCGGGATGTTATCCTGGCTCATCTCAAATCTCTAGAGTTGAGACTCAGTGCCAAGAAAAGGGTTCTCGCTCCAGCCCAGAGGACAACACATGTCGGTTTATATGGCACTCACGATGCAGCCAAGTCTGTCTCCTTCACACGTTGTGTCCATTCTGACTACCCTCAATGATATTAGACGAGGCCGGGAAATGACATGTGCATTTCGTTCAGAGAGTTCTGGGTCTCATGGCTGCCGCGTCCACGGTGATACCCCTGGGCCTCCTGCATATGAGACCATTTTAGCTGAAGCTCAAAGCCAGGGGATTACATCCAAGAGCCAATCCCGAGACAAAGGTTACGCGCCAAGGTTTTCATACCTGACTATGTGGTTCAGACCCCGGTTCCTCACCTGGAGTCCTACTCTAGGTCCATGATGGTTGTCCTTTCTGGGCTGCAGTGCGGTCATGGATAGCCGTCCAGCCCAGGGGACATAAAGAGGCCATCTTCTTGTATGGCACATCAATTGCCTTGATGAGGGCTGTATTTCTGGCCCTGAAATACTTCCTCCAGCAGCTAAGGGGCTATCATGTCTTTGTCCAGGTGGACAATACGGCAGTAGTCTCTTATATAAGGGCGATTTGTGATTTCTGTGACACACGTGGACTGGAAACTCCACCCTAACACAGTCAGTCAAATCTGGGACAAATGTTACAGAGCAGAGGTGGACCTCTTTGCTTCACAGGACACAGCACAATGTCCCCTGTAAATTTTATAGTCTGGATGTTCATTCTACCCTGGGGCTCTCATGCCCTTGGGTCGGCATCCTGGGCTTGTGTCACAGACCTTTTTCAGGTTTTGTGTACATACACTACACAATCCTCACAGGGTCCGGACTCTTCCAGTGTGGTGGCGTTGGTATTCTCGATCCTCATAGCATATTTCTATGTAGTATAGACTGTAGCTTTTGAAAGGGAATGCTTGGCTGCAACCCTGTTCCCCGAAAAAGCGGGAATGAGATGCTGCGCTTCAATGTCACACTGTGGGTATGTCCCAGACGTCCTTCAGACAAAGTTGACAAGTTGTTCATTTAACACTGGGCACTGTCATTTTCTGTATTCATTCATCTTTTTTCTACTATTGTGGGTCACAAGAGGCTGGAGCTTGTCATTCAAATGAACAGTAAAACAACCCAATGTGTTATCAATAACTGGATAATTCTTTTTGTGTTTTGGGAATACAGAATTTATTATATATATATATATATATATATTTTTTTTTTTTTTACTTTTTTAACAAGAAAATAAATAACACATAAACAAAACATAAAGGACAAATAAACACAGCCCGGCACATTCCAAAGGAACAAAAGAAAATAAAGAGAAAGAAAATGATCACAGCTAGTCTATTATGGCGCAGCTCAGCACCAAGGCCATATGAGCAGAGGTACGGAGAGATGTCCCTTCCTGAATACAGAAATTTTAAAGTGTAAAAAAAAATCTAATTCCTACTATCAACATGTGTTCATTAAGAGGCTGGATGTTATTATTTGTACGGGTTATATTTTTTTTATTTTACAAAAGTGCTCAAACCTCACACGGTGATATTGTAGGCATTAGATGCCCGAGTTGTGGAGAAACAGTGTGGAATCTTGATCAATCAGAGACATTTTTTTTCTGTGAGACGTGCTGAAGCGTAAGGCCCCTCTGCCTCTCTCCCCCCGTAGTACCAATTAAAGCTGTTTTTCTGCAGCCGATCTCGAGCTGATGAAGACAGCCACTAAGAACTCTTGAAGTGCAGTCGCCCAGGACCTGCACGGCAGATGGTTTGTTGCACGAATATATGCCCGAGACAGATCGCTGCAAGAAACAAACAAACAGAAAGAAGAAATATTTGAAAAAAGGGACCACTAGCTCTGTTTCTATCCAGTTTAATAAGACTCACCATTTCTAAATGTTTCCCTAAAAATCTCCGTCAAACCTGCGGGAAAATGTAGAAAAGCTCAGATCATATGTTCTCATGAGAATTTTTCTGCACAAACTATTGAGACAGCTCAAATATTTCAGAGATAAAGTGCTGAGGGCTGCTTGATCTCACAGTTCGGACCAGTTCTCCCAAATGAATGAAAACACAAGCTTTCTTAGGACTTTCTCCACAAAGGCTCAGTCAGGGCAGAAGAGTCAGGGCACAGAGGACGGACTAATGGCTATGAATCTGTATCCCTGATCCTCACTAGATAACATATCTGCCAAAGCCATGTCTTGATCAGTTATTTATTTATAAAAAAAATAAAAAAAGAATGTGTGATGCAGATGAAAGGAAACAGGAAAGTAGCTGGAGCCATCGGGATTAAGGCTTTGTGCTAAGATTCAACAAACGAGCAACCAGAGCAAATTCACAATGTGGCCTTTTCTACAGGTCACTTAAAAGTGTTCTGTGATTCTTCTTCAATTTATGTCTGTTATCCAATAGTGCCAATCATTATCTGCTTCTCTGTAGGTGCAATCATGTATAGTCACTAGCCTATGTTCGGACTCTGATGGAGCCCACTAATGACTATTATGACCATCTTTAAATTTAATTGGACACATGCAGCCAGTTTGACTCAAAAAAGTCACAAATGGTATTTACATGCATTCACCTGAGTGCGCATTACCTCCAATTCACTGTTGTCTAATTGCTATTATTGCAATGTTGTCAGAGTATTCATATGTACCTACTGGAGCAACTGGGACATTAAAATATTACAAATTCTATTGCAATTTTCAACCTTGTCAGCTCTTGACACCTTATTCTGTGCCCTATTGACCAAACAGTGCTCTACTACTCCTTAGAAATGTTTTTGTCCATTCAGCACACTTGACCAGGTAGTTAACACTTAATTTTTACACATAGACGAGGACTACTGCCAGTGTCTCCTGGGGTTAATTACAACATTAGGTGACATTAGGAGCATTGAGAAATTGCAGCGTGTGCTTTACTTTCTCTCCGTCCCCACATCAACCTCCATCGTGGGTGACTTTATTCTGTGTAAACCCTTGCTCCCCTGCATGTCTTTATCTACTTTCCAATGCTGGAGGATATAATGTACACAGTGCGCTTTTCCTAGCGATGCACAGTAGCATTAAGAGCCCATGAGACAAGGCTGGTCGACAACCCTCCTGCGCAAATTACAGCGTAGAGACCATTATTAAAGCCAATTGCCACAGCCCGCTACCAACAGTAAAATGACTGTCTCCTGAACTAAAAGCCAAGTGTTTTTTATTAGCCCCATTCCCCGTGTGGCAGAGCAGAGCGTCGGGGTGAGTGTGCTGTGCCATTCTTTAAGAACTTGAGGAGAATTATAATGTAGTCCCGAGCAAGGCATTTGCATGAGGCCCAGTTCTCAGAGGCGCTGGTGATTGGCACCCAGGTTTGCACAAAGAGCATAAAGTTTTTTCATTTGGAATTTTGTATAATTTTTTTCTTTCGCAGACATTTCACCTCAGACGCTCTACTTTTCAAAGGCGCACGAAACACTTGAGTTTGCTTTTATGTGAAGTATACTGAGGCGATTTCAATGGCAGGAACGATTTGCCTGTCAATCAAATGCAGCATTCCTTACACGAGCAGATTACCTCTCTGCTGCGTGGATCTTTAGAATTCTGTTCCTTCGAGGCTGCAAATGACGGCGCGTGTTCCTAGGTGCTAATCTGTCACTTCTAAGATTACTTCCTGAGGCGGTTTCATGTGGCTTCGATCCTGACACAACCTGCTAAGTTCATGTTACTCTGACGTTTATTCCAATCCCACTTCCTTCACAGTCGCCAAATTACTTTAATCGACCCTTGCTTGACACATCTTTATCATTTAAACTACTTGGGCCTCACTTGCGGTGTATGCAAATGGAGAATGTAGATCACGTGCGTCTCCCCGGACCCTTTCCATTAAGGAGAGAAAACGGTTGTGTAATTATTGCTCACTTCAAAGGAAGCACTAAAGCTCACCTAGTTACGTATGAATAATCTAGTACATGCTGTGCAAAGCAGTCATTTTGTTAACAGGTTAGAAGGAATGGATATTTTTGTCATTAGGAAAAAACATGAGTTGTGTGCACATTTTGGCAGGAAGTTAAGCAAACCATGCATCAATAAAATAAAACCAAACACAAATTCTGCATGAAAAGTTAGACTACGTGTGTGTTGTCAGTGAAAGGGTAGAGAACATTGGCAAGTGTAATTTTTTTAAAATCTTGTTTATGTAAGCATTCAAGCTACAGCAGTTAAATAATGGACCTACTACTAAAGCTGCAAAAATACAAAATACAACATTTTAGTCATCCTCAAAACAAACACAAACAAGCACATATACAGTTAGGTCTATGCAGAAACCAATGCGTGTGCGTCATCTACTAATTACACAGCAGCCAACGTCCTTAAGTAGAAGTAATGTCCATTAATAGAAAAATGACTTTGGAGAACACATGAGGCAGCAATTATTTTCCACCTGCCTTTTCAGTTAAGTGGACATTTTTGATAACGTCACTTTTGGAATAGTCTATAGTGTTTATTTTTATTTTTTACGAAAGATATGTATGTCTCAAATATGCTTTCCTTTCCAAGTCAAACAAATCTCAAATGAGTATAGGCCTAAGTCCCTTCGTACAAGCTTTAGGAGTTTGGGGGACCTGACACAGTGTCATATATGGACAGTATAGGCAGAATTTGAAATGATCTCAGCAGTATAAACTGATAAAAAGCACCATTCCCACTGACTTCCCACTAATTAACAAAATAATTAAGGGTCACAGTAAAATTGTATTACAACAGTTCTCTTTTGATCTATTTTTTTAAAGATCCAGTAAAGCTTGCTGACATACAGTATTTGTCATTAAACCTTTTTTACAACATTTAGAAATTGCCTTTACTAACCTGTATCGTTTAGTGATTGTTTGCTGGCATGGCTTTATGGAAGTCTATCGAGGTCTATCTGGTTGTTTCCCTACTGCTCATTAACATTACCATGAGTGGAGCGGGTGCATTGTTGCATGAACTCTGGATAGACTGTGTCCCATATGGTAGCATAGAGAGCAACCTACATATAAGATATTCTACACTAACTCATTTAAAAACAGTGTATTACCTAATTAATTGCATTAATTGTATTATGTTGATGATTGTGAAGCACATTTGCAGCAAATGTTCTGGCATTGCACATACTTTTACCATAAGGAACCAGCTACAGGCAGCAGTGGACCACGTTTTAGCTCTCAGAGTTAGCAGTGAATGTGTAATTAATGAACGTGAGCTCCCTTTTGTTTTGCACCATGTTCCTGTCACTTACATTCCCATCACTTAGGTATATAGCTCCAGGACTACAATGTAATGCAATGCAAGTATTACCATTCATTTTCACTGCGACGCAAGAGGAAATGTGAAACACTTTGTAAAGTATTCTCGGTGGAGGAGAAAAATGAAAGGAGTAGTTGTGTGAAGTATGTAGCTGGATATTTTTCTCACCTATGACAAACTCTAATTTTCCCCGCTCCCCAGTCACCTGTCAGATTCACTTTGCTGTTCCCATTTTCTCCTTTATCACCATTGTACATCCGCCCCTGAGTCACTACTGAGCACAAAGTGTGGCTGTGACAGTCTGATCAGACAAATACAAGATCGTCCGACAGATAACAGGCCTAGTCTATTCTGTGACATAGTGTTAATTTCATGTGATAAACCCAAAAAAATCAAACAGAAAATACTTAAGTATCTAATCCACCTTTAGTGTATACATTAGTCTATAAGTGTGAACTCACACTAGGACCAGTTGATGCACTCTATGCTGACAGGGGCTTGAGCACAGTTGAACCTTTTAGCAGGCCTTGCTTCAGGTCATTGTGAAGGGCTTTCGTGTCTATCAGAAGTGGTATAAGTGGTATTTATCTGTGTATGTAAGAAAAATATCTACTGGCTATCAGAAGAAGTGAATAATTAAGTGGCCACATCAGTTATTGGCTGTGTAATTGCTCCATACGCATGCTTGTACCCATGCACCAATTGTGCCCCAGAGAAAGAGCTCTGGCTAAGCATGATTGGGAAAATTTACCTTGGTTGGGAAATGTGCATAGGCACAGATTGTCAATGGGAGTGCACCCTGTGTGGTTCTCATTGTTACAAAACATTTACAAAACATTACAAATTTTTTTAATTTACCATCAGGCCTTTCTGTCCTGGCCATACAAACCAACCACACTTTTTCTTAATTCATTGTATGTTAAGTTTTGGTTTTGTGGAGTAATGGTTTTATGGTAACAGTGAAAATGATTGTTTTATAATATAAACAAAACCCTGCATAAAGCTGTGTCATGGGGTCTAGTCTTATTTATTTTAAATATTTGGTCTTTATAGTGTTTAAACCATAGATTGTAAATAAAATGGATGTAATCCGCCCATCGCTGTATTTCGCTGTATATCGCCTTATGGCGGCGCCTTACTCGAGGACCGTTTGAGAGGTTCCATGAGAGAGGCTTGGTTTAAACCATAGATAGTATAAATATGGATGATATCCGCCCATTGGTCCCCTATTCACCAATATTGTCATTACGAATGGGCAATAAAATGGCCGTTACATCTGGGCTTTTTCCATAGTAAAACAATAGTTTTCAGATAGCATAAACAAACATATTAATCAAAAATTCACCCCCCCAGAGTTGTCATGTAGTAAAAACTTAGCTCTAGAGACCGGAGCCATCTTTTGTACCAGGCTGTAAACATGAGTTTTACTCTTGTAAAGTCGCCATTGGGTTTCTCCTTATATTTCCGCTTTTGGAGCCTGCCCTCTGGTGGACGGAGGTATATCGCTGGATTTCGCTGTATTTCGCTGTAAAATCACCGTATGGCGGCGCCCTTACACGACGACCATTTTAGAGGTTCCATGGGAGAGGCTTGGTTTAAACACAACACTCACTGAACAATGCTCTGACTGAATTGAAGTATTGCCATTTTAAGATGCAAATAATTCACACATTTTATATGTTTAGTAAGCAAACCATGAAATGATGCAAAGAGTGAGGAATATTACTGATTAGGTAATAATAGTCTTCAGACAGTCATTTGACATTTGATTTTGTAGTTAATTAGCATCTTGGCCCAGGTTTGACTTCCATGGTTTTACCAGTGGCATGCAAGCAATCAACAGTGGTTATAGTGAATAAAACTTAAATCTTGAATGCAATTTGAATTTTTGATGTCTTAAAAGTTTTACAGGTCCCTATGTTGTTCATCTCTTGGGGCAGTACAAATTCCCTTAAGGGCAATAACACTTTGAGTGTGACTGGTTGTGTGTACCACCCTGTGTCACATGTCAGCTGCGATAGACTCATTGATCATGACCATGAATGAGAATGAATTGAACTGCAGTACTTGCCTAGTTCTTTTGTCTTAAACTCCACTCAAGTGAACACATGACATATTTGAGGACATAAGCGGAGCATACGAGCGTATTATTGTTCTAAGCATGTTCTAATCCCATTGAGCCCCTCCTGTCTCTGCAAACGTCTTACATTATTTACACCCAGCTAACAAACTTCCACAGCTTGGACAAGAATATGGAGATAAAGTTATCAGCAGTCACTTAAGTTTGAAGTTTCCTACTTTTCACAAGCTGCTCTTTTCCACGCATCAATCCTCCTGTGAATTCCCAGCCTTGGTATTTTTCATTCATGGACAGACAGCCTTGTGCTGGCTCAACCTTTTCCAAGCAGCACCTGTACAAACTGTTTTTGCTCACCTCGCTCTCACTGCTCCATCACTCTGGCTGTAGATTAGCTTAGCGTGGTGCTAGTGGAAGAATGAGGCCAGCTCCGATCAAACATTAATCAGCCTCTGTTTTAAAACACACAAGGCGCTCCAATGCTACACCGGTCTCCCTCTGTCTTGCCCTTAGCCTGCCCCAGCACCGAATGTTAATGCAACGGCCATTAGTCATTTATGATCTGCCTGCAACCTGGTGTCCAAGGCCTGGCCCGGCACCTGGGGCACTCTGCAGGTGGATGTCCATACGGGGCACCAGGTCTGATTTTAGAAACACATCATGTGCTCAGCAGGGCTGGCGGGTGGCCATGCAGTTTAACCTGTTTAATCTCACCGGTCACAACAGTGGTCAGATACAAGGCTCTAAAGGATGTCAGGGTCAGAGCGTCCTGGTAAAACCTAGGAAACAGTCAACCACTATTAAGAATAAAAATTAATTTGGTGTTTTATTAACCACAAACTTGAGGTTATTATTCAGTTAAAATGGGCACTAAGGGATCTGGACACATGCTGCATAAGAAGTTCTGATTTTTCCAATTAATAGGCCATTGCAAAGAGAATTTTCATTGTAATTCTTGTCTGTATCTTAAACATTAATCAGCGTTATAAAGTCTCAGTCATTCAATTAGTGCTTTTCTTGCCAAGAGGGAAGAGATGCAGAAAGTTAACACTGTGCAAAGTGGAAGATGGAAAATTATTCATGACTGTAAGTCTTTTGTTGGACGCAAGATGGAGACCTTAATGTGTCAGTTAAGAAAAAATCTGAAAGAAATAAAATGGTCACATTTGAATATTTGGAATTAAGCATTCAATGTAGTAATATATATTTTTTTGTATATAGCCAAAGTCTCTGCTTGGATGTTTATTTTATTTTTTTTTACCAAATTCATCATTTACATTATCAATTGACTTTTTCATTATTCTTTCCAAGAGATTCTAAAAAAACAACTTATTTATTTCACAGCTTATTTGAACATTTGCACATTAATCTAGGAAAGTGTCTTTCATTAAATTGTCCAATTGTCTCCAATAGGTCTTGTGACTTCAGTGTAATTCACCCATGAGGACAGTGCCATTAAACTAAGAGTCATTCTCGTATGACCAAATGCCACTTGTTCGATTTTTATTCAGTGCAAAATGGACTATAATGGCTGATATATTCCTATTTGGAGTGGTGTAATTGGACATAAATCTCAGTGACTCACATTCATGGTGAGACTAAGTACCTGGATGTGTGCAGACAGGCTGCTTTGAAGAGTTCTTGGTATTGGCAACACGGGGCACAGCGGGAGTCGCTCTTGTTCTTAGGAGTGACATCAATAAGGGTAGACACAGACCCCCCACCTGACAAGGGATGAAGAACTGTGAAAAAGCTGATGGCAATAAGTGGAAATAGGGGTTTGCATGTGTTTTTTTTAGCAGGTTTCCGTGACCTCTGTGCTACTCAGAGCTTGTGTGAAGCGCTCAAGGTGTGGCTCAGTGTGAAGTAGCTGATGATCCAGGACGCCACACTTAGTCACGTGATCCTGTTTCCCACATCACTGCATTTACAACAGCCATTTTACCAGCTTCAAACTAGACCAATCTGATATTGCTTGGCCTGTTAATGTTCTGAGCTCGAATTTCTTGCTTTATTTTCTGTATCCTTTACAGCTTACAGGGGGCTGGAGCCTACCCCAGCTGCTTGGACTACACTCAAGGAGACCACAAGTCTATCAAAGTTAGTTAATTTAGAGTCACCTATACATGCTTGTCTTTGGGAGCTGAGGAAGCTAGGATGCATGGAGGTAAGGATAGGAAGGACATGCAGACTCTACACAGTAAAACTGTTGCCAGTGCTGGGACCGATCATGGCTGTGAGGCAAGAGTGCTAACCCCCCCCCCCCAAAGAAAAACAAGCATGTCAAAATTAGCAGGCTTTAAATGTTGCTGTACAAAAATCTCTGGCTTCAAACTTAGATCACTAAACAAAAGAGGTTTTCCTTGTACAACAGATCCTGTTTTAGCATTTATATATATATATTATTATATTATGTTGCAGCTTCAACTCTTGTACAAGGTGGTACTTCACTTGTAAAGTCTGAGTTCTGTAGGATTTATTTTACTGCCAATATCTTCCCTTTTAAGCCAGTAGCAAAACTCTACAACTCTGGTACAGCAGGTTTCCTATTTGAACCCTGGGGGTTTCTACTTTGTTATTACACCTTAAGTATGTATAACTGCATCATCTAAGAATCCTGTATCTCTTAGATTTGTGGCTTTATGTTTATTCTAAGAAAACCCACCCTACTCGTTTCATATATTTGTAGCCTTAGGGAAAATCTCAGCACGTATCAGAAACTGGAAGTATGCATCTCTGTAGAGCACCCCCACAGTAAACTGGTCTCCAATGGGAAAGTTAATCCCCGGGAGATGAAAGGCGCCCCCCCACTGCTCTCTGATCCACATATCCCACTGTGACGCTTCAACTGGTGCTCGCCTCATACATCCAGCCAGTTGCCCCTTCGCACAGCATCCTCGACCAGAGAACTGATGAATCTAAGGCCGAGCCCCATGTGGGTGCTTCCCATTGGAAGTCGAAGTCTGTAAGACGCTCCCCTCCCTGTTAGTGGTGTGTCACCATGGAGAAGGAGGTTAGAGTGTCTGTGTATGCACACTGTGAATCTCCCTGATTCATGGTGTGGCCTCATGGGAATCCAGGCGTTAATGCTAGATTTACCAGCTCCACTTCATTAGAAAGAACTGGGTCTTGGCTTGAGTCTATAAGGTTCATACAGAGGACAGATATGCTAACTACATTAGTACTCACTCACCAGTATAGAGATGTGTACAATTGTTAGACAGGTTTCAATTAAGGAAAAATGTATTACGAGCAGCAGAATATTTAGCAAATTCATTAAAGAGACCCAGGCTGAGACCATCATGAGGATCTAAGGCTACATTCACATGGAATCCATGCAGATGGGCGATGGCAAACAGAGGATAGAACCACCTGGAGAGAACAGAAAAGAAGTCTGAAAGAGCAGCAGAATCATACATCACTTCATATCACAGGATATGTGTTCACATGCAAAGGTGTTTTTATTATATATAAAAAAAAAATAATGCACAAAATGCACTAAAACATCGCTGTGCTTAAGAAGAGTTTAAAAGTGTGAAGTGTGTGTTTTTTCGGGAGCAAAAATACCACACGCTTAGCCAGCCACACCCTCTTACTTTTAGTGAAAAGCTACACAATGCTTTGTTTTTCTGATTGGTTTTTATCTTTTTCAATTTACATGGATTCCTAGAACAGTTCTGTTGACACTGCCCTTTGTTTTCTGTCTGGTCGTATGTCTGTCCAATTTTATGGTTACAAGCTGTATTGTGTCACCTTGACTAATATGCTTTGAACCATGTCTTTCTATATCACATTGAGCATTTTCCTGTTTGTTTTGCGGCTTTAGCAATGTGTACACTAATCTCTTCAGACAGATCTCAGTTTAAATTTGATGAAGAAGCCCAGGCCCTAAAATGATCCATGTGTAATGATGGGTCTTGTTACTTTTCGTACCTGCCCTGCATAATGTAGTACTAACCAGTGACTTGTAAATGCTCATATAAACAAAGCAGCTAAAGATTGACTCACTTTTAATTTCCCCCAATCAAAGGAAGCAGACAATCGGTTACCATTTGCCAAAACTATCTTGTTTATGCACAATTTGCAACTTTTGGTGGCTGCTGCCTTTTTGTTCATTTAAAATGCATTGTGGTCCGCTTGACCTTTATTGGTAAAATGCACACACAGCTTTACAAACACTTAAAGGCTCTACATATTCTGCAAAAGTCACATTATATTTGATAGAAGATAGGATTGTACAGACCAGCCCAGTCAGGACATTTATTCACCTCTGCACTACAGCTGCAACAAGGCACATTCTTTAATAAATGCACTTCAGCATAATTCATAAAAAAGCTAAAGGCCTTTCCAAGCAGACGGCGGCTTCAACTTCCCTGAGAATGGAGTGTAATTTTGAAGCTGGTCCTGGCACAGCCTTGGCCTTATGAGAGCTACTGCCACTACTGCTGACTGATGTAGGGCTTTGTGATAGTCCCCTTCAATGTCATGAATTTTAAAGAACAGATAATAAACCCCAAGGGCCCTTATTCAGCACAACAGCACTTAATAGAGGAATTGCCAACCTATGTCCTCCACATTTAATCACAAAAACAGTCCAGATGACAATCTTCGCTTCTGATTACGTGCCTAATTCTCTGCTTGACTGCCGGCCTAAATGGGAATCTTCTTTTACACTAAGAAAATAGTAGAATCAGCAAGAATGATTCTTTCAAGGTGTCTCCAGACCCAAGTGGAGCCTTAAAGTACTCCTCATTTGATAAACCCCAGTGGCCAGAAAGTATGTGAGTGCTGTTTTTTTTAAAGCATTGGCTTAAATGTGCCTCAGTCTTTCAAAGTTTTCTTTCGTTTTCATATTTTCAATAATCCCTTGGCGTAGACTAACTTTTCCAGCACTTAAATTCTGCAAGACATACTCATTTGGAGACATGTTATAGTCAGACTCTGTTAATAGTCTCTTCATGAGGAAGGTTGGGGAGGTGGATAGGATATAAAACCCAGGACTTTACCACTAGAGTATATGTCCAGAGATTTCTTTTTATCTTTTATTTTATTTATATTATTAAATTTTATGTCCAATAATTTAAAACTTACCTACTGAGGTTGGCCACTAGAGTCAAACACAGCTCATTTACTGCTAGTATTTACCTGCTCCATCATTGTTTGAAGCCTGAATATCCAGTATATTTGCTCAGGTTGGATCACAGTGCTTTGAATATAGAGATATTCTCATCTACATATTTATTATCTACAATCCTGTTTCTAGCCTCAACACAAGTGTCATAAAAAAATCAGTGTTCTATATGAAATGACTTAAAGTTGAAAAGCCATGCACTGTAGCATTATTCTTTGGCCATCACCACAATCGCAGTCAAAAACAATAGAGATGCCTTTTTCCAACACATTTTACACCATTTTCAAGTGTGGAGGGCAATCCTTCAGGCTGCTTTATGTCCCCATTAGAGATTTTTATTGTCTATCTCGTATAAATAAATAAATAGAGTGACAGCGGAGGGGAGGACAGGACAGAGTCGGCAACAAGTGGTAATGGATTCGCACAGATAAGAAGCCTAAATCTTGTTTAGCACCCGAGGCGGTCCTGACCTCCCCAGGGCTCTGTGCACAATCCCTCTCTGACCTGTTCAGCACACATTGTACATTTGACAGAACCACAATGAATCTGACACACCACTGCTTCAATGCAACACTATGGACTAAACAAGAACCAAAGCTAAGACTAAACCATGGCAAATTAAAATAGTTAACTATTTTGAATGCACTTTTGACTGCGACTGTCACAGCCAGGTCTGGAGCAGTGAGGTACAGGTGAGGTCATTATAGCATGCTTTCAAAGGCATATCATACAATATCATTTGGGAATAACTCCTTCTCTTTTGGTTGGTTCGTAAAAGATGGAGCTAAACAATTGCTAAATGTTGAAAGGACAATAAATAATGTGGTTTTAGAGTCTGCATGTTGCTGCCCCAGCTTTGTACAACTAAAGTAGATAAAAAATTAGGATGAACTTTCAAAATGTAAAGTTCAGAAAGTTGAGATTGAAACTGAAAACAGATTTATTCTGTTTATTGCAGGAGTATATATTTATCTCCAGTCTTTTGTGACAAAGAAGTAATTACTTGTTTCTTTATTCTTTAAATGACTAGAAAAATAGCTGTACTGTTGAAGCAGTCGAAGCTTTTCACATAAAGCTTAGCTGTGTAATGGGAAAAGGAGGTTATCTGAGGATATCTTGGAAGGTCTCACATTTAAGACTGTAATTCACACCCGCCTATTAAAAAGTCTTATTGTGCGTTAGAATGCTTTAGATGTGTAGAATAAGTTACAGCAGTTTATAACACTCAACACCTTGCACCCTTGTTTACAACTTCTGTAGCCTTTCCACTCCCAGACACTCACCTCTGCAGACCATGTTGCAGATTCACCGAGTGCAAAAACAGGTGGAACACGGTCCCCATTGCAAAAGGACACCAATGCGGGCTCATAAATAACAATGGCAAATGTTAGGGCCGTGTAGAACACATGGGGGTCACCTCGCCGCAAGTAGGGCAGCGCTGTCCGTGGAGGATTGGAGGCCGCATCCTGGCTCCACCAATCATGAAGTGTGTACCGTCAGCAGCTTTATGCCAGCAAGTGCTTGTTTCATATTTAGGACACAGCTCGGTGAAGACCCCCCACCCCAGGCTCTGTTTCCTCACTCCTCTGTGGTGCCAGTGCTGCGACAGGTGTCTTCTGAGCATGGGATGTGATAAATGAAAAGGCTGTTTGTCTCCAACTGAAAAATAAAATGCACCCTGTAGGGCAACAAATAACAACAGGGCTGGCAGACATCTTGGACCAGGTTAATCAAACAGAAGACTCGGAAGACTTGGCCGCTTTGACCATTTATGAAAACACACTTTATTAGCCGGCAGCGTGATTAATTACAAGACGTTGGTGCAGCCTTGCTGCACCTCTATTAGCATTTTAGAAAACATTCTGCAACCTTGCAATGTAACAAAATCTTTATCATATAACAAACAAACTTAAAAGAACTACACTCAGTAATGCTTGGGGAAAAAAACAGCAGGGCATCATGTAATAATCAATGTTTACAATCTTTACTAATTTGCAGACCCGTTACAGTCAGAATCAGAGTTGTCCCAGTCAGTTGGCACACTCTGCTCCAAAAAGAGATTTGCATTTTCTGGAATTTTCTTTTTTTTCTCACTGTAGAGCAAAACTCAGTAGGTTAGGTTTGTGGCAGGTTTTATTGGATGTACAAACCCGATTCCAAAAAAGTTGGGACACTGTAGAAATTGTGAATAAAAACAGAATGCAATGATGTGGAAGTTTCAAATTTCAATATTTTATTCAGAATATAACATAGATGACATATCAAATGTTTAAACTGAGAAAATGTATAATTTTAAGGGGAAAAAAAGTTAATTTAAAATTTCATGGCATAAACACATCTCAAAAAAGTTGTGACAAGGCCATGTTTACCTCTGTGTGGCAGCCCCTCTTCTTTTTAGAACAGTCAGCAAACGTCTGGGACTGAGGAGACAAGTTACTCAAGTTTAGGAAAAGGAATGTTGTCCCATTCTTGTCTAATACAGGCTTCTAGTAAGTTGCTCAACTGTCTTAGGGCTTCTTTGTCACATCTTCGTCTTTATGGTGAGCCAAATGTTTTCTGTGGGTAAAATATCAGGCCATTTCAGAACCGGATCCTTCTTCTACGCAGCCATGATGTTGTAATTGATGCAGTATGTGGTCTGGCATTGTCATGTTGGAAAATGCAAGGTCTTCCCTGAAAGAGACAACGTCTGGATGGGACCATATGTTGTTCTAGAACTTGGATATACCTTTCAGCTTTGATGGGGCCTTTCCAGATGTGTAAGCTGCCCATGCCACACGCACTCATGCAACCCCCATACCATCAGAGAGGCAGGCATCTGAACTGAGCGCTGATGAAAACTTGGGTTGTTCTTTAGTCCAGATGATATGGCGTCCCAGTTTTCCAAAAAGAACTTCAAATTTTGACTTTGCCACAGTCCATTTTAAATGAGCCTTGGCTCCAGAGGAAACACCTGCGCTTCTGGATCATGTTTAGATATGGCTTTTTTTTTTACCTATACAGTTTAAGCTGCAATGGCAAATGGCCCGGTGGATTGTCTTCACCGACAATGTTTTCTGGAAGTATTCCTGAGCCCATGTTGTAATTTCCATTACAGTAGCATTCCTGTCTGTGATGCAGTTCCGTCTAAGGGCCTGAAGATCACGGGCATCCAGTCTGGTTTTCCGGCCTTGACCCTTACGCACAAATATTGTTCCAGATTCTCTGAATCTTTGGATGATATTATGCACTGTAGATGATGATAACTTCAAACTCTTTCCAATTTTGCTCTGAGAAACTCCTTTCTGATATTGCTCCACTATTTTTCGCTGCAGCTTTGGGGGAATGGCCATCTTGACTTCTGAGAGGCACTGCCACTCTGAGAGGCTCTTTTTTACCCAAGCATGTTGCCAATTGACCTAATAAGTTGCAAATTGGTCCTCAGCCTTTCCTTATATGTACATTTGACTTTTACGGCCTCTGCAGTGTCTCAACTTTTTTGGAATCAGGTTTGTACTTGATTGAGGTAACTGTGCTCCCTGATAGAGCTTATGACGTCACAAGACTAAGTGTGTTCTTGCCGCAAGTTCACAAAGCAGGTTTATTCCACAGTTATTGAGCTCCATATCACGGAACTTATAATCAATCAATGTCCCTGACCTTTATCATTAACCAGGTAAATGTCGATTGTTTTGTGTAATGTTTACTGGTCTGAAGTATTAGAGTTGCAGTAGGATCCTTGCTCTGTTTTTTTTTGTCTTTAACCAAGTTAGTAAAAATCATCTGTTTTTCACTTTTATGTGCTGGTTCTGTAGTCCATTGCCCAACAACGATCTCAAATGTCACAGGAGCCAAAGACAATACCCCTACTCTATTAATTTATGCTAATTAGCCATATGCTTCTTGGTTTTTGTTTTTTCTCCATTTTGCAACACTTTAAAAAGATGTGGTGTGTGTATTAAACAAAGACTGATAGAAATGAGTCTCTATCAATATGTATGTATACAGTGTTCCCCACAGACCTATAAGTCTATGGCGTGTTGATGACATCATCAGGTGTGTGTGTGTGTGTGTTGTAGTGCTGTTTGAGATGCATTGATACAGATCTTACTCTGCTTTTGCTCACACCACAAGGACATGTGCAGTGTTTGTATTAATTACACATAGATTTATGCAAATGACCCGCAAGTAATTTTGATATTAAACAAACATATAGCGCTGCTTACGCTCAGTGCAACAGGATTACTGTCCGCTCATTACATTTACATTTACATTTAGTCATTTAGCAGATGCTTTTATCCAAAGCAACTTACAAATGAGGAAAACAATAGAAGCAATTTTAACATCAAAAGGTAACAAAAAGCATAAGTGTACCAAAAACTAGTCAGTTAAAACCCAGCACAGTATACAAAACTAGAGATAGGAAAGACATTTTTTTACAACTTGTAATATCATAAATTGATATTTAAAATGAAATTGATTTACGGCTCATTTGGAGACTATGGCGGTAGTCTCCTTAATGTGCGGGTAACACTGTGTAATATGTGCACTAGTCACTGATCTGCTGTTAATGAAATAAAAATAATGGGGTAAAAAATTAAATAGCAAGAACAAATATTTGAGACTGGTTTTCATTGTGACAAAAAGCTTTGTCTTGTGAGGTTTCTCAAATTCTTTTGCAAGGATTATTTTGTCAGCGCATCACAACATCATGTTTATTGTCACTTCAGCACATGAAAATGTCACTTAAACTCATTACACAAGTTCGTTTTTTGTCTTTGTTATAGTCGGAGTTAATGATGCTGAGATGGGGGTAGTGCTCAGGGGCAGCTGGAGGGACCTGAGACATGTACCTGTCTTCTCCTGAGACACTCATTATCAGCACTGTTCACGGTGCATCACTCCACTGTCTCCACAAAGGGATACATTAGCACTTTATTTAGATTTGTGTGTATCTGCCTTCGGGGGCACAAAACAGATGCTCAAATAGTCCTGTCACATAGATAAAACAAGCACATGCATCAGCTGAAAGCCTAAATGCAGCTAAAATTATCTGACACTCAATGGATTTACCACCTAGCTCCAAGGGTAAAGATGAAGCACAATAGCAAGGAAGCTCTTAATGTATAAGCACTTACTGTTTTGTACTATGTTAAAATATATTGTAGTGCAGGGGTGTCCAAACTTCTTGAAAAGCAGGCTGCATCTGATGAAAGGAAAATTTCCAAGGGCCGACTTTTGATTCTTTTGTCACAAGTGCAGGTTTTAGTTGGATTTGAATGGGTTTTATATAAAGCTGCTGCTGTTGGGGTCATAAATTTTATCTGAAGCTGAGGGCCACATGAAATCTCATCTAGTGCCATGATTGGCCCCCGGGCCGGACTTTGGGCATATCTGTTGTAGTGTGTTGAAATAATGCAAAAGATGGTAATGTTAAACAGATACAGTTGGGTCCTCAGAACTGTTAGAAAATTTTGATGTTGGTGTGAAAGAAGTGGTATTCCCCTAACTGTGATTTCTGCAGCATTCATTAAGATTACCCATTCACAGACAATAAGGCCACCTTGTGTTAATTAATGGGATTTTCCTCCTATAATCATACAACATTAGCAACATCATAGTGTTTGCATCTATAGTTATGGCAGAACTACCTAAATGCCTATCTCTACAAATAACCCCTACTTACATGAGACCTATCAAATGTGGTAATGACTTTTTCTTCATACAATATGCATGCACACCATGTAGTGATGTTCAAACATGTTTTTAAAAAAATGACTTTTGGCAGTGCATTTTCAAACCATGTGCATTACATTGGAGCTGTACAGATGCACTCCCATTGAAACACAGTTTTTATTCCGTCCACCCACGCACAAATTTACCTGGTAGAACAGAGTGACCTCGTTCTGCCAAAAGCCTTCAGTCATCCTCATGCACCCGCACACATGCACACACCCACTCCCCCCACCTCTGAGTGCTGTGTTGAGTGCAGCTCCCAGTGAGCACACCCCTCAGTGGACCTGTTAAGTGATTAGCCTCGCACTGTACACTGCCGCACACACAATCCATACTGCACCAGCTCCAACCCAGAACTTTCCTGACAACTGTGATGAGTGAGAGATTAGCTCAATAGCCCAGTAGCTCATGACCACATCATGAAGAAGTTGAAACGGTTTGGGTTGGACTGCCTGTGGGGAGAAATAAAGCAAAATGTTTGGCTAAGCAAGTCTAGAGTTTTGGAACATTTTTAGATATAACATTGGAAAACATCAAGAAAATAGTATGTTTGCATCAGTAAATGTAGCTTGAGGCATTGAAGGTGATGGGCAAAGGAAAGAAGTGTTTACATGTATTAAATATTAGTCTTCTGGTTGAGGTAAGAATAAGATGTGTGAAAAATCCTAGTGATGGTGTTTTGGGTCAAACAGGAATTTAACTAATTAGTCATTTACTGTATCTTTCAAAATCAAGTGTCATTCCTTACTCTTAACCAATTGCTGTTGTCCTTAAGACATTTATGTTGTTACATAATCGTTACAAGCTTTGAACAATGAAATTGCTGGAATATTTTTGTAAATAAACAACATATTAAATTTTAACAAATGTTTTAAAAAGTATCTTAAAATCCAAGATGTGTGTCCTGTACCAATAATTTTTTTCTTTTTTTTTTTTTTTTGCATTTTCTTCCTAGTTTATGCATTTGAGCCTTCTTTTCAAAATGTAATAATATATCCATTATTATGTATAAATATGCATGCATAGAAATGAAAATGTTATACTACCACAGCTTCATTAGACATAATGCATAAATAAATAAAATAAAATGCTGCATGTAAGGTGAATCTTCGGTGCAGTTACTCTTAAGTGAAACATTATAACCTTTGCTAAATGGGACACGTTTACATTGGAGCCTTCTCATGCGGCAATGTGTGGAACCTCTCAGCGCACTAGAGTGCCTTTGATTCCACAATATAGTGTGGATATGGACATAATGAACAATTTACATATTTATACATTTCTATATTATGGACCTCTAAGTGAAAGTTGATTGTGATTGGGGATATTTATTGATGGCACTATTTGTATGCATACATGCTAGTAAAAAGACATGGCTCTGAAGAAAAATACGAGGTAATTGGCTAGATCCATTCTTTAAGTTGTGTCAAAATGACTTTTTTTTATTACATTGGACTCATTAGACCAGGCAATTACCATTATTGATGTTGGATAAACTTGGATTTAATATCTTTAACTATTTATCTTATAATTGAAATACAATTTACATTCTTTTCTTTGAGACTCTCTATGTGGGACTTGATGGTTATTACTTAAACCTAACCTAGAAAATGTGTTACAATTATGGCAAAGTTGAGTTCATCCAAAACAACTACTTGGTTAAATGAACTCAATTCTTTTTGTTTTTAGTAAAATCACTTGCACACAATACTAAAATTTGATGTAATTTTACTTCAGTGAACTAATTTTCTTCTTTTCATTTTTTTTTTTTTTGTAGTAGTCAATTATATAATATATTTATTTAGTTTAGTTTTGAGTTGAAATAATTAATTTTGGGTCAAATTAAATTTTACATTAACAGATTTCTATAGGATTTAAATTGTGAATGAATAAATAAATAATAATTTACATTCTTGTTAACATAGACCAAACAACAACACTCCTTAATAAACAAAATCTTGAAAAAAATGGCATATCATATCATATCACATATTTATACAGGGCAAAGCTGAGTTTGTTCAAACAATTGTTGACTTAAAATAACTTAATTCTCTAGTTCTTATCATAATCACTTGAACGTTGTACTGAAATCTAAATTTAAATACAGACCCCTTACCAACAAAGTATGAGCATATGAAACATTTTTTTCTATTTTATCATTTAAAAGACAGTCACTAAATTTCTTGAGAAAGTAAGTAGGCTGTGGTTGCAGCAGTTTTTTTTTTTTTTTAACATAGTATTTTAAGTAGAAATAAAAAATAATACAATATAGTAATTTATGGTTAAATTAACTTTATTTTCACTGGAAGTGAATGATTTTCTTCTTGACATAAACCAAATAACATAATAAAATAATGCTAAATAATAATATAGAGGCAATGGCATCACTGACACATTCACCTAACTTACCTCTTTAGTATATTTTTATCTGATCGTAAACTCCTTGACATTCATAAATTTCACACTTTTCCCTTTTTATTGTATTTCCGTGGCGTTCTTTTATCTCCACACATCCGTTCCCTTAATCCTGCTTATCCTCTTTGGTGTTCAGCCCCTGTTATTGTCAGCGGCAGAACGCTGCGTTGCGCACAGGCGGTTTCATGCGTTAATAACTTTGACCTATTAAGTGACAGTGATGTCTCAGGAGGGAACCACTTGTCCTTAAATTATACATTATCACTCTTTCGACTGTTCCTCGGCACAATCTCTGTGTGTTGCTCTGCATTATTCTCACTTGAAGAAGGTCACCAATAGCGCTGTTTCAAAAGGTTATGCCACGATAAAAAGGATTGTGGGAGGGAAAGCATATATGGTCAAACATTGCATTGTAGGTTAACTGAGCTATGACTCAATTTGTACTAAAGGTGTTCAAGACTAAGTTACCTTTGGTTTGAGCAACAAAATTAACACCAATATTTGTCATTTTTGGTGCAAATTAACTTTTGGTGCGCTTCCAACTGAATTCATGAGGCTTCATGCTATTTAATTGAAATGTACACGCCACATGAACCAAAAACGTCTCAACACATCAAATACAGGAAGCCCGTGACAAGATGCAAAACTAAAATCATGTGACGTTATAGCTTCTTGAGAGCGGAAAACAAAATGAGCAGAGGACAAACATGGAGCATAGATGAAGTAAATATGCCTTATTAGGGTTTCTGTTTTGGTCCAGACTAAAACGAAGTGGACTACAATGTAAACGCACCCCATTTTTGTATTGTGTCCTAAGATCTTGCAAAGTGCTTGTTTTGATCTTCCTTGTCCCCTATACATGTCATGGTCTGACGTTACATTGTGATGGTTAACGACTTGTTCATTCATACAATTCTTTTTTGCACCTCATAATATTACTCAACTCTAGTAAGTAGTCACAACAATAGGTAATCTAACTCAATAAAATGCAATAAAATCTACCTATTTTTTTGATGGTTCATTATTTGGCAAGAAGTGGCTGCCTTGCCCTTGAATAATAATGAGTTTTAACAACCAGTCAACAGCTCATTAAGCATTGTGAACTTGTTATAAAGAACTGCTATTCTGTAGTGCCACTTGCCTTTTTCTTGTTTTTATACTCAACAAAAAATGTATTCTGCAAAACTTTGTTTTATTGCTTTCCTTCACTTTTTTATTTTATTACTAAACGTATTACTTTTTGCATTGGGTCTACTGTGATAGAGACAGCCATGTCATGCCTGGCCAGCCATACCATACAAATCAGACCACTCGTACTAGTTTATTTAAAAGGGAGCATGTTTAATGCAATGCTTCCTTACTCTAAAGGCTTGTGTGTCTATTACTATTAAAGTGATTAGTTGAGTCTAGTCCAATTGAGACCTAGAAATCCAACTTGAAATCACATAATATAGTATAGAAAAACAGTGTTTTTAACAGATTGTAAATTAGTTTTTTTTTTTCCTGTAATCTCTCCGAAGGGTTTCTTTAGAATTGTTGAACTTCCAGCGTGTGGACCCCAAGGCAAATTTCCATTGGTCCTGGATCCTAAAGATGCTGCTTGTCAACATAGTATTTAGGTGTGATCTAAAGTGACATAATTGACTTTGAACATGGTAAAACGTCTTGGGAAAGACGTAATAAGACGTCAATACTGGCAGAGGTTCTTTTTTTTATAACCTTCTCCAAAGTTGCTCAAAGGGAAGCTCATGTGTCATCTGTCCGATTAGCCTGTTAGTAAATTTTTCCTAACCGGCCTTAAACTCTTAAAGGTTAGCATATGTTCACATGCTACCTCAAACAGCAGTGTTAGTGACAGAAACCACAATCACACTCTCAGATGTGCAATTAGAGTTCCTCTGCTCCAATACCCCCAACAGGTCTCTATGCAGTGACTTCTGTACGGACTCATTATATACCTTCAGTTCAATCCATATTTAGTGAGTTAACAGTGATTTTTGAAGATGTAATTAGTTGCTTTTGACAAGATCTTTACAAGTCATTATGTTATAGCCCCTATGTTGTAAACAGAATCAATATTATAGGCGTGGAGGCATCTTCTTTGATTGTGATGGTGTGTAGGCGTGTCTGTCGAGGAAATGCACTGAGCATGTGAAATGTCATTGCATCTAGGTAATCTTACATGTTTTTGAGAAAATCAATCTTAGCCTTTTGCACCTCTGCATAAGGAACTTGTCGTACACCCACCATTGCTGCTATTCTCAGACATTTCATCTTTTACTTACAATAAGTGTAATTACAATAATACTTTTTACCTAAGACTATTCCATATATTTTCAAAACAAAGGACTTGCCTCACAAACAGGAAGTCTCATTTATTTCTTGTTTAAAAATTTGCCAGCATATTTCATGTATTGCAATCACCCCCGTGCATACAACCCTCGGCACACTGCCTGATTAACCTTGTAACGCTCTAAAAGTATCTAGAAAGGTCATCTACTTTTCTATTGGTACTATTTATCTATTGTTGCACAAACAAGAAGGCCTGGCACATATTGTGAAGCTATGGTGTCAATTATTTCTTGGTTAGTCAAAGAGACAGTGGGTATATACTTCAGTGTGTAAATATAACATCAAGATTGAGTGTTTATTCATTGTTTAACTCTCAGCTTCAACTGTTTTGTACCGTGCGCACATTCACTAGTATCTTTTGAAAATGGGATGCAGCTGTGGAGACAAAGCTGCAGCCAGCTGGTGCTCAAAGCTATTTTTTAGTGTGACAGCTCCCTAAAATAAGGAATAACAAAGCACAGGGATGGCTCGATATTGCTACCATGCGTCTTATGACTCATGATAAACAATTTTTCTGGATATTCTATTACAATTTCTATTTACAATCTTTTTATCTGCCCAAATGAGAAGTCACTTTCCAGCTAACTTTTAGCTATAGTAGCATCACATAACTTTAAAGTCCAAAGATATACATTCTTCTATGGTTTTTACGGCTCATAGACATGTGGTTGGTAGAATCAAACCTAGTTCCCTGACACTGTACCCTCAGCTGGACAGAAAACTCTGATGTAACTGATTTATAATCCCATGCCACCAACAGAAGGAGCAGAAATAGGCCAAACTCTAGCAGAGTTTTATTTGTACAAAATGCACTAAAAGTCCCTACTGTTTTAAAATAACTTGCTGGTTTTGGATAGTTTTCTCTCCATAACAAACAAAACAGACATTAAATATCATTGTATCCACGTAATCTTACAAGTTTTTGAGAAGCCCTAGCCTTTAGCACCTCTGCATAAGGAACTTGTCGTACACCCACCTGAGCTGCTATTCTCAGACATTTTTTTTTTCTTACAACAAGTGTAATCACAACTACTTTTTACCTAAGGATATTTCATATATTTTCAAAACAAAGAGGAAGCCTCATTTAGTTCTTCTTTAAAAATTTGCCAGCATATTTCATGTATTGCAATCACCCCCGAGCACACAACCCTCGGCGCACTGCCTGATTAACCTTGTAACACTCTAATCACTGGCTTTAAGTAGTGAATTATTAAGAGTGAGTTTTGTTGAAAAGGCATGTGCGCTGCAAGCTGGGAGTTTCGCATGCCTCTGAAAAAGCACAATGAATAAAGCTAGTGTAGTTTCGTAATCAGGGCAGTGGCCTTATGTTTCTACTCGGAGGTATTCAGGGCACTCTCAACTGGGAAAAGACCTCGGGCCAGACCCACAATTGCTACGGGGATTTGTATCCCATCTGCTCCTTGAACTCCCCAGGTTCCCCAGGAGGAGATGGAGGTTATGACAGGGTACAATCATGTATATGGGACTTTGCTTAGTCCTTTGCCACTGCAAGTCAGACACATATAAGCAGTGGGAAATAGTAAAGGAGACGATTCATCTAAAAAATCCGTCTAGGACCTTTTAGAGTTTAGAATATGAGCTGTGTTGATATACTGGCTATGGAAGTTACTCAGACTGTACAATATGATTTTAAGCAAATGGCAACTAACTACACACGTGGACAAAATTGTTGGTACACTTCGGTCAATGAAAGAAAAACTCACAATGGTCACAGAAAAAACTTTATTCTGACAAAAGTAATAATAAATAAAAATTCTATGAATGTTAACCAATGAAAGTCAGACATTGCTTTTCAACCATGCTTCAACGGAATTATTTTAAAAAATAAACTCATGGAACAGGCCTGGACAAAATTGTTGGTACCCCTAACTTAATATTTTGTTGCACAACCTTTTGAGGCTATCACTGCAATCAGACGATTCCTGTAACTGTCAATGAGACTTGTGCACCTCTCAGCAGGTATTTTGGCCCACTCCTCATGAGCAAACTGCTCCAGTTGTTTCCGGTTTGAAGGGTGCCTTTTCCAGACGGCATGTTTCAGCTCCTTCCAAAGATGCTCAATAGGATTGAGGTCAGGGCTCATAGGAGGCCACTTTAGAATAGTCCAATGTTTTCCTCTTAACCATTCTTGGGTGTTTTTAGCTGTGTTTTGGGTCATTGTCCTGTTGCAAGACCCATGACCTGCGACTGAGACCAAGCTGTCTGACACTGGCCAGCACATTTCGCTCTAGAATCCCTTGATAGTCTTCAGATTTCATTGTACCCTGCACAGATTCAAGACACCCTGTGCCAGATGCAGCAAAGCAGCCCCAGAACATAACAGAGCCTCCTCCATGTTTGACAGTAGGGACAGGGTTCTTTTCTTGATATGCTTCATTTTTCCGTCTGTGAACATAGAGCTGATGTGCCTTGGCAAAAAGTTCCACTTTTGTCTCATCTGTCCATAGGACATTCTCCCAGAAGCTTTGTGGCTTGTCAACATGTAGTTTGGCATATTCCAGTCTAGCTTTTTATGATTTGTTTTCAACAATGGTGTCCTCCTTGGTCGTCTCCCGTGTAGTCCACTTTGGCTCAAACAACGACGGATGGTGCGATCTGACACTGATGTTCCTTGAGCATGGAGTTCACCTTGGATCTCTTTAGAAGTCTTTCTGGGCTCTTTTGTTACCATTCGGATTATCCGTCTCTTTGATTTGTCATCAATTTTCCTCCTGCGGCCACGTCCAGGGAGGTTGGCTACAGTCCCATGGATCTTAAATTTCTGAATAATATGTGCAACTGTAGTCACAGGAACATCTAGCTGCTTGGAGATGGTCTTATAGCCTTTACCTTTATCATGCTTGTCTATAATTTTCTTTCTATTCTCCTGCGACAACTCTTTCCTTCTCTTCCTCTGGTTCATGTTGAGTGTGGTACAGACCATGTCACCAGACAACACAGTGACTACCTGAAGCCCTATAAATAGGCCCACTGACTGATTACAAGATTGTACACACCTGTGATGCTAATTAGTGCACACACCTTGAATTAACATGTCCATTTGGTCACATTATTTACAGTCTTTTCTAGGGGTACCATCAATTTTGTCTAGGCCTGTTCCATGACTTTATTTTTTAAATAATTCTGTTGAAGCATGGTTGAAAAGCAATGTCTGACTTTCATTGGTTAACATTCATAGAATTTTTATTTATTATTACTTTTGTCAGAATAAAGTTTTTTCTGTGACCATTGTGAGTTTTTCTTTCATTGACTGAAGGCTACCAAGGCTTTGTCCACGTGTGTATTCTCGATTGTGCTGTCATTGAATTGGTAGAAAGGCTACAAGAGCTTATGACTGCATGTAAGATGGAATAAGTACTGCATGGACAAGCACAGAACGCCAAATAGAAAACCCAGAGTTATACACAGATTGTTTGAGGACCTGTGCATCCTCATCAATGACTGTTAAACTCAGATCTGTTGGACAAGTTTAACCTACACATCGCTAAAGTTTTAATACCTGCAACAACAAAAAAACACACACACAGATGCAAAAATATCTGAAGGTGTTAACTTCTTGCTTTACTTTCACTAAAATGAAGTAGTCAACAAACAGTGCAATATTTAACAGAGATACTTTGGAAAAGTATTTGTGAGATAAGATTAAGTCACTGTTCACACTTGCTGTGAATGTGAATGCTCCAGACAATCCTTAGTGCGCACCAAACATAAGCGCAGAGACCCCTTCAAAACAGAGGTCTCGGAGTGCCTTTAAGTGATCTCTGGTACAGTTCCATTCAAGTGTGAACATCACACGGACCATAGACAATCTCAAACAGGGAGAACTTTATAAATTGGCCAAGAAAACATCACATAACGCTTAGTTTTCCCCAGAGTGTAAACTAAATAAAATGAGCAGAGGTCAAATGTGAAGAACTGAGATAGTAAAATGGAATGGTAACATACCTTATTAGCATTTGGGCTAACAACGCTATCTTGTGTGTTTTATTGTTTTTGTTGTTGTTTAGTTCTCAGTATTAGAATGCCAGATGTGAACGCTCTGTGGACTGGGCCGTTTTGCTGACCAACCAAAATAATTAATTGTTTTCTGTTTTGAAATTGTCTTGTTCTGTTTTATCTTAACTAGCCCCACCAGGGTTTCTCTTCTGTGCAGATACATTCTCTTGTGAAGTTGTCTACAAGGGTGATCTCATGTTGTTATTGTGGATGTGGGTTGGCTAAAAGTTTGCTTATAAGATCCATTGTTTTTGCATCCATTGTTCTTTCAGGATCAAGTGAGGACCTTTTTATTACATAACTATATGTTAAAGAATAATATACCAACATTTACACAAAGTTGATGTTAACTTGCATGCATTAAAGTAAGGTACAGCAGTTATTGGTATAGCTTTAACTATTTAACCAACCAAAAGAGAAGTTGCTTAACTGGTCATAATGGCTGTCAAGCACAAGTTTTGTTGCACCTAAACATTGAACAACTTTTGGAGGCCTATTTTTAAAGCTGAGCAAAAAACCCTTCACCCTGTATAATCATTACCCATAATGGACAATTATAAGTGATCCTAAAATTAGCAATATAATATGTCTTTGGAATAGAAGAAAGAATTTTACCTCTAAAATATAGAAAGGTCATCTACTTTTCTATTAGTACTACTTATCTATTGTTGCACAAACAAGAAGGCCTTGCACATATTGTGAAGCTATGGTGTCAATTATTTCTTGGTTAGTCAAAGAGACAGTGGGTATATACTTCAGTTTTTAAATATAAAACCAAGATTGAGTGTTTATTCATTGTTTAACTCTCAGCTTCAACTGTTTTGTACCGTGCGCACATTCACTAGTATCTTTTGGAAATGGGATGCAGCTGTGGAGACAAAGCTGCAGCTGGTGCTCAAAGCTATTTTTTAGTGTGACAGCTCCCTAAAATAAGGAATAACAAAGCACAGGGATGGCTCGATATTGCTACCATGCGTCTTATGAATCATGATAAACAAGTTTTCTGGATATTCTATTACAATTTCTATTTACAATCTTTTTATCTGCCCAAATGAGAAGTCACTTTCCACTAACTTTTAGCTAGTAGCATCACATAACTTTAAAGTCCAAAGATATACATTCTTCTATGGTTTTTACGGCTCATAGACATGTGGTTGGTAGAATCAAACCTAGTTCCCTGACACTGTACCCTCAGCTGGACAGAAAACTCTGATGTAACTGATTTATAATCCCATGCTAACAGCCAGTGTTGTGCCTGAACGCGTTCATTGAACGATAGTTCATGAACTCGTTCATATTTTGGGCGAACGTGAACTGAACGTGCTGTATTACTGCCTGATGAACGTTACTGTGAACTCGTTCATTCTGGTGTCTGTGAACGGCACGCTCTCTCAGGTTAACTTCGTTCAATAGGGTGCCAGATTTCTATAGAGCCTTCCAGGCGAAAACCCGGCTAAAACACACCGCAAACCAGCCGCAAACGGGTCTTAATATGTAGCGGAAAAACACCAAACCTGGCAACACCAGCCACCAGTGTCTTTGCCGTCCGCGCATGCGTGACGCGTCATCAAAAAATAAATAAATAAATAAAGCATGGAGCGACAGCAGCATGTAGTAAGGCGTATGATCATTTAAATTCATTCATGTAACTTGTTTGTTGAACCTGCCTGGTCTATTTTCCCAGGATTCCAATATTCTGTTTTAGCATGTGGACAATGGAAAATTATTAAAATTTAAAAACGTTTTCACCTTAATGATTACTGTCCTGTTTTTCTTTGAATAATTCCTCATTAAAAAGACCATTCAAGCAGCACGTTTTTCCTCATGTTCTTGAGAATGTACTGTAGGGTTGAAAGCTGCAGCTGCCACTAGTGTGGAGTGAATGGACAGCAACAAAGCATTAAAGCAACAATGTCCCCTCAATGCTAATGTAAACCCTGGTTGGATAAGGATTGAAAATTGGATATGAAAATGAAATCTAACGCATAGCTTCATTGTTAAAACTGATAAAATAATTGCTGTCTGTGATTCTACTGTATATGGGCTGTGGCAATAATTTTGAAAAATAATAGCTCGCAGCAACATGGAAAAAAGAACTATGAACTAGTTCATTTTTGGAACTGTGAACTTAGTTCAAAATTTTGAAGTTTGAACTGAACTGAACTAGTTCATTTTAAAATTTGTGAACTGAACTTTGAACTTGTTCTTGTAGAAAGTGAACTTTCCCAACACTGCTAACAGCACAAGCAGACCTCTCCTGAGTCGGCATGCTTAGCAGCTCAAACAGAAGGAGCCAAAATAGGCCGATACACTGGACCCTAGCAGAGTTGTATTTGTACAAAAGACACTAAAATGACCATACCGTTTCAGAAGACGTTTATTTTCCTCCAAACTTGCTGATCTTGGATAGTTTCCTCTCAAAAACAAACAACACAGCCTGTCTGTAGCTGGATCTGCTCCATCTAGTGGCTAAAAGTTACACAGTTCTTCTTAAAAAATGGACAAAAACAGATTACGCAGAGTAAACAGGTTATTTATCAAAGTTTGCCATTTTCTTTTTACAAATAAAACACTGGACATTCAGGCACCATTACAAAATGGTTTTATTGCACTATATAGACATACTGTACCGAAAACAAATTCCACCGGCATTGTCGTGTGGCTAAATAAACAATCTATCTAATCTATCTATCTATCTAGTAACAAGGGAAAGGTTTCATTTACAACCGTGGTAATTTGTTTTACGCATTAGTGTATCAAGTAAGTATCAAAGGTAACTCATTACTTGTCTTTTTATTGAGGTTTTTTGTATTTTAAAAGTTCCAATGTGAAGCCTTTAGCTAGTTGCATCACATAACTTTAAAGTTTAAAATGCACTAAAATCACCCTACCATTTAATAAAGACATGTTTTTGGTTGCATTTCTGGATCACTTTTAGTACCTGCAAATTCACACAAAGCATCCATTCACCCATTTACACACACAAGATTTCACTCATTCATACAAGGTAGGGTTAGGAAAGGACACTTCAACAACATGAACGTGAGGAGTGGGGATTGGACCGCTAACCTTCCGGCTATTGGACAACCTTTTAACTCCTGAGCCACTGCCCCAGTGGTTTGCTTCTATTTAAACCTGCATTACAGGAAATTTTCTACCATCACAGTAACATCTGCACCACTTGTCCCTCCAACAACAGCATAGCAACATTCCTTGCCTTTATTTGACTAAAAATGGCCAAACATGACTAATTTGCCCCATCAAAATACCAATACTTTACATCAAACCGAAGTTTAGAACTTACCTTAAACTTGTAGCGCTTGAGTTCAACATCAGAAGAAGTATCTCCACTTCGTTAAATATTGCTTGAATGCATTTCCAGTATTTATCTACGTTTTATAATAATAATAATGGATTGGATTTATATTGCGCTTTTCTCCCGAGGGACCAAGGGACTCAAAGCGCTTACAGTCCATCAATTATTCATTCATACACAGTCACACACTGGTGGTGGTAAGCTACAACTGTAGCCACAGATGCCCTGGGGCAGACTGACAGAGACGTGGCAGCCATTTTGCGCCTACGGCCTCTCCGACCATCACCACATACATTCACTCAACATTCTTACACATTCATACGAGGCAAGGTGGGTTAAGTGTCTTGCCCAAGGACACAACGACAGTATGAATTGTGGGGAGAGCGGGAATCGAACCCACTACCTTCCGGTTGAAAGCCGACTGCTCTACCACTGCTCTACTTCTTTTCGTGCTGTTTCTCTGTGTAAGCAGATCCTGAATTTGAATAGACACTCTCCTTGTTTTGTTATTAGACATTACTTCCTTGTTAACAAGCAGTGTAGACCAATGAGAGCGCCGCAACATGTGAGCATGTGATTGGACAAAGATTCGGTATGCTCTAAACATTCTCATAAAAAAACAACTTTATAATTATCTTGATAATAAAGCCTAGATGATGTCTCAAGGTTTTCAAGATGATCCCTATTACATTTACATTTACCTATTACTATTAAACCTGGCTAATTTGTTTTTTATCAAGCACAGACAGCCTTAACTGCAATATTAGCATTAGCTTCTATATTAGAATAATAATGAGAGGTGCAATGTTGTTAGGTGTATATAGTAGGTGCTCCTGTGATGGAAAAGCTGTTGTCTATCATCTCACATAATAAAAACATGTCTGAGTACCCATTTTATGTAAGCGCTTGTGCAGCTTTGGAACAGAGTGAACATCGCTGAGGAGAACATTGAGAGCAAATGTCGTTTGACTCTATTCTGTGCGCTCCATACAGATGGCCTTGTGCATTCACACGAACATGGTTTGCTTCTTTTCTCTTTTTTATTTGAAGAGGTGAAAGGTTTCATCAGAAACAGCGGCAAATACAGTTTTTTTTTATTTTTTCAATTTCAGTGCTTCAGCAGAAAGCGGCAAATATTCAAAGGTGCATTGTGGGAATTGGATAACTGATTTAATTTACATTTCTGAACCGCGTTGAATAAGGTTTTCATCAGGGAACAGGGCAAGCATGTGATGGCCTGCGCTTGCCGGAATTATCACCAGATTGTTTCCAGAGATCCACGGCCTGTTGGTTTACAAGATTACATTTATATCCAGTAATACATTTGATATCAGACTAAAGGTTGATAAAGACTTCACCGGATAAGGTTTGTGGCTCCTCTATTTTCTCACACTGTACGCAGATTTTATTTGCTGAACAACAATAGCTATCTATAGTTTTTGGGGTTTTATCCTAAATCCACCTTACTTTTGTACTATAGTGTAAATGAAAGAATTTCAGAGGGTGTCACGTCTAAGACTTGAACTTATTTTCTGCCTTCAGACCCTGTAGAGATGTGATCATTGGTAGAAAAACACTTCCACATCTTCCACATCAACTGTCACTGTGTTGGCTGATACCTGGAATATCAACGTTTCAGAATAATGTTATTGTAATACTGACATCTCATATTTAACTACTACAAAACTTTTCATGAAAATAAATACTATATGCCCAGATCCGAGGATACTACAAATTTTTGCATTTGAGTCTGTAGTCATAGGCACATACAGTAAACTCCTGCTGTAAACAGTTTGGGCAGTATATCTTCTCTCAGGCCTGTGCCAAACTCATGAGCAATAGAAAGTTTTGGGGATGTATAGATATAAACTTGTTAAACAGCATCGTAAATCTAAATGATTCCATGTAAATGTCTTTCTATGTAACATATACAGTACATAGGGGTTTTTCAATTTGCAGTGTGGTGATCTTTCTGGGGTACCGTACTATTGTCGTTTTTTTATTGTGTTTTTCTGACCCTATTTACAGCTATATATTATGTTTATTATGCATCATTGCTCTTTTTTGCGTCTCCAAACCGTGAGTGTGCTGACAAGGATTTACTGTAAAATATAAGATCTATAAAGTATGTCAGACATCACATGTAAATACTGTATAGTGCTGAGCTATTACCACACATGTCTATACGAGTCATAGATCTATACAAACTGCAGTGCAAGAAATGTCATATGGGCAGCTTATTTGGCTTCTGTATTGGGCTCTATACTTTATTCATATACTTTGACATGTTGAGTGTGCAAAACCTAACACGTGCAAATTAAAATGTATTTATTTTTTTGTCAGTCCATCACAAATTGAAGACAAGTTTTCTCTGGGCTTCGATTAGAAAGAAGGATGGCATTTTAGAATCATAATGTGTATGACTGTGTTTGGTGGTAATTAAAGGAAAACTGGCCTAAATAGTCATAAAAAGTCATATAGGAAACATTATAAGGGCATCTCTAAGTCAGCCTGTCACTCTTAACAGATGCTACAGTTAGCATCTGTTAACAGCAAAATGGTAAATGACAAAAATGAACCCAAATAACACTTTGTTGTGCCTCATATTTGCCTCTGTACAAATATTGCACATAATAGCATAATTGTTTTCCAAAACACTGCTGATGCTGTTGTCTAGACCTCTGTCCATTAAAGTCTGCACATCAATCTTTGGGGGAAAGCAGACAAGGGTGTGTCCCAAGCCGCACACTGTCCAGACATTTGCTGAGACATTTGACTCTTGGTCCAACTAAAATGCAGACGTCCGCTCTTTTGATAGCAGCATGATGAATTTTTAATGCACACTGTCAGAACAAGGGGAGCGGGGACAGCCTTGGAAGTCCATCTCAATATTCCTGGAGTGCCTGTCTTTATCCTATCTTCATTATCTGGCCATACTTCAATTTATTTTTATCTGTGGAGCCAGAAATGGGAATGGGTGAATGAATTTCTTTCTACTTAACTTGAAAAGAGGGCAAAATATGATGTGGAAGAGAGACAAGACAGGGGATTTACGTAGGATTTTTCCTGGTTGTTTGCTGCAGCTGATGATGGACTGGTTGGTGCTTTTGCTGTTCTTGTCTGGCTTCAGGCAGGGGAGGGCGGTGGGAGTCGGAGGGGCTGACTCAGTGACTCAGAGCGAGGTGAGAGCGAGTACGAGGGAAGGGGGAAAGGCGGTAAAGGTTTAGGCGTTTGCGCTGACAGCTTTCTTGCAGCCTGACACCACTCGGTTGAAGATGCGGGAGTTTTCTCGCGGCGGGGTTTAACTAAAGCACCTGGCCCTGACCTTCCATGTATCCGTCCTCTGCACGGCTTCTCCCACTGCGTCAATGAGGGCTGCTGTTTATTTGCAAAGAAAATGAGTCATGGATGCATATAGAAAAAAAGATCAAGGTTTCTTATTCTATGCCTTATGGAGTACTGTACACAATGGGATTTGAGTTCTTTTTACACATTTCAGCATCAGACATGGGTCCCAAGTGACTTTTGTGGATATAGCAAGCAACCCTCTTGCCAACTATCTGATCTTACTTTTGTTTCGCCTTGTTTTAATAAATAAATTTCTAAACTCTTTCTTTTTTGGATCAAAGTTAGGTTGGAAAATACTAATATAAACAATGACTAGGCCTCTTAAACCAGGTACCTAGCTCTTAAGTATCCTTCCTCTGCATGGATAATCTTAGCATGTAAAGCTTGGCGTTTGCAAATAACAAACGTTATTGCATATAGGTTTATAAAGCAAGCAAGTTTGAGCACGCATGTGTTTACCTCTATCAGCAAAAGGCAATGGACTAAGTCACTCTTTTGGATCAAAATGTTTTTAATATTCTATGTTTTTTACAGGTTGTGTCCATCCTCGGCATGGCTATTCTAAGTACTGTATGTTATTTGCAAAAGAAAGTTTTTGCAAGTTCACAATGGAATTTGAGCATGCAGAGCTGTGCTCAACTATTTTGACATGTGCTAATAACACTACATTTCTTGGTGTGTCAGAGTCAAAGTTGTCTGTTGCTGACTTGCAGTGATTACTTGTTCTATGCGTTCTAGATCCTGCTTAGAACTAAGAATCTGGTTATGACAGTAAATCTTTCATATGACAACCATCTAATATGGGCGGCAGTAGCTCAGTGGGTAGAGTGGTCGTCTTTTAACTGGAAGGTAGGCGGTTCGATTCCCACTCTCCCCACAGTTCATACTGTCGTTGTGTCCTTGGGCAAGACACTTAACCCACCTTGCCTCCAGTGACTGTAACACTGGTAATTACATTAGAACAATGTAAGTCGCTTTGGATAAAAGTGTCAGCTAAATGAATAAATGTAAATCTAATAGATTTTTTACCCTTTTCCTCAGATCTGATCATGTCAAGCGCATGATTGCATTGAAGCAAGTTAGATTGCACAGATGGTTTATAGGTTTTTAAAACAGGACTAAGCCTCTTAAATCGAAGTGCTATAGCTGTACATGGTTGCATTTGACTCTAATGGTGGTTAAGATTGGACATTGACAGATTGTTTCGTAGGTTTAGGGAAACACAGTAGTTTTGTGTTGAACTCTTTCAGTTTTGCTGTGAGGTTATGTTAGACTGGGTAATTAGAGTTTTACAAGATAAGCCTTTTTTAACAAAACTATAATAAACTATTGAGCTAATATCTGCCAAAACAATTACTATTGTACTGTGGTTACTGACTTGGATTTTGGAACCAACAAATAAATGTAGGGTAATGTGCTTGTTCATCTTCAGTGTTCTGAAAATTTTAAAAGGTAGGTTTCAGGATCTGTATGAGATTTCTTTGCAGTACCATAAATGACCACTGGGAAACTAGCCAGCTGGAAGTATGTACAGTATGTTGCACAAACAATTCCCGTTGGGGCATATAGGGCTATCACCACAAAGAAGTTGGCTTTGGTCTGATGGTATTGCACTTTTTATCCCATCATCCCATGCCCTACTCACTCCTGACGTGTGTTGATGAAATGTATTCTCCTGACAACCTCCATAGGACTCCATGTATAAAAGAGTAGTAAAGAGAAGTTACAAAACATGGCTGACAAGAGGCGTTGACAGATGGCCCACGCTGTCAGGGAAACATCATCACAGACCACATCTCCCATGAGGCCAGAGTTTTGGCGGAGTTGCGTCAGAGATGCCCAGTGCCATCTGTGGCCCTGCAGCAGATGCTCCAGACAATAGATGGGCCACATGTGTCATACAGTATTTCATACACAAGGCTGACTGTAATGAACCGTACACAGCATTAGTTCAGGGGTGTCAGCGCTGGGGAAATTGGACTCTGTGCAGCTTTATCTTTGCAACCAACCAAGTCTCCCAAATATCTAACATGGATCCACAGAATTTCAAAGTTCCAGGTAAATTTCTTGATAAACATAAAACATCAAATTTACATCGACGCCTAAGCATGTATTACTTATGACAACACACCAGAAGTTTGCCATTTTTTCAATGTCATTTGGAACCACTAACAAAAAGTGTGTGGTCACCAATTTCCACTTACTCTACATTTATCGGACTGAACTCGGTTTCTGTGATGGTTAATTCATGCAGTGTACTTGATCACGTTACTAGCTGTGAATCATTCTACCATTCAGTCATTTAAACTTAAAGAAATGGTGACTTGAGCATGAAGCACAATGATGAAGGTTATACACATGACTGAGCACAAATTGGCAAAGCATCTTTTACGTTTAGTTTCAGATTGTGTCACACAATAAAACAAAGGGTCAAAGTGATAAAATGAATGAAAACGAATGAAATTGCACCATAGTCTAGGTCTAATATATGTGGATCTGTGTGTTGAAGTGAGTTATGGCAATATTAAGAAAAAGAACTTGCAGAGGTTGTAACAATATATATCCTTACAGGTACTGTCGGTAACACTTTAGAATGACTCATACAGTAACAATTAGTAGAGTTTTTGTAACAATTTAATTAATCCTTAATTCATAATTTACACAGCTTTAATTTAATATTAATAACCACTACTACATTATAAACATTGTCATAGATTTTTAGTCTTAACATTATACCTTTGTATATTTAAATGATATTTCAGTGTCTAGAAATGGTTTATTATTTCATTTATTGTTAATTACACATCTATTAATGCTGCTACTACTGTTAAATTGTGTGAGTTATTCTCAAGTGTTACTCAAATGTATGGTTATTGTTTGTCTGCAGAATAAGATAAATAGCTGAGTTGAGAAAATTGTCAAACAGGCAACACTTGATATACATAAATCATATAAATGTAATCACCTCACAGTCATCTACACTTGGACCTTCTCTCTGGTCCCCCAAAGTCTTAAGTCTGCCAAAATGAGGAAAAATGTGGTATGTTCAACAACGTTAAGATTTTGTTTGGCCATTATATCTTTATTTAATTGAGAAGAAGTAGATAGACAGAAAGCAGGGTGAGAGAGATCAGAGGCGTAATTAAACCCAAGTCACCTGGCTCTACCAGGTGAACCACCGAGGCGCCCCTATACTTTTTGTATTGGGTCAAGGTATGGCTGTATCAAGCTGCCATAAGAAGAATAATGTAGCTTCTGTTTTTTTTTTTTTTAACAAGCTTCAATTTCCACTCTTTTAGGGACTCACTCCATGCCATGAGTTTAGGTTTTATGTGTTGCTTTGGTTTCTCAGAACACAAGTAAAACTTATGCTTCTGAGAATCCAATGTTTTTTCATTCACAAAACAACAACTACAAGATGCTGGGCAAATTTAAAAAACAGAAAAAGGCTGCAGCTCAGGGTATAACTGAAAGAAAACTACATTGTTCTTGTAACTTTATTCTTGAGATATGATGTTTATCTATGCTTTATTTGAGAAATCATTGGTGTTTTGTGTTTTCTCTTTTTTGGATTGAGGACTCTCGGTAACCATATTATATATTCTCTCAGACATAAGAGCTCTACTCTGTTCGTCATTCCATCACGTCTGTCTCTGTCTGGCAACGCTGGCTGCATTTAAGAGACTGCATAAAATGAGATGAACAAACACACCTCACGTCTCACCTCCAAATTCATTTTCAAGGCTCCACCTGCAATATTCCTCCTCATCCCCGTCTTCCTCCATCTCCATGGCGCCCACATAGGATTATGCACTAAATGAGAAATGTATTGTTTCCTCCATTCACTCAAGTCAAAGAGTAATTGAGTTAATCTGTCTGGCTCCTGTGCATTGGGAAGCCGCAGAGATTATGGGGCTCTGTTGGCAGATAGAATCTCAGCTTTAAAAGATGGAATAAAAATGTCAGCGCGTCTTTAATGACAGTCGGCTTGACATTTCCCAGCAAGCCTCAGAGTTGAAGTGCGGGTGGAAAAATGTTGGGTTTTTTCACCTTTTCTAACACAGTAAAAAAAATGCCATGTCTTTTTTGTAATTTAACAATGGGGAGCTGTTAACTTTTACTAACATGTTATCACCAGAACATACACCGCAGATTGGCTTGAGTTAAATTAACACTGTGGCTTCTGTAGAAGTCTGCCCTATTCTTTATTTTTTTGTTATTTATTAAAGCCTTTTGCATTAATAATTCACCATTGTCAGTGTTAATTGTTTTTTTTTTTGACTGGAGCCTATCCCAGCAGCTTTGGGCCTGGACAATGGCCAGTTAGTTGCAGGGCTAACATTTAGAGACAGACAGTGACATACAACCATTCACTCTCACATTCATTCACTAGGGACACTTTAGAGTTGCCAATTAACCTATACATGCATGTGTTTGGACGGTGGGAGGAAGCCGGAGTACCCGGAGAGAACCCACGGTAACACGTGGAGGACATGCAGACTCCTCACACAACACAACAGCCCACACAAGCATTACATAATGACTAAAAAGTCAATATATTTTAAAAATCTTACACACACAAAGATTATCACTTTGTCATTTGTTAGAATCCATAAAAAACTAATCTGTTATTGTCTCTTGTCGGTTTAACTGCAGTGTGTGTTAATTACTGACACCTGTACATGTATTGAATTGAATTGTAAACTGCTCAGTGTGAAAATGACACTTGATGGAGTTACTGTACTATGTTGTTGCGTAAAATGGCCTGTGAACAACACAGTGTTGATGAAAAGTGGTAATGCCAACACCTCACACAAGTGTTAAATTAACACTTAAACATTTGAGACCTGCAGAGTTAACTCAACACTGATGATTCTGCATTATACCAATCAACATAATTACTTTGGTTGGATTTTGGCAGTTTTTCATTTGACAAGATGATGTTAATTAACACCTCCAACACCTTTAACTAAAACTGTAGTCTTCAGTCTCAAAATACATATTGCAGCTATATTTCTTTTATATGTTTAAGGTTGTCTTTGTAATATAATGCCGTCTTATGTCGTTGCCCTAGGAGACAAAGAAAGCTCGCCAGATCATATTAAAGCATAACCTTGGAGATGGATATTTTTCCTCTGTCTGCTTCTGACAACCCCGCAAATTTGCCTGTGAACGGGGATTTGCTTATCCGGCCTAAACGGTAACCATGCCAACATAGCAATTGTGCCTAATGGATTTCACTCTGGCACTTATTGCTGAACACACACACACACACTGATGGGGCAAATAAAGGTTTTTTATTCCCACTGCACAGTGAAAAAACAGAGCTAAGTTCACTTTTACCAGTCAGTGCACAAATGTTCAAGTGGATTTTTACAGATTTTGTACGCTCCTAATATGAGACAGTAAAAACGCCTTTGAATTTCTTTAAGTAAAATGATGTGTTTCAATTAAAAATCAGTGCTTGAGTTTGTGTTTGCTAAACAAGATGCCACCTCTCCAACCACATTCACACACCAGTGCCACAGACACAGGAGGCAAGGAGGGTTAAGTGCCCAAGGACACAACAACAGAATGAACTGCCCCAAACATACAGGCAGTTGTTTTTTGCATCAAGGGATCGATACCCACATGTTTACACCCACCTATAGCTAACATGAATAAACCGCCAAATAGTTCTAACAATGTTAATAAATGTAAAAAAAGAGGACATGATGCATTGGGGAATGAAGGAGGACAGGAGGAGGTTCTTCAAAATGACAAAGGCTAGTGCGACCTCACGACAACAGCAGCCTCTGTTTAAAGTTGAGCCTCTTTGCTATAACACAGATTACTGCTCATATTCTCTCTGTTTTTCACAGGTAACAGGACATTTACTGTTCTTTTTGTCTGTTTTGGAGAGAGTAAAGCCTCAGACACACACTTGTTTTTGTTGCGCTTGTTAAGTCCATGCAGAGCCTACTCTGCCCAGTGCCGGTCTGTACAGCAGACATGGGCAGTGAGCGAGTAAACGCCCGTTTGCTAAAGTGGACTTAAATCACTTTTTCCATTGTGCAAAGTTTAAAATTGTGCTGATATTGCACATTCACCTCCTGAACTGTGACAGTGACAGGAGGGAGGTGTGTGTTTCGCCCTGAGGCCATCCCAAGGAGCATTGTGGTCCCTTCCCAGGCCGGCGTTAGTTTCGAGTCCTGGCTGGAGGGATGGATGGAAGGCTGTGGGGGGTCAAATGTGGCCCCCGGCCGCCAGTTAATGATCACTGCGCTATATATATCCAATCCATGTTGTTGTTCGCAAAACCGGACCCACTTTCCAATCCCAAAACTTCAGACTCTATTCCTATTTGTTTTCTCTTTCTCAGAAACACGTCAGTTTAATGCACACTGATGCTGCCTGTTGCTGACCAGAGTTTAATTATAGTTTAGGACTCTGCATCTCTAATTGCAATGTGACACATAATAATTGTATAAAAATGCAAAATCTGCACATTATGACATACATTTTGCCTACCACCACCATCCAGGGGGGCACCCATGGAGGTCATTAAGGAGTACTGGTATTTGGGCACAATTTTTGACAGCTTCCTGAGGTTTGCCTCCAACAATGCGACTAACTGGCCATTGTTCAGGGTGTACCCCACCCCAAGACCCACTGGGATAGGCTGCAGTCACCCACGACCCCTAACTAAGAGGCTAAGTGGAAAAAAATAAATAAATGACTGAGGAAATCCTCAAGAAATGCCATCAGAGACAATGTTTACTCAGGAAGATCATTTGGGAATCGATAAAAAGATTTTAATGACTTTTTAACACTCCTTTACTGAAAATGTGCTCCCTTTCTCATTTACCTGATGGTTCTGTTCCATCAGGCTGAAAAACCAGACTCACCTAAATAACATCACAAAAGTCTGTTCCAAAATGATAGGATACCCTGTTCAAGCTCTGCATGTTTTCTGTGAGCCTATTGGACCTCTCACACATTCTACACCACATGTTTGAGTGGCTCAGGTCATAGACTCAATGTCCGGGCTGCAGGACACAGAGGAGGAGAGCCACTTTTGTCCCAACTGCAGTCCAACTATTGAACTCTGACCCCTCCCTGCTCCAGCATTGCATTAATGCTTGTGCCCTCTCCCTAACCAACTGAGAGCACATAGCACTTTGGCACTGAGCACTTTGCCAGCAACGGTCACTGGGACAATAACTTTGTGCACTTTGCACATATCGTGTTTGTTTGTATGTTTTTATGTTGTTTGTTGTTTATGTCTTGTGTGTTTTGCCCATGTTGTTGCTCTCTATTCCATTTTAATTGCCCTTTGACAAATAAAATGTTTTGAATTGAACTGAATACCCTTCTTATGTAAATAGGAGGTTAGTGCTTGTAAGGCTATTATGGTATAAACAGACAGCCCAGTGTTTAAACCAGAACATCCAGACAGTCCAGTTCATATAACACAGCATCAATCTCACCTAACCTTGGCCGTCCTATTCAAAATGCCCCAGACTTACCTTTAGATGGTGTATTTTATCAAAATTAATCACTGTGTTCTGTTTTTATTCAGTCCAGCCTAGGTACTTTCAAGGCCTCATCAGCACCTGATGATGAGGCCTTGAAACCTTTTGCTTTTCTTTTCCAGACCTGGTCCATTCTGTGATGCAGATATAAAACTTTGGTTCATGACAATTTATTTTTTATCTAAAAAAACACATCTCAAGAGTTCAACTCAAATAAGTGGGCGGCAGTGGCTCAGTGGTAGAGCGGTCGTCCTTCAACTGGAAGGTAGTAGGTTCGATTCCCGCTCTCCCCACAGTTCATACTGTCGTTGTGTCCTTGGGCAAGACACTTAACCCACCTTGCCTCCAGTGGTGTTCCAGCTGTAACACTGGTGAATGGAACCTTAATGTAAGTCGCTTTGAATGAAAGCTTCAAATAAAATGTAACACTGGTGTAAGTCGCTTTGGATAAAAGCGTCCGCTAAATGACTTAATAAAGTCCTTATTGTGTATTTCCTTGGAAAATGCCCACTTGTTTGTGAACTCTTTAGGCATAGCTTTACAAGCCAGGTTTGCCACATAGCTGCACATCTTGTGTAAATATGTGTGGATTAGTTAAATGAGGTTTCAAGTAGGACTAGTTGGCAAGCGCTAAAGGACAAACAGGTGCTTTTGTTTGGACTAGAAGAAAATGGAACTTCTCCAAAACTTATTTTTTCACGGTCTGACAGTGCACATTCATCAGCTTCTTGCTCTGTGCACCAAGAAACAGATAAAGAAGTGCCAATCCTAAAAACACTATCTATATGTGGCCAAAATTTGAACACCAACACTATAAGGTGTTATATGGACAATGTGGAGTGTTAAATTTACAGTTTCAGTGTTAATAGGGGTAATTTGCTCTCTTTTGTTTGTGTGGGTCAGGAGCCTCAAAGCAGAATTTTGGACCAGCTGCACCTGTTTCATTTTCAGACACAAGAATAGACTATTTCAGCAGTCTAGTCGTTACCATCTCTAGTTTGTCTCTCAACACCATCAGTCTGAGTTTAGAGATGTTAAATAGTTGAAAGAAGCAGTTCTTTAATAGATGTTTTGCGTGGCGTTCCAAAGACATTGCCTCATCAAAAAAACTCCTAGGTTTCTCGGACTGGATTTTGCCGAGCGGCTCAGGTCATCTAGGTGCTGTTTAAAAGTCAGTGTTAATGTCAAGTGTCATTGTCAATACCTCTCACAAACCTAAAATGAATACTATAGATCTCTTCTTTTTTCAGTGATAAATTTACACTAGCATGTGTTAAGTGTTGACCATTAACCAGTTTGAGTGTTCAGATGTCTGGAGACATGAAAGAAAACACTCCCTGACACCTCATTTGCCCAACGTCACTCCCTTCTCTCTCTAACCAGCAATTAGAATTTAATGGCTCAAATTGTAAATATATTGAGAAGATAGCCCTCTTTAGGTGTAGCTTTACTTCTGCCAGAATAGCAAAACTACAGTAAACATGTGCAGATTAGTGTGGATTAGTTCAATGACTAGTTGGCAAGTGCTAATTAATTTGTTAATTAATTAATTCAAACCTAAACAAAACCTAAAAAACATAATTTTAACACACTGTGTGTTTTATTGTTAATATAACTCATTATAGGGGTTCCTCGGTGTCTCACCTGGTAGACTGCTCAATCTCTCTCACCCTGTTTAAGGTCTATCTACACTGTCTCTATCAAATAACTCATTATGGAATTATTTGCACACTGCATTAAGTTAGTGTTAATGAAGAATACTAAAGCTGGACATATGAGTTTTCTCTTGTTAGTGGTAGTGCAAAGTTAAGGTTAAATAAAAAATGTATGTGTTAATCATCAACTTTTGACCACGTTGAAAGAGTTTTTTGAGTGTTTGTCTGGAGAAAGGACAGGATAACACTGCCTTGTGTTACTCCACAACACCAGTCAGTGTTAATGCCGAGTTAATGACTGTACATCGGACTAAAATAGTGATTGGAAATTAATTTTACAGATTGTAGACTAGTTATGAAGACAACACTCTTTAGGCGTAGCCTTAATTGTGCCAGAATAGCTGCACTGCTTGTGTAAATATGAGTGGATTAGTTAAATTAAGTTTCCGAAAGGACTAGTTGGCAAGAGATAAAGGACAAACAGGTGCTTTTGTTTAGACTAGAAGAAAAAGGAACTCCTCCAAAACGTATTTTTTCACGGTATGACAGTACACATTAATTACCTTCTATCTCTAAAAAGCTAGGAAGTGATAAAAAAGTGCACAGTAGATGTTTAGCTGTTACTTAGCCGGTCCTTGTGGCACCTGTTTGGCTCCACATGCATCAGCACTTTTCAGTGGCCGTTTCTGACAACGATCATTGCTGACGAAGCCAAAAAAGGTTGTGTGCACCGGTGGCTCCCGAGCGGCTGGATCGATGCAGTGCCATCGCCGTGGCCTGGGGGAACGGCTGCCACCATCCTTCATACTGCACTGGATGTCCTCATCTCGCCCGCTGTCACCTCTGCGCCCGCGGCACCACGCAGATTTATGCACAGCAGTATAGGTTAGCCCGTTAGAGCCGCTCACACACTAGCGCCGCTATTGGCTAGCTTTGATAGGACTCAGCATCGTGAAAGTTTGACACCTACTTGAACAAATTGAGGTTGGCAAGAAATTCAGCTACAGATTTGGCACCAAAATGTAACTTTGCTATTAATTTGGTATTTTTAAAACCCCAAGCTGTGACTCTGCTGAAATGTGTCCCGACACCACAGACGTTGTTTACACAATCATTTGTAGGTTTAAATATTCTTTTCACACTAATATTTGTTGCCTGGTACTTTTACAGGAAGCCAATATGTACTTTCACCCTGAAGGTTTTAATGTGTTGGATGTTTGCAAAGATGTGAGTTTCCTGTGTTGGCCTGGCCCTCCAAAAGAGTTCCATGTTCTAATGTGGCCCTTGGGGAAAAATAATTGCCACCCCCTGCTCTAAAATATGTTGATAAATATGTTCAGCAGTAGTTTGCTTACTGTTAGCATCATTATCTCAAAACTTTTTGAAAAATCACTTACTTCCAAAACACCTTTTTGAGAGTTTGTGGCCTCTGCTCGTGGTCAAATCTGGAAACAGGGCTAATTATAAAACAATAAAGACATTACATACACATGCAAAACAACATATTACAAAAATACCATTACATAGACATTTATCATGTGGATATGATGTTGCATGATTTTATAAGCCCAGTCTTTCTAATGTCTGTTGGAGCAGCAGAGCAGTGTGTGTCCATCTTCTTTATAGTTATTCACTGAACACAGCCCCGGTGACTGACACTGAGCAGAATTTAATATAACTCTGTCAACATAGATGCAATCCAAATGCTTTCATCTATTCTTTGATTCATGACGGCGTGCACGTGTTCTCATTCCACCGACATCTCCGCACAATCAGAAGCACACAGGATACTAATGTTAGCTGCTCCCAGATCCCAAACCTGACGTCTCACCGCAGCAGAGAGTGTTTAGCCTTGTGGATGCCGTAGTTAAACTCCTAATTTAATCATCCTGCGTTTAGAGATGGGCCTCTGTGCTTTGTGTCGTGCATTCAATACTAATATTCCTGCTCTGGATATGCATGGAGCTGTGGTGACAAGAAGCTCTTCAGGGCCCTAGAGGATTTTAGAAGTGGAATGATGACAGTCTGGCGGGCTGCCATCAGCTTTGGGTTGCCAGATCAACAGAGTGGATGATGTTTTGTAATTGTTTGTAACAGCGTTGATATTGTTTTTATGTAAGCATAATTAATCAACAGAGAAAGATAAAGCCTACTTTATTGGAAGCCCTTGTCACACTGTAGATCACAATAGTCGAGTGTGTTGCAGCATCTGCTTGAGTGGTGTTTATTTGCTTAGAAAAGAAAGAAAACAAAAGATGACGCGACTCTGGACAAGTTTGTGTTTTAAATAGTTACTTTACATAGCAATGTATAAAAAATATTATGCTACTGGAGTTTAGTAGAAGTCATAGCAGGATTGTACAATTCCCATAGATTTTGGACACTGTCAGAATTTTGAATTAATTGTAATCTAATCCAATTACATGCAGAGGAAGTTTAATCTGCATCTGGTACTGGAATCTCTGGAAAACCATCTTAAATCCACGTAGACTTAATTAGACCAATTCTTTGTATAGAAACTAAAAACAATGGCTCAGCTGGTAGAGCACTTGCAAAATACACAAAAATGCAGGAGACCCGTTTTGAGTCCCGGACGGGTCACTTGCCCAATATCATCCCCCTCTCTCTCATCCTGTTTCCTGTCAATCTATCAATAAAAGAATAAATCTTTAAAAATGAATAGAAAAACCATTAGGATATCTGTCCGGACTCAGCTCATTGCCATTTCTAATGCAATGATTTTTCATTGATTATCACAGAATACCAATGTGTGGAATCAATACAGAATTTATCTAAATAAATGATAAATGATACGTCCCCCCTTGTTTTGGTAATTTTATATACTATGCTTTTTGCCCAAAATGGACTTTAAAAGATAAAAATAATGACTAAATAACAAATCTCTCTCACAAAGTTTTACTTTCAGTTTATTTTAATTATCCTAAATTTTTACTCACATCATTACAACTTTTTTATATATAAAAATAATAATCATAAAAAAAAAAAAAGGGAATTATCTCGCGACCCCCCCGCCCACCACTCCGCGACTCCCTTTCCCATCTTGCTGTAGGTGAGTGGGAAGATAACATTAGCAAGTGACACGTCTGTGGAAGTTCTCAGTCATCCAGCACATATTCAAGAAAAGGATCAAACAAAGGTTGGGGTTAGGTTTGAAGGTGAAGACGTTTCATCCAAAGGGTCTTTGGTCAATTCTAAGTTCAACTGAGTTTTATACCCTTTGGGGAGTCTGCTGTGATAAGTTAAAGTCTGAAAACCCTGGTTTCAGCATTGTTAGTGGCTGTATGGGTTGTGTTAGTGCTGATGGTGAAGCCGATGTCCACCTGTGGACCATTAGCATAACTACTCCCCGCAGGCAGTTTAAGAATTAACTTAATTTTTCTGAAACCTTTTATTGATTAGCAAGTGACTCAATATATGAACATACACCAGTTCGAGTAGACTAGCTCCAGTCCATGGGTGATTAGGATTAGGCACGGTGGTAGAGTGGTTAGCACTCCTGCCTCACAGCAAGAAATCCTAATCTAAAAGGATTTCAGCCATACTGCCAAGCCGAATGGATGCCACTGCAGAGATGGGAACAAAATGTAACCTGGACCTCCATATTGACTGTCTTTAAAAGGGCCCACTCACATTAGCTGATAACACATAGTATATTCATTCCCACCTGATAACCTAAACAGCCGATTGTCCATAGATTAATGACTTGTCTCGAGCTAATGTATTTTTATCACAAGGTCATGAGTGATGTATTATCAGTTAATGAGAAATACTAAATTGTGTGGGGAGAAAGTAAACACGCAGTGAGAGACACTTAGTTGACCTTTCACAAGGGTTTTTATTCCGGCCTGCGGTGAGTTGTCCTGCAGTGATAAGAATAATGGTGTTGGCGCTACGGCCCAGGGAAAGCGACCTCCCATTCGCTCCCGGTAGATAGTTGAGCCTGAGATGTCCAGCCTCTCAAATTGTGCCGCCTACTTCTGCAGCAGACAATGAGGCCCACTCCAGGGACAGGGGTGTATGCTGGCATTAAGATGGCTGGCGATCCCTTCTCTGTGATAACTCCCACTAGGGAATGGATAGGAAGACAGAATGATAGAGCGAAAGAGACACTCGCGTTAAATATTTAATAAGAGGAAAATGTTTGGTCGGGCCGCAAAGACAAAATCACAAAGGATTCGAGAGCAGCTTTTGTCTGGTATTTAAAGACATGCTGGAATCAAAACCGTCTCTGAGAATTGCTACCATTTTACTTTTACAGTACTCCGCAAAATACATAAAAAGGAATGAATGATTAATTAGATTTTACTCTGTGGTTGGGGTGGTGGATGGGACTTGGCTGATATCCTTCATCAAGGCATGTTATTTTGGGCCAGAGTTTAACCTGAGGCCCTGAATTACAGTGAAATGGCCTCACAGTCATGACCCGAGTCTTCTGAGCATTTACAGTGTTAGGCCGCGATGTGGGACTGAGCGCTTTGAAGTAAAAAAATGTTAGATGCAAATGTATTAGTTGTGTTTCTAATTGATTTTTCCCGAACATGCCAGGGTGACTTCAAAGCCAATAGCTGTCAAAAGATAAAGAGGCTAACACTTTTAATTCAAGCACAGTTGCATATTAAAAGTCAAATGGAGATTGTGTAAAAGATTTGAAAGCAATAAGACATCCAGGCTGCTGTGAGTTTGGTCTGAATGTGCCTCTTAAAAATCAATACTTTACTGCCATTTGAGATACCTGTGTATTTTATTACAATGCATATAAGTGTTGAAATGCATAGAAAATATTGCTAACAGAGGCAATATGTTCCACACAAAATCTGCTGAAGCATTGTGGGATCTGTTTGCACAATGGATATACTTTTTATTATTTGGTGTAGGGTTAATGGGGGGGCGCCCCTAGCTCAGTCGATAGAGCACATGCAAAATACACAAGGAGACCCTGTTTTGAATCTCGCTCGGGTCATTTGCCCAATGTCATTTCTCTCTCTCATCGTGTTTCCTGTCCATCTATTTTCAATCAAATAAAGGCATAAAGCCCAAAAAATATATAAATATGTACATAGTTTGAGAATGAGACATTTATCTGTTTTTAAACACCTGGAGCTGTGTACAGCAGAAGGCCACAAGCTACAGTCCATGGACACTATAGGACCATGTTATGCAAGACTTGTGCTGAATGCAGAAAACTATTTCATGCAAAACCCAGAGTCAAACACAGATTGTTTTAGCCCATGTGCTTATTCATAATCAAGACTTGTGTGAGCTGTCAAACTTACATTAAGGTAAAATGCACATTGTCATAGTACAGGCATGTACACGACATGACCACACATAAGAGTGTCTGTCTTTAGCCTTGTGTATGCATATTAAGAAAATACTGGGAAATACTGCTGCATTAGTTGCAGCAGTGGATGTGCCACATTTTTGATGACATTGATTGTAAAAGGATCTTTAGATGACACTGTGACAGTAAACCAAAGCTGCAGTGCAAGCACATACTAGTAATGACAAATCAGCCCTGTATGGATGTATATGGTTTACTACTTGCTAACCCTGTCATTTATATCTTCACTCAACTATTGATTCTTTTTTTATTATCCTTTTATTGCCTTGCTTATTCCAAGCTGAATTTAAAATATAGAAAGTATTTATTTGAAACTTCTCCAGGGAGATAGGTTCTAAATCTTCTTGATAAATAGACTTTGTTCACTTCAGTCAAGTTGAACTACAATTAGAAAGGTTGTTTTGTAACTTACCTTATTGAAACTAAGATGGTTAGGCTGGTTTATCATCCTGTGTGTAAGCCTTTATAGCATTTCAGTTACAAGTACACACATAAACATTATTTTATTCCCTCATATACATTATTTTTATGTGGTTTGTTTATTTATGGTGGATGAATACGGATTACGCCTTACTCATGTTTAGATAGACATTGATCATTCAACTTTTTGTAGCATTGGCAGTAAATGTAATTGTTTCTTTTAGGACCTTAGCAGAAGGCATCGATTTGTGTTTTGACTTTAACACTGCCTTCCGGTTAAATGCTTATTGCTGGGGAAGCAATTATGTTCATAATGACAACATCAGCAGTCGACTCACAGCAATCTGTCCCAGTAGCCATACACAGCACTTTAGATGAACAGCCCAACATAGCCTTTATGCAAGAGAGGCCTCTGGAGGGACATAAGCATGCATGATGTGGATTAGAAATGTATTTTTTAAAGAGGCTATAATATCTTTCCATAAAGATTCCTTACAATCTCATTACACTATTTACAAATGTCAAAAATAGCCTTTAAATGCACAACCCTTGTAGCCTACCTGCAGATTGAGGCCTTAACCAATCCAGCCCCAGCTTGCCTCAGTCCAGCAGAAAAGAGAGGTTCTATTACCACAGGACCTATTTGAATATGTTCCAAACAATATAGCCTTGGTTAATGTAAATGTCACAGTGAGTTCTGCAGCCATACTAGGTTTATGCTTTGTGGATTTACCATCACATGTTCATAAAGGTTCTCAGTCATACAGGTCATAGTGCAAATACTCACTCTTACATAGCACTGACTGCTAGTGCTGTTTTCTAAACCGGAGCTGTTATATACGTAGTAGAGGTTAGTGTTGTTTGTCCAGACCACACACACACACTCTAGACCAGAGATAATCAGAGATATCAACTTTATAGTACAGTTTGTTTTGTTTTTAGATCCTGCAGCCATCAAGCTTAATCATCCAATCATTCCGAGTCTGGCCTATTGTTGTCATGTCCCACCCTCGTGTTCTGTGTTAGTCACTCTGTTTATGTATTTTATCTTGTTTCCTGTGTCTTATTGTGAAGTGTCTAACCCCTGTCTGTGTTTCAGATTGACTTCCTGCCCTTGTGTTTTTCCCTCCACTGTGATTACCTGCTCCGCCCCTAATGTGCCCCACCTGTGCCTGGTGTGTTCCCCTTATAGTCTGTGTGTTTTCCCCTGTCCTGGGCCAGATTGTCTCTACCTTCGTGTGAGCTATCCAGCAGGTCCTTGTGTCGTTTGTAACAGCCTTCTAGTCAGACCTGACCTTAGCCTTGTTTCAAGCTTAGCCTCGTCTTTGATTTGTGATTTTGTACCTTTGCCTTGGAAATAAACCTTGTGAAATATCTGCCTATTGTGGATCTCCATCGTGAGTCATTTTGCCGATTCCTGACAATCATCTTGGTATTGGTATTGACTTATTATTGAATAATAATGAGTTGACTATATATAGGCTATATATTCTCACACAACTCTCTCTCTAGTGTTGACAAATGGAACAACTTTCAAAGTGACAAACCACACGTAATCTTTTTAACATCCTATTGAACTGAATTGATTACAAATCAAAAGTGGCTAATAGAAAAAACTCATAGCCTTTTTCTCTCATTGGTGTATCTGACCCTCTGGGATACTGTTGATCTGCTTCAATGTAGGGTTGTGTCCTTGTCTTGGGGCCGAGAGACTAATGGCTGACCCTGGCCTATCAGTTGGCCCCGGGGAGCATCTGAGTACAGGGACAGGATTAGAGGGGAATGGATGGGAGAAGTGGATAATGAAGGAGATCTGTCTTAAGTCTAATCATTGAGTTGAGCTGAAATGATCTGGAAGGGAGCGCGCCCGGACCAGATAAGAGCCATGCTACTTGTTGTGATTACCACCTTTATCTTTGACCGAACATCCAATTTGTAACCATTGTCAAAACCCTCGTCTGCTTTTTTTATCCAGTGGAAGCAAACATGCTATTTATTGATTTACTGTTGAATGGACCTGCCTAGTCATTACCGAGTGCACCTTTCATCACGTAAATCTAGTATTGCCAGTTCTTTTTTGCAGTCCTCATTCCCTTAAATTAGTCCATCAGGCATAACAGATATTTCTGTTTCTTTCGAAGTGTATATTTGTAATGCTAATTAGGGCAATTGTGTGGAATCAAATCAAGATGCTGAACAGAACAGCTAAACAATCACCAGGGAAGGCTGCAAACACTTTTATGCTAATAACATGAGTAAAGGGAAAGGATAGAGAGAGAAATATGAATAAGTTGGATAAGGAACAGGAGGGGAGGGGGCTGCCAGAGGCCCGACTCGGCAAGCTCGGCCAGAGATAAAGTGAGAGGATAAAAGAAATGGGGGGGAGAAAATTAAAAGCTGATTACCTTGCGAGTGAGTCTCCACTTTCTCTAAGGACGGGGAGGAGAAGCCTGCTTTGAGTCTTTTAGTATTTATTAAGGCCGTTCTCGGGGGTAATCACGGCCAGCTAAAAATAACTAGCTAAGAGGTGTTGCAGTCGTAAACAGTGGACACAGCCCAAGCACTGCCTTATGTAGTGGAACTGGACTCATTTAGCCAGCCACTCGAAACTGTTTTATGATAGAAGTCAGCAATGGGTAGAGTTACCAGCATTTGTACTCAATCAAAAGTACTTTACTTTAAAATAAAAAACAGTCAAGGAGAAGTAAAAGCCACTGCCAAAGCTGAAAATGCAAGATTTCTTTAAAACGCCTCCCAACTTTTCTGGATGAGGTGAACGTTGTTAACAACTTAACGTCATTATGAATCTTACAGGTTGATCTGTTTCTTGGGAGCAGTGTGTTTTCTGTATCCTGATGCACCACCTCACATTTGGTCACATTGGACTAATCAAATGTAACACAGGCAACAATAGACGCCAGCTCTAAGACCAATCAGCCTCCCTGTTTAAAATCCCCTCAGTCAGACTTTTTGACAATTCACAACAGCATTTTCTCATTACTCATTGTAAAATTTACAACAGGTTTATTGCTATGTTTTTAATATTGCTGCGTTTATATCTGGCTCTTAAGTGGAATATTGACATTTTTGAGGTCTAAAATACAACCAAATCTTCAAGACAGTGTACCATTTGCAGGACATTGGGACCCACTACAGCGCCCGACGAAAGCGAACAAGTGATTGGCCCGAGCATCTGCTCCGAACATAAAATTCCTTTCTTTTACAATCCTTGATAATTAAGCCAAGATGGTGCCTTAAGGTTTTTGTCACATATGATTCTTATTAGAATACGCTATCAGGTGGATAAACAGTCTTTTTTTCACATACATACAAATGCATACACCCTATTTAAGTAACTGTAACTATGCAGCTCAGATGAAGCACAGTTATTATTTAAACCTGAATCTGTCTGTACATTGTCCTACATGTGCATCTGGGACAAAGTGGTTCAAGCTGAAAAAAACATCTCCTTCCTCTCCAATAATGGGTTTTCATTACCGTCTTTATCCGCTTGAGTAGAAGTCAAAGATATTTCCCAGAAGCGGCTTTCGTCCCCTGATCTTTGGCCCCAGTTTGCTCACATTTCCCCTTTTGTCGCATGGCCCAGCTGAGGTCCCGCTACTTCGCTCTGAGCTATGTGGAAATTATTATATTGTAGTGGAAGATAACAGACAGTGTGTAGCCTTGAGGCATTCTCTTCGCTTCACCTCCTTAAAAAAGATATTGCTGTGATAAAGAGCGGCTCCTTCTCTGCTCGCGCTAAATCGAAGGGGAAGCCTTGAAGGCAAGGTCTGGTGAGTGGGAGCTAGATGAAAGAAATAAAAGAAAGAATGGGCTGATATGTTTGTACACTCTTTCCAAAGGAACATTTCTCATTACCATAAGACTCCGAGAAGGGCCACCAGCTGAATCGCTGAATTTTTCCGTTTTTGTTTGCTGCCTCAATGCAGGTTTTTCCGCAGCGGGTGCATTGATTGGAAGCCAGATTTGACTGACTTGCTGTGCTCTGAAATTAGCGGGTAGAATCTGATGAAATAGTCGGCTAAGAGGCATGCCAGAAACTCAGGGATTATGGGTGCTCATTAAAGTGAACAACAGATCAAAGCGGCAAAGCTTATCCGTTAAACGATTATTTTTTAAGGCTTTATTGTTTAGTCATTTCAATAAGATGAGCAAACGTGAGATGTTGAAGTGAGAAATAACTGCTTTATTGACAAGGCAGTCCGCCCTGGCTTGTGGCATTCTGAAATGAAAAGGGAACACAGTGACTATTATCCAGGCAATTCTAACACTTTTGCACAATACTGTTTGGATTACCTAACAATTAGTAGGCAATCGGCACTTATACGTGGACATTATGGCCTTTCCTTCATACAGCAGCAGGTACTTGTTGAAACTAGAGTTGTGACGTTCGCGAACGAACCGATTCTTTTGAACGGCTCACAAACATGAACGATGGGAGCTGAGTCGCGGCTGAAGGGGAGCCGTACTTTCTGTCGTTCTTTTTTCCAATGCGTGTCTCACACAGATGCACACAAATGAGCTCTTCCGCGAGACAGAACAGTTATAGGGGGAGGGGCGCACCCAGCGCAGGCCGACCCTTTACAGCGTGATGATATTAGTTATTAGTTGTGCACGCATCCTTCACGTGAGTACTCCAGTGTGAAAGTGTTTGTAGTAAAAGCTGTTTTGCACAGAAATTCATTGCAGCCGGCTTTGTTTTTGATGTTTATTTGTGAGTAGGTATTGTATGAATAACATAAGTTAACGTAGCTTTACACACACACACACACTTTGTACTAGATGTAAATCCAAAATAGTGATGTCACTGTCTAAGCAGAGGGATTTGTGCAACCCTATGGAATAGGGATGCACCGAATGTTCGGCCACCGAAATTATTCGGCCGAAAATAGCCAAAAACTTGTAAAAAAGAATAAGTAAAAAGGCAGAATAAATTTTGCCGAACAATGGCGTTTTTAATGACGCAATCAAATAACCCGCGTAGAGTGAGAGGCGCAGGCTTTATGCAGCAAACATGTCAGCAGTGTGGAAGCACTGTAAAGTGTCAGAGAAAGAGGCAAAAATGGCCGTTTGCAGACATTGTTCTGCTGAATTGTCCAGAGGGGGTGCATCTGCAAAAACGTACTTCAAGTGAAACAGACCACGGAGTGAAAACAACTAAAAGTGCGCTCTTAGAAGCTGTCAGCACACGATTTAGTCAGGCGGACTCAGAACCCCTGTACAGCATCGCGACTGTGCTTGATCCACGATATAAAGATCATTACTTGGATGTGGGGAAAAAGATGCGCACACGAGAAATAATCCAGGCCGAGTTGGATTTGGGAAAGCCGCTAGGTGATGGAGACGGTCAGGTGATGCACAGTGCAGGAGATGAAATCAGCGCAGAGAGTAAACGGGCTCGTACTACAGATGAGCCGCCCACAGTCTCGCTGTCTGACATGTTCGATGAGATCCTCCAAGAGAATAACCCATTTGCAAGACAGAGGACAACTCGACCGCTCAACAGTTAGATGGGTATCTCTCAGAAGTCCCCATCCCCAGGAGCAATAACCCTCTCGAATTTTGGAGGACCAATCAAGGCCGCTTTCCCGACCTGGCGCAGATGGCACGCAGGTAGGCTACTTGTATGGGAAATAAGATTTTATTTATATTTTGGATTATGGTAACACTTTATAAGTAGTTTCTATTTTTAACATTAACTAACAATGAAAACGCCTTATTAAAAGCATTTATTAATCTTAATGTTAACATTTACTAATACAGTATTAAAATTAAGCATCACATTTGTAATTTTTGAATTAAAAAAGTATCAAAAGTGGTAGGCCTATTTGTTAAAATTGTGAATGCACTCATACTAACATGAACTAAATATTTTTTATTATCTTACATTAAGGAAGATTAATAAATACCATAACAAATGTATTGCTCATTGTTAGTTAAATAAATATTTTGAAATTGTATTTTTGTTATTTGATTTTTTTTATCTGAAAAGCAACACAAAATAGTAAAAAGCTAATTTTTACTATTTAATTATTGTAATGGTGAAAAAATTGGCAAAATAAATGGAAAAAATGTGAAACACCGCATTCGGTATTCGGTATTCGGCCTTCGGCCAAGCATTTCATTATTATTCGGCTTCGGCCAAGAATTTCATTTCGGTGCATCCCTACTATGGAATATAGTCCACACATGACAAATGAGGTAATAATCAATATTTCAGAATAATCCAAACTCAGATATTGGTGTGTGATATCTGAGTTTTAATTATTTGACTACAAATCTCACCTCATCATTCCTCCCAGTGATTATTTCCAGGATAAACTGAGATGCCCCCAAGCTGGCTTCTTAAAACTGACTAAATATTTAAAAAGAGCCAAAATAGCCGTTCTTTTGAACGGCTCTTTGAAAGGAACGGATCGCGAAGACCCGGATCCCCTCAAAGAGCCATAAATCCCATCACTAGTTGAAACCATCGATCTATTACTAGGTCTAGATCTGAGTCAATCATGGTCCCTTTGATTTTCAAAGAGAGTTGCTCATTGGCACATATCACAACAAAATAAGGTTTTGGTTACAAGGTTCAGTTAAGTGTTTTCCAGTCCAATGTTGAATACAATACCTGACGATTGTGGGCATTATAGATGCCGTCAGCTGTACACCAAGCACATCTTTTTACACAGTGGTCTATGGAAAAGAATCCTCTCTGGCCCGCAATGGATCTTTTTAGTGCAATACTGCAAACAGACACTGATGGAATTGGCATCAGGACAGATGGAACCGCTCTATATCCAGTTTTTTAAAGTGTGAATGTGGATGTGAGGACAGAGAGGATAATCCATCTTAATTTGATCTGTTGCTGGTTCACAAGGGCAGAAGCGGTCTAAGTGAAGGTCTACCTCCCTCTCCCCACGCACTTCTTCCAGCTCTTCTGGGGCTACATTCTCCCTCCAGCATTGTCTTGAGTTGACCCAGGGCCTTCTCGCAGTAGCACATGCTCAGAACACTCTGCCAGGGACTCGTGTCACAAGCCTGTTCACCAATGAGCCTTTGTACCAAACATGTCTTGGTATGTTTCGTCGCTATTGTAATAAAGCGTTTTCATTTTCTGACATGAGCCCTGACACCTCACACTTGAAAAATGTCTAGACACACTGGAGCCCCCTAGCTGCAGTAGTTTACACTTTAGGAACAAAGCTCTACTCACAGGAGTCGACACACACACTGATGGGCGGACAGAGGAGAGGCGCCTCTGGGCTGACCGCTGCTGTATTAATCACCCTGACGCCTGGCAGCGCGATCTGTGACCTAGTCTTTTAATTGCATCCGCTCTGCTTGGCTCCCACTCTCCCTCTTTATCTTGGCCCTTTCCCCTCTCAATCCTCAAGTCTTCTTGTGGAAGTGCCCATGAGAAGCAGCTAATGCACAGATAAAAGCCACTGCTAGGGATGGGCGGAGGTAACTCATTACACGTACTTATGTTGTTGAACTTGTGTTGCTTTTTCTAGACTGCACAGATATACCCATTCACTTCTCACCCCCGTCTTCACTGCCGTTTTCATTTGGTAGAAATCCAAACTGTTTTTCTAAAATTGGGGAGGGGCTTCAAATTGGATGTATCCAATTACATCCATATTCTGTTGTTACTGCCCCTTGGAAATCCAACTTGAATACACAAAGACTAGACTAATGATTTGACTTTTTGGGCAATTTTACTTTGCTATTTCATATGATTTATTTTTGAGGTGAAAATAATTGGTACTTGCCTTGAAATTGATCAGTCAAATTGTTGCTGACAGGCGCCTCAATTGTTCAAAGTCTGGTAAAGAAGGAGGGCTGTGTAGGGTTTCGCTGGAAAACTACAAACCAGTTTAACATAGATAGAACGCAAAACTGACTGAACCAAACCTTTACAAATGTATAAACTATAAAAGTAACTTGAACACTGATCTAAACTGATAGCACAACACTCCAATCGCATGGCTCTGCTTGAACATATTGAAGCCATAATGCGGATCCCAGCAACAATTTGTGAAGAAAAAGACCTGCGCAGACATCTTCATAGTCCATTGAAATGCCATGACAACCTCTGCAGCCCCCACAGTGCGACATACGTGTGGTTACTGTGTCTCTCCTGACAAGCCGGTAGGATTTAGCACCATTAGCACTGAAGGCAGTAGGACCCTCTTTTACAGCTGAGGTGACAGAAAAGAAACAGTGGCGGGAGGTGCGTGGGCGTTCTCCAGCTGTTTCAGATGTGACACTCCAGCAACAGTGTGACATGGTTTCATTGAGGCCTTAAGTGCAGCGGCAGGAGATAACAGCCGGGTGGTGTTTTGGTAAAAATACAAAAATAAAGGTGGAACATGAGCGGCGGAACATACAAACATAGCCTGACAGCGGCGTCTCCACCCACGCTCACTTATGGGAATGGATGACACCCATAGCCGTTTATGCATCAGCTGTAATAGATTCATATGCAAAGAGCTCCCACTCCTCGTGTCCCCCTGCTCGGGCGTGCAGTTCAGCAGCGTTTTCCATCTCACGCCCAAGCACATGCGGCGACAAACACTCCAATCGCAGCGGTCTCCTTTTGTGCGAGTGAGCTGTCACTGGGAACTGTGTGGGCTTTTGTACAAGTACAGAGCTGCAGAAGGAAAAGAAATCCATTCCCAACTGCGGTAAGAAAAAAAAAATAACAAATGCTTTTTTAGGAAAGTCAATTTATACCTGCAATGTTAAAAACAGCAGCATGTAAATTGAATTAGTTATGAGCGTTCCTGTGGGGGCACGCTGGGTTGGATTTAAAAGAAGGTTGTGGATGGGGGGGCCTTGGGTTTGGACTGCACACTCCCAAGAAGTTACTTAAACTGCGGTAAAACACTACATTAAAAAATAGATTTTCCATCTTTGGTTGCCAATCACGGGTATGCTGATGCATTACTCCACCCCCCACTGATGTAAGATGTAAACTTTTCTTTTGCCTGGTTCCTTGTGGGTGGAAAGAAAAACTCCAATGTCTTTTGTTGCAGAACTTTGTTACTTTTTAAACAGCAAAATGCCAGGCAAACTCTTTGTACAATTTGTCTTGATTAATGTTATATTGTGTACTTGGGTCATGAAAGTTTTCTATCGGGTATTGAATAGAAATCTCAGAAGTGAGATCTGGCTCCATGAAACCTTGTTCACTTTGAGTTCTATTTAGAAAAGGTCACAAAATACACTTTTTCGAGGTCTGTCTGTATCTGTAACGTCAGCCCACATAGGTGACAACTGATATCTCTCTTCTGTTGCTCGAGCAACAAAGATGCACTTTCAAAGCTTCTTTTTAAAGAATAAGAATAATACTCTATTGACTATTTCAAGCAATGTATTCCAGCGCAGCTTCATGAAGTTCACCTACTTCAAAATACATGTAGCAAAATTAAGTCAGGGTACATTGACAATAAAAACCCATTTTCACAAAGAGGATATTGCCCTAAAATTAAAGATTGCAGTATCCGTAGTAACAATAGCCCCTTTTAGGCTCCTTTCTAAAATATTGGTGGGAATTTCTCTCATTACATCACATCTTGGCTTGCCGTACGTGCTTTTTAGCAAAAAAAGGTGAGCCACTGTCACTTTCCATATGGTATTCTGTCATTCAGTAAGAAAGCCACACATTTTATTGTTTTTTGTACAATTTCTGTTACAGTTTTGTCTCTACAACAAATACTGTAATAGCGTTCCTAACTCCCAGTTGTTTTTCTGTTATAATAATACTGTAATACTAAAAATTTAAACAAACAAACTATTTACGGGGCAGTACCCAGGGATCAACTAATTTTGAAAAATTATACAACCAATCAGAAAAATAAAGCATTGCATATAGCATAGTTAGATATGGTGTTATGGTGGGTTGGCTATAGCAAATGGATTAAAACCCACTAACCTTTGCTTTGACCCCTTTAATTATATTTATATCAGATCTCTATTAACAACATCAAGGCTCTATTTGCACATACTCCTTGTTGCTTTGTGTTAAGCCTATGCAACAACAGTAAGGGTGACCAGGGGTGTTTTAGCTTAAAAGGTTTGTCAATTTCTCAAATTATTTTGCCTTTGTTTAAAACCCAGTCTGGAATTTGAACTTTTTCTTTTCAAATATTTATCCATTGCTGTCACTCCCTGCTGCGTGCTTCATTAACTCTCACTGCACTCTAATGTGCTGCGGCACATTGATTGAAAAACACTGCTTTAGGATGATGTAAAAATATCTGTGTACAAGCTGGGTTGTATACAAGTGTCGTCAAAGCGCTTTTTCTTCAGTTGTTGAAATCACATGGCACGTTCACTCAAATACACTTTCTATAAAACTAAATATTATACAATAACCCAAGGATATTTTAGCTCATATGGTGAACATTCAGCGCCCTATAATTCAGCCCTTAATTCTGAAGCAAACCATTCCATTTAGGATCCTAAATATCACAGTTGTGCATTGAATCCCAATAAAAAACACCTATTTTAGCGACTTATCTGTTTGTAGCAGGTGCACACATCGCAGCAGTCTCAGGTTCCAGGCTATTGTAGAATATTTTAAGGGGTTGTTTTTGGAATATCAAAGCGGCCTTTGCACATACAGTATGTTCCATGTTTTAGCTGCATTTATTTACAACTCTGCAGGCCTCGCTCTGTTGTCTGTCACAGCACCGGCCTGGCAAAAATACTGTTATTTGCAAATTGAGTGGGTGTCGTTGATTTTCCTGTTGGCTTGACGAAGCAGCAGGTATCGAAGTGAATTTTTACTTAGTGCCATGCACCACTGTCATGATAAAGGCAAGCGCATATGCCACTTTTGGACCGACGTTCATCACCAGCCCACACTTAAGTACACCTAACCTGTCCTTTCAAGACATTAAACTTTTAACAGCTGCTTAAAAGAAAAGCCTTTCCATCATAGGGCTTTCACACTGTCTAATTAAGGTAAGGATGACTTATTTATAAGATGGAAGGGCACAAGTTCTATTTCATAGAACTAGCAGCTGTAGAAACATAAAACTAGTAGGTAATATAGTTACATAACAAAGTTACATATGAGCTTACATGACTAATTAATGCCTGAAAACTCTTTTGATCTATACCAATGTTTTTTTTTTGGACTGTTAAATGTAAAGTGTAAAGAAAATTGTAATTCTTCAATCGCCTCTTTGTTAGAGCTAGGGTATGGTAGCCCTGCAGGAGCACATTGTTGTTTTTAAACAAATCCAATGACCTGATGGTTATTTCTCTTTGGTTTATTTTGTTTCATAAAACCAAAAAAGAAACACGAGTGTGCTTCTCCGGCAGCAGTGCTCAGTTTGTCAACTCTGGGCAGCTTTATTGTCAAATTCATTGTTTGTACAAGACATACACAGGAATGAAGATGCAGTTTTATAATATACAGGTTTCAAAGAATATTCATCCACTGAGCACATCGAACGTTTTCCTGATTTAACATTTTGAGTTGTTTTTTTTTTAATACATTTCTAAAGTTCTTTTGTTTAAAAATGGCAACAAATAGGCCTTACATAACCTAGTTTTAAACTGTTTTCTTTATTTTATCAGTATTCCTTTTTTAGATATGACTGAAAATGTTTGGTTTTGCTCAAACCGATCTGAACTTGGATTGGTTTAATTCAATTCTGCTTCAGGACAAAATGAAAATCCTCAGCTTTGGGTCACAAATAATCAAAAATCAAATGTGGCTGGCATCCTGATTGTTGTCTATTTGATTGTGCAGGGCTAATGTGATTGGTCGCTCAGATTGGCAGTTGTGGTTTTTCGAACAGTGTTTCAGTCAGAGGGGTGAGCCTGTGGAGGTGTGGAGGATGAATACAGACAGGCAGGGTTAAAGAACAGCAGAAGAACAGGAGTGACAGTAGAGGCAAGTGGAGACAGAGGTGACAGAGGGAGACAGGCAGGAGACAGGGGGAACAGGTGTGGGTGGATTTAGAACAACCAGGCACAATACCTGCCATCCACATTATGTATAGCTAATGTTCCCATTAGAGCTGGGCAGAGCATTGACATTTTTAGGCTATAGGCCTACGGCGAGTTTCACAATCACTTAAGTTTTACATTTTTACAAAACTTATTATTCCAAGTTTTGTCTTAGTCCTACATACAGTACATCTGCTCATGTGGGAGCTCAGTTTAACAAATACCAAATGAGTAGCCTTACACTTTGGCTTACAGTTAGTGTTTTACATTTAGGGATTTATTTTTTATTTATTTATTTGTTTATATAGTGCTTTTCCACCTAGTAGACACTCAGAGCGCTTTAGCAGTGTTACAGCTGGAACACCACTGGAGGTAAGGTGCGTTAAGTGTCTTGCCCAAGGACACAACGACAGTATGAACTGTGGGGGAGAGTGGGATGTTATGATGTTTTGGGATGTTTCGAGCGGGGATCGAACCGCCCACCCGCCGGTCGGACAGCCGCTCTACCACTGAGCTACTGCTGCCATGATTTGTATTTTATTTCTCAAATGACGGCTACCAGTTACATGTAAATTCAACATTTTGTTTTGTTCATAGTGGCATCCTGAAACAACCAGGATGCATAAATGACAGTATGTTTAACTTATTCAAGAGTTTAGCCACTAACCTTTAACAATAAAAGAAAAGATAAAACTGCCCAGTTAGACTTTCAGGCAGTTAGAGCATTTGTGGTTGGCAGGGCCACACTCATTTTGTAATCTTGATGTTGGTCAGTGCCTCTAACCCATCTGTCCAATAAAAGCAGTGGACAATTTGGTCCACTGTATCAGATGTAAGTATTTGAGCTATCTCTTTTTGACCTTTCAGTGCTGCTTGATACCAAATGTTATGTGTTCCTTAAAGAAAGGACACCTGAGGAAGTCCATTCAAGCCAAACTTGACAAAAACATGCAGGAAATGTTTGTGCAGGAAAGTGTTTTAGATCAGTGAGTGATTGTGTTCTTTGTGAGAGACCTGTTGTGACAGTTTGTGGTCTCATCTCAAGCGGTGTGTTGTACCTTAGTTGTGCTTAAGTTCCTGTGCAGGAATTACTCAGGTACCATGTTCAGAACACTAGAACGCAAACACTGCCCAGTAAAGTATTTAGAAAATGCTGTCTTCAGACAAATAACTTAATAGCTGTGGCGCAGTGGCTCAAGTGGTAGAGTAGTTGTCCTATAACTGGAAAGTTGGTGGTTTGATTCCCGCTCTCCCCAGTCATTGTGTCCTTGGACAAGACACTTAACCCACCTAGCCTCCAGTGACACAGCACTGGTGTGAGTATGTTTAGAGGTTGGAGAATCCGTAGGCGCAGCAGCTGCCATGTCTCCACCTCCAGTGTGTGACTGTGGAGTGAATGAATAATGATGCTTTGAGAACCTTGAAAAGCGCTATTTAAATCCAATCAATTATTATTAATAAATAAGTATTAGCACCAGGCCAGTAAAAACACCCATAAGCATTGATGTGTAAATGATGTCTTAGACATAGAAGACTGGAGTATTTGTCCACATTGTGAATGGATAGAAAACTTTTTTTCTTCAAATGCAACCCAGAAGAGACTAAACTAACTAAAACTAAAAGTATCTGGATGTCAGTCTCTGATTTTTTTGTCTAAGTTTGACTTGATCTGCTAGCGTGGTCCTGACTATGACATACATCCAATATTTTTCATGTATCATCCCCTCTTAAAAGTGTGCCTCCTCTTGGGCAATGTTGCGCATCTACAGGCCAGAACAGACCAAAGCCATAACCATATGAGTGTGTCGAGTCAGTGCTGGGCGTCATGGCTGCTTGCCCTCTCTGTTTTAGCCACGACTGCTCTGCGCTAGCCGCTCAGTTGGACAGCATGTTCTCTCTTTCGTACCGGTCCAGAGAAGCGCAGTCGGGCAGAATGGCACCAGCTTCAGCCGCCTGCCAAACACCGTCGTGGATGGCAGCGCTCACTAAAATATACAGGCTACACACTCCACCAACTACAACACACCCCAGGAATGAACACATACACTCACACAGGCTCACAAAGGGACAAAGAGGCCAGTGCTGTCAACACAGACGATATAGAAAACAGCCACGCAGAGCATGGAATGCATCAGCGGTAAACTTATACAAGCTTTTATACCCCAGATGTTTCCTTTCAGCGAACTAAAGCAGGGAGCTATTGAGAAAAAGGCAAGCGACGTGGTTCAGTGTCAGAAGCAGTAACAAAAAATCCTACTGATTTTCAAGTAGTGTATCTACAGTAGTTCTCTTAGAAGGAGAACCATCACACATTTGAATGCATAGATTCTTATGCTTATGTCACTAATGCATTTTAAAACAACTAAATAACAGCAATCCTAAAACGTTCCCAGGAAGGACACCTAATAGCACATTGTAAAAGGCATGATCTGTAATAAAACAAGACCTTAAGATGTCATCTTGACTTTATTATCAAGGATATTAATAGATTTAATGGCTTTGGCCAATCAGATGGTTCACATACATTTGGATCTGCTCATGTGCATCAAAAATATGGGTTTATGGGTAATTATGTAAAAGCTTGCATAGGCTAATGGTCTGCTAAACATTGAATCAATGGATGCCTAAAATATAAATAAAAAAAAGTGTCTGTCTTGTTCTGAATACGTCTGCTTACACAGTAAAATAGCACATAAATTAAAAACACAAGCTGAGAAATGGGAAGCAAACTGAAATTTTTATGATGTTTAAAAAGACGCACATAACTGCAGAAATGGTCTAAGTTTAAAGTATGCTCTAAACTCTAGTTTGATACAACATAATAGTATTTAGAGGTGTTGGTGTTGGGAGCGTAAGGGAAAAGAGTTTTCAGGTTAGGATATAGACTTAAAGCTTAAATGATCTCAACTTGAATTCTTCATCTACAATTTGTTCTCTTTTGCAGTGTAGTGGGATAGGTTTTTGGAGCCAGAAGTGGCTACCAAATTTTGAAAAAGGTCATGAAGAATGTCAATGTTAGCAATGGTCAGCACTGAACTTCATAAAGTATTATTAAAACACTTTTTTCTACTCTTTAGAAATAAGCATTTTATTGTGGATATTTGTTGCTGATGTGACATACATGACGAGTTCATAGGCCTCTTACATGTTTCAAAATCTTGCAAAATGGACAAACCGCAAGGTACGACAGACAAGTGTTCAAAGATAAGCCATATTAAAAATGTAAACATTAATATAAGATTTTTTGAAACAGGCTTAAAGACCCCAGTCCTAAGGTTTCCTTCATTCACTTAAATCAGTTTAGAAGCCCCATCATTAGCTCAACATAGTACTGACATATAGTGTATTATAAAACAATACTAGGTGAAAATAGTCAAAACATTTTTTATCATTTTTAAAGTTCTTAGCAGAACAGTGGTGAGGAACATCATGCCTGCATCTTTGCCCTCTCTGGCAGAATATGTGTCAGCTTAGCGGGGTTAAAATCCAAACTTTTTAAAGCCCAGTGACAAACACAGCGTGATTCATTTAGCCCTGACACATTCCAACAATCTGGCTGGTGAATGGAGCTGCCTGCAGATGTCTGGCTGCGTACTCTAATGTCCTTGGGTTAGTGTTTGATTTTGTCATCAGATTTGACCATCTGTGAACACTGGGACAGCAAACAACGTGCACGGCTAATGGATATAAAGTGTTGTGGAGTTAAATGGGAATCCAGTTAGTTTTCGCTCGGTTCTTTCTTGTCCCATCCTCTTGTGTTCAGCTCTAATGCTGCTAATAAATAAACATGATGATTACATAGAGAGGCAGCACATGCGTTCCTGAGGACAAGTGTCGACTGAGAGTCCAGACCAAGAGCATGTCCTCTGAGTCAAAGTTTTCAATTTTGATGTTTTTTGCAAGTCCGGCCTCAAGACTTTCATGCTCCTTTTGCAGGATATTCATTTGAATCACGTGTCCTCTTTAGGCTCCATATGCCACTGTCTCCTAGAGTAAAAAGACCGTTATTTGACATGCCACACAAGCTCATCATGTGATCATAAAAGGGCTGTAAACTGGTTTTGAGAACTGCAGTAGAGCAGGTTTTAATCATCAGGTTTTAGCATTTTTCAAAAAAACAGGATGGACACTGCTAAACGGTCACTAAAGATTTGCACCAAATAAATAGTTTGACAGAAATGGTGAAATCTTAGTTTCTGTGGAAACTTCCCAAGTCATGTTATAATCCCTTTTTAATATTTGATCTATGTAGTTAATCTTGTGTTTGCATCTGGTGGGTGTTACCATATCAGGCCATCTCAGTATGCCTCGCTTATCGTGCCACATCCCAAGTTCCTTTATCACAGTCTTGTCTCATAATGCCGTTTCTCATGGTTGCTTTCATCTCGACATGAATGTGCTTTGTGCAGAGGATTTATAATGAAAAGTGTGACATTGATGAAAATCTTCACATCGTGTAGATCTATCAGACATTATGGTCAAGGTCCTGGATTCATGAGTTTGCACCAGGGGGCGGTTAGCAGGAACAGAGCTAGTCTTGTGACTCAAACATCTGCTGTATTAGAGGATTATGCATATACACCAGTTCCTCACTAAAAGCAGCCCCCTCAGAGTCAGCATGGATTGTAAGACCTGAGGCAACCGCCATCTCTGGCCTGTCACCAGCTCTACCAGTGGCCAGTCACAGTACTGTAGTGAAAAAATACCATCCTCAACTCTGGAAATTTTAGAATGGTTAATAAAAGGCTGCAAACTATTTTTTTGTTTTTATTTGTGTTGTGCAGACAAATGACAAAAACAAAAAACAAAAAAATCAGTGTGCCCTATGAGTTGATAAAACACTGCAAAAACACCAATCAGCGATACATCTTAATGTGTAGTACCAACTAGCGTGTGGAAATTGCCATTCTGTTGTCTTTTCAAAGTAAAACTAAAACAACCTACAGTTTTAACCAGTCAGCGTCAGTATGACTGTTAAAAGTTATCGCCCAATTTTTTTATTTTGCTTCCAAGCTTGCAACTAATACTGCACTTAAGATTAATGATTCAGACTAAGACATTAGGTTAAATAAATATATGCAGTGACTGAAAACACATCCTCAACTACTTATTGTACCGTCTCCTACTTTGGTTTCGAGACACACATGCCATCTTAAACGTTGAATTCCTTCACCCCGCTTCCACAGCTGCACCACAAGAGACCTGTCTAAGTGACAACAATTAGCCCGCGCCGTTCATGCTAATTGAAGTCATTTACATAATACAAGGCTGCCGTCACTATTCATCTGCGGACAATTTGAGCAGGTCTGTGTCATATTGTCCCAACCTGATGTGAAATCACCCGCGGCTTGATAAACGATCCCCAGCGCCCCGCGATAATAACGCGCCCAAACCTTGTCACTCACAAATACGTTCCCCACTGGGCTGTGTGTTTTTTAAATTAAAATGTGATTTGCCATCGTCGACAGATGCACACATTGTCAGAAGTGTGTTTACCATCCGTCCCATTACAGGTGCAATTACTCAGTGGTTGAAAACAAGCGTCCTCATTTGCGTGGCACTAAGCTGTGGAAATCTGTTGTTTGGGCACTGCTTTTGACAGGAAGCTGAAGCTGGGTGATAAATTAAATAGATAGCATGATTCCTGCTCGGCAGAATTCGTCACGCTGCATTTTTGAGAAATCTCGCTGCCATCGCTCATAACAACCGATCTGTTCCCGGGGTGATTTATGGAATCAATTTGTCTGGTTATCAGCATTTGTGAGATAAAATCAGAGCACATGATTTTATTTAAGTGAGGGGTGTATGTACGGAGTTGTTGAAGACAGGCATCCGTCATTCTCAGTGTTTGTGCCATTGCATCATGTTGTGAATCATGTGATAATGACGCGTCAGGTGTTGATTACATTTCTGCCGAAGAATGGAAGGGCTTAAAAAAATGCTCTTGTCTGGGACGCTGCTGGTTTCCACTTTGTTGTGTGTAATGGAATATTTGTGTCAGCTGTCGATGGAGACTCGGCGGTAGTGCACTTAACAACCCAGCAGCAACTATGTCGGTCTGTGAGCGATCGTTTTTTTAAGTCTGTGCTTACATGTCAAGTGCTTCTTTGGTCCAGACTGATACTCTAAACCTAACCATAAAAAGTACTCAAGACTGGTCGTTGTTTTGTCTCGGCCTCAGACAACAAGACCACAACTAGTAAGGTTCTTGGGATTTAATGAAATCCCAAGAACTATAACAAATTTTAAAACAAGGGTTATTGGTTATTGTTATTGTTCTAAATCTACATCCTTTACCAAACACTAACCATGAGTCTGGACTTTGTGAAAAACTTGACATGGACTGTTCCTTGGCTGTTCCAGTGTATTGTACACTGGTTCTGGTCTGGACACTAAAAGTCTTGATCTTGTCTCGTTATGCTCTAGTCTAGGACATGTCTTGGTCTCATTGCATTTATATAGTTAATTTTATACATAAATCACTTGTTTTTCATGGAATATGGAAGAAGATTAAGGCCATTGGCCACTGTAAAACACTCCTTGAGTTATTACTTCAAAGAGTTAATTGTTACGCTGTTTGATTTGCTAACTTGTGGTTAGTTACAGTTTTTAAAACCGCTTCAACAGAATTTCCCTGACACTGTTTACAGTTGTTATGACATTGGGAGGCATGTCTTCTGTGCAGCGTTTACTGATTGTGGCTGTGACAAGTATGTGGTCACTTCCGCAGCTCGTGTTTCAGTTTAAAATTAAATCAAAATGAATAAACAGATTGTATAATTGAGAGAGCCAGCTATATCCTAGCACATTCAGTTTTCCATAATAGATGATAAAAAGGTGCCAGAAATAAACATGGCAACATTTTACATTTGCAAAAATAAATAAATAATATTACTAAATGATTCTAAATAGTTGTTATGGTAAAGGTAGGAAGGCATAGAATGATGTGCATCCAAGGAAAACACTTTAAAACTTGGGTTTTACTGAGGTCAAGATGGGACTCAAGACTGGAAAATTACAGCTTTAGTTGAGAACTGGATAGGTCATCCCATACTGGACTTCTTTTGAAAAAGAAATAGCAGTATAAATGTGCTTAGTTGGAAGCATGATATTCCTCATGGCTTCCTTTGTGTTCAAGTCAAGCAGAACCTCCAAATGTCATTCAAGACAGTCGGCAACAAAGCGTAGAGTACAATGGGCCCAGTCAGACTAATATACTTTACTTTAGACTTTTCTTTACGGTCTCCCTCTGGAGGAAAATGCAGTTTTGACATAGCTATCCATCCATTTTGGAAAAAATAAAGAATTAGGTCTCCCCTGGTGAATTGCAGTGAGGAAACAGATAAGCAGTTTGTTTTGCCGAAGATCTCAAAAGGCGGATTTCAGACTGACAGGGGAAGGGATGAGATATTCTGCGATACGTCTTGATGGATGCGGGTTAATCTTAAGCCTGCCAGATGTGTCAAGGATTTGCACCTCATGAAGTAAATCTGACTGCGCTGCTCTTTAATTCACCTCCTCCTCTTTTTTCTCTCCGCAGTGAAGTTTGAGGACTGCCAGCGCAGCAGAGAGGTGGGCTTTATCAGCAGCGACCCGAACTTCAGCATCAGGCCCGATGGGACGGTGTACACGGAGCAGGAGGTGGCCAACCTGTCAACGCCGGTCCAGTTCATGGTGACGGCCCGAGGGCTGCATGACCCACACATATGGGAGACCACAGTTAAACTGGCCCTGGCTGGACATCCGCACCCTTTACCTCTGACCAAGGTAGAGCAGAAATATGAACAGCAGGCCACACAAGAAAAACACTTCAATGTAGCTTAAAGATCTGTTGCTCCAGGATCTCTGACAGAGTATGGATGCTGCAGAGTTCTAACAAATGTGGCACAAGCTTTGGGTCTGCGCTGTTTTAATATATTCATCAACCCATAAAAAAAGAGTTCATGATCATTATGGATTAATTTACCGGTTAGAGGATGACGTCTCAGATAATGAAATATGATTGAGGAAAACACAGCAGTATATGCGTCATTATTGCGCTTATAGTGCCTACTAGGTGGAAAAGTGCTGAAATAAAATAAAAAAATAAAAAATTCTTACTGACACATGAAAAAAAAAACATGCAGGCGTGAAAAAAATGATTAGTGTAGGCTACTGTTTCTAGTGCACACATGTGTTGCCTGTTAATGAAGAGTTATATCTACTTAATGTTATAATTCTTTTGCGCCGGGCTCATACAAAAGCTACCTTGCTGATAGCAAAGTCATGAACATCAAAACAAAAAAAGCAGAAATACAAGCAGAGGACAGTTGATGTACAACGCGGCCAAAAAGGTGTATTAGTATTAGTATTTTTTAATGAAAATACACCATACTCTCTTTTTGACATAAGAACATTTGTTTAGACAGAGCTTGTTTCCTGCAGACATCTAAAGCCCCCATCACAATGTACAATTTTGCCAGCCGCTAACAAAATCGAATTAGTCATGGCAAACTGTCTCGTCATGTGGAGAGAGAGGATCAAAGAGAACAGATTTCACAGTTGTGCGACCAAAGATAGAACTGTGAAAACTATCTGTCAGAAATGCAGTCCAGATGTACAGTGTGTGTACTACTATGTAAGATCTGTAGGCATATCCTTTCATAGCTGTAAAGATGGTTATGGACAAGGCATGTCTCAGTACTGCTTTTTCCAGAATGAGGAAAGGACACTTAAAACGAGAATCCTTTGCAGTTTGCTTTACTTTGTTGCCAGAAAAGTATTTTCAAATAATAATACAACAAGTATTTCACAAAGTGTGAATGAGAAGCGGTTAAACAAGTATGTAAGAACACAAGATCTAATATCATCCTATCACCTCCAATGATTCATCAACAGTACCTGCCCTTTGCAAATGCTTTCTGTGGAAGTCCTCAGAAGTGGATCTTTGAATAGAATAGAGGCAGGTTAAAGATGAGCACTGTTTGTCCAGGGCCCAAGAGGTTGTCCTCTTTCTCTTAACTCTGATTTGAAATTAAGTGTAGGAATGCTACGTACAGTTAAAGCAAACACACAGAAGCTTGACATAGTTGACCAGAGATGACTTGTAGTCTAAATTCACAGACATCTGTCATCACACACTGTGAAATGCATCAGAGGCTGCTCTAAACCTATTCATGTTCCAGTGTGACATATAATATTATAAAAAATTCAGCGTATGTGGGGCTCAAGAGTCAAACGAAAAGAACCCTTTGAAACTCTATGACTGGAGGACACAGAGCGATTATAGTGACATCATTTGTGTTTATCCAAAAAGCAGTTATAGTAACCAAGCAAATACTATTTATTATTTTTTACAGTTTTGCTTTTGTCTTCAGTGATCACACTGTATTAAAGAGCAAGCCAGCATGAATGTTCATGTTGGCATTACCTTTTCTAACAAACTGCTGGGTCGTTTTTATTCTCAGTGCAGCACAATGACTGAATTCAAAGGGAGCGTATTATTGAGCTAAAAGCAAATGAAAGAATTAAAACGCCTCATTTAACCGCCTCAATTAAAACACACTGGCTGAATCTAGCCCAGTTGGAAAATGGTCTGAACATATAATAATCTGATTGGTACTGAAAAAAATGATCTACTGGCTATTATTCAGCTATTTTCCTCTGTGCTTGGAAAAAGACAGAAAGAATAGTGGTGATGGAAACACTATGGTGATGAACAAAGTACACGGCACAAGTGTTGAAGGGGCAAAGTTAACATTGTAATAAAGTGTTCAGTGAAACCTAGATTGTCATTGTGTTTTGTTTTATTAGGAAACTCTTACTTAAAAAACAAAAAGAAAAACACAAAATAAGAATTTATTGAAAAGCCAGAATGATTCTAGATTTGACTTTGACATTCACTGAAGGGAACTAAAAAGAGAACCACAACACTGTGATTAAAAAGTGGAGCTAGACTTACCTTGTATTTCTGAATTCACAAACTTGCAAAAAATCCATCTTGTACTTCTCCGGGCAAAGGAGCTGCTGGTTCAGACCAATGGTGTGGCAGCACTGACAGTTATGGGGGTGTTTATGTTTGACAATAAAACAATGGTTTTACTGTTACATTTGTAGACAACATGGGGTTGCTCGGATTTGATCAAATTTCGGTTACTCACAGACACCACCAGGTATTTATTTCAATTTTCATTTTGTAAACTCTTCTTTGTGGAAGTACTATACAGTCAAATTCTAGAAGAAAAGATAAATATAAAAGAACAACAAAGTTAGGGTTTATTTGCATCTTATGTTTTTTTAATTTTTAATTTTGGGGAAAATTTTAAACATTGTGGTCTAGATTTTATTAAGTAATATCAGAAGATTTTATATGAAAGCTTCCTATAAAAATCTAAGAAACTGGTTCAGCGCTCTAAATGTAAAGTTCAGAAAGTAAACCCGAAACAATAATTTTCTTGGAGGATTTACTAGCTTCTTTATTTTTACAAATAGAAACTCATCTATATCCTTAGATTATAACCTTTTCAAAGGTTTCCCATTCCAAACCGTGATGCACCCCCCCCGACCTGTTCCATTGCCCCCCCGCTGGAAAAGCCGTCCTATTTGTTCCCACTGCTCCATTAAAAGGCTGCACTCGTAACATACTCCGGGTCAAATTTATAGCCTCTGTTACCAACTTCCACTATGTTCCTCCACTTTGTACAGCACACCACTAAGCCATTATCATTTTTCCTTCGCTACTTGTTGAACACCATCAGGCTTAATGCTCTGTCATGTTTCTAATCATGACAAAAAGCCCGGGTCCCCTGTCGCTAAAGCAATTGCAGAGTGGGGGGATTAAAATTCTGCCCACTCCTGGCAGTGCAATAATGGAGACTGGGAAATAATTGACATTGATTGAGCTAATGTTCCACTCTGGCAGAGACTGTGAGGGCCAGGTGATGTAGTTTCAGTGTATAATTATGTTCTCCGTATCGGCGAGCAGGAGAAAGATTCAATAATTGAACAAGAAATAAATGTGTTTCCTCTAATCACATAGAAACCGCCTCGTAAAGGTGTACGTTTTTTTTTTAGCTTTCACATATGTACTTGTCACCCGCTTGAAATAGCAGCAGAGCTTTGTATAATTTTTTGCAACAGGAAATTACTAGTATACCTTGAGGAGGAATTTGACAAATCATTAAAAAAGTAATTATTACACAGTTTCTTAATGAATACAAGGAATCACCTTGGTATTATTTCTTAACCTTATTTGTATTTGTGGATTATTTTGGACCAAATAGGAGGTGGTTAATATAGAATTGCACCGTGGTAGTGTGAGACCCGCTGTGCTGTTAAATAGGCTGCAGGCAAGGTCTCTGTGGACAAGGTTGTGTTTACTGCACGACTCAGTGACTTCCTGTCCCTTTGAAGACCTCACTTCGAAATTTGCACTGCTAAACTCTGGCTATTTAGCAAATACAAATAGTAAATATAATGTAAATTTCAAAGATGTTTTACATGTTGCAAAAAAGGCAATTAATTGCAAAGAAGTGTAGTGACATAAGGCTGGGGGCATGTAAAACAAAAAAACTCTATATGTACAGCGGAATAATAAACATTAGAAAGCTATGTTCTTGTTTCTTTCCCAACTTTTCAAACTACAAACTCAAACAAACAAAGAAAGCTATGAGGCATTTTCTCAATAAGCTGCCCTTTGCGTTAGGTGTGTTTAATGCTCACAGAGTGTACAAAAGGAAGGATGAAGAAAGGGGTTAGATACAGACTCCACCGAATTTAATGTTTTCTACTTTCAAGTTTCTTTAGAATGAAAAAAAGTATTCTTGGCAAATGACAAAGAGCACAAGACTGAATAAAAATTTCCTCTCTGTTTTTTGCAATTGATGCTTCATGCTTTGGTTACTGTATAATGGTGTTGGTGCGCCTAAAGTGATGAGGATTGGTTGCATTTGTGCCGATTACTCCTGTAGTAAAGACCGCACAGACTGAAAATGACTGAAGTCATGTCCGAGGATTTTGCTGCATGAAACTTAAACGCTGCTTCACCTTGTTTAGTTCTAACTCTGGGCACGAGCAGAAGGCCTGTCCCAGATGTTCTCAGAGTCCGAGGAGGTTCATAAGCAACTAGCATGTCAGAAATATATTCTGGTGCTAAACAATTAAGAGACTTCTAATCCAGCAGTGCTGTTTTAAAGTCTATTCTCTGAGCAACAGGAAGCCAGTGCAGAGATTTTAAAGCTGGCGTAATGTGGTTGTACTTCCTGGTTTTGGTGAGAACCTGAGCAGCCGCGTTCTGAATAAGCTGCAGCTGTCTTAACCCTCGTTTTGAGAGACCAGTGAGCAGGCCGTTACAGTAATCTAACCTGCTGGAGATAAAAGCATGGATAAGTCTCTCTAAGTCTGGTTGAGACATCATGCCTTTGACTTTGGAAATGTTTTTAAGGTGATAAAATGCTGATGATGTAATTGACTTAATGTGACTTTGGAAATTCAAGTCTGAGTCCATGATGACCCCTAGGTTTCTAACCTGATTTTTAGATTTTAGAGAAAGAGACATGTACATTAAGCCGAAGCAGAGATGCTTGTACCAGATTATATCTTAACAGCAAATTTCCATCTGTAGTCCATTCATTCACTAGGGACACTTTAGAGTAGCCAATTAACCTGTACATGCATGTGTTTGTTCAGTGGGAGGAAGCCGGAGTACCCGGAGAGAACCCACAGTAACACGGGGAGGACATGTAGACTCCTCACAGAAAGGTCGGAGTTTTTTTGCTGAAGATGTTTGAGTTGGCCCGGGGTTTGAACTCACAACCTACTTGCTGTGAGGCAGAATCAACCGACCAAATCAAGACCAGAACAACAGGAGGCAGAGTTAGTCCACTCTTAGACAAAGTCCAGACTCATGGTGGTGTTTATTAAAAAAGGATACAAGTTAAAACAAGATTTTCATTGAAAATAAAATGATTGAAGTTTTCATTCAATCTGAAGAACTAACAAATATGCCATTTGTGGCATATTTGAGACCAACACAAGACCAAGACTTTTACAAAATAGTCTTAAGTATATTCTCAAGACCAAGAGAGGTCTCCAGTACTACAGCACTACTGATTACCAAATTTTGACAATGGCTGTAGAATGCAGAACCAAACTGAAGTGTTTTGTACCATTGGTGGCTCATATACTCTCATGATGTCTGCAAATAAAGTCATAGCTCAGTGGACAGTTTACAGAAAAGGTGTAACTGACTGTCTCTGGTATTAATTGTTATGAAGATTTAGCATTACCTATATGAAGATTTGCTGAGGGGGTAAGAGGGGCTTGTCATCACCTTTCTTTTATCTTTTATCACAAGATGCCATGATCTCTCTAGTAGCTTTCAACGTATTAGTGTTATATTCTTATATAAGAGGTTTTGTTACCAGGTAAAATATAGCACTAAATAACCCAAGTCATACCTAATCCATCTTAGTAACAAACTAACACACCCTGATAGTTGAACAGGTCAACTAGAAAATGGTTGCTTGTTCTAAAGGATGGCATAAATACTGTCAATATATATATATATATATATATATATATATATATATATATATATATACTGTCCCATACATGTCTTATCTGGTACAAGTTTTCCTGTTATGGTTTCACTGCTTCTCTTCATTAGGCTGCATTTTCCAAATCAAAACCATTTTATCCTCCCAGGCATTACATTACATTACAATATGCCCATAATTGTCAGAACTTCCTCTCAGGGGGCAGACAAGTCCAGACATTAGTCCAAACCAGTCAGGAATCACGTTAGTGTTTAGAGTGGCACAAAGAATCCAGCCGTAGCACAAGTTTAAAGTAACGTCTCTCTGATTCACAAAATAGCTAAAAAACTGACCACAACACAAGTCATGGTCTGGTCTTGGTACAGTTTGTTCTCTTTTATGACTTGGTTTTGGTCTTCAAAACAGCGTCCGTCCCGGCCCAGCTCAGAGTTAATCCACTGTATGGACAATCTCTTATTAAAGGCAAAGGCTTATAGTTGTTATGCTGCAGAGCTTCATTCTTGTCCCAGATGAATCTGTGGCTGTGTTTGATGTTTGCTCTTTGGCCTTGTGTACCATTAATCGTTCAATGCAAACAATGGTGCAGTTTCCTTATTTAAAACCTATCCGTACAGAGCTGTGTTTTCAACCCAGCTGCTCGTCGTCTTTTCCCATTTCTAGTAAACAAACAAAATAAAGGAGAGTTATCTGAGCCCATCTTTTTTGTTTTGCAAGTCAATATTTATTTATTATCATACTCCTATCACCTAAACAGTGCTTATCTCTGTTTAATCAACACGCCGGCAGGCGTTAGAGGCAGACTCTTAAATGACATGAACCTCAAACACAGCCAGAGTTAGTTTGCATGATGTGTATCAAGTGATGTTTCATAAAAATCACTTTCCCAACATGAGACTAAAGCTAAATCCATCAGGACCACTTTCAAATCAAAAAAGTTTTTCTTAGGTTTACATTTGGTGGTGAGACTTGTGTCTTTCTATGTTTTTATGAGAAAAGGCCAAAGGGACAGATAATAATACTATCAGCATCAGAAAACCCATTTCCTGCATAGATTTACAAAATGGCAGCAGCACTATTTAGTGATTTTGAAACTGGTCTTGTTGTGTATTTGTGTTTATCATTTCAGGGTGCAGAAATTGAGGAGAAGAGTATTTTAAAGAAGGGTTTGTGTGTGCCAGAATTGTATGCCGAAATAAAGCACCTTTAGGTTGGCACTTGGTTTCAACCGAGACACATTCAGTGGAACTGAAATATCACTTCGACAGCATAACATCATCACTTCCACCCCCCACATACTTGAGAACAGAACAGAGGTGCATAATAAGGGAGATAGTGAGATAATTATAATTGGCATTTCCTCATGCAATATTATGTTTTCATAAAGCCCTTGTCTTTACCACAGACTTGCATTTAATAAACTTTAATATTGCAGCTCTAAGGCTTCATCTCTTTCTTCTTAATGTTTGTACTAAACATTAAATAAATCTTCATTAGAGTTACCGTAAAGTAGTGTGTGATGGCCCCAGTCTTCTCCCACTGCAGGTTCAATCATAGGGCCATGTTTGATATTCATGCGTCTGTTGAAGAGACTGTTTTGTTTTTTGTTTTTTTTCCAATGCCTCTGCGTCATGTGATTATGTCTTGTATCAGAGACAAAGTATGCGACAAAGCCACTCCCTCCATGTTTAAAGAGAATGTGCTGTTTTACATTACGTGACTGGGTGGAAGGTGTTGAAACTGTTGGTTGTACTTCTAAAAGTATCTACCTCCAAAGCCACTCCCTGCCAACTGGGAGCTCTCTTTTTAGGTCTTTAAACATGCTATATATGCAATCTATTATAACCCATGTTTTGCAAATAACCAACCAGCAAAATAAATAGTCCAAGTAAAATATTTTGCACAGACCTTGCCTCCTGCCTCACAGCAAGAAGGTTTTGGGTTTGGTCCCCAGGCTCACCAGCGCCCAGATAAGCGGTAGAAAATGAACACATGCATTATTGATCAGGACAGATAAGTAGGTCTAAAGATAATAATGGGATTATTTCCATTATTTTTTATACTTTTATTATTTTTATGATAGAAAATCTAAACATCTAACACTAGACCAAACATTAAAGACCTAAATTTAGCACACTGACAGCCACATTCAGACTGAGCCATAAACTGTCATTATTTAAAAGTGCATCATATTATTGTGGCTGTTTGTGCCCATGCTAACCTCCAGATGTCAGCTCCAAGGCTTTGAGGCTGGGGGTTCCAGCGGCCCACCAGAGTGCTCGCTGCCCGGAAGCCCAGTGCTGCCACCTGGCTTTGTATGCCTCTGGCTCCAGGACTCACCAGGGATGCTACTAACTGACTCCTGTCATGTATTCACCACTGTTCACAATAGGCAATAATATACAAGTTTGAACGCAGAGTGACACATCCACTAGCCATATGTTTATGCATGCATGATTTCCCATGTGTGCGCATTCACGGTTGTAAGGACAAGCCCTTAAGCCTTAATAAGCGCCTCGACTTGTGGTATTCTGAGGATGGCTGCTCCAGTTTGTCAATTTTTCATTTCTGTCTCGGTGCCAACAGCTTTCATCTGCTGCACGGTTTGAGAGTGACAAGCAAAAACGTCTCCCGATCGTTCGATTCACTCACTGCCTCTCGCTCATTCTCTGCCCGACTGTCTTTCTTCTTCTTCATTTCCATTCTGGCAGCGTTTCTAAAGCAGTAGGGCCAATCAGATGCCTTCACAGTTATCACAGTTATGATGTGTTGCTCTTTTACCAGACGGATTGACACTCAGAACAAACTGTTTTTTCATAGGATAAACTTGTTAAACACAAAACTAAACAACAAAAAACACTTTTAGTGTTATTGTACAAGAAAATAAGAGCATTTGTATTGAGTCCTTTAGAACGCAGAGTTACCTGATGTTGCTTTAATACTGGATGTAGTTAAGAATTGCACATAAAAACATTTATTAACATTTTTAAATTACAGAAGTGCAGTACAGTTCTACCACATTCCTAGTCTGAATGCTGTTGGAAATAACTGTAGATTAAGAACAGTTTGAATTTTCAAAACAGAGATTTACTGAAGACAGTAATTGCAGTATGTAGGTAGGTGTACAGTAAATGCACAAAAACAAGAAGAGTGTGCAGTAGCTATATGCTGCAGAAGGCAGCATAAAAGAGGCTGATCTTTGGTCTGAGACTGAATCTCTCTGTGTCTCGCACAGGTCTTGTCCCTGACCCAGTCTAAAGCCTGTGTTAATCTCAATCAATAAAACGGATGCTCCTTTCTTGCTCTTGGTACACTCTGTTCTTAGTCTCCACTTGTTATAACTTAGCGTGGTCTTGACTAGAACATGACTTTATGAACCTCTGCAGAACTTAAATGACCATTATCATCACAAGCTAACATTAACTAACCTCATGCATCCAAAACCATGCTTCCCAAGCTCTCATTGACAGTTATTATGAATGGTGTGCACAATCATGTTGTGTGGTCATAATGTTAATGCTGATATTTGTATAATCTAATTATTAGATTTTTCTCTTGCCTAAGATGATGCTGTTTATCCTCATTTTCATTTCAGTTCATAATTTATGTATCGATTTTCAAGAGGAAATTTAGGATTTGTTTATTGTCTGTTGTTTATGTTCCCATTTGTTTTTAGCTGTTTATTTGCCTCACGTCTTTGAACATACAGCCAGTGAGCACACAGTCGGGTCCCACCTGCTGGTCTTGGCGCACGCACTGCGCCCCGCTGCCAGGTGCTACCTCTGAGTGTTTCGGATGAGTGCGGCTGGAATCAGAGTTATCTTATCTGGGAAACACATCTGGTCCTCTTTCTGTCCTTCAAACATCCACTGACGTTTCTCCCCCTCCGCTATATGTGCTTAGATAAATCCACAGACCTGGCTCTCTATTGGGTGCTTGGAGCTCATGGTCTATTCCTCTGAGCTTTGGCTGTGTGAAAAGTAAAACAGGCTTTTTTCAAAAGGTTTGTTCAGGTGTATCTAACAATCCTGTCCCTTTCTCTGTAATGTATCTGGAATTATGAATATGTTGAGTAATCCAGGTCACATTCATTCAACATAAGGAAAACTGTCAGACATTTTGATGGTTGTAAAAGAAACAAAATATTCTTGTGCCTGCAAGTCTGCAGGAGTGGAAATTACCACTCTTGGAAAATGTTTATAATACAATGGGGATTATTTATGTTGGAGTAATGTTTTTGTAAATGATTAATCAAGTGGCTACCAATACTCAACTATTGCCAAATAGTGTGTAATTATTAGTAAGTTTTACCATTCTTGTAAATTGTGTTTTTCTAAAAACGTTACCAAAAATGGAGCATCATCATATGACTGTCTATTTATGTAGTGGCTACATGTTGTTGTCTCAGGGTATGCCAGAGACAGCAGGTTGTTGAATCAGAATGTAAATCCACAGACCTGGCTGTCCCTCGGTCGCTCTGTGCTTCTGGTCCTCTGAGGTGCAGCCATGTAAAGAGTTTAGACAAAGGTGGAAAATGCTCTGGTTTGCTCAGGCGGAGCTCACGCCTGACTGTCACATGCAAAGCAGGTGGATATGGCTATTATGAACTGCTGCTGTGCATTTGGAGCCACTGTGTGTCCGTGTGAACAGTTCAGATGTGTGTTTCAGGTGGAGACGAGCCACTTTGTGTTGCAGGTGACAGTGGCTCAATGCCAACTGTGTGTGCGCTTGAGTGAATGTGCTCGTGCAGGGAGCAGGAATAACAATAGGATTAGCTGGATTACAGAAATACACCCGTCTTACAGAAGGACACCAAAGAGGAGCAGGAGGAAAACATAACACACACCGTTTTACACAACATCTAAGCCTTATTTTACAAAGCAACACGAGTCTGAACACAGTGTTCTCTGCAGGTACAATGCATTAATATTCAACACCATTATACAGTATGTATTTTCTGTATTTGTAGAGAAAGATTTTTTCTAACAGAGGTGGTCAATTAGGGCCTAGTCATTTAATATAAACACTGTTAATTCTAAGTATTTTCACTTTCTAGTGGCAATATTATAATGCAACCTTATCTAGTTAAAGCTAACTAGAAGGTAGTCTTCTCTTCATGTAATAATTGGACAGAAATGGCGGCGCGTGCACACGCAGCGGCTTCTCTCTCTCCTGACGGATCGGTGTTTTTGTGTTTTTCGTCTTGTAAATCACAGTGTTTTTGTACATTGTTGTCGCGTACGCTCGTCTGCAAACTCAGCAACAGACGTGAGTTTCTGCTCGAGGTTGGAAAGACTACAGTCTTCAATCCAAGCTTGGCGCTCATTCAAGATCTGCGGGATCATGGCCTTCTCCGGGGCCCTACTCCATCACCGTCCCTCACTACTGTACCTCTCCCTCAGTGGAGGCGCCACAAACGGGGTGTGAGGAAACAGAAGAGGGAGAAGCGCGGAGGTATCCGTGTCAGGCTAGCGGCTAATCCTCACAAGCCTGCTATCCCCATCATCATTCTGGCTAACGTACGCTCGTTGGACAATAAACCGGATGATCTTCATCTTCTTTGCTCTACTCAGAAGACCGTAAGAGACTGTTGTGTTTTTGTGCTCACGGAAACATGGCTCAACAACAGCGTTCCGGACTGCGCCATTCAACTCGGTTGGCTCACATGCCATCGGGCGGACAGAGTGCTCGTCGAAGGAGGTAAGACCCGCGGCGGCGGACTTTACACCAATAACGAGTGGTGCCGAGACGCTGTTGTGGTCTGCAAACACTGCTCACCCCTGGTGGAGTTTATGATTATTAAGTGTCGGCCGTTTAACCTACCGCGGGAATATACAGCTATTATACTTGTTGCTGTATACATCCCCCCCAGCTCCAATAACAACAACAGGAGTGAGGCACTGATGTCTTAATAAGCACATCAGTGAGCAGCAAAGAGCCCACCCAGATGCTTTTCTGATCTTGGCTGGAGATTTCAACCATGCAGACTTAAAGAGTGTGCTTCCAAAAATTCATCAACACATTGACTTCCCAACACGTGGAAAAAACACTCTGGACCTTGTATACTCCACACAGAGAGGAGCTTACAAAGCCCTTCCCCTCCCCCACCTTGGTGCTTCAGATCATATCACTGTTATGCTAATGTCAGCATACAGACCACTTGTGAAAGTCACCAAACCAGTCCAGAAGCAGATTCAAGTCTGGCCTGAAGAGTCATTAGAGGCATTTCAAGATTGCTTCGACACCACTGACTGGGACATGTTTAAACAGGCTGCAACCTACCATAACACCACAGACCTCCAGGAGTACTTAGAGACTGTTACTTCATACATTACCAAGTGCATTGAGGATGTAACAGTCACAAAGTCCATCACCATCTGGCCCAACCAAAAACCGTGGCTGACAGGGAATGTCTACAGACTTCTGATGACGCGAAATGCTGCCTTCAGAGCTGGAGATGAGATGGGCCTGAGGACAGCAAGGGCCAACCTGTCATGCGGCATTAGGAAGGCTAAGAGACAGTATTCCAGGAGGATAGCCCATCGTTTCAGCGACAGCAGAGTCACAGCTGGGACTCAGCACATCGCTATGTAACTGGCTGCTAGACTTCCTGACGGGAAGACCTCAGGCAGTTCGGGTCGGCAGTAACATATCCAGCTCCATCATTATGAACACTGGAGCCCCTCAGGGATGTGTGTTGAGCCCCCTCCTCTTCACTCTGCTAACATAGTGACTGTACACCCATACACACCAGTAATCAAATCATGTTTGCGGACGACACGACTGTAGTTGGTCTCATTAGCAACGATGATGAGACAAACTTCAGGAGCGAGGTGAGCCACCTGGCCAGGTGGTGCGGTGACAACAATCTCTCTCTGAACGTGGAGAAGACGAAGGAGATTGTTGTTGACTTCAGGAGAATGCACACCCAGCACGCTCCTCTGACCATCAACGGTGTGACCGTGGAAAGGGTGAGGAGCACTAAATCTCTGGGTGTACATATCACGGAAGATCTCTCCTGGACCGCCAACACCACAGCACTGACCAAGAAATCACAGCAGCGACTCTACTTCCTCTAGAAAGATGAGAAGAGCCGGAACCCCAGCCCCCATCATGTGCACCTTCTACAGAGGCACCATCGAGAGCATTCTGACCAGCGGCATCACTGTGTGGTATGGCGCCTGCAACGCATCCTGCCGGAAAGCACTTCAGCGCATAGTGAGAGCAGCTGAGAAGATCGTTGGTGTCTCTCTCCCACCCCTCCAGGACATTTACAACACCTGCCTCTCCCATAAAGCCCTCATCATTGCGAGAGACCCCACCCACCCATCGCACAGCCTCTTCAGTCTGCTGCCGTCAGGGAGGAGACTACGCATTCTCCAGGCAAGGACCAACAGACTGAAGGACAGCTTCATACCCCAAGCTGTCAGGGCATTGAACTCCCTCCCGTCTCTGCCCCCTCTCCCCTTTTTTGCCCCACGCACCTGATCTCTGAATCACCCTCCCCTTCAGTTCTCCTCCATTTTTATCTACCTCATTATGTTGTTTCTTTTGCATTTACTCTTATAATTTATAACTGCACTGACTTAATCCATAATTGCATTATTATTACTATTGTTTGCACTATTTGTCATCGCACTTTATCTCCATAATTCACTTTACTCATCTGTTGTTGTTACTGTTAAACTTTGTTGTTGTTACTTGTAGGCACCTAGGGTCTGAGAGTCATAGAATTTCAAATCTCTGTATGTACTGTATATATGGTAGAATTGACAATAAAGCTGACTTTGACTTTGAATTGAGTCCTTGCTTGCAGTAGGTTTTTCTTGGGGCAAAGTCAGTGTTTTGAGATAAGAACAAATACTTGAGACAGAGCCCTTCAATGAGTCTATAAGTGTCTCATGATCTTGTCCTGGGAAAAACGTGGCAAAGGACAGTCTCAGGTGTCTTAGCCTCTGAACAGTGATGCCGCCGTTTGCTTTTATATTATATAATCTAACTGTGTCACTCTCCCAAATGGCTGTATTGTGGTCATGACACCCACTATTTTACTTTGAATTTGAGCCAAAGAAAAATCTGACACCGCACTGAACTTAATAGATTCATCTTTCAACCTGTCGCGGCTGAGTTCTGAAATGGAAAAGGCTTATTCGAGATGCAGTGGGAGCTGTGCTGTGATATGACATGTTTGGATCCTTCTTTCTCTCTGTTTAGGTTGGAATAGAGGAGATGCTGTCAAGAGTGTGGGAGTCCCAGCCCAGAGTGATCAGGTTCCAACGCAAACATCAGAGAAGCTCGGTCGCCAATGGGCTGAGGCGACAGAAAAGAGACTGGGTCATCCCACCGATCAATGTTCCCGAAAACTCCCGAGGACCCTTCCCTCACATGCTTGTCAGGGTGAGTGGCAGCTCCTATCATCGCCATCCCAAAAGCATGTCTCTGCCGACATACGCAAGTGGCGTTTTATGTTAAGATACAGAGTAACATGTCTACTTTTGCTATGAATACTCCCGCTCTCCCATTGCAATCACAAACCCAAACACAATTGACGGGGTTGTCTCTTGATCACTCTTGGTTTATTGGGTCATTACCTATTTTGTCTAAATTTTGACCTTGTTACAATCCAAGTATTATCATTGAAGCCCACAACAGAGCAACACAGCACCTTGTGGTGATATGTATGATATGATACTTTTAGAAGGCTGATGAATACAGTATATATTGTAGTATACAGTACTTTACAGACATGTGATATGTTGATCAATAGACACCATCTCTGGACTTGCTGTATTCTATGAAAATATGTAAGCACTACATTCAGGAGGTCAAAGTGCAGCAGTTGAAACCTCTTAGAGTTGTAAAGCCAATGCAAGTTAAATTTGTTATTAATATTTCACTAATGGTTCAACATTTTTATTGGATCTTCAAATAATTGTCAAGTCTTAAACATTTCAAAATGATCTTGTATAAGAATGCTACATATGCTTTCCGGGCTAATAGTTTTTTCATACCAAAATATATTACTTCCTAATCTTGTGATCATCTTCAATTCTCGTAGCACTCAGCACCTCAGAAAATCGTGGGATCGATGTCCTCCCCTTGCTGCTTTGCTATCGTGGGTACTTTCCGACTTCCTCTCCCCCAAGAATGTGAGAGTGAATGATTGAACGTCGGTGTCTGTAAATGAATGATCTGCCAATTGTCCCGGGTGCACCTCACTCCCTAAGCAACTAGGATTGGTTGACAGTAAATAGTTGTTTTCAGTGTCTTGACCGGCGATCATCCAGGGTATGCCCAAAGCAGCAGGTCCAATAGAAAATGAATAAATAGTTTTGAGGGAAAAAATTATTTCCCTTGAGGATCCAAAAAAGTTTATCTAAAAAAAAGTCACATTGGCAGTACTATGTTGAGGTTGTTGAAAGAACATCATGTTAAAGTACACGTATCCAGCTCAGATAAGAAAAAAGCATATCTTGTTCAATCGAGATGCTTGTATTTTCTATCAAGCGCGCCCAGCAGGCTAAAAGCGCTGCTCTTGTCTCCGGTTTAAGTCGGGTTGCTGGGTGATTTGTCGGCTGCGCCTTTGGGCACCACAGGCAGGTAGAGACACAGAAAAATAATCCTTGCTTAGAAAAGGCTCCTTGTGCTTATGGTCTCAGAAGAACAGATGTGAGGATTACTCAGGGGTGCTATTTCTGCCAGTCTCTTCCTATCTGTTCATATATCAGCAAAATATTTGTCACTTCTGCCAAATACTGCCTCAAAGGTTAGCAGAATGGTAGGTTTATGACCAACGTGGCACTGGATAAACAATTTTACAGGTTATAAATATTTTAATAGTCATTTAAGTAGATGGAAGTTATGGTGAATGGCAGTGCTGCACAATAAATTGCATAGCAACAACAACAATCAAAAACTATTGTCTTCCATGTGACAAATATTAACCCTTTACATGTCAAAATAATTAGCCAATCTCAACCCTTTCTGGGTTGTTTTATCAACATAATGCTATACCATTTACATCATTCATTGTTACCATATTTGTTACACTAGTCTTGGCTTGTAAAAATTAAAATGTCACTGATAATATGCCATGATAACTGATCCCTATTCTTCACTTTAATTTAGAATATGGTAGTTGCAGAGGACTGTCTTTCTGCCCTGCTCAGACCTCCACTAAATCTTTCACAATATCACATGAGAAGGAAAGTGCTTGTATGCTCAGATGAGGGCCAATTTGGTCTTTCTTGTGCAGTTCTGGTTTGCTAATTGTGTGCCTTAATTTGGTGTTTTCCCACCACTAATTAAGGGAAGTCTGACACTAGAAACACTGTTGATTTCTGAATTAGGCAAGGCAAGGCAATTTTATTTATATAGCACAATTCATACACTGGGTAACTCAAAGTGCTTTACAAGAATAAAAGACAATTTACAAGATTTAGATTAAGAAACATAAGAAAAATTAAAAACATTTTAAAAGAAGAGTGCAGATTAAAAATCACTTTAAGTTGTAGTGTAGGCGGAGCTAAAGAGGAAGGTTTTTAAACCTCCCCTTGAACATTGTTAAAGTTAAAGCTTGTTTTACTTCATCTGGGAGGCTGTTCCAGGTTTTTGCTGCATGAAACTTAAACACTGCTTCACCCTGTTTAGTTCTAACTCTGGGCACGAGCAGAAGGCCTGTCCCAGGTGTTCTCAGAGTCCGAGGAGGTTCATAAGCAACTAGCATGTCAGAGATATATTCTGGTGCTAAACCATTTAGAGACTTGTAAACCAGCAGTGCTGTTTTAAAAACTGGCGTAATGTGGTTGTACTTCCTGGTTTTAGTTAGAACCCGAGCAGCCTGAATTAGCACAAGCTATGTTATGTAAGAGAAATTGTATGTGTTGTTTTGAACTCTATTTTGTTATTAGGCCCAAGGAGGAGTTAATAGGCCCGGGAAGGCCTATTGTTTTTGCTCGAGTTATTTTTTTTATTAGGCCCGAGCCGGTGATGACCCCCTCGCGCAAAAAGATGCAACGTATTGTGTTTTAATCTAAATGGCCCCAAATTTGGTGAGTATCATCTAGACACATGTGCCAACCAAAGTTGTGACTTTGTTGTTGATATCTTATCGGGTATGGGTGTGGCAAGCCTGTAACGAGGTCTTCTCGGATCAAGTTGGACCCAAAAAGGTGTTTGTGCACATTCATGACCTGAACACAAAGATATGTAAATAAAAGGGTTATCTTTAGAAATGGCTCTCCAGCGCCCCCTACAAACTTATAATGGGACCTAAGAATTTAGTTTGTCATAGAGACATGAAATTTGGTACACACATCTCTTATGTCATGACGAGCATAAAAGCCAATGACAACCACCCCCTATCTATAAATGTGTTGCCATAGCAACGTCCCAAATATGTGGAAAAAGTCAATTGGAAGTGAAAATTTTAGTTTGTCGTAGGCAAATGAAACTTGGTACACACATCCAGCATGGGCTTATGAACAAAAAAAAAAAAACAATGGTGACCACACCCTATCACACACAGGATTAAAGATGTGAACCGCCTCAGAATACACCTCTCTTTTAAAAAATAACAGAAAATAGCAGCTTCATTCCACAGACACCAAACTTAGGCAAAATGATCTAAACACATGTGTATTCAATAGACAGTGCTTTTCTTGTAGTTTTTGCTCGAGTTATATTTTTATAAATTATAATTTTTCTGCAAAATGATCCTCAATTTGACCCAAGAAAACTTGCGCAAAAAGTACATTTTACTGGCCACAAACTTTAAGGCAAGGCAAGGCAAGGCAATTTTATTTATATAGCACAATTCATACACTGGGTAACTCCAAGTTCTTTACAGGAATAAAAGACAATTTACAAGATTTAGATCATCATCAGAAAAATTAAAAAGATAAAAAACACTTTAAGTTGTAGTGTAGGCGGAGCTAAAGAGGAAGGTTTTTAACCTCCCCTTGAACATTGTTAAAGTTGACTTGTTTTACTTCATCTGGGAGGCTGTTCCAGGTTTTTGCTGCATGAAACTTAAACGCTGCTTCACCTTGTTTAGTTCTAACTCTGATTCAAGTCTGCCGAAAAATTTATGTATTTGAATTCCCCGAGGAAACAGAATGAAAAATTAAAGCCGCAAGCGGCGATAAAGGCCCTCGCCTCCCTTGAGACCGCGGGGACACATATATTCGGAGGATTGCATGTCGTGCTTTAAAGCAAATTTGGAGCTGTTTAGATGAAAACCCTTTAGCACAAAGTGTACGATTTTAGTGGCCATGCGTTTCACCCCACATGGCGGACTTCCTGTTGAGTTTAGGGTGTGGCTGTCATTGACTTTTCTGTTTGCCCTGAGGTGTCCTATTAATGTACCAAGTTTCATTTGTCTACATTGGAATAAAGTTACTTTCACTTTCCCTAGGCCCGATGTATTTTGACTTTTCTAGGGGTCGCCACTGAGTCATTTTTCGTATTTTTTTTCGTGGACTTCAAATACATAAATTTTTCGCTGGGCTTGAAATCTGGGACCAATAAAAATGACTTTTAGTTGTACGTTTACTGGGTTAAATTGAGGATAATTTTGCAGAAAAAATATGATAAAAAATATATACGAATTATAATAAAAAAATATAACTCGAGCAAAAAAGTCTAGAAAAACACTTGTCTATTTTACATACATGTGTTTAGCTCATTTTGCCCAAGTTTGGTGTCTGTGGAATGAAGCAGCTTTTTTCTGTGTACTTTTAAAAAAGAGGTGTATTTTAAGTCGGACCAAATTTTCAATTCAAAATGGCCGCCTTCCCGTGTGTGATAGGGTGTGGTCCCCATTGGCTTTTTTGTTCATAAGCCCATGCTGGATGTGTGTACAAAGTTTCATTTGCCTACGACAAACTAAAAATTTCACTTCCCATTGACTTTTTCCAAATATTTGGGACGTTGCTATGGCAACACATTTATAGATAGGGGGTGGTTGTCATTGGCTTTTATGCTCGTCATGACATAAGAGATGTGTGTACCAAATTTCATGTCTCTATGACAAACTAAATTCTTGGGTCCCATAATAAGTTTGTAGGGGGCGCTGGAGAGCCATTTCTAAAGATAACCCTTTTATTTACATATTTTTGTGTTCAGGTCATGAATGTGCACAAACGCCTTTTTGGGTCCGACTCGATCCGAGAAGGCGTTTGAGAGTTAAGAGACGTTTTATTTTCACAAAAATGGCCACCTCGTTATAGACTTGCCACACCCATACCCGATAAGATATCAACAACAAAGTCACAACTTTGATTGGCACATGTGTCTAGATGATACTCACCAAATTTGGGGCCATTTAGATTAAAACACAATGATTTGCATCTTTCTGCGCAAAGTGCGATTTTAGTGGCCGCGCGTTTCACCCCACATGGCGGACTTCCTGTTAAGTTTAGGGTGTGACTGTCATTGACTTTTCAGTTTGCCCTGAGGTGTCCTATGGATGTACCAAGTTTCATTTTTCTACGTTGGAAAAAAGTTACTTTCACTTTCCATAGGCCCAATGTATTTTGACTTTTCTAGGGGTCGCCACTGAGTCATTTTTCATATTTTTTTTTTCGGCGACTTCAAAAACATAACATTTTCACCAAGCTTGAAGTCTGGGACCAATATAATGACTTTTCGTGCATGTTCACTGGGTCAAATTTAGGATCATTTGGTCACAATAAAGATAAAATAAAAAAAAAAAATCCGAGCAAAAACAATAGGCCCTCCCGGTCATCACCGGCTCGGGCCAAATGGGCGACCCCTGGAAAATGAAAATACATTGTGCCTATGGAAAGTGAAAGTACATTTTTTCCAATGTAGAAATATAAACTTGGTTCATCCATAGGACACCTCAGGGAAAACAGAAAAAAATATTACAGCCACACCCTAAACTCAACAGGAAATCCACTATGTTGGGGTGAATGCGTGACCACCTAAATTGCACCCCTTGTGCTAAAGGCTTTTCATCTAAACAGCTCCAAATTTGGTGAGTATCATCTAGACACGTGTACCAAAAAAGTTATCAATTTGTGGCTGTGGTCGTAATGAGTCTGTGAAGAGGCAGCCATTTCTTTGGGAAATAAATGCCATTTTCCAATTGCCAGGATCCTTCCTTTAGGGGAGGAGGCCAAGGCTAGAGTCTTAGAAAACTCCTCAGAATCCTTTGGAACTTGTAAACTTGTGCTTTTAGACAAGTAATATTTACATTTTGCCTTTTTAAACAGGGGGGTGCAGCGATTTCTGAGTCATCTCAAATCTCCAGCCAGTACTTTGTTTTTCTCGCCTTAGCTTAAGCATAATCTATTATTTTCAAAAGTTCAGACAGCTCCCAGGAAAACCAGGGATTGGTGTAGCAGGCCCCAGCAATAGCACAGGCCTGAGGTGATGAAGCAGGCTCCAGCCAGAAGAAGATTCAAGCATTAGCACAGGCCCGGTTTTCTTTCCCAGGTATACCTCCCTTTCAAAATAAATTGATTGAAGAATGGATGTGTGAATGGATAAAGAGGTACCATGAGTGAATGGGTAAATGAATGGATTAAGGCAGTGGTCCTCAACTGGTCTGGCTTAGGAACCCCCCCATTAACTCTTGATGACAAGCCATGACTTATATTCAGAAGAATTTTCAATTTAATGAGATTGTGCAGTTTAAACCTGAGATAGTTCAGAATATCACAGTATGCCAACACAAAAAACACAAGACCAGCAGGTGATGCTAGAGAGGGAAATATATATATTTTTTTACTCAATTAGCTTATTTTTAATTAAAACCAAAAAGTGCATCTTAGGTTTCAAGAATGTTATTGTAAGTGTAGCTGTGATAACCCTGCATCAGTGGATATATACTGAACAGCCCTGTATTAATAATATATTAGTAGCACTTAATGAGCCATTGACCATGAGGCTGTCACAACATAACACTTCAGTAACTTCAGCCTTTGTAACAGACTCAGCAGTGCTTTCATGCACAAACATAAAATAAAAACATCCAACTACTGAGAAGTAGTTTTACCCACTCACTGAATATAACAAATACTGCACTATTAAAATGATTCAATTACTCATTCAAGCAGTAATCATAAGACTGACATAACAATCAGAACATCTCAGAAACAGCCAACTTTAACAGACTTCAGTACTAACTACTAGTAGTTTCAAAAAGACTCAGAGTTTGTGTGTGTTTGTGTTTAGCTAAAAAAAACTCACACACTGAATCCATGACATCCAACCATATGGGAAAAAATAATAATTTCTTCAGTAGCAGTTATTATCCACAAACACATAGAGGTTTTTGTCCTCAAAGTAAGACTACGTCCACACGAAGCCAGTGCATTCCCTATCCGATCTTTTTTTTCCCTCGTTCTAAAAAAAAATTCCGCAAACACGGCGTCGTCTCAAGAAATATCTGCGTACACACGAAACCACTGAAACCGACTGAAAACGATGTACCTCTGGTTCTGCACCCCCATATCTCCACTCACTAATACAGACCTACGTTCCTACCAGATCCCTGCGCTCTGCAAATGAACAACGTCTGGTGGTACCGTCCCAAAAAGGTACAAAATCACTCTCACGCACCTTCTCTGGATCTGTTCCATCTGGTGGAATGATCTACCTGCTGCTACAAGATCAGCAGATTCTGTAGCCATCTTTAAAAAACACCTGAAAACACATCTCTTCCGTCAACACCTGACTGACAAACACTGAGTCCTACTTCCTTTCTATCGATTCCTTTATAAAAAAAAAAAAAAAAAAAAAAAATTCTCTTACCCTTAGCATTGTATACTGCGCTGAGTTTAAACTGACTAGTTTTTTGTGCACTTATGCTTTTTGTACCTTGTGTTGTTAAAATTGCTTCCATTGTTATCCTCACTTGTAAGTCGCTTTGGATAAAAGCGTCTGCTAAATGACTAAATGTAAATGTAAATGTAGTATTTATGCCAGACCAGTATGGGGCGCTGTAATTCTGCCACAGATATAGACTATACACGGAGAAGAAGTCTTTGAGCATGCGCATAACCTTGCGCGCTTCAGCCGACACGTGATGTGATGACATCATCGTTTCACAAAATATACGGATTGGCTGTACACACAAAATCGTTTTCAGATTTATTCACTTTAGAACCCGGTTTCAAAAAATAGTGGATTCAGTCTCCCAAAACGCCGGATCCGTGTGGACGAAACGCCAATACGATAAAAAATGTATACGTATACAGTGATACGCGTCTCCGTGTGCACGGGCTCTAAGAAAATCTACAGTATATCTCATGTAGTTCCTAATGTTGCACTTTCATTTTGCCCCATTAGCATCTGAAAACAAACATTGCGGCTGTGAAAATGGCAGGGGTCAGTTAGCATTACAGAGTAGTATCACCGCCTACTGTTTAGGGGTGTGAATAGACAACACTCCGCCGCTTAAACATCTCCTTTAAAATAAAAGCACAGTAAAAAAATCAGTTGAGAACCACTGGATTAAGTAATACATGGATGGGTTAAATGGAGACGCATGATGGAATGCATGGAGAAATGATGGATAGGTGAATTGGTAGATGGATGGATGGATGGATGGATGAATGGATAAAGGGATAAATTGGCTTGGTGGATAGTGGGATGGTTAGAAGAATACATGGATAATAGAGTGTTTTGGTTGGCTGAATGGCTGGCTGGATAAGTGGATGAATGGGTGAATGTTTGGACAGATGGAGAGATGGGTTTGTGCATGGATGTATGTAAGAATTGATGGATGGATGGATGGTTAGATGAATGAATGAATGAATGAATGAATGGAAGTATGGATACATAAAAGTGGGTGTATTGGTGGAGGGTTGAATGGGTTGAATGGAGAAGTATGGTGGAATGCACGGACAAATAGATGGATGGGTGTTTTGGTAGATGGATGCATGGCTGAATGGGTGAATGGATAGAGGGACAGGTTGGATTGCTAGATGGATGGATGAATAGAGGGATACATTGGCTGGAAGGACAGTGGGATAGTGGGATGGATGGAAGAATTGATGGATAATTGAGTGATGTTTGGGTGGATGGATGGATGATGAATGGAGGAATTAATGTATGAATGAAAGAGTGAAAATATGAGAGGATAGTTGCATGGCAGAATTGCTGGTTAGATGGATGGATAGAGAAATGGTTTGGGTGGATGAATGGATAATTGATGTATGGATAGAGGGTGGATCGGCGACTGGATAGATAGAGTGAATGAGAACTTCTCTTCGGATAGTTGACTGATGCAGTGCTCCACTACCGTCTCTCATTCATATGTAATGTTTCATGTTTTACACTATTTATTGTCATGGCCCTACCGTCCGGAACAGGTGAGACTCCAGTGCAAAACCCCAAACAAAAGCAGAAGGTTCAAAAAAGGTTTATTAACCGGCAAAGGTACAAAATCAAAATTCAGGAAACAGGATAAAACAAGGCTAGGGTCCGGGCATATAATCCAGGACATGTCATACAAGAAGAAACCAGGCTAGGAAACACTAGGCAGAAACATCCACTGAAAACACAGACTGCAACAGACGAAACACAAGGAACCACAGAACAGACTCACGGTAGGGGTGAAGACGACCTGGCACCGAGCAGGGGAAAACACACAGGTTATAAAGACATACAACGAGGGACAGGTGAAACGCATCAGGGTGGAGCATGCAATCACACAGGAGGGAAAGACACAAGACAGGAAGTCAATCAAAGACACAGACAGGGTTAAGACATTTCACAATAAAACAACCAGGAAATCAAATACAATCTTGAAACAAAATCAGATACACAAACCAAACTGGAAATCAGATACAATAATGAAACAACTCAGATACTTAAAAGAAACATAACATCAGAAACAAAACAGAGACAACACAGATACACTAACAAAACAGACAACTACAAAACCAGGTAGGGATCCTGACATTTATTTACCGTATTTTCCGGACTATAAGTCGCACTTTTTTTCATAGTTTGGCTGGTCTTGCGACTTATAGTCAGGTGCGACTTATTTATCAATTTATTTGACATGAACCGAGAAAAATGAACCGAGAGAAATGAACCGAGAGAAATGAAGATCGCGGGAGCTTTGTGAACTTGTTTAGTGTTACCGGTAACTGTTGGACTCGCTTGCTTGTTATGTTAATTTAAGCCTATTCAGCCTTCCAGGTATGTTTTTATGCTATTATGTAGCTAACTGTTAATGTGTTATGTTAACATACATATTCAGCCTTTTGTTCTGTGTACTATTGTGTACCATTAGCTGAATAACTTGCCTTGCCAGACTTGCCAGATTACCAATATCTGTTCTTGGTCTTGGATTTTAAATAAATTAAGTTAATATTTCAGTTAACAGTTTTCAGTTGTTTTCAGTGGTAGACTACAGGAGCACTGAGCAGCATATAGCGCCCTCTCGCGGCTGTAGACGGTAATGTTTTCTCTTGGTTCTTGGTTCTAAATGAATGCGACTTATAGTCCGGTGCGACTTATATATGTTTTTTTTCCTCGTCATGATGTATTTTTGGACTGATGCGACTTATACTCAGGTGCGACTTATAGTCCGAAAAATACGGTATGTTGGTCAAGAGAAATATGTTTGAAATGATCAAATACCAACAACAGGAAACCTTTCTCACAAGACAAGAGGCGTCTGTTTAAAGTTTGTTTGACAGGGCTCTGCTGATAGACATTCAGAGTAAATACAGATAATTTATTCATTCTGCCTTTCATTAAGCCCACAAATGACTGTGTGCCATATATAAACATAATGCAGCTCTTTTAGCTGATTCTTACCTTGTTTTGCTTTCAAGTGTTTAATGAAATATTCTATTGAATAATGACATCATTAGTGCAATCCGTTTCATTCACAGTGTAGTTGTCACCACCTATGCTAATATCTGTCATGGACCAGAAACAGCTCTATACTGCTCTTTGGAAGAACAAACATTCTCAACCCTGCACAAATAGATTTAGATAAAACATATAAGGTAAGACCAGTACATGTAGGGATGTCACTTTTAATCTTATATTCACACCTCCACTGAAGAATATGTGCTAATTGTCACAAGTGCTCTTCCTTCAAAAGAATTGATATAAATAAAGTTTATCTTCTTCCTGTACAAAGTTTATCTATATATATATATATATATATATATATATGTATATATATATATATATATATATATATATATATATATATATATACATACAATATATATATATATATATATATATATATATATATATAAATATATATATATATATATATAAACTGTTATTCCGCCGCTAAAGTCCCTTGGATGAGGGACAAAATGTCTTGAAACCCTATTACCAGATACCTTCTTTGTAGGCCTATTCCCTTATTTGTATGCGTCTTTGCTTAAAGCTGTGCTGTTTTGCATTTTGTGACTTTGTGGAACTTGAGCAGGCTATCAGCTCTGTCCCAAATTGTATGCAGTTTCAGTAAATATACCCCAATGTAGCATACTTCTTACAAAGCATTTGAAAATTTGTGCCTCACACACTGTAGCAAATGTTTGTAAAATTACAATACTGGATACTGGAAATAATAAAACTACTGCACAATTGGAAAACAAATATAAATGCTGACAAGGATAATTGTATTTCTGTAGTGGATTATATAAAAACACTTCCATACATTTACTCAAAATCACATAAGAAAAAGGGAGGGACTGGAAGACACAGATACAGACTTAGAAATAGAAATAGACCATTGACCCAAATTAACTATTTTTGTGTAATTATAAAAACTGATAATCTGGTTACACAGACGTGCAGCTAGTGGGTACTATCTGTAGGTGGGTAACAATAGATGCTACAAATCAAAATACAGTTTCCTAAGAAAGCGACTCAGATGGGTTTTCTCTTGACGGTCCTCTGTGGCTGCCTCTTATCAGTCACTCAGGCAGACGGGCAGCTTTTACTGGCATTTCAGTGCACACATCCACACACACCAGCCGCACCACACAAGTCCCTCATGCCCATTTGTCGAGTGAGGCTTACACTCACGGATTACGGAAATCGCCTTTCACCAATGTGTTGTGCAAGAGGGCAGATTTCCCATCAAAGCGTGGAAAGAGTCGCCCTCACAAAGAGACGCACCGGACAGTGTCAGGGGAGACAACAAATGGCGCTTCCCTACTAGAGACCCTCTTTTATCCCCTTTCACATTTTGGATGTTAGATGATCCAATTAAAGCTCAAGGTTTTTCTGTGTGTTGTGTGTGTGTGTGTGTGTGTGTGTGTGTGTGTGTGTGTGTGTGTGTGTGGGTGTGGGTACGTGTGTGTGTACGTGTGTGTGGGTACGTGTGTGTGTACGTGGGTGTGGGTACGTGTGTGTGTACGTGTGTGTGTATACGTGTGTGTGGGTACGTGTGTGTGTGGGTGTGTGTGTGTGTGTGTGTGTGTGGGTGTGGGTACGTGTGTGTGTGTATGTGTGTGTGTGGGTGTGGGTACATGTGTGTGTACGTGTGTGTGGGTACGTGTGTGTGTGTGTGGGTGTGGTTACGTGTGTGTGTGTATGTGTGTGGGTGTGTGTGTGTGTGGGTACGTGTGTGTGTGTGTGTGTACGTGTGTGTGGTTACGTGTGTGTGTGTATGTGTGTGGGTGTGTGTGTGGGTACGTGTGTGTGTGTATGTGTGTGGGTGTGTGTGTGTGGTTACGTGTGTGTGTATGTGTGTGTGTGTGTGTGTGGAGTACGTGTGTGTGTGTGTGTGTATGTGTGTGGTTACGTGTGTGTGTGTATGTGTGTGGGTACGTGTGTGTGGGTACGTGTGTGTGTGTGTGTGTGTGTGTGTGTGTGTGTGTGTGTGTGTGTGTGTGGGTGGGTGTGGGTACGTGTGTGTGTATGTGTGTGTGTGGGTACGTGTGTGTGTGTGTGTGTGGGTGTGGTTACGTGTGTGTGTGTATGTGTGTGGGTGTGTGTGTGGACAAAAACTTAAACTTAGCAAGAAATAGGTTTAATAAAATAAAAAACTGAATTTGCCTTTAAAACATTTTTTATAATATGTGGAGTAGATTCAAATCCACAAAAACTCGGAAACTCAAAGGACCTTGCATTGACCTATGAGGTAATAAAGACGTGAAGAGTTTATCTGAACAATTCTAGTGGTCTTAATTTGACTCCTGGTTTATTTTTGGATGAAAAATAGAGAGTAAAGATAGTATGTTTATGTGAAATGATGTACGTACAGGAGACAGGTACAGAGAGACAATTGGGGAGGACACTGGTGTCATGGTATTGCTGTTATAAATGGAAGATGTGTCCACTGCCCTGTGAGCTCCCCTGTCCCCATCTCTCCACAACAGCTCTTCAGTCTGACAGGCAGTCCTCGAGAGTACAGCAGTTGGGATTCATGCTTTATCCGTTCGCTCTCACAAGTGGCCGAGAGCAACCTTTCAAGCTTTCCCCACTTGATTTTAAGACACATCGACTTTCCTTCTGCCGCGTCGAGTCTTTGAGCTGTTTGCACTTGAGTCTTCCCACAGTTGGGCTCACCAGGTTGCAAAATACCAATTATCCCTCCGAGTGTAATTATCCATTCGGCAAGCGTCAAATGAGGCAAATGACTGGCCCAAAGAGGTGTGTGATAGGACTGCAGGCTGTTTTCTCTTTGATTCAGTGCAGGTGGAGTAAGAACATGACACTGTATACAATCAGAGGCTAATGTAGCAGCTCCTAGCAGTTTAATTAATCCCTATAACAGCAGCGCCTTCAGTTACACATAAAACAATGACCTTGCTCAATAGGAGATACAAAAATGATGTTTTGAGCTGAGACTGGATTTATCAACACGATCAGCTACTTGAGATGCCTGTGTTATAATTATAACAGAAACCTGGCTTCACACAGGAATCCCCGACAGTGTTGTCGAGCTAGCAGGATATTTGAGTCGGCCGGGGTTTGAACTCACAACTTTCATGCTTTTTACCTATATGTTCTTTAAGACCAGAGATGGTAAAAAAACTAGTTTATGCCCTCATATTAAGTGACTCATTCTGAAATAATGACACCTGGGCTGAACGAATGTCCCTTCTCGCTTAAATTAATTCAATACACCAATACACCACCACCAGTTGGACAGTGTAAGGGGGGTATACTCTAAACAATCTCTTCAATATACAGTAAATCCTATAATGACATCCTTTAAGGTCTTGTTTTTACATAGATCATTACTATTAAAATATGCTATTGATTTATAAACTTGATAAACCCTTTAGGGGATTATATGTTATCCCATTTTGCGTCATCATTTAATTGTACCAAATAAAGAATGCTCTTACACACAAAAACAGGATGCACGAAGAGGCTCTTTTTAGCCTCTGAACCTTTCATCTTGACTTGGGTAGTTTTGTCATAAAGACCCACTAATGTTATGGTCCCAATACCATTGATTTGCCATTGTGCTTGAATAGAATTTCACACCTTTGGCTGTCGAATGATTTGACGTGACAGATGTAATTGCAGTGGAAATAGAGAGGCTGGCAAACAGCTCAAATGGATATGTTGGAAGATGGCTAGATGATCCCCTTTTGAGAAACACAAAAGCAGCGAGGTTGGGAAATGGAAAACGGTGACAGGCTGAAGTGAAAACTGGCAGGAGGAAAAAGAGGGACCCTTTGGAGAGTGCTGTAAATCTACAGGCTGAGAGAGACCAACATTAGTCTCAGGCCATTTGTGGTATTCTCATCTCGGCCGTCTCCGAAACACCTAGACTGGGCCCAATGAGGCAGGACTGATGGAAGGCAGTCTGAATATAAGGGAGAAAAGAGAGCCCTTTCATTTAACAGGCCTCAAACACTGGCTCCCTATTTGCACCTACGCCTGGGACAACAATGCAAACAATGTCTTCGGGACATAATTTAGGGCATTGTGGGAAGACAAGAAATACTGTATGTCAGTGCTGGAAGCTTTTTGCAGAACTTAACTAGAGCCTTTTAAAGCTTTAAATGCAAAGAAACTTGCAATTTAATTTATACAGTGCTCAGCTGTACCATTACTTACTATTTTCACTTCAGTTGGAGCACAACCAACTGAAGGCACTGATTAATGCATAGTGGGTGTAAACAAAAGCTGGCAACATGGGGCAGCAGCTAGATTTTATTCATCTAATCCAACGACAAAGCAGGTAACTTTCCACTGCAGATAGTCTCTCCTCAGTAACTCTACTGACACTACTGCTATGCATAGTAATAGATGAGATGAGACTTTCTATGATGATTTTTTTTTTTTTGGTTAAAACCAATGGAAACAATCTTCATGTTGCTGACTTTTACTTACACATAAGCTTACATTATGTAGTCATAATGTAATGGCTGGCTGACTGCTTTATTGTTACATTATTCATCCATTATTCCCTTGTTTGGAAAAGCAGAAGCTAAACAAAGTGCCACTATTTAAAATAGAAGTTGCTTTGAACCACAATCAAATGGAAGTAACATGTCTAATGGCTTTGAATGTGACATTGCAAACACAAAGGCTTAATGGATAGTTGAAATTGGTCATCGAAATGTAAATCACATGAGTAGGTTTACCTCATTACCTGAAATGGACCATTATACTGGGGCTCTGGGATAAAAGGTTTTACTGGAAGTGTCTTATCATAGGCCAACAGAAGAACAAATAATAACTCTGGTGTACTCCAATGTTTCCTCAGATAATTTGCTCTAGCCTCAATTCCACTTTACAGTGCTGCGATGCAAAAACGTTTGTGTAAGAATAACTCGGCCCAATATGATTGTAATTTCTGCAGTGCTGCTTGTACACTCCCCAAAATGAAAACTCTGTGCTTCATTTACAGCCTCATATTGCGTTGGGTATTTCATTACAGCTCATAATGAGGCCATAATATGCTTTTTGGATTTGCTTGTTTTGTCTGCAGTTTATTGCATCCCCCTGTGCATTTAGATACATTATGTCTTCTTACTGTGTCTGTGCCTGGGCTCGTAAAAACAAAGCATTCTCTCATTATTCAGGATGAAGCAATAAAATAGGAACTTGCGTGATGGTGAAATTACATTATTCAAAACAAAATATAACACGTAATATAATTCTTCTGCTGAAAAAGGTTTCATATTAATTACCTATTCCTCCAGCCTTTATCTCTGTATGGGGCGGCAGTAGCTCAGTGGGTAGAGTGGTCGTCTTTCAACCGGAAGGTAGGCGGTTCGATTCCCACTCTCCCCACAGTTCATACTGTCGTTGTGTCCTTGGGCAGGACACTTAACCCACCTTGCCTCCAGTGACTGTAACACTGGTAATTACATTAGAGCAATGTAAGTCGCTTTGGATAAAAGCGTTGGCTAAATGAATAAATGTAAATGTATGGAAATGCAGAGGATGTTTATATTTACATTTGACTTTCACAGAAAACAGCCACTTATACTAAATCAGCGTTCAAAAGAACTTCCGAGTCACTCTCCGCAAATTTTCATATTTATTATTTTTGCTACAATTAAGAATCACAGTATGTCATTGGTGATTTATGGGCTTTTTTTGTGATTGACATCAAGCAGGTTTGGGTAGTGAATGGGATGCAGTGGTTTAAATGTAACACTTGTTTTTACCCCCCATTTTTCATGAGCTAAACTCAAAGTTCTAAGACTTTTCTATGTACACAAAAGGCCTATTTCTCAAATATTGTTCACAAATCGGTCCAAATCTGTGTTAGTGTGCACTTCTTTGCCGAGATAATCCATCCACCTCACAGGTGTGGCATATCAAGATGCTGATCATAGAGCATGATTATTGCACAGGTGTGCCTTAGGCTGGTCACAATAAAAGGCCACTCTAAAATGGTCTTAGCTCTAAAGAAAAGTCTTAGCTCTTGAAAGCTCATGAAAAATGGCGGCAAAAACAAAAGTGTCACGTTTAATCTTTTGCTCAGTATTGTATATATCTGCCTGGCAGGGGCAGGAATTGTGGCCCATTCAAGCAAACACTATGTAGCTATTCAGGTTGTATTTTCACTAAAGGACCAATGCTGTGTCATAATTCACAAAAGACTGTTAAATTATCAATAATATTCAAAATATCCAAGTTGTAATGTTTATTCGCATTGACGTAACAGATGCTGGCTAAATCGCGTCTGACTACGAATCAGAAGATTCTAGGTTCGACTCCTGGCTAGCTCGCTGTGGGCGGCAGTAGCTCAGTGGGTAGAGCGGCCGTCCTCCAACCGGAAGGTAGTAGGATCGATTCCCGCTCGCCCCACAGTTCATACTGTCGTTGTGTCCTTGGGCAAGACACTTAACCCACCTTGCCTCCAGTGACTGTAACACTGGTAATGTAATGTAAGTCGCTTTGGATAAAAGCGTCTGCTAAATGAATAAATGTAAATGTAAATATGTGACGTCTAGTGTTGCGTAATCTGTGACACACAGTGACAAAGTAGAGTATCTGTTGAACCAGGCACACTTTGTGTTTAAAAGAGAGTTTAGTTTCTTTATTTTATGAAACCGTCAAAGCTCTCCTGCCTCAGAGCAAGAAGGTCATGAAATGACGGGGTGGCAGTAGCTCAGTGGTAGAGCGGCCGTCCTTCAACCGGAAGGTAGTAGGATCGATTCCTGCTTGCCCCACAGTTCATACTGTCGTTGTGTCCTTGGGCAAGACACTTAACCCACCTTGCCTTGGAGCGCTGTCCGGCAGCTGCACCGGTGTGGTCTGCAACCTCAGTGTGTCTGTAATAGGTAGTGCACCACCCTCTCACATTTCACTGCTGGTTATATATGCTGTATGTAATTTGGTATGTGACGAATAAAGTAATCTTAATCTTATCTTGACCGCCAGTGGGCTTTCTTTGAGGAGTCTGCATCTCTTCCCCATGTTACTGTGGGTTCTCTCCGGGTCCTGCTTTCTTCCACTGTCCAAACACCTGTAGGTGTCTGTGTAGGTCAATTGGTGACTCTAAATTGCCCCTAGTAAACGAATGTGTGGTTTCCTGTCATTTTCTCAGTGTCAGCCCCGCGACCAACTTGCCAGGGTGTACTCTGCCTCAGGGCCAAAGCTGCTAGGACAGGGGTGAAGGAAGCCATTTTTGTGAAAATGGAAAAGCCCTCTTTGAACAGAGGAGGAGGCCTCAGATTCATGTTGCCTATTATTTCTAACAGTGTTTTGAAACCTAAAACAAAAGAGCCTCACCCTAAAACAACAAACACAGCACCTGAATAGAAAAGTGACACTAACGACTCCCCTGAGCCTTAACGACTCTCACATCAGGAGTCACACTTCCCTTTCATGGTCAACGACTGTGAGACCAGAACAGCCTGGTCCATCAGGTTTGGTTTCAGGGGAAACTCCTCCCTCTAGAGATATAAGCTCAGCTCTCTTACCTGTTGATCTCAGAATTGATAAAGTCTCTTGGAATTAGAGACAAAACATCACCTTGAAAACTGAGTCCAGATGCTTTTACTTTATCCTCTTTTTTCTGTTATGAAAGGATGTTTTGGAATGTTTACTGCATGAGTGAAAGAATAACCTCATACCTGTTCTGTCTGAAATGCTCTTGAGTCCTTTGTCTTCATACAGAATTATTTATTATTTCTTTATATAACTTTGAAACGTCAAAGCATTGGAGTTGTAGCAATGGAGCGGCAGAAGTTTGACTTCTCATGTCAGTTCTTCCACAACATCTTTACAATAATGGTGTAGAATCTAAAAGAGATGAGTAGCTTGACTGTGCAACAAGAAATCTCAGTGGCCTAATTGGGTTCAAGATTGTTTCTTACAGTATTACACTCCCATGTGTCACATTAGCTGTCCAAATTACACTGCTACGCAACAGCGGTGCTACATGTCTGGTACACATATTCTATTAAATCCATACTCTACAATGGTGGGTTCACAGTGGTCCAGTCTCCAGACTAATCAGTATGAACAAAGACATTCCCATTAGCTATCGACAGCAGGTACCGATTATCATTTAATTAACCATAACCATTTTTAGTATCCCTAATGGCACTAATAAGTTCGTCCCAATTTCCTTTTACATGGCAGTTCATATCAACAGAGCCAATAAGCAGTCGTTCACGCAATCATTTGCTCGTTAAAGCTTTAATCAAGGGGTCCATATGGGATTTAAATGATACAGTGCGCCGTTCCGTAGGTCTACATTTAGCTTGTGTGTGTGATTGATGTTCACACTCAGCTTTAGTTGGAGGCAGCCGACAGAGATGTTGGCATGTCTCTTTTTTGGTTGAATTCTGTTCACGCCACGCTCCTTTTTGGGTCTGACACAAGCCTCTGAATGTGTCCCAGAATCGTGCAGCGTCTCAGTGCTGAATCATCTACAAAAACAACGAGGTCTCCAGGAATAAAGTTTGTTTTAATCCTGTTCCACTTTCCTGACTATGGCGTGATGAGTAATTCTCTAACCCACCTCCTCGAACAACACCACAGCCAAATTATTTACTTCTTTACTGCCTGTGATTCCTCAAGGGCAGAGCCTCCTGCTGCAGCAGAGGCATGTTTAATGTGTACCATTAACATCAAAACAGGAAAGAGACTGCTTAGATTATTTTTAAATGATCTAAAAGTTTTTATGGCAGCTTCTGTGCAGTTTGCAGAATAGTCTAAGTGCAGTGTTTTCATAGGCACATTCTGAACCATTGTAGAAACGCGGTCTACAGCACATTATACATTAGCATAACTTGTAACTAGATATGGCGATATTGCAAAATGTTTTATCACAATATGTTTTTACCTGTGGGTTGATATCAATATTTTTCCCATTCCCATTTTTCCCATTTTTTTATCAAGCATGTTTATAGCAATAGGAGCATCAAGTAGCCCTTTTATGTTAATAGTTTTCCATGCAATGCTGAGTCATTTTCCCAACACCACATCAGTGCCTTTTGGATTTTGTTTGCCAGCTCATATGTGTCTATTGTCATTTTCCTGGCCTTTCTCAGCCTCCCCAATCGGACAATTAGAAAGTGACAGTCCCATTAGAGCTGGCTCCTTGTACAAAGGCCGTGTACTGTTGTGAGTGACGTGTCACTCAACCTCTCACTAAATAACTGTCAGTGTCCAGACTGACCCCGCTGGCGCCGTCCCTCAGACCCGCTCGCCTCTTGCCGGATGCTCCTCTCTCTTTCATGGCTGCCCTGGGTCTGATTGGTGCCGGACCCCACATTTAGCCCAATGCCCTGTTTTTTCAAATCATAACCAGGTATTGCTCTCACACAAACACCATCAACAAACTTGAGTATTTTGCAAAGAATTTGAGTTCCAGCGCAGAAAGGTCCTCATTACTTGCATTAGGTGGAAACTATCTGTATGAATACCATTGTGTTGTTTTATGTTGTCACAATAAGTTAACCCTGTTTAAATGTCTTTATGGCCCTGCATCACAAGGAACCTAATAAACCATTGAGGCTTACGTCCTGTTCTACATTCGGTGTCATTTGGACGAGAATGATCACAAATGTCATCTATCCACAAGTACCCCTAATTTGCAAAATACAGAATTTGCCTTTGCATCTGGTAAGCAACGTTAGCTGGAGTTAGTAATGTTAGACAAAGCACAATTGGAAGATGCCACATTCCTTGTCCATATCACCAGGAAGATAATGTACAATAAAACTGACCCACCATCCGCCTCATCCCAGACAAAAACCTAGGATGTCAAGTTTGCCATTAAAGGCTACATAAAGTATCTCTTGTTGAAATGTTAATACAAATCAGCAACATACATATTTTCAATCAAGAAAACAGAGCTCTTTTTGCTCCTCAATCACTGCCTTTCTGTCACCTTCTCCTCAGCTACTTGGGAATATCAAGTGCTAAAAGTTGACATCTGTTCGCAATGTTTACAGGAAGACCGATGCTGTTTAGCTTTAATCTCTATTCAATTCCCAGTAAATCACCAAATAGATGCCAATAGGACTTTTTTTCTCCACACATATCCAAAGAAAAGATTAAAGCAAAGCATCTGGACTAGGTTTTCAAGGTAAAAACGTTTTGTGTCTTACTCCAAGAGACGTTTTCAATTCTGAGGTCAACTGGTAAGAGAGCAGAGCTTATATCTCTAGAGGGAGGGGTTTGGCCTGAAACTAAGTCTGATTGGACCAGACTGTTCTGGTCTCATATACTGTAGATCTTCACTCTTTTGACTCATGACCCCTTTCTGTACCACAAAAAGTGATTAAATTCAGTCAAACTTGGACCCTTCTAAAAATAGCTATCACAAAACAGTTTTTCATAGAGCCTGTTTTTAACCAGGAATGTCCCAATATGACCTTTTTATAAATAAATTCAGCACTGTTTAAAAACTAAAAGAGTATTTAAATCTCCTAAGTTGTGCCATTGGTATCAAGACTGACTGGTGTTACTTTTTGCACTTGAATATGATTCTGAAAACGTTACATAGAAGTATTTAATTAGAAATGAATTTAAAGTTAGTTAGGGGCTATCCACTCTTTCATTTCCAACTTCTATCTTCATTTGGAATGTAAAGGTGGATAGGCGTCAGAAACCACTTGTCCAAATGTTCCTTCTATTCCCTCTGTCGTCCCACCCTATCCTGCCCCTTCAGGCACCCTTCCAGCTCCTCTCCAACTCTTCATTGCAATTATCTCCTGAGATGTCCCTTAGTGTCCCAAGACCAGGTTCAGTGTTGTGTTTGTAAAATGGAGCAGTTTAATGAGTTGTGGCTCTCCGGGGGGTCTGCGCTGTGTTTTGGCAGCTAAGACAGTCGTGTCGGCCTTTGCTTCCCATTATTCCCATCACAGAACTGGGGAAAATGTGGTTCTTTTTATCCAGGGAATGGCTTTATTTTTTCTATTTTCTCTCATGGTGAAGCGGGGGAATGAATGCCATTGTTGCAACAATGCTGCCTGTAAACTTCATTGGGATCCTTTCCTGGTGCTCACAGCTTATCTGAATTGCCTGGCTAATGTCATAATTGGGCTTGTGGCTCACTTCTTAAGTCCATTAATATTTGTTTTCTTTCTAATTCCCCCTTTTCCCCAGTCAACAATTAAATTATAGAATATGGTAATTTTTTTGTGCAGAATAGTACAAATTTGACACACACAATAGAGTTGCTAAGGTTTTCCAAACAGAGTAAAGGATTCACAGTCAATTAAAAGCACCGTGCAGAAACGTGTAAGTCAAAAAATATTATTGTGCACATGCTCTCTGATATGATAAAAAATAAAAAAATAAATCAAATGTAATAAATTGCTCATTATTAAATACAATATTCATTGTATTTATATAAAATATGGTAAATAAATTTGTATAAATATTCTCTAAATAATTTGGGCTTGTATCCTGAAACATTACTAACAAATGACTAATCTACCAATTATATATATTTTTTTTCTTTACAACCACAACTTTATCAAAGCACAAAAGCACTGGTTTGCTTTAAAAAAAATCATTATGCTACAGCGCATGGCTGAATAAAAATATTCACGTTATGGAGAAAAAGTAAAAGTTAAGCTTAAACAAGGAGAAAGCGGGGCTTTACATTATACAGGAAACTCAGCGGGACGCAGCCTGGAGCTGCGACGCAGGAGCTTGGGTCAGGGTCTATGGTTTGGAGCACTGTAAAACTCATAGGTGCTACTATCATCCACATTCCTCATCACTGCCTGGGCCCGGACCAAGTCCTGACAGGTGTGACACCTGTCTGCTCTGTCTGTCTGAGATCTCTGCTGCTTTCCACGCCTAACGATGTTCACAGCTTGTTTTGAAGCTGAGGTGATCAGTGTCCATGTGATTGAGACCAATTAGGACTCTAGCTTTAGGACACCTTTACATGACATGAGTAAAAGAAAAATCCCTGTGTGGTTTCTTCTGTCTGTAGTCCACTGCCAAATTAAAATAATCTGAAATACAGCAGTTTGTTGTTTTAAAATACTCCACTTGTTTCTCTCATGTTGACACAGAGCCCCTCCAGACATGTAGCTGTAGGTTTCTAAATAATAATAAAAGATATTTTTATCTGAATGTAAGTGACTTTGTTTATAATAATATGAGTGATAGGCTTTTTCGAAGTATTTTGTAATAGTCTGCTTATCCCATAATAAAAAGAAGAGGGGCTTAGCAATAAATTAAACAATAAAAGAGAATAGTTATGCATTATAACCGAGTCCAATGACTAAAATAAAAAAGAAATAATAAAGTTAAAATAATTTAATTATAATAAAAGCAAAACTTGATACCTGCGCCTGCTCAAGTCCTGCCTTTGTGTACCACTGTCTTCGCCCTGAAGATTGGAAAAAGTTTATTTGGACACGCCCCTTTAGGAGCTTCCGTCTCCGCCAGATACCTGCGTTTTGATCGAGAAGATATGGCCCCAAGAGTCTTAATCCCAGTCTAAGGGAATTAATATATTCCATGTTTTACAGAAAGAAGAAAGACCACCTCTACCTATCACATAAAATAAATGGAGGAGCTTTGGTTGGATGTCTGCTTCTCGTTCCGTCCCCTATTTTTAATTATTATTACCATTAAACAAGGACAATGACCACAAATATAAATACAAATCAGTAAGACTTTCCCACTTAAGACCCAAGTCTATTTGCACAAGCAGTTCTTGGAATGGGGTGATCCAAAAACTAGGAGTAATGCAGCAGTCTATGCAGCAGAAAAATGCTATGTTGCCAGTACACTAACAATAATTTGGAGGACAAAATTAGAGCTTATACATTGAAAGCAACACTACTGCAAAATATGGATTCGGGGGTTTGACTGATTTCATGACATAAATCAGAAAAACCTCTTTAATCATAACGTGCACCTGGTTTGACACATACCCCTTTACGTAACGGGGGTTTGCACTAGCCTGGCCAGCCGCAACTAACTCTTTTCCTATTCTATACAAAGAAGTTAGTCTGGTACCCTGTTGCTTGCTTTCAATTTTACAGGCGTAATGTTAACCAATCAGAGAAACGCCAGAACAACAAAAGGCAAAACAAGACAGCCGATTGAAGCCGGGTTAGCACCGCTAGTTAACATGGGCAGCAGTAGAGTGGACACCAGAGAAGTTTCATGAATAATACCACGCATCTAGGTGAACTGGTGATAATAAATTGCAGATAGTGAATGGATAAGCGAGTGTATGGTTATCTGCTTCTTGTCAGTATGTGTTTACTTTAATCTAAAACCATGTATGTTCAGATCTTTTAGCGAAGGACTTTAGAAATTTAGATCTGACACAACCATTCTGCATCCAAGTTATATATATATATATAGTTGGAACCTTCATTCACAATTTCTCGTTATATCAGATGCTTTCTGTGAAACTTCTTTATTGAATATGCTGCCAGGTTTTCTCCATACCTGTCTCTACAGTTTCCTCTCTTCATTAAAGAAAGATTACTTGACAGTTGCGTTCTCTGATGTTTTTCAGTCGGTTCACACCTCTAACTGAATTGTCTTAAACTCTCAGACATCTGCCGTGAAAGGTTTGAGCTTTGTTTCACTAAATCTTTCTCTATTATCTTTAAATAGATCCTCAGGAAACCTTAGAAACTCAAAGGATTCAATTCATTGACCATAGAAGAAAATGGAGAGGAATGTCTGGGTAACACTGTCACCGATGGTGCAGGCTAACCTTCCTCTGCTGGTATAGATGGGACTCTCTGTGCCGGTGTCCTACTGGGAGAAACAGGAGGAGGCAGAGAGAGTCCAATATGGCAACAGAAATGCAGACAAAACTTAATGAATAAGACAAGTGTGAGGACAAATGACATAACATTTAGACAACCCAAGTCTATTTTAATTTTTGGACTAGGCAAGAGATAGGTGAGGTTGGAAGATGACATGAGTACTTCTACAAAGCAAATAGTCATGAAGCAGTTTTCATTAACTGCTGCCGACAATGAATTTTCCCACAAGGATAGTAAAGTGATAATAACAAAATTCATAAAAACAATGTTCAAAACATAATCTATAAAAGTCAAACTAGTAGAACTTTGCATAACCTTCTGCCGCCTATTTTAACACTTTTGTGGTCAGACAAGCAGCATTCATTCTGTAGTAATCCACCATCAACCATCACTTTTCCTCATTTACTTACAGAATTCTCTATAAAAACCCATTGATTAGTGGCTACATCATGCAATGGTCAAAATGAGGCATGGAGAAGGGGTCACCTGGGACAGTTTTAAATGCAGACTATTTGCATAAAGGGGAGATTGGGTGCAGCTGGGTTTATATATCTGTATTTTTTTTTTTTGCCTTTGTACTTCTAGACATTTAGGTAAATGTACCCTTTTAGTAGAGATCTAGGTTACAGCATAGTAATGTACATTTCTGGTTATGTTCCTTAGATACGTTTGGTTTTCGAGATGGAGTTGATTTCAGGTCGGCACCGGGAGCTTCTCGCTTCATTTTCCATTCTGTTTGCACTCCATAATGGACTGTCTTGGCTGTGTGTTGTGTTCTTTATAAGGATCAGGATAACAGTGTGCGACTCTGGCTGTCACTGCTTCTCACTTGAGAGATATTAAACCTGAGCTCTCTGCAGCTCTTCTCCCTCATACAGACCTCCAATGTGACTATTTTTAAAAACATCTCTTCCCATGATGCCTCTAAACTGACACGTCTCCCCACCACACTCCAGCGGCTGTTATTGTATTTTGTCGGAAAAAGAAAGTTGGAAATGGCAAAAACTTACACTGCTCCATTTTTCCTAATTGGGAATTTTGTTGCCATTTTGTCAGCCCATCTCCCTACTCTGGTTCTTTCATCCCCTGCTTCACCATTCTCCCTCCCTCCCTTTCCCATTCTGCGGGATGTTTGTGTGGATGGCCTATCAGATTATTTGAATTTCTCTTCTCCATCAAAAGCAGGGCACATCAGCTTTGAAGAGTGACAAGCGCGCGGCAGGAGAGATCAAAGCCATGCAAAACTGGAATTTAAGAGCAAGTTAAAAAGCAAGTCGTTTTGCCATTTCCCTCATGTTCAACAAAGAGGGAATAGGTACAGTGTAACAGCGGGGGGGAAATGAGGCGCTATCAAACACAACGCTTATGCCAGGACACCATGTAGGAGAAAATATGTTTTTGATAATGCTTTTTAACACACTGATTCATCCAGTTTGTTTGTAGCCACTGTGTGTTGACAATAAAATGGATAGTCTGCCATGTTGAGTTTATTGTGCCAGTAGTTATCATGTTTGGAATAAGGTCAGAGGTCAGGTTGCTTGTTACTAATAAAGCCAGAGTTCCAAAACTTAAATGGAACACACTGTAGAAGAAAGGGAACAGCTTGTTTTTAATGTAATGACAAGTGTGTCATGTTAAAGAACAGTCTTTGAAAGTCTCTTCAAAGCTAACAGTATGCTCGCTACAGATAATGAGCCTGCTAACCCTTACTATTTCCAAATTTAGTCTTAGTTTAATCCAGGGTAAGCTCTGGTAAATTATATTTTTTCTATGGTCATGGTTACTCACAGCAGTGATTTTCTAGGACTTTTAAAGTAGGTTTGTATGTGCACTGTGTACATAGTTCGTGTCTCACCTGTAGTTTGTGATTTTGTGGATGACGTCTGGAGAACTGGCCATGCTGAAGGAAGCAGTGCACAGCTGTAAATGAGCGTCATGGAAAAAAGCAAAGAAATACTGATGCTTTCCTAAAGACAAAATAATCTGTATGTAGACTACAGATCACTAATATGAGGCTGCAAATAATGTGGGTACTTAAGTGGCTTCCCAGGCAGCATTTGTCATCTCAATACACCGAAACCTTAATGGTCCGAGGTAATTGCGCTAGCTTTTAGCCACTTACCTTTTTAATGTATGTCATTGTAAATCCTGTACATTGCAGTATAATTACTATTATTTGTTAGAGATGTTGCCTATCTCTCACCTCCTCTATCTTTTATTTGGTCTTATATCTTATACTGCTTCCTGGCCAGGTCGTCTGGTTCTGGTTCTCAATTGATTTACCTGGTTAAATAATACAATTAGGAATGTCTGTGAAGGTTTATCCAGTCATCCGGGACATATTGAAGAAAAGGTTTAAACAAAGGCATCTGGACGTGGTAAAGACATTTCATTCCGCATCCGAAGAACATTTTCAAGTCTGAGTTTAACAAGTACGAGAGCTGAGCTTATATCTCTCAGATGGACGGGTTAAACTTGAAACTAACTGTGATTGGACCAGACTAGAAAAATAAAACAGAGGAAAAAATAGGATTTTCTACAAACATTCCGGTTCACTTCAAACCTGTCAAAGGCAATGTGGTCTAAGCTGAGCTGTGTAGTGAAGAATGCAGTGATAGGTACATAGGAGAGACATGACAACAGCTTCACAAGAGGATGTATCAGCACAGAAGAGCCAATCCTGGAGGACCTGAGTCTGCAGTCCACCTCCACCTCAAAGAGAAAGGGCATTCCTTTGAGGACAGCAATGTCCAAATCTTGTCCAGAGAGGCCAGATGGTTTGAGAGAAGAGTGAAGGAAGCCATTTTTGTTCAAATGGAAAAGCCCTCGCTGAACAGAGTAGAAGGCCTCAGGTCCCACTTGACAGCTATTTACAACAGTGTGTGGAAACCAAAATCAAAACAGTTTGACTCTAGAAGGACATGCCCAACTGAAGGGAGCAGTTATTGTAATGGTTTACATGAGCCTAAAGACTCTCCCATCAGGAGTCACACCGACCTTTCAACTCTCAACGACAATGAAACCAATCGGTCCAATCACAGTTAGTTTCAGATTTAACCCCTCCCATTGAGAAATATAAGCTCAGTTCTTGTAGTTAAACTCAAATTTGAAAATGTTCCTTTTGATGACGAATGGAACGTCTTCACCTTGAAAAAAGTCCACGTTTTAACGTTTTCTTCATAATTAAGAATAAATTTCTTTGTCCTAATAAATTTTGATTCAAAAATCCTGAACTATCCTGTTTCTGGTTCAGATTTTAATTTAGACCCTGATTTAGCGGTATTGCAAGGTAATTCTTGATCTACTGTGGGCTGTGTGGTGCTGGGGTTGGGTTAAAGTTTTTATTCATCCCTTGTTTTGGTGTACATCCTGGTCCGGTTATATAGTTCTTATAGTCCTGACTTAATATTGGTTTAGTTAAGGAATAACTTAATTTTTCTAGGGTTGACCCCTTATGGATTTATTTCCCTTTCACGTTATGCCCAAGTCAGCCTTTACTTGAAAAGTTCCAGCACAATCTTGTCATTTTCTATTTTAAACCCTCTTACTAAGGTGCTCTGCCGTGAAATATACCCAAATGAAACGGATAGATTAACATCATTAAAAAGCCTGAATGTGATTTCCCCAGTCGTCAGGCAGTGGCATAAAAAGCAGGCACTAAAGCAAATAGAAATTAGACATATGAGCTTGCAGCTAAAATGACTGTAAATGCACACTACTTGAGGGAAATTTGAGTCATTTCAAGGGAGTAGAGAGTAAATTAGATTTGGTTATCCTTTAAGCCTCTGTTAAAAAATGTCAAAAATCTTCAGATAAAGTTTGCGGCTTATATTGAGTCCAGATGATTATTAAAATGAAAAGTGGTGGACAACTCACGGAATTCAGATCAAAACTCGACTGAAAATCATGACTAATACTTGAGCTGAAATTTTGAATTGAATATGCAAAAGAATACTTATGTCAAAACATATCAAATATAGTATTTAAACTAAGATTTATATTATATGGTTTATTATAATTATAAAGCAAGCTTATTCATATTTCTTTTCTATTGTATGGAATGACACAAAAAACCACCTGTTTCTGTGTTTATTTTTGATCCCAGTACACATACCTTTCATCCTTCTCATGCTGGCTCACAGCTGCACTCATTCAGTTAATAAAGAATTTATCTATTATCACTCGAAGTCTTGACAATATTAAAAAAAACAATCTGCACAAAAGCCATTGTGGGTCAACCCCACAAAAGCATCAAGTTTTTTTCAAGTTTTAAATTAAAATTTTAGTTTTTTTAGTTTTTAGCATTCCTATTATCACCCTGTTTTGCCTTGGGTCCAAACTTTTTGTTTCTGTAATTAAATCTTACTTTTGCATATCAGTTTTTTTCTCTTTCTCTTTCTTATGCATTTGTCCCATAACACACAACTAAAACTCCTAAAATTTACATTTTCATCTGGCCTTTCCTCAAAGTGGTAGTAGTGTGGACGTTATGTGACTGTTTTTACACTGTTTTAACCTTTTTACCTAAAAATATAGTATTTAAACTAAGATTTATATATGGTTTATTAAAATTATAAAGCAAGCTTATTCATATGATCCAAAACATAAAGCAAAATCTACAATGGAATGGTTCACAAATAAACATATCCAGGTGTTAGAATGGCCAAGTCAAAGTCCAGACCTGAATCCAATCGAGATTCTGTGGAAAGAACTGAAAACTGCTGTTCACAAATGCTCTCCATCCAACCTCACTGAGCTTGAGCTGTTTTTCAAAAATTTCAGTCTCTCGATGTGCAAAACTGATAGAGACATACCCCAAGCAACTTACAGAGTTCGCAGCAAAAGGTGGCGCTACAAAGTATTAAGTTAAGGGGGCTGAATAATTTTGCACGCCCAATAGTTTGAAATATCTAATAAATTTCATTACACTTCATGATTGTGTCCCACTTGTTGTTGAATATTCACAAAAAAATTACAGTTTCATATCTTTATGTTTGAAGCCTGAAATGTGGCAAAAGGTCGCAAAGTTCAAGGGGGCCGAATACTTTCGCAAGGCACTGTATTTATAGTACATTCACGTTTTTCCTCCTTAATTCTAGCAACTAAAAGACAGCAAAGACTGTTATTCTATCTTTTAACAGTGTTTGGTCTGGCAATCTATTTCTGTGCACAAATCTCTATAGTAACTTTTTATAATCCTGTTCAGTTCACCACAGACACAACACAAAACAAGACATTCAATGACTAAGTTTCTATTAAAGGAACATGACTATTTGGCAGACATTGTTTAAATTCTGCTGACAGCTGTGACAGCCTAAGTGCAACTGCTAAGCCCTTGTCTCCCCTGAGTGGTTGGCATCATTTCTCCCAAAATGCACTTGAGCAAACCAATGCCATCACTTTACTTATCAAACTTGCATGCTTTGAGCGTTATTCCAGCAAACTTTAGCAGCAGCTCTATAGTAGGTGTTTTCCATATTTGGCCTCGCTGACATTTGCTCTGTCTGCCAGCAGATTAACCAGCCCACATACTCCTGCTTCTCATAATACTCACTATACCTGCAATAATGTAGTACTTTTTAATCAAATGTGTATTCTTATTCAATCCAAGAGCAAAAATATCAGAGCACAATCCACTGTAATTATATCGGGTAAATGTCAGCTAATGTAACCTTTAGCTAAAAGTGTGTGAGCAAAGAATGAGCAAAGCATTTGTGCAATATTGTACAAGCTCTGTCTGAATTCAGAACTTTCCCTTTAACCCATTGTACCCGACGCAGGACATCAATCATGAAAATGTTATTTCATTAAAAACAGCAAGACTTCTCAGTTTATTTTTTTTCCATTTGTAACAGAGCCTTTAGCCATTTAAACACTGCCTGCCGAGTCTTTGTAGTCTGCACAGAAGCTTTCATACATGTCCCTAATGCCCCCGTTTCATTTGTGTGTTTTTTTGCTGTTGAAAATACTTAATAACCAAGGCAAATAATCCAATATCCTCTGTGCTTTTCAAATATTATTAATATTTTTTTCATTTTCCTCACATTAGCTCTGATGCTAAGCTCCAGCCACGCCCATACCCTATCACGCCAAGACCCACCGACAATGTCTTAAGAATGCAATCCTTTGAACCATTTGATGCCATTGTTGACTTACATAGATTGGTTTTGAAGGACTCTCTTCAAAGCTTAAAATTTCAAAAGGACGACTGACAAAGCTGAGATCTGGCCTTGCAATCTCTGGTTTGCAGTGGTACAGACCTCCACAAACTTGTCGATTCTGATTGAGATGATGCTCATAAATTTGAGACTTGGCCTAGCAATTATAGCAATGCAAGTGGGAGAAACCTGCATTGCTATACTGTGGTCTATGGTAAAAGTAGTGTACACTAAACATGGCAATTTTTACATCTTGGAATAAAAACATTATTTTGTAAGTAGATGGAGGTAGATTAGGTAGTTCACATAAGACAAAAGACCTTTGTGAAGCAGTGCAAACAGAGAGCCCTGATGATGCTCGTTTGCAATATAATCGGGCATTAGGTGTGCTTTAATAGCCCTATATGGGTGCATTAAGGCGTGGAAGACAACAGCAGTTGTGTGGCCCTCTAGGTGCTTATTGAGGTGAATGTGTGCACTTTCTGATGCCTTTGAGCTGGTCACGAAGGTGTGTATCCACTGAATGATCCTTGCCTCCCCGCTGTGTAACCTATGGGGGGCGTTTGATGTGCCCTAAAGGCGCAGAGAGGTAGCCGGGACCATAAAGAGCTATAAAATAAAAAAAAGGCAGACATGAGAGAGGAGTACAACACAGGTCCAAGCCATTAGGCGGCTATGAGACATAAAAAAGGCTATCAAAGAGTGTAAACCTCAGATAGCCATTACTGTGTGACATTAGCCGTTAGCACACAGTAACCCTTAATGATCCCTTGGGTGCTTGCAGCCAACTGGCCTTTAATGACTTCCTGCTTGACTGATTGTTATTCCCTGGGAGCGAAATACTGAAAAAGACCAACTATGATCGTCCTTTATGTAAAGATGTGCTGCTTGCTCCTTTATACATTCTGGTGCGAGTAAAGCCTGGCCATGGGAGAATAAAGATTTTTATGTTTCACCAGATTTAGATGTTATAGACCCAGTACATAGAAAATACTAGATTTTGTGTAACTGTATACTGGATGTGTGGATCACTGCAATGCAACCAAGACTTTAACTAAAGCCGTGTTTGATATTTGTGTTACTACATGCACATGTCAGGAGAAGGGTGAGAGTTCAGTTGTTTTTTTTAGGGGCTGGGGGTGTATAGAGCTAGGCGTTGCTGGTTATGAGGCGTAACTAACGTGGCCAATGCCAAACATGTAGCTTGAAGAAAATGTTTAAAGAAGTCATCTGGACATAGTTTAAACAGTGAAGACAAAAACAAAAGGACAGACTCCTTCACAATGAATGTCATTATTGTGTTTCTGAATATCATTTAGTTTACTGCATGTGACAATCTGAGTGTGCTCATCTGCCAACACAAATGTTTGATGTTTATTCTTTGAGCTGGTAAGCACTTTAATGTTGAGATTGGATCAGTTGAAAATCAAATTCCATAGAACTCTTAAAATGATCCATGCTGTTTTTTAGTTTTTTTTCAAAATCACTTAAAACTACCTTATGCGTGACCCTGGCTTTATTCAAGATGTAAGATGAGCTAAGAATTAGGCATCTTGACGTACCACCATTCTATTTTATTCAGTCTTTTCTCACTCAGACCCACAGTGTACGATTTTAGATTTTACCCAGGCTTTTTAGAATCATCGTTGCAAGTAGATCATCAACCATAAAGTATAAAAAGCTGAAAAGTATCTTTAGAAAACGAGGATAGACCCCAAATAAGTAATGTTTATGTAGACTTTAGACTAGTTATGCAGAGCTGGTGATCATACAGGGCTGGATCAATTAAAGGAGATTTGGGGAAGCTGAAACTTCACAGTGCACTAATTAGGCAGCCAGACGCTATGTTCAATAAATGGAAATGTATTCCTCTCCGTTCTTTGCCTCTGTCTGTTTGTGCGCCGTGCGTCACCCTGAGGAGTTTAACAGAACTCTAATTCTTCATCTAATTTTCCCTAAACTCCCCATTGCTTTAGCTCCCTGCATCTCCGAGCGCTTCCTCCCTCCATCTTCCTTCTCAGGCTGAAAGCTCATCCCACAGGATCCCAGCCGTTGTCAGTAATCAAGGAAATCACTCTCGAAGAGCTACAAATAGGTCACTTATCTGATGTCTGCTCTGATCTGACAGACAGGCAGCCACTTAAGTCCTTTGCATTTGTCTCTTTTTTCTGTGGTAAGCTTTGTTTCCACTAAAGACTATAGTACAATTTAGTTTGGTGCACAATCAAAGCTTAAATACACTGAGTGGTAAGGCATGGGTGGGTCCAGTATAACCCAGAAAACTCATACCAATAACTATTTAACATTTGGGTATGGGTAGGCATCTGATGGCACGTGCAAAAGTACTACAAATTATCTGTGGCTTTTCTGATTAGAGTTTTGTTCTAGATGTGTAATCCATTCTTCCAGCCTCTGGCATCACTTCACACTGTCAGTTTGCATCTTGGACGTCAGCAGCTGGATTCTCACAAGACTTTATTTCACATACTCACAGAAAACCATCTGGTTGTTCTCAAAGCTATGTCATTTCTTCCAAACCACAACTAGCATGGACCAATGGTATATGTACTGTACTGTATATTGTAGGTTTGAGAAAAAGCAACCGTTTTAAGACCCAATTAAAGAGACAAAATCTACGAGGAAGGGACCTTGGCAGATTGTTCGGAGCGTTGCTCCTATGGGATAAAATTACATCATGATAGGCGGTGACTTGCTGTTTTCCTACAATCACCTAGAAGATATGTGAACCCTACTGTGTATCAACACGGATTTAGTCTGCCTATTTACCAGTGTGCCTTCCAGTGAATGATAGATTGTTTGTTAGAAGATAAATAGATGCTGAGGCAGGGATAGATATCCTGTTTTTCATCATTAGCATTCAATACAAATGGCTCAATTGAGCAGTTGTCATTCATGGGATTCCCAGGGCTCTGTGAAGCCGTGCGTCTTCATTTATTCAATTTATTGATATAAAGACTCTTCATTAAGAGACACTGGTGAATGTGACATGTGCTCTCTGGTGGCCTTGATGTGGAATCTTAAGCAGGCGACGAAGCAAAGGCCGCTGATGTGTGAGAACGCCTTTGTCTCCTCCTGGGGCTGTTACACAGACAGGCAACCACACACATTCTGCTTTAAGCCTCCAGTGAAGAGGTACAGTATGCAACATGCTAACCATTGTATACAGAAGCAATGGGGAAAAGATCTGCAATTTTTTTTTTCTTACTGGAGGAAGGAAATACAAAAGTGGCAACAAAGTAAGTTAGGGTGGGAACAAAGAAATTAAGTATTAACTAACAGTGAGTGGCCCCCTGCTTCTTCAGGTTGACCATTTGGCCTTCATTTTAAGGTCTTCTTTGGAAATATGTAGTGTTGAGACATAATTACAGTAAACTACAGATGTGATGTGGGGTGAGGCTGTGCTGTCCTGTAGAAATGTGTCCAGTAGAAGTTTCATCCTCGAGACCACAAGTGCTTCATTTGTGGGTATACAGGTGAAGAGGGATGTGATGGCAAAGGAGACAGTTGTCTCATCTGAGTCTAGCAGTAAGTGTTTGTTAGCAAAGCCCTGTGAGTTGATGATATGGTATTGAGTGTAACTGACCAATGGAGCCAAGATGGTGGGCAGGTGTTTGGCTAAATTAATAATGACTGAGTCTGTGACGATGGGGTGCACGTGGCAGAGTGGTTAGCACTCCTGCCTCTCAGCAAGAAGGTCGTGAGTTCAAAACCCGGCCGAGAATGTTTCATTGCATGCATTCTCGGCCGACTCCGGTCTTTCTGTGAGGAGTCTGCATGTCCTCCACGTGTTACTGTGGGTTCTCTCTGGGTACTCCGGCTTCCTCCCACCGTCCAAAGACATGCATGTACAGGTTAATCGGCAACTCTAAAGTCTCCCTAGTGAATGAATGTGAGAGTGAATGGTTGTCTGTCACTGTCTATGTCTAAATGTCAGCCCTGTGACTAACTGGCCACTGTCCAGGGTGTACCCCGCCTCAGGCCCAAAGCTGCTGGGATAGGCTCCAGTCACCCGCGACCCCTAACGGGACAAAGCGGTAGTAAATTAATGAATGAATGAGTCTGTGACTATGGGTCGTAGTGGTGTTCCTTCCTTGTGTATTTTGAAATATAAAATCAAGCCCTTTTGAAAGAACCTAATTTTTAGTACTTACCCCAGTTTTGGTAAGTAGTCTGCCAGAGAGGTCTGTACCGAGAGGCTGTGTCATGTCCTTGTTCTATATACTGTACAGCTGGGATGGTCGGAGTTGTCCATGGACTGTTGGACTGTTGTCCATTACACAGAATCTGGAACAAACAATGTGGTCCAACTTCTTCTGGACAGTGTAATAATCTTGTGTCCGCCTTGTGTCTTTTAATTTTTTTCCATGAAATGGGCCTGGAATCCCTTCCTTTCACAGTAACTTTAACATCATAATAATCAACAATGGAGCAGGCTTTATGTGTTGTGTTGTTTCTTGGATTAGTTGTATGTTCTATATAGTTGTGTCCAGAGATATTTTATTCTGCGTCAGTTTGTACTTGTATGGAAATCCAACAGAGACAAGACTATTTTTGTATATAGAATAAAAATAAATTGCTGGAAAGGAGCAAAGAAAACGAGACACCAATTTTGAGAGATATTTGGAGCCCAAAGAATAATAAACTGGGATAGAGAGGTGTATGCATCGGTGTGTTTCCGCTTCCCGCCCCCAACTTCTGGTGCTACCTGGAACTGCAGATCTCCATAGACCAAAGACCACCATTGTGATGCAGAGGCACAGAGCGCCTCACGGCCTGGTGAATTATTGAACTTTTTGATCTGCGCTTTAGTGAGCACACGCTGGACCTTTACCTGTCAAATACTTGGCTACAGACACATACACGGATACAAGCAAGTCTCTTATGTGTCCAGGAAATACATTTATGCAAAAGAAAAATGGGGTGGGGGTTGTCTCACCCAATGATCTGCCTCATTCAATTGTATGTAGTCATGTAATCTTATTAGACAAGTTGATGATAAAATATAATTATCCAGATAAAAATGCACATATCCTGTTTACTTCACTAACGTGTGCATATTGAATCTCTTGTGTTGTATCATGGCTTGTTGCTAGTTCAGTTTCATATCCACCTTACAAATTAAAATGTTATTGGCAGTCACTGTTTTGTAATGCTGCACCAACTTTGTCAAAGTAGACAGTTTTTTCCTGTGTAGTGCTGTACAGATTGTGTTTTCACAATCTGAGAGGCTTGAGTTTTCATTGAGCTTTATGCAGGAGTGCATTATCTGCAATGTAAACAGTAACATCTTGCAAGTAATGCAACAGTTGTGATATAACTATGTGATATAAAATAGTATCAGATGTGAGCATTCAAAACTTATATATGTTACTTTGAATTAGAAGAAAATTAGAAGAAAGATTAAATTCTTCATAGTAGCAGCACAAGAGGCTGGAGGTATACTGTACATTGCTGTCATAAATATTACACTTTTCAGTTTATTTCTTGCTTTCTACACTTTAAAATTTAGAAACTTCAAATACTGCACTTAAAATTTAGAAAGCTGCACTAGTTATAGCTGCACACTACTTTTTTTTAGGACTTTGCTATTTACTGTCATAAGTTTTGCTTGTGCCATGTAGACTGTGAATACAAAGTTTATAATTCACTGTTAGATATGCATAATTTGAGAAAACACGAGAAAGCTGTTTCTTTTTTCTCTCTCTTTATATCTTAGTCTTTTTAATCCAATAAACCACCACAGCCTTCAGTAAATTGAGTTACACTACTGTTCTGTACTCTTTCTGTACTATTTTGTTTGTGTCCCATCCACCTCCCAAACACACGTCCCATCTTTTGATAATTTGAAAAGAATTATCGTTACTGACAAAATTTCTGCTTGTTGATTACGTATTATTAATGTAATATGTAATTGTGTGCTTAGTGTAAAATTGTATAAAAAAATCTCTATGTCTGGGTTTTGAAAGAAAGACCCTCAACATGTTGATTTTATTTTATTTTTTCAGATATCAGGATTACAGTTAAAGAAAGCCTTTTTTTGGCATATTACTTAAATTAATAATTCATCTGTTGCAGCATATTTTTTATCTGTTCTTCAACAGATGACATGGAGGATAAGGGTGAATGTGAATATTATTTCAACAACAATACCACCAGATATGATTGGCAGATGGTTTGTGTGAAGAATAAATGCAATTACAACATCATTATTGCTGTGCTACAGTAATTACACATACTTCAGTCTGATTGAGAAAGGATTGATGCAATCAGGGTATCCCCCTGGAAATACAACTTAAATCCACTGAGACCAGATAAATTCTTTGTACAAAATGAAAATAAAAATCTTGGCAGTTATTGGTTATTATGTTGCAAAATTTGAGATGCATAAAAATTATGGTCAAAAGTTTCATCCATCTTCTTACACTTACCCAGGGCCGGGTCGCGGAGTCAGCAGTCTAACCAGAGACGCACAGACTTCTTCCTCCCCAGACACTTCCTCCAGCTCTTCCGGGGGAACCCTGAGGTGTTCCTTGGCCAGCTGATAGAGACATAGTCCCTCCAGCGCATCCTAGGTCTTTCCTCCCGTCGGGACAAGCCTGGAACACCTCCCCGAGTGAATTGAGCTCCTCACCCTATCTCTAATGAGAGAGTCCAACATGCACCGGTAACAAGTCTGACTTATTGCCGGCAATGCGAACCTTGCTCACAGGGCGCCGTGAGGGACACAGTCGAATGCCTTCTCCAGACTCACAAAACGCATGTGGACTGGTTGGGCAAACTCTCATGAACCCTCTAGCACCCTGGAGAGGGTATATAGCTGGTACAGTGTTCCAAGACCGGGACGAAACAAAATCCTCCTCCTGTATCCGATGTTTGACTATTGGCCGAATACTCCTCTCCAGTACTTTGGAGACTTTCCCAGGGAGACTGAGGAGTGTGATCCCCCTGTAGTTGGAACAATCCTGCGGTCCTCCTTCTGGAAAAGAGGGGGACCGTTGCCTTGCCACTGAGAAATTTCTTCAGCTGACTTCAGCTTTGGTGATGGACAGGTCCACCTCCAAGCCCTCAACCTCTACTTCCTAAGTAGAAGATGTGTCAGAGGTATGGAGGAGATCCTCAAAGTATTCCTTCTACCGTCCTACAATATCCCCAGTTGAGGTCAACAGCTGCCCACCTCCACTGTAAACAGTGTTGGCAGATACTCTGCAGATACTCTGCACTGCGATTTGGCCCGTAAGCACAAACATCAGTGAGAGACCTATCCCCGACCCGAAGGCGCAGTGAAGCGACCATCTCGTTCACCGCTGTTCAAAGATACAAAGCAAAAAAACAAGACAAGACATTTATTTTTGTATAGCCCAATATCACAACAACAGTCGCCTCAAAGGGCTTAACAGACTGCACTAGACAGACAGACTGCAAAGGGCTTAACAACAACACATTGGTTTATATTGAACACAGTTCAAACAAGCCTTACATGGACCTCTTGAAAAGTGGCAATGACACGCAAATTGAAATCAAATATACAACACATGTAATTTATTATTCTTTTAGAAGTTAACAAGAGCCAAAACCCAATTCTTAATAGCTATCTTCAAAACATGAATAACCATCATTACATATTCAAGAAGCTACATTTTTTCCTTTTATACATTAGATATAGGCGTATTATTATCGTTGGAGACCTCAATCCAAATGCAAATTTGAACTAAACCAGGCCTAATTTTGTAGCTTGTATGCATCTGCTGAAGAGCTCTAATGTAATATATGCCACTCTTCCCGTTTGCTGGTGGATTATAATTGAAAATATATTGGAAAATTCCTGGAGAATGAAAAGGAATCCTGCACAGTCCTCAATATATTATGCCTGGACCTGGTGCATATTTTGATCCGTATCCGAAAATGCGACTGGCGACAATGAGCACGTGGGAGTATCACATTGAAATTAAGAGAGAAGGGTATCGTGTTCAAACAGAAAGATGTTTTATGCAGAAGCTGGCGTCACTGCTGAACGCATGAAGTCATTTCATTTTCATGCATGATGTGCAGCCCTGCCGACCAGGGAAATTGCAAAGGAGGGGAAGTGAAAGATAGAGAGGAGAAAATCAAGCCTTTTCTTCATGTGACTGTGATTATTCCCTCCGAGTTGTAACCATAGTGATGGCTCAGTCCACATTCAAAGTAATGTTGTGATGAGAACAGCAGGATGAGGGAAAGGACAGGATGATATGAATATGTTTGGAATCACAGGTGACAGAATGTAGTGTTGGCTCAACTCTGCAGCTTAAAAAGGCCCAAACAAACTAGTTTCAATTTTGTATTGAAACTATGTTGGAATAGCATTAATTCATCCTCAATCCCCCAATCTATTCTCTCCCATACCCAGGGCAAACTTGTGGTTTAATGAAGCCTTAATTATTTTAGTTTAATCCAATACAGAAATACATTCACAGTGGCATTTTCTGCACTGGATTTAATGGCTTTTCCTAAATGATACTTATGGTGCACTTAGCAAGGGGGTTTAGATATGCGCTGAATCTTTTTTTATTCTAATAGAGATCGCTCTTTTTGCCTTCGCTGTTGTAATTTTAGTGTTGCATCTTGCCAGGGATGGAAACAATGAGTTTTAGACATCTGTTGTGACATAAGTGTGAATGTTTGTCTAAGGTGACAAACGGTCACATGAATTCTGATCAACCTGAGACACTTAACAGGCAAATTTTAAACCTTTCAGCAGTATCAAGCCCATGTCCTCTGGAGGATGCCGGAAAAAATTTAAATGCAACACATTTGATAAGAATGTCCACAGGACACGTGTTCATACATGTCTGGAGATAGTTCAGGGGAGGGTGATGGGAACAATGTGTGGGAGTATGGCCCTTGTTAACAACACAAAGCTGGTGGACAAAGGACCTACTCTTTTCCAGTGACAGCAGGTAATGGTTTGTATTCAACATGTGAAGTAATGTAATGTTACAGGCTGCAGAGACAACATGGTTTCTGCACACTGCGCTGGTGACACTTGGACTTTGTTCATACATGATGTACACCCATAAGGTGTACTAGCTCATTAGCAGGATATCACTAGGTGTTTTTTTTAATATATGTGCCAACCAAGAACTTGGAAATGACATAAATACATGATTGAATAATTTCACGTTGCTACAATTCAAAACTTTTTGGCACAATGCTTTAATTTTGTGATTTAGGCTTTAAACAAGAATACTGTATACTGAATTAAACATGGATGACAAAAATGCCTTCTACTTACAGGTTTCCTCGTTAAAGGTACTACAAAACCTTTAGAGTCTAATGGTGCTCACTGCAAATCGATGCGACCAGACAAATAGTCCAATCCTATTTCCTTTTGTCTTATTTTTAGCCAAAAGGTGCTGAAGACATATTGATAATTGCACTGCGTTGACAGGATGAAACCTGTTCTGTGCTCTTTAAAAGTCTAATTTGGAGTCAGATGTTATATAAAAGCCAAGGTGATAAAGGCGGAACTGAAATATTAAGTTGAGAATAACTGTTTCAATGGGACTGACATCATTAAGGCACACAGTTGTGAGAGAAAATCTATAACCTATAGCTGGGCCTCTTCACACTTTTTCAAGGTTTGCTGGGAAACGATGAAAGAGACAGGGTGAATCTTTAACAGTGGTTCTGTTATCTCAGTTTCACGTTCCTCCATTTTCCATTTGAACCTTAAGGCAATAGTATCAGGTTAACACAAAACCACCTGGCTTAGAAACATTCTGTGTGTCACTTAGTTTTTCTTTACATTTTACTCATTATACATTTCCAGCCTAACTGATGCAGCGAGTTGGTTATTTCTACAGTAATTTCAATGACATTTCTTATGGAGGTAGAAAAGATTATGTTTCAGTGCCATGTACGAAAAATGACGAGATGAAAATTTGCAGTAGCTATGAACTAAGTATGCAAACATACCAAACTCTTAGCATGTTCCCATTCAAAAGCAAAGATTTGGTCAAGGACACAAATACACAATTTAAACCTAGAGGGACTGTAATTAAGGCGATTGTTTTTCAAGGGGGTCCAGGTCCCTAGGACAGTTCTTTCCTGACGTCATTCAATCACGTCATTATGCTCTTTCTACCTCTTTTTGTAGAAAAGTTGTCTCTCTGTGGTAGTGCCCTTGTATGTTCTTTATTCTCTATATTTGTGTTTTAAGTGTACAGTTCAGAACGATATTAGCAGGACGTGTCACCCAGGCATTCAGTGGTGTACCACCTAAATTAAACCACCTCCTTACAGAAATGTAGGATAACAGGGCGTTGCATCAGTCATTGTATGTAGGTATTGTACTTCAGCAAGAAACCCAATTAACACAATTCAACAAGTCTCTGTTCACTGCAGACACACTTGTGATTATTTGAACACAAAGTTCATCCTTCTTTCTTTCCTCAAGAAGAGTTCAATTAGTTTGTTACACAGTTCATCTGTGAGTTTCAGTTCCAACAAGAAATAATTTTGTATTGCCAACGATGGCTAATGTTGAAAGTCCAGTCTGTCTCTGGCATAAGTTTTAATTTGCTTTAGGGCTGAGAATGTCAGCTCAATAAAATTATTTTAGTTTGTGTATGTTGCTAGCTCTGTCTAGTAGACTACACTCTTTGACCATCTGTGAGTCAAAAGAGCTGGCAACACATGGCTAAAATCTGATTGGAAAAATATTATTACATAAGTCAGTGATTCTAATATTTTTAGGCCAGCAGAGAAGGCCTTGCTGGCCACTGTTTTTTGGTCATTTATTGTTAAACAATTATCAAGACAAAATACAACCACATTTATTTATTTATTTATTTATTTATTTATTTATTTATTTATTTATTTATTTATTTATTTATTTATTTATTCATTTATTTATTCATTTTTTTGCTGGTTTTTAATCATCTACATGAAAGGACATTCCTGCATTTCTGCACAAATATTGGTGTACCACAAGTCTCTATTTTAGGATATTTTCTTTTTCTTTTGATAATGCTGTCTTTGGAGGAGAAATTTGCCAATTCTTTAATATCTTTAATAATTAATGACATATTGCCCTCATCTGCCCCACTTTTGTCTGGTGTTCCACTGGGTTCCATAATTGGACTCTTTTTTCTTTGTTTATGCTGCCCTTGGGTGGAAGTTTTGCCACTCATAAACTTGACATTCATTCTTATTATCAATCTAACTGTAAGGTTTATTTTGTCTTGTCTTATTCCAGATCCGTTCTGACCAGGATAAAGATTTGGGCATCCGCTACAGCATCACCGGAGCCGGGGCTGACCAGCCCCCCAGTGGAATCTACAACATAGATCACATTAGTGGCAACATGTTTGTCACCCAGCCCCTAGACCGAGAGGAGAGGGCCTCGTTTCATGTAAGAAGCGCCGTCTGTTACAACTTCTTACCTCCCTATGCCTCTGTATTGTGTACTCACATCATTATCACCTCATTATCTCACAATTATCTCTGTGGAAACAAGGTCTGTCTTTTGTCCCGCCATCTCTACCTTTCATTTTAATGTTGAGTGCCAAAATAACATTGAGAGCGCGTCTCGAGGACTTGCTATTCTTTTCACATCAGCCAGCCTTGTCTGATTGATGCCGAAAGCCAACCGAGAAATGAAGAATGCCTCGACAAAACACACAGACACTTTTGGCTGTCATTTGGATTGAGGTATATCTTGCGAAGAGAAGTGCAGGATGGATGAATGGTGGGAAGGGAGACAGAGGTAGAGACAGAGAAGTGTTGGAGCTAATGAGCAGGTGCAGTACTCGGTGTGTGAATGAATATGTCCGCGAAGGTGAGCTCACGTCATTAAGAATAAGTATGAATATTTATATAATGAAGTGAGGGCCAGACATGCAAAGTGAGGGCATTTTGGACAGACTTTCTCACACAGCTTTTAAGGAGTAAAGACATAAAGTTTGTGCCTTAAATTAAGTAATGTTGGGGATCATTTGTTATGACACTAAAGCGTTACTACATTTATAATATATAATTAATTAATAGCCTTAAACAAATCAATTTCATGGTTCCAGGCATTTTATAGAAGATTAATCCACAATATGCTACGCTCATCAGATACGTCACTATATAAGTCTGAGTGGTGAGGCCGGCTAAATTCTTGTAAGGTAATGTATTTCAAAGGAATGCATCATATCAAAATATCTTGCCATTTCTTTAATAATGCAACAGGAAAATGCTGATTAAATACATGTACATTATTACAGATTACTATATGGCTTTCTTGATAAATTTTCTCATTATCCATTCAAGAAAGAATTTACAAATGTCTGAGATAGAAATCAAAATAACATCTTATTTCCTCTGCCTATAACTGGGATTTATAGTTTAGTTAATATTTTAAAAAGTACCGTTTATAAGCTAAATTTTACACATTCATATTGCTGGTTTCTTAGTACTGCATACTAAGAAACCAGTATGCAGTACTGGTGCTCCGAGTCCTCTTTAAATCCTGTCACGGATATGCACAACTCGGAACAGGCCGAAGGACTAGCAATGCAGACCCCACGAAGGCGGATAGTTCAAAAAGGGTTTATTAACACAAAAAGGCAAAAGTGCCAAATCCAAAGGACAAGGGAAAACACACAGAACTTATAGGGAACACAATGAGGCACAGGTGGAACACAGGGCGGAGCAGGTAATCACAACGGAGGGAAAAAGACAAGACAGGAAGTAAATCTGCCAGACAGACCGGGTAAAAGACTCTTCACAATAAAACACAGTAGACTAAATCCATTACATAAATAGAACAGTTTGGGACATGACAAAACCGAGGTCTCAGAGCGCTTCCAAGTGAACTCTGGTACAGTTTGACTCTAGTGTGAACCTCACGTGGACCATAGACAATCTCAAAAAGGAAGACGCTCATAAACTGGTATTTAGCTGACAAATAAAACTAAATAGATCTTTTTCTATTTTGGTGCGACTAATGAAGCGGCCTACAAGTGTGAACACACCCAGAGTTCATAAGTGACCTCTCCAGAGCCTAGGGTTAAACAGCTTCATCAATGCTGAATTAAATGCACCCACAGTAGACTTGACTCGGTGCACATACCCTCATTACAGGTTCCTCTGATATGAAGCAGGACTAACACCTGGGCTGGAGGTGGACTCACGACGTTGGCTGCCTGTCAACATGATTGATAGCAGCGTAGCTGGTAGCGCTAATTCAAAAGCACAGCCATGTCTCAGAGGAGGGATCGAATAAAGCAGCGATCTCTTCATTGTCACACATTATCAACACAACGCGCGCCGAGTACAAACAACCCGACCCCCAGATGATTGTCTGAGTGATTGGTTTGTCTTGTACGCCTCTCTCTGCATTCATGTTTCAATAAGCCTCTTGTTCCTTTACAAACTAGGAACGTGGCTCGCTGTCTGAATCCCAGGTCATTATATCCCAAGGAATAGTCATGGCTACATACTGTATTCTGCTATAATGATGTGACCTGTGGCCTATGTTATGACTATATTTACATCCAAAACGTAGGGTTTATGACATGTTTTTGTAATCTTCCCTAATCCCAATTGTATTTTAAGGCTTCATTGTTATAGGACACAGAAGTACATTGAAATTGGATATATTATACAGACATTAAATATCATTGCAATGCATTTATATTGCACATTTACCATTCACTGGCACTTATCTCTCTGGGCACTTTGTCTTCCTCCAACTGTCCACAGTCTGTCAGTCTCAGTGTTATGTGTAAGCCCTAAGTGTTGGTGTATTTCCAGAGTGAACACCACCCCAATCCCGCTGTGATTGGCTTCAGTCCCCTAGTTTTCCTGTATCAAGGACCCCCCTTGATCTGGCTTGTTTCCACAATAGGCTAATAAAGGCTGACATTAATACCAGTGCTACACAAACTCTGTTTCTAAATGATTTACTTATTAAGGTTAGCCTTATTTGAGATTGTGCTGCATTTGTGTCTTCTTAAGTTTTCCCCAATCATTCAACTAACAGTAGCTGCTTCACCTTTTGGCTCTCTTTTGGTTGTCTTTGTCATAGTAATGTTTTTCATTGAGATGTGTGCAGCTAACCAGAGGTTGTGTTTCTTTATCCCCTTATTAACTGCCATATAAACAAGTCCGCTAGAGCATTTCTTACATTTTTACATGCTGTTGGGCCATTTTTTGGAGTATTCTAACAATCTATACATCGATACAATCCCTAAATCCCATATTTTAAGAATATCTGAGCAGTGAGTTTATAGTAACTAAAGAAATTGATAAAAAAAGTGCAATAAACCAGAAAAAAACTTAAAATCGTTTTTTTTTTCACATATTTTCCCCCAAAAAAAGAAATTTCCTAGCTATATCCCTCAAAATTTTGAATATAAAAAATGTGCAGAAGATCATTTCAAACTCCATAAATTTTATTTGAAGTGTCTACCCAATTCAGATTTTGAGATAGACATATTTTTATAAACTGTGAAAAAACGAAAATATAATTGATATTTTTCCACAATTTGCAAAAAAGACAGCATGTGCAACAAAAAACTATTTACAATATTACAATCACATTTCTAAGTGTAACAGAAACATAGGAGCACACTTGTATAAGACCATGTTCATTCATAAAAGTACAATAAACAACCATAAAGATAAATTGTTTCAGCGGATCAGAGAAGTCAACTCCTCATGAACTGGTTGTAGTCCTTCACAGCTGATGGCACGGGCCCCTCCACTGGTGTCTACTTTCCCCCAACCTCTCCCAAAATGCCCAGATACAGCAGTAGCCAAGTGTACTGGAACAGCTCATCTTCTCTGAGCTTTACTCATTTGAAATAATTTTGCTGGATTTTTACTGGTGTTTTTTACACAGTGTTTTATCAAAGAGCATCTTGAAGAGTTCTGATGGATATGGCATGTCCACACATTGTGACAGGTGGCTGCACACCTGGCTGTCTTTTAGGGAGGGAATGTGGCGTGGGGTGTGTCTTGGCTCTTCCAGTTCCAAGAAGTGCATCTGAATGAGTGCTTCTTTTGTGTGCCTGCTGCCGACTCCCTCCTCTGCCTGTCCTCAGTGAAGTGGGTGGGGCAGGGGAGCAGAAGACCCTATCTCCTCCTCAACAACACTGCAGACAGAATAAGTCAGACATAAATATGGAACACAACAGTAATGATTATATACATGCACTAATGCAACTAGATCTAAACCTAAAACTATCAGTATAGTCTGGACCTGCTCTAACTGTGATTTATATATAAACAAGTGCAGTTGAATTGAATATAAAAATGACTGACAAGTTTGTCAGTCGTTTTCAACACAACACACCTGAAGTTACACGTATTATTAGACGTATTACGCACAACAACAATAAAACAATGATGCGCATTTGGCACTACTTTTCTCTAACTCAAACTCAAAACATGTCATGAAATATATACTTACATGTCACAGAAGGGATCTATTCCTTGAGTGAAGTTGACTTATTCATAACTGTCGGCACTATCTGGTTCAGACGAGGAGTTAAAAAAAAACTGTCTTCATCATCCAACGCATTTACCAGTCAAGGGGTAGTGCCATTTTTGCGGATCCATAATTATCCGTGATGGCGTGGGGAGTTAGTGCAACGTGTGTGGTGAGTATCTGGACTATGTGTGATGTTTGTTTTTGTAAAAGAGTGAGATATAGAATGAAAAGCTGCAAAAGTCTGCCGCGTAGTAAGTACATTGAGCCAAAAGAAAGTTTCACGCGGGAAATTTGTTAATTTCCAGTTCCGGTTCACAGACCAATCATATAATAGTTTATGCTCAAAACTTGTAGATGTATATTCCTACATAGGAAGTGCCAAGAGTGCGTATCAGAACACCTAGAGAAGCCGTGGTCTGTATGTTATAATGGTTTTACTCTGAGCGTTTTTTGCTAGACAGCAAACCCCTCAGTGGAACGAAACAACGGTCTGAGACATGTAGAAAGTGTGACATCAAAGTATAACTTCTCCACTTTCATGTGCAAAAAAAAATATTGCTCTATCGTATTTTGTTGCAAATCTACAAGCATCTAAAAATAGGTAGGCAAATGGGATCGCGGGTGCTCCGTCCGTTTTTAAAGGGTTAAAAAAATACAGTACATGTAAACTTAGCAAAGGGCCCCGGACCCCATACTCCCGGTGCACCCCCCACGAGGAACATGGTCCAGTATTCTACGACCGGGACAAAAACCGCATTGTTCCTCCGGAAACCGAGGTTCGACTGTCGGCCGTCTTCTCCTCTCCAGTCGTCTTCTGCTTCCTCAGCGGAAAACATGTTGGTGGGATTGAGAAGATCCTCAAAGTATTCCTTTCACCTTCTGACAATATCCCCAGTTGAGGTTAAGAGCTGCTCACCTCCACTGTAAACAGTGTTGGCAGGGCACTCCCCCTCCCGATGGACGGTTAGCCAAAATCTCTTTGAGGCCAACTGATAGTCCTTCTCCATTGCCTCACCAAACTCCTCCCCAACCCGGGTTTTGCCTCCACAGCCACCCGGGCTGCAGCCAGCTTGGCCTGCCGATACCTATCAGCTTCCTCAGGTGTCCCACAACCCAGCCAGGCCTGGTAGGACTCCTTCTTCAGCTTGACGGCCTCCCTTACTTCCGGTGTCCACCACAATCAGGAGGGCCATTCCTCCCAATCACGTCACAGTCCTGAAGCCTCAGTAAGTTTTTCTATTCTAGACATAGAATTAGTCTGGTCTCACTTGCTTTGACGTGGATTACCTGGAACAAATGACTGCATGTTAAACTACTGCCAATCAGAATTCAGCGGGAAATACGTACAGTATAACAGTATAACAGTACACAGAACAAACTGCCTCTGGACTGACGCAATAAAAAAAAAACAACATACAACCAATCAGAAAAACAAGCCCGGTGGCATACTCGGTGGTATGTTCTGGAGCAGCAAAGAAAGACTTCAGATAGTTCAGATTCCACAGATGCAGACCTCTTTCATGGCTCAGCATTGAAGACAGACTAAAGTATAATCGAATGTGTTTTTCTAGAAAAGTCAAAGTAAACAACCTTCAGTTACATTTTGTGAGAGATCAACATGGTTTTTCAACCAGACAATCTACTCAGGGACATTTACTCCACCCGGTACCTAGAACTGAAGCAGTGTGCAGATCAGTGTTGTACAGAGCTTTAACAATTTGGAATAAATTGCCATCAGTCATTACTGAAGCTACAACTAAAGTATAGGACAAGATGTGTTTTGCTCTATTACACCTTGGAATACAAACAATTTGGGTTTGTTGTCTCTCTGTACCTGCTCTGAGGCTCCAAATTGGCGTCAATGAGACTGCGCTGTTATCAGTCCCAGTGAACAGACATCTGCTCAGTAAACAGTATTTTGACACTGCCCGGAGTAAAGACAGTGTATTTAAGCTGAGGGCACTCAATGATGAATCCTCCACAGACTCTGTGCACCTGCCTCCTGTGATCTGATGTATGATTTAGTACAGGAGAACATAGCCGTCGTTCAACCCGGAGGAAATAAATTCCGTTGCCAACTTTCTTTCAACTTGGCAGGACGAGCCCAGATCCGCTTCGCTCTCGTGGGCCGAACTTTGCTTGTTAGTTTTTGGTGAGAGTGAAAAGAGAGATGGGGCTGGTGTTTTTGACAGAGGGGAAGTGCTCTGTGAGGTGAGACAGGTGGGTGTTATGCTTTTGTCAGACACAGCTACAGTCGAGCAAAGTAGAAAGGAGCATATACATGAGAATGGACGGGATTTGATATGATTTGCAGCACAATTCTAATGAAAAAATACTCTCATTATCATTATTTGAGTTAAATTATACAAATTTGATAAATAAGATATTTCTCTGCAAAAATGTCAGCACATAATGTCAAATCAATAACAAAAAGTCAAATGGAAGGAACAGCCATTTAAATTGTGAGGACTGTAATTTGCTTCTTATTAATTGTTGTTTTCAGGAAACTGTGCCTAAATGGTGCCATTTGAGTCATCATTGTTCAGCAAGTCGTAACAATAAGCTAACTTTTTTTCCAGTAAAATGTCAGCCGCAAACTTTATAACAATTAGAGCCAACTTCTCAATCCATATGTCATTGCAGTGTAAACTTTAAAAATATTTTGTTAAGTAAATCAGTGGTGTGTTTCCGGGGATGGGATTTTATTTTTGTCAAGATGCACTGATCCACACACTCAGAGATGGCTTACTGTCACATAAGATGATCCTTTAAATGAACGCCTGGTGGTTGGTGATTAGGTAAACCAGCTGCAAGTAACCTCAGTCAGAGCAAAGCCATGTTGTTTACTTTAGTAACAGCAATGATTCTTCAAATGTCAAACATGCCAATAACTGGTAATCCTGCTACTCCACTGGACCAAACCAGTCGTGATTTACATAGTTTAAGAAGGAGCAATGAACTTTTGTCCAATCACAGTAGTCTTAGGTTAAACACCTTCCTCTGAGGAATATAAAACTCAGCTCTTATCAGTTGAACTTAGAATTGACAAAGTCACTTAGATGAGGGACAGAACGTCTTCACCTACAAAACCTACTAACATATTGCCAAAGGTCTCTCATAAGTGCCATGCCTGTATGGTTATATATAGTAATGTGTGTGCCAAAGGGAGCAATGGGCCAGATAAACACTGTACTCCTCCTCTGCGGTTGGTCCAGTCGTACTAAAGCTCACTCTGCAGAATACTGATGTGGCCTCACACAAACACCACACACACACACACACACACACACACACACACACTTCTGTCAGCAGCACAGCCAGCGCTCCAGGACTTTAGATCACATTTCCAATTTCTCCATCAAGTGCACAAACACGCAAACAGACTGCAGTGTGTGTGTGTGTGTGTGGATAAAGAAAGGTTTCTGAGCAAAGACTTTACAATATATGCACACAACCAGGGAGCAGAAAAGGGTGCTTCTCCTAAAAAAATAGACAAAATACTTGAAAATTATTTTTAAAAAAACTTGGAATTGGGCAGAATACCAACAAAAGCATAGACATCTGCTAAAAACAAGATGCAGGATGCAAGAATGAAAAGATTTAGTGTGTTTATGACAGTGGTCATCATTATCCTCGAAAAGGTCATTTGAATAATGGAAGCACTCAGCATTTTGCTTTATTATAGTAAACTTGACTCCAAGTGCGCTTCAGTTGCTCATGCCCATGTACAAGCATGGGGCATTCAGTAAATATGACAGTTTGCATTGTTGGGTCAAAGCAGGGATCAGCTTCAGCTTAAACGTTGGACTATATTGTACACACCACAAATGGACCTAATTAAATATCCAGAACACATTTGCTTCCTGGAATATTCCAGGTTCTTGTTATTTAGTCATTAGAAAAACTGGACCAGTGCAGATTAAACCTTTAGTATGAGTTGAAGGATTTTTTTACATGAACTAAAACATCATCAGGGTTTGCATCAGGGAGTTTTGTTTTAACTTCGGGTATGAGTAAAAGGCCCGTGAACAAATACTAAACAAGCAACAAAGTGACACTAAACTTGCAACAAAGTACAGTAAATACTAATGCCAAACTAAATGTAAGTAACACTAATCTAGTAAGACAGTGACATTAAAATCCTGAAGAAAACAATGAAAATCTTAAAGTTAACCTGACCAATGGATTGTCCAAAAAGTCTGGAAGGGGTTCCACAGAAAGACTTTGCAAAAAAAAAAAGGTACTTCAGATGAATACCTGGTTGGACTGTCAAAACTAAAACATGCCTATTGGGAACACACAAATCCAAAAGAATCCAGTAGCCACGTAAGGTAAAAAAAATAATCGTTATTCAATTAAATTCTTTTTAACCATAAAAGCAGTTTAAAAACAACATGGAGGTGAATTGATCTGAAACACTTCCTCTGCCTGTCTCTGCCTCTGTTCACATGGAAGGAACTACAAGTGAGTAGCCAAAAGCAGTTCACAAAAGATAGAAATAGATCAATGTGATGGTGCCTCGAGAAGATTGTAAAACCTGAGTAAACCTGGATCTGACTTTTAATCCTGCATGGTGTGCTTTTAAAATGACATGACACCCAGGTGGCTTTTTTGCATTCAAAAATTTCATAAGCAGACATCAGCATTTTGTTTCTGTCAACTATAACATACAGTCTCTTAAGTTACACCGTTATGACAGAACAGGAAGAATACAGCAAACGTGTAATTATTAGGCTGTAAACAGCATTAACTAGTTCCAGCAAGTGACTACAATATTGTGACAAGCTATTTCTGCATCCACTAACATCTATCTACACAAGAAGCCCAATAATTCTGCAGACAAACATATGAATGTAGAGCATAAACACAGACAGAGAAATATAAGCAAACATGCAAAATGACAAAACACTCCCACATTCTTTTTCCACGTACAGACGGCAGCAGTCACACATCTCCTCTCACAGCTGACGAAACAGATTGGGCTTGTTTGTTTGTTGGGGCCCCTCACGGCGTGTGTTTGCCGGGCTCCAGCCAATGGAAAACGAGCGTCGCGGGGATCATTAAGTAGCTAAAGAGGGGCCCTTTTTGATTGGCTGCTCGTCTCGGCGCTCGTGTTAATATGCAGCAACACGATAGTGAGCAGAGGTCGAGGGAGAACGTGTGAATGCCGACGCGTGTTTGAGTTGTGTTTTGATGCTTCCTCGACAGACAGACACAAAAAGCCCACATGATGAGTGGGGATTCAGAGAAAGCAGGTGCCGCCGCTCAGTCTTTCATGTCTACGCTCGATACATCACGGCTTCCTGGGACGAAGCTGGCAGACGCGTTGGTTTTCCAGCCTGGCATAAAAATGTATTATTCACAGTTTGAAGCAGCACATTAGAAAGTGTTTTATGATAATGGCATTTAAAAACAAGAAATCACAAAAAACTTGCATTGCCCTCCTTAGATGTTTTGGTTTATTTGCCTTTCTGTTTCTGTTGATGGTTTTTATTTAGCTATTTATTTGATAATGTTGTAGGAACATCCCATCAATTAATCTTATGTTGAGCCCAAAGAAAAATGATGTATTAAATGTCTTTTTTACTTAACGCTGACTCCCTCTCTTTGATCTGGAATGAGCTGTATGTCTCACAATCTAAAATGTGTGTTATGTAAAAATGTATTCAAAATCTAAAAGTCAAATACTTTGATCCAATCCCATTGTCTTCTAAATCTGAGTTATGTAAGTGTCACTACACAGGGGAGTTTTGTCTGGAAACTATTGTGCATTCATCTTGCTATTTTGCTTTAATCTTTATTTTCTTCTATGTTTGAAGCAACACTACAAAACTTTTCAGGCTGTGTACTCACTAGAGGGCTCGGTCTGCAACTGTGCTGCTTTAAACTCTCATACAATTGCCATGTCTCTATATGTACGTACGTATTATATAAGATGGGTTGGTGTGGCCAGATATGGCTTTTTTCCCCTGAATATCGAGCACTGGGTGGACTTCCGTTAAAAGAAGTATTATTCTTTCTTTTTTATTGTCTCCCATCTGACTTTGAAGCTAGATATTCTTGATATCAGGGTTATCTATTATTTTATGGTAAAAACAGTTGCTTAAAGCACAACTACTCTCATTTTAACCTGGCCAGTCAGACCCATTCACTGTCTTAGAAAAGCTGAGTGGGTCTGGAACTCCTCCCATTCAAAGCTATTTCCATCCATAACCGTTTTTTTTTCTCTGATATACTGTATGTTTTTCAACAGACTAATTCTTTGTATTTAATGGCCAGTCAGACTCACTTCAACACCACACCTCTCTGCTGGTTTTGGGAACTAAGTGCAAATCAACGGACATGTCCAATAACCTGGTTAACCTGGTTTGTACACTAAAATGTTAATTCTCAGCCCAAACCTACAATTGGTGCCTCCTCGCAATCTATGGCATCATGTTGTTTTTTTTTTTTTTTACCAAGCAAAAATAATAGACATGACAAACAACTTACTTATTATTGGACTCAACTGTTTACATTTAGAAGAAGGGGTTATGTTAGGCACTAAATATCCTCCTATCAGCCACAATGGACGTGTTGAACAAAAAAACATTTGGAATCAATTACAAGCTTGCAATTATGAGCTGCATTATGTTGACTGTTGTTCACATCCCTGTGTGTTGATGATGACCCACATCAGTGAGACGTTGGTTATGTTTAAACTGAACCAGCACTTTGGGCCTTAGAGCACCAAGGTTCCAAGTCTCCTGAAATAAACCAGAGCTAGAACCAGAAGTGTAAGAAAGAGATACCAGTGTGAGTTATTTCATTGGCAGCGTTTAGCTTTGGCCTAAACCTGAAGTCTTCTCTTTTTTAAAAGCCAATCTGGGATTCAATAATGGCTGAAAATAGGAATTTTAGAGTACAAACTAGGCGATGAGAAACAGTGGCGTTTAGTTTTGAGGCTATCCCAGATCTTTATATAATTCTTGATATCATTAGTGGGGCTGTGTGGGGAGTAGAAGGCCTATACAGCAGCCGCACAGATTAAGACGTCCCGCTGTAGATGATGATTACTTTTGTCAGTTCTCCCCCCAAGCCCCCGCGTTCCTCTTTGTGTTTTCATCTCTCATTTACTTGCACAAAGCTCACTCACGCTTCGGCAATGTTTTTTTTTTTTTCTCCTTCCTCTCCATTCTCACACAGCGAAGTGTCAAGGAACAGCTCATCAGTCGGAGACATCCATCCAAATGGCTGTCTTTGTCAAAACAAACCAAGACAAACATTCCCTCAGAACCAAAAAAAAGAGGGGAGTCACAGCTTGAATTGCAACACCTCTGATATTTCTTAGGCCTCTGGCTGTGCTAACAACAAAATAGGTGTTGTTTGTGAGTTTGGAACATTTCACTGGTTTGCCCCTTTCTGTGTTGATGCGGTCTGTGCCAAGTTACCAACAGGATGCTCATGTCCTGTCGGCAGAAAGAAAATATGCCAGACAAATAAAGCAGCCAATTAACAGAGGCAAAATTGTGCTGTGTGCAGAGCGTGTTTTTGTTCGGGCTTCATATCAATCAAACTAGTGGGCTGTGGTTGATATCGACAACTTGCATTTTAAATATGCGTACATCAGAGCAGAATAATAATGTGATCTGAAGTGAAATGGGTGCTTACTACATCAGTGAGCCAAACACCCTCAGAATGCAGACCACTCATGGGCCAAACTGACACTGAGCTCGGGACATGAAATATGTAAGTCCCTGAAAGTCCCACTCATCAAAGGGAAACCATTCCACTGTTCTCCTTTTGCTTTCTTCAAGTCAATGGCATTTTTTACAAGCAAAGAATGTCTCTAAGCTTACATTTGAGGATCTGCCATTGAGTTTTTAAGTGCACCCAAACTGAGCTTTATTGTTTACTATATATCTCATTTGCACGTGTTGTGCAAGAAGATGACATGAGGACAAGATGATCACAAAGTCAATTTCTGCCAGATCTGTTGAAAGTCATCTTTCTAAAGATTAAGAAGCTTTAGATTAAGTCAAAAATAACAAACCACATGTTGATAAGAGATAACACCTGCTCCTTCTAAACTCTGTTCACCATTGTTAGCCAAGATCTTAGCAGGCAAGTGCAAATGGGCTAAATAGGGTGATAATGTTACGCTAATAAAGAGCAACACACTCTCACAGAGTCTCAAAAGTTGATATTCTTCTAGAGCACATTGTGACTTTATTAAAGACTTTACTTGAAAAGACTTCTGTTGTAGGACTGCAAGCATGCCATGTGATGTTTTTACTTGTAAAATGATGGTTCACAGCATTATCTACAGTGCAAATGTTGGTCAAAATCTAAACTAGGTTTAAAGCAGACAAGGACTGTGCAAAACATTTGACACAGACACAGGCAAAACCTTTGCAAGATGTCACTCTGACAGTTATCTAAAAACTTCACAAACAAGAGTTTCAAAGTGAACCTCTGACAAAACCAAGTGCTATACGCTATACCTTTTTGGGATTTTTGGGAAATCTTGACTTCCAGTATCTAGTATTCTTATTACCTAGTTTTGTGTGTTCACAGTTGCGAGCTCATGCAGTGGACATGAATGGCAACCAGGTGGAGAACCCCATAGATCTGTACATCTATGTGATTGACATGAATGACAACAGGCCGGAGTTCCAGAACCAGGTCTACAACGGCTCGGTGGCGGAGGGGTCCAAACCAGGTAGCACGTGTCTTCATTACAATATTGTTAACATATGTTCTTAGGTTGCTAGAAACCTGGTCCCAGATTTCTCACATTAGAACTGTTAAGGACAACTATAGAGTAAGTAAGATGCCATAAACTTTTGTCACAGCAGATCTGCACAAATACAACTTTCTCTAGACTAGACAGTATTTTATCCCTCATAGAGACATGTCAGGGTAGCAGTGGGTCGAGTCATTCAACTAAACTCTTGCAAAACTTTGCTGGTTGCAGCTGGAGCTATGGAAACCGGTATTCTAATGAAGGCTAGATTTGTATATGAAATGTTCTGGTTGGTAAAAAAAAAAGTTTTCTGTTTGGAAACCCACAACACAAGGTCAAAAGCAAAACTCGCTTTTAGATTTTTTTAAAGTAGAGCCGAGCTGGAAACAGCGCAATCATTATGGTCTGAGTCATAGAATGAGCTCCTTATAATATATAACTTATAAATACATGCATTAGCACTGTTAAGGACAATTATAGAGTAAGTAAGTTTGTAAATGCTTAGAATCTAACTGCTTTAACCACTTCTAATGATACGTTGAGATAATAGCCTCTGTGGTCCATAGAATTAGTGCAGTAAAAGAAAGTTCTTGAATTATGTTTTCAAAGGAAAGTTGTAATTGCCTTTTTACTGTTTAGTATGCTTTGATGTTTACATATACATATATATATATATATATATATATATATATATATATATATATATATATATATATATATATATATATATATATATATGGATTCTTATTAATTTACAGACGAATGACAAAAATGCTAGAAAGGTCTGCATGAGTATCTTTATAGACAGTATCAATAATATTCTTTTATTTGTTGAGTAGTAAGAGTTTTATTAGGGAACCTTTATTGCTTTGAAAGAAGTAGATACTATATTAATGTTATTGTGCTTTGGCCAAATGTCATGCCAGGTGTAATCATCAAGCCTTAAGATTCATTGTAGTTCAAGAATTGTTTTGCACTATATTTACTGTGCGAGATACCTGCGTTCACATACTCACCTATGTACAACCTCGTACACTCATCCACTCCTTTAGGGGCACAATGATGATACAGTATATAAAAATTATATTCAAGTAAATATACACTGAGATTTATTTTGCCACAGTCACTGTGACATTTTACAGTATAAAGAAGCAAGGGTTTTAGAGAAGGCATCTGGACGTACACTACCAGTCAAAAGTTTGGACACACCTTCTCATTCTTTTATTTTTTTTATTACTTTTACCTTGTAGATTCATACTGAAGACATCAGAATTATGAAGGAACATGTATGGAATTATGTAGTAAACAAAAAAAGTGTTAAACAAACCAGAATGTGTTTTAGATTTTAGATTTTTCAAAGTAGCCACAATCACACCCTGAAGATCTGTTGTTTTAACCAATAGACCTTTAGTGTCGCTGATAAACCTTGCACAGCTGCGACTCCACAGGTTTCTGTCCGGTTCAGCTGAGGGTCGATCCGTGAGATATTTGTGTTACACTATCTTGACTGGACGCATCATTATCAGATTCCTCAGAGCATGGCGAGACGCAGAGCTCTCCTCACAATCTTGCCGGCAGAGTTACGGTCAGTAGAAAACCGGAGACGAGAGCAGAATGTGCAAGCATCTCTTCATGTCTCGACTGGAAGAACTCTTGTTCTAACAATCAGACCCCAAGGACCCATGTTTGTCTTCGCCGTGTTCAGATATTGTTCTGCTGCAAAGTTTAATCTCGGGGGGATTTGTAAACAATATAGGAAAGCATGAGTTGTGTGTGTGAAGATGCTGGCTACTCCTCAGTGAAGCGTGAGTCTATACCAAAAGCTCTAATTAGCGAGGGCAACCAGACATCGCAAAAGCTTCTTTCTTCGTTTTCCAGCTCAATACACTCTTAAAATAAAATCCCAATCTGTGATACCAATTAACAGGGAACATATTACACCATGTAAAGTCTAATTGCTCTTCATTAAGCCACCGCTGGCAGGTAAGATGTGTACGTAACAAAAGGCGTGAATGGAACACACAACTTTTTGTCTTGTCAGTCTTTGCATGAATTGATGAATTGTAATTAGCAATAGAGGCTGCAAACTGAGCTGGCCTAATTGCCTGTTTAGTGGAAAAAAACAAGAATGAGAGTGATTTATCTTCAAGTCTAGGCTAAAGAAAAGAGTTGATACTTTTCTGGTCCATTTAAGGCTTTAATACATTCTCAGCAAGTTAAATGGTTGATCACTAATAAGGTAGTCAAGTCATCAAACCGAGTGGCACACAGTTGCACTCAAGTTGTTTTGGTGTCTACAAGATTTAGAAATGCACTTGTGCCCTAATTTAGAACCACTATTTTTACAGACTCTCTACAAGCTGTAGCCTTTTCTCGAGCTCAAGTCTGTAATAAAGTACAATATCTATCTTTCTATCTGCTCCATATTCAGGCTTTCTGAGCTCTTGACTAGAGTAATCTTCAGCTACTAATGTGTTTTCATTTAAAAAAAAGTGCAACTTCTGATACAAGAAGAAAAGGTTAAAGTAAAAGCATCTGGACTCAGTTTTCAAGGTGAAGACGTTTTGTCTCTATTTGCAGGAGACTTTATCAATTCTGAGATCAACTGGAGAACTGAGCTTTTATCTCTAGAGGGAGGAGTTTTCCCTGAAACCAAACCTGATGGACCAGGTTGTTCTGGTCTCATGGTGTTTGGCCATGAAAGGGTAGTGTGACTCCTGATGTGAGAGTCGTTAAGGGTCAGGGGAGTCGTTAGAAACACTGTTCCATTCAGGTGTTGTTGTTGTTCTAGAGTGAATCTATAGAACAACAGGTTTTAGGTTTCAAAACACTGTTGTAAATACTAGGCAACATGAATCTGAGGCCACCTCCTCTGTTCAGCGAGGGCTTTACCATTGAACAAAAATGGCTTCCTTCACCCCTCTCTCAAAACATCTGGCCTCTCTGGCAAGAATGTCCTTTCTCTTTGAGCTGGAGGTGGACTGCAGACTCAGGTCCTCCAGGATTGGCTCTTCTGTGCTCATACATCCTCTTGTGAAGCTGTTGTTCCCTGTCAAAAGCTACACTCGATGCTGCGTAGCATTACGCTATGGGGAACATTCTTTGTGTGACCGGTTGTGAAGCACGTGTGTCAAACACGCCAAGAATTGGCTTATAATACCTCTGTTGGTGACGCAGCTCATCAGTGGCAGCTGTGTGATTGCGCGCACCTGAACAGAGGGTATAATAACACGTGACGCGGGAGCGTCCTCAGGTTTCTTTGTCTTCAGATCGCATTGTGTGAAGTGTGAGCAAACCTTTCTCTGTGCCAGTACGAATATATATAAAATAATAAATACAAAAGTATCATGGCTGGGTTCAGAAAGAAATGTGTTCCTCCTTGCCAGAGGCACATTCTGACGATGATCAGCATGAATTTTGTTTTGAGTGTTTGGGGGAAGAACACGCAGCCCTCGGACTTTCTGGGGAGGGTGAGCACTGTGATCTTTTGCCTGCCAAGATCCTACGTGCCCGGCTCGCTTTCTTTGCAGAGGAGCGAGCCGCCTCCCCACTCCGGTCGTGGGGTTCGCGTGTTGATCTGGCTGAGGCGCAGGGATCAGATAGTCTTATGCCCTCGCGCTCTCACCAGATGAGGCAGACACCGGCTCTGTGCTCGGGCGGGCGCGCACGGCGCTTCCCGTGAGCACGTCGATGAAGCCTCATCCCTGGCTTCTGGGCGCCGCAGCCTCGAGCGCTCTTCCCGCTCTGACGCGGCGTTTGAGGAGCTGCTCGAGGTGGTTACAAGAGCAGTGGCGAGGCTGAATATTGAGTGGCCTCAGGAGCAGGGCCCCCCTAAATACTCTAAACTGGATGACAGGTTTCTGTCAGGTGGCCAGGGGAGGGATCACAGCGGCGGTCTCTCCTTCTTTGGGGACCTCCATGAGGAGCTGGCACGCTCATGGAATAAGCCCTATTCGTCCCGTGTTTTTGTGCCTTCGACGCCGATTTATTCGACTATCGTAGGCGCACAGGTGCGGGCTATGGGTCGATGCCCCAGGTGGAAGAGACGCTTGCGGGCTATCTCTCCCCGGGACATCGCCCTCCCTAAGAAAACCTACACTCCCAACAAGCCATGCCGGTTCACGCCATCACTGGTGGGGAAGGCTTTCCAGGCGGCGGGTCAGGCTGGTGCAGCACTGCACACCATGGCGGTTTTGTAGGCATACCAGGCTGAGCTGCTCAAAGATTTGAGCACAGGGGTTCTGTGGACGAGGACGCGTTTTCTGAGTTACGCCGTGCCACAGACCTCTCTCTCGCAACTAAGCAGACGGCCCGCGCTATTGGCCGCTCCATGTCTGCTTTGGTTGCGAGACATCTGTGGCTTAACCTCACGGGCATCAAAGAGAAGGACCGCGCCTCCTGGATGCACCCATCTCGCCTTCCGGTCTTTTTGGCAACGCGGTGGACTTTGTCGCCACTAAGTTCCGCGAGGCTAAACGCCACGAGGAGGCGTTTGTGAGGTTCCTTCCTCGCCGTGCTCAGCAGCCGGGACCGCCGGCCACCCTGTCCCGCCAGGTCCAGCCCCTTCCAGAGAAAAGCGGGCTGCCCAGAAGGAGAGTGTGGCGAATCGTGCCCCCTCGTAAGGACTGGAGGGCGGATTCTCTCGCTGCTCAAAGAGAACAGACCTGCGGAATGTTATCTCCGCCAGGAAGCAGAGGCCCTGAAATTGGCGCGCCCATGGCCGCGGGGTGTTCTCCCACCGGGTGGGCGCAACAAAATCCAAGAGAGTCTAAAGACTCCATGTCGACACCCTCAGGAGTCCGCTGTTTTTCTCCGCCCACTGGCGTTCGGGAGCAGCAGTCTCCAGCGCACTGTAAGTGTCCGGCCGTCTCCTGCCTTGGCTCAGGACGGCGGATGTCTTACATCCCCAAGAACCGAGGTGACAAAACTACTGCCCCTTTCAGAGAAATTGGCAGCATGGATGCTCCTGCCAAATATCTCCCCGTGGGTAATAAGGACTGTGGCCAAAGGTTACAGACTCCAGTTTGCCAATCGTCCTCCGCGTTTCAACGGCGTGGTCTCCACTTCCGTGAAACCGGAACGAGCCCATGTATTGACACAGGAACTGCAGGTTCTGCTGGACAAAGGGGCCATAGAACGTGTTCCCCCACCAGACAGACAATCCGGGTTTTACAGCCGATATTTTCTAGTTCCGAAAAAAGATGGGGGGCTGCGCCCGATTTTAGACCTTCGCGGGTTAAACCGCTACCTCAAAGCATTAAAATTCAAAATGCTCACAATAAAAATGATTGTGTCCCAGATCCGATTAGGCGACTGGTTTGTCACCATCGATCTAAAGGACGCGTATTTTCACATACAAATCCTGCCACAGCACAGAAAGTTCCTGAGGTTCGCCGGAGCGGCGCACCAGTATCAGGTTCTTCCGCTCGCCTGGCCTTGTCACCCGGACATATACAAAATGCATGGATGCAGCCTTGGCTCCTTTGCGACTCCAGGGCATCCGCATTTTGAATTACATAGACGACTGGCTGATATTAGCTCAGTCTCAGGAGCTAGTGCTTCGACATCGGGACGTCGTCCTAGCTCATCTCGACTCTCTAGGCTTGAGACTCAACGCCGAGAAGAGCGTCTCTCGGCCGCCCAAAGGACAACATATCTAGGGGTTGTTTGGGACTCAACCGAGATGCAGGCACATCTGTCTCCTGCACGTGTCGGGTCCATTCTAACTACCCTGAAAGCTATCAGGCTAGGCCAGGAAGTGGCTGTGCACTTCATTCAAAGAATATTGGGTCTCATGGCATCTGCATCCACGGTAATTCCTTTGGGCCTTCTGCACATGAGACCGTTTCAGCTGTGGCTCAGAGCCAGGGGGTTTCATCCAAAGGCCAACCCCTGAAGCAAATAAGGGTTACGCCGAGGGCTTCGCACTCTATCTATGTGGTTCAGACCCCAGTTTCTCACTTTGGGTCCCACCCTAGGTCCATGTTGTCGTCGCATGATGCTAACGACAGATGCATCCTCACGGGCTGGGGCGGTCTTAGATGGCCGTCCAGCCCAAGGGATATGGAGAGGCCATCTTCTCGCATGGCACATCAATTGCCTCGAGATGAAGGCTGTATTTCTGGCCCTGAAATACTTCCTCCAGCAGCTAAGGGGCTACCATGTCCTAGTACAAGTAGACAGCACAGCGGTGGTCTCTTACATAAATCGTCAGGGCGGACTGCGTTCGTGCCGCTTGAACAAGCTAGCGCAGCAGGTGCTGCTTTGGGCTCAGGACAAGTTCCTGTCCTCAGGGCGATTTATATCCCCGGCGCATGAATGTGGGAGCAGATTTATTGTCCAGACAGGCTGTGACACATGGGGAGTGGAAACTCCACCCGAGGTAGTGAGCCAAATCTGGGAAAGATTTTACGAAGCAGAGGTGGACCTCTTTGCTTCACAGCAGACAGCACAATGTCCCTCTACTTTCTCTCTGACTCCTCCAGCTCCCCTGGGTCTGGACGTAATGGCCCATGTGTGGCCCAGACTGCGCCTTTATGCATTTCCCCCGGTGGCTCTGCTCCCGGGAGTCCTGGCGAAGGTCCGTCAATGCGGGTTGCGCCTCTTACTAGTAGCGCCCCGTTGGCCAACCAGAGTGTGGTTCTCAGACCTAATATCTCTCTCGACGGCTCGCCATGGGCGATTCCGACCAGGAGGGATCTCCTTTCTCAGGCACAGGGGACAGTGTTTCATCCCGGCCCGAGCTCTGGAACCTTACGCCTGGCCCCTGAGGGGACCACTTAAGAGATGTCGGGCTCCCAGCCCCTGTTGTAGAGACTATTCTGAGCGCTAGGTCTCCCTCTACTAGGAGAGCCTATGCCTGCAGATGGCGTGTCTTTGATGCCTGGTGTGCTACACATCATGCGGACCCAGTCCACTGCCAGATTGTTTCAGTGCTGGAGTTTCTGCAGGACAAACTGTCCTCGGGCACTAATCCTAGCACACTCAGGGTTTCGTGGCCGCCATTTCGCTTGCCACGCCCTGATTGACGGGTCTCGATAGGGAGACATCCTCTAGTTGCCCGCTTCATTCGAGGTGCCAAGCGGTTGAGACCCCAAACTAGAGCTAGAGTTCCTTCCTGGGACCTAGCTATAGTGCTGGAGGGCTTAGTAAGCACTCCTTTTGAACCACTGGAGTCAGCGTCTCTTAAATTTCTGACTCTAAAAATGGTTCTTCTGGCGGCCATTACCACTCTCAAGAGGGTTGGAGATTTGCAGGCTCTGTCAGTTTCGCCCTCCTGCCTAGACTTTGCTCCCGGGCTGGTCAAAGCCATTTTGCATCCTCACCCTAACTATCTTCCAAAAGTTCCATTCTCGACCTTAAATCCGGTCGCTCTTGAAGCCTTCTGTCCTCCGCCATTTACAACACCGGAGCAGGAGAGACTTCACTTACTGTGTCCAGTACGTGCCCTCCAGACTTATGTCCACCGCACTAGCCAGTGGCGTAAGTCCGAACAGCTGTTTATATGTTACGGGGCTGCAAGCTGGGGTTGCAGCTACCAGACAAACTATATCACGTTGGGTGAGGGATGCCATTGCCCTGGCCTATGACGTGCGCGGTCAAACTTCGCCCATAGGTGTGAGGGCTCATTCTACTAGAGGGGTTGCAGCTTCAACAGCTCTAGCAAAAGGTGCCCCTCTGCAGCAAGTTTGTGATGCGGCAGGCTGGTCCTCTCCGCACACATTCATCAGATTCTATAGCTTGGATGTTCATGCTACTGTGGGCTCGCATGTCCTTGAGTCATCATCCCAAAATTGTGTTTGAGACCTCTTTTGTGTTTGTGCACACTTCACAACCCGAGGGGTCCAGACACTTACAGTGCGGCGGCGTTGGTATTCTCGTTCCCCATAGCGTAATGCTCGCAGCATCGAGTGTAGCTTTGACAGGGGAACGTCTCGGGTTACTTGACTGTAACCCTGTTCCCTTAAAAAGCGGGAACGAGATGCTGCGCTGCAATGCCGCACTGGGCGTGTCCGGGCGCTCTTCAGACAAAGTTGACCTGAGGACGCTCCCGCGTCACGTGTTATTATACCCTCTGTTCAGGTGCGCGCAATCACACAGCTGCCACTGATGAGCTGCGTCACCAACAGAGGTATTATAAGCCAATTCTTGGCGTGTTTGACACACGTGCTTCACAACCGGTCACACAAAGAATGTTCCCCATAGCGTAATGCTACGCAGCATCTCGTTCCCGCTTTTTAAGGGAACAGGGTTACAGTCAAGTAACCCGAGACGTTTTGTTTCTCCGACATAACTGTCACTGCACTCTTCCCTACACTAAACCAAATAAACCACATTACTCTGTTTGTGGGGATCTTGTCTTTAGGATGGACCAGTTTTTGATGCAGAGTGTTCCCAGGTTTAAAGTGGACTGGAATGTTGTGTTTGTGGAACACAAGTTTTACATCCACTGTTTCTGGGTTAAAACAAAGTAAAAAAGCAACAGCCAATATGTCCCTATTTTCAACCTCCTTTTTATGCAAGCATATCCCCTATAGATCCTAAAATGATAGTCTGGTTCTGTGGCTCCATTTATATTGTGCTACCAATGCTGACACTTAAAGCATTTTATATTTAGCATCCATTTGCTGTTATTCCTTTGACACTGGAGGAGAGTTGGAGTTAAGCATCTTGCCCCTATTGTCACAAATTGTACTAAAATTAACTGGGTTCACCAGAAAGCAGAGATTATGTCTGAGAATCTTTACATTTTAAATTTTCTTCTATTACTTTATGCAAAACACAGGAAAACTGTCCGTTCTATAAGGTGCATGTCAAAAGAATGGGAAGCACCCGTCTGCTTCATATTCCAGACATGACTTCCTTTTTGCTGCACCATCCAGTACCTGATAAATCCCCCCGTCCCAAAAAAGAGCCGATGGGTCCGGGTGCATCAATCACTCGTCCCATCTGTGGAGTGACCACAAAAACGCCTCAGGTGTTCTGCCGCTGACACACATCCGTCTCGTGGAGGTAACAGGTGTTGTGTTGTGCAGAAGCCTGTCAACTGCATTACAGCCAACAGGTGCAACTCTGGCACCACATTCAGCCACTAGTGTCCCAACCAATGGAATTATAAAAAAAAATAAAGCTATAAACTAGTGGTTTGATTTTTTTTTTTTATGTTTTTTATTTGACTGCACTAACATTAGCAGTGAAAGCAGAGTGGGAAGGTACAATGCTGTTCAATAAACACTACAACTATCCCTTAAATAGACTACAACAAGCACCTTCACTGAGGGCAAAGTTTAGTGAAGCTCATAGAACAATTTAGAAAAAAAATACTCCACATGAGTGAACTGTACTGCTCTGATAAATAAAGAGCACTACAGTCTCCAATCTCCTTATTCAGAGGTTTACCTGTGTATCTCAGTGAACCTTTCAGTCCTTTTATCCTATAGTGCAATAGTGACACTAAGTTTGGTAATTGAGTAAATAATACAAGGATAATGCTTTTTTTTAAATCGGTCAAACTGGACCAATTGGCCACCACAAAATACTAACAGATTACATTTTGCCTCCATGTGTATGACTGTGGAGGTGTGTTTGGTGGTGGTCGGAGAAGGCATGTGCGTCTTGTGTATGACAGCCCCACTCTCTGTCTGCCAGGTGTAAATATGAGTGTGTGTGAATGCACATCATTTACCATATCCAGTGCTGGAGTATACAGTTTCTTTGTATTTATCGTAGCCATTACTTTCTTGTAAATTGTACTTGCCCTGAAGTGGTGTAGACCAATGTGAAGGATTGACACCTTGAGTCCTCGCACCATCACAGCATAGTGATTAACCAAAGTTCCTTACATTACTGTCATGTCTTTGAATGGTGGGCCACTGACGCTGTTCTCTACCTATGCACTGGTCTTTTTTCTTTTTCTTGTATACATAAGTACCAATATAAAATGTGCTGCTCAAGTGTTCAAGTCAAATGAAAGTTACTTAATAAAAAAAAAAAACAGTTCAGTGGATTAAATAATGACGTTAAGGGCTTGCTAATAGAACTGAACAGACGTGTAGGTAGACTGAGCTAGACACTTACAGTAGACAGAAGCTGACAGATAAACAAAGATGGAAATGTAAAGCAGGAAATGGAAGGTGGAGGTGAGATTCAAGAGCCAGGCATGGGTCCAAAAATAAAAGGCAACACACTGAAACGACGGGACTAGGTTTCACAGCAGGGATCGACACAATGGCAGCGACTGCAGGTGTGGATGGTATAAATACACTCACACTATTGGCACTTTGACACAATATCCTACAAACTTTAGGAAAAGTGAGAAATATCATCAACTTTTATTCAGAGTAGGGCTGGGGTAAAAAATTGATTCACATCAAGTTTACTTCAAACAGAACAAAGATTGCACGTGGCAGAGTGGTTAGCACTCCTGCCTCACAGCAAGAAGGTCGTGAGTTCAAAACCCGGCCGACTCAAACATTCTCGGCCGACTCTGGTCTTTCTGTGAGGAGTCTGCATGTCCTCCACGTGTTACTGTGGGTTTTCTCCGGGTACTCCGGCTTCCTCCCACCGTCCAAAGACATGCATGTATAGGTTAATTGGCAACTCCAAAGTGTCCCTAGTGAATGAATGTGAGAGTAAATGGTTGTATGTCACTGTCTGTCTCTAAATGTTAGCCCTGCGACTAACTGGCCACTGTCCAGGGTGTACCCCGCCTCTGGCCCAAAGCTGCTGGGATAGGCTCCAGTCACCCGCGACCCCTAACGGGACTAAGCGGTAGAAAATGAATGAATGAAAAGAACAAAGATTAGAAGCAACCATTCCATTAGCTGTCAAGACATTACCGAGCTATGTTTTAGTTGGAAAATAAACATAGCTTTTCAGACGTTCTTAACTGTCTTACTGGTAAAGCTACCTCTGGCCCCTTGCAGAATACTTGTTCTACATAAGTTATGACTGTATATGGCATGTCTCATGGGCTCTTCTGATTGGTCAGTATTTGACGCACCATGAACCATTACGTAAACCACCTTGTGAGTGGGAAATTCAGGTTGTCTCCACCCTGGGTGCAGTAAAGACCTGGAGTCGCTTTCACCTCTTCTTTGAGGTCCAGTCAAAGAACATGCTGTTGTGGCTTTTTCCTTCTTCTTTATTTTTCTTACTCTCATCCAGCACTATAAACTATCACATGCATTTGTTTTAATAATGACCGTGCGAGTCATACCCACAGTCCTTGGACCCATACAACTCTTTATGATAAAGAAGAACATTTTTGTGTTGTTTTCCATCAAATATTGCTTGAGAGAGGAGGTTTTGTTATTCTATACAGATTAGTGTCAGTCTTCAAAACTACAAGGTTAATTGAAAAAAACAGGAGATACATGCTTTATAGCAACTGCAACAACCAAAGGCAAATATTTACATCTCAGTTTTCCCCAAAACAAATGACTCATAAAGACACTGTTAATGTACTATGGGTTGTTTACAGTCACTTACTGCTGGAAAGCCAAAATCTGTATCTCAGTCACATACAAAGGAATTGTACTTTATTTTATTTTATTGTTTCCATAAATTATTCTATGTGCAGTGGCTCAGTGGTAGAGCGGTCATCCTTCAACCAGAAGGTAGGAGGTTCGATTCCTGTTCTCCCCACAGTTCATACTGTTGTTGTGTCCTTGGGCAAGACACTTAACCCACCTTGTATGAATGTGTAAGAATGTGAATGTATTTGGTGATGGTCGGAAAACTAGGCAAATGTCTCAAGTTTAGTGCATATTGGGGGCCCTTTGTGCTTCCTGCTTAGAACTTCCCGTCTCCAGAAACACCTCTCTTTCTGTGTAGTGTCTGCATTTTTGTGCTACAGTGAGTTCTCTCAGGCCATTGCAGCTTCCTGCTGCTGTCCAAAGACATGCATGTGTAGGTGAAGTGTGACTCTAAATTGCCCATAGTGAATGAACGTGAGTAAATGGTGGTCTTTCATTCTAAGTTCTGAAAGTGTTGGCCCTGTGATCAAAAGAAGATGTCCAGGGTTCTCCTTACCTTACACCAAATCAGCTGACCCAGCTCCCTGCGACACGTAGCAGGATAAGCGGTAGAAAACATGTTTATATGATGAAGCGTATCCACTGTGAACTCTGCTTCTCTCCTTTAATCTGGATCTATAGTGACAGACCACACTATAGAGTCACACTCTGTTCAGATGAGTCAGTATCACAGGCTACAGATCCACATATCAAAGGCCTTCTGAAGTTATACAGCAGAACTCGGCGTTAGCGTCGAGTGAACACCATCAAACAACCAGACCTACAGGGAGTCTTCTTATCACATACGCATCACATCAAACGGTCAACCGGGACTAGCTTATAAAACACTGTCATCTTTGTCTGTCAAATTCGGCAAAACACAAAACAGCACTATTGGGTTATATTTGGGGCATTTGTTCATGTTAATTAACATAAAGACCTCAGAGACATACTTGCTTTTAAGCCACAATTACAGTAGCCTACAACTAAGCCCAATGTCTGTTCCTCAACTACTCCTTGAGGGGACACAGAACAACACAACTGCCATCTTAGTGGGGATTTGCATATTGCACCTTGCCCATCACTGTAATATTTTTCGAGGCCTTGCACCACAGGTACTGCTTACCTATGTTGGTTAGTCATCGACGTCTGTATTCTTATTTAAACAAGTATATTTCAGTGTCTTCCCCAAGGACGCCATCTGTAGCTAGGTCGAACCACCAACCTTCTGGTTTTTGGACAAGACAGTCTAACTCCTGACTGTTGCCCTGTCAATTTTATTTTTAAGTAGTGCAGAAAATGTTAGATGAGGCTTATTGAACCCTGCCTTGCCTTATGTCTGACAAAATATGGAATAGCCAACATGGGTTGTTTATTGTTAGGTGTACTGACACACCGTGTATGCACTGAAAAGACATCTATAGCCTAATCTCCATCAACTTAACTGTCTTGTACAAATCTAAACCGTGTTGACACCAGTAAACACCAGTGGTCAGGACATCGGCGCACATTCCAGCAGTCAATGTATGTCTATGAACCAACCACAAGTTTCCATGGAAACAGAAAATGAACACTGTTTACTACTGTGAATAGCGACTGCTTATTTCACTGTCCTATTTGCAAATTGCTTTCCATTTCCATTTATTTGTATTGACATCTCACATTTCACACACCTGACAGGGAAACAATGGGAACCAATAAGCACTGTGCTTGGGAGTCATGTGACATTTTTTCAGGGCCATGCTGGACAGTTTTTTCAGATCCAGCATTCGTCACTGGGAATGTAGTGAGTGCACTCAAGCAAGTATGTAAAAGTCTCTTTCATGGCGTTAAGTGGATGCTGTGTTCAGAATTGAGAACACTGCACCATGTGATGTTCCGTCCGTATCCATCTCGGCGCTCCCCACTGACTCTGACAGACTCACATTTTTAAGGAGCGTCTCTTGAAAAGGCCTTTTGAAACAAGAACACCACATCATTTCTCCGGCAGTCTTTTTTCCCTCTCGAGGGTAAAAGGTAACATCTTTGTGACTTCATCACTCATCAGCTAAATTTAGCTCAAGTTTATCAACCGCTGAGAGGGCTTTTTAGCCTAGAATGAAATATAGAAAGAGAGCATAAGGATGTTTTATTAGGAGGAATTTGAACAAATATGCACAGTTCTTGCTCACTGCTTGTCTGTGTATGTCCAATCACAACCAATTACAGACATTTGTGTCTGATATATATAGTGACAAGATTTTTGAGAATAACCAAAAACCCTCAGTGCTTGTGGAAAAAGTAAGTGAACCCTTGAGTTAATGACCACAAAAAAGCTAATTGGAGTCAGGTTTTAGCAAACCTGGAGTCTCGTTAAGATAATACGTTTGGAGGTGTGGACTACAGATACTTTGATAAAAACTTCTAAATCTTTTGGAGTTTGCTCTGCACAAGAAGAACACGCTTATGTGAGCCATGCCTCGCCAAAAAGAGCTTTCAGAAGAGCTACGATCAAGAATTGTTGCTTTACATGAAGCTGGAAAGGGTTACAAAGTTATTTCAAAGACATTCAACAGACTACAGTTAGACAAACAATCTACAAATGGAGACGCTTTGGGACTGTTGCTACTCTACCAAGAAGTGGGCGCCGAGTCAAAATGACACCGAGAGCACAACGAAGACTCATCAATGAGGTAAAGAAACAACCCACGAAGGAAGCCACTGCTTACTAAAAAGAACATTGATGCACGCCTGAGGTTTGCAAAAGAGCACATTGACACTCCACAGCGCTATTGGCAAAATGTTTTGTGGACTCATGAAACTAAGATTGAACTATTTGTAAAAAACACACAGCGCTACATCTGGCGTAGAAAGGACACAGCATATCATCGTGAAAACTGTAAAAAAATGGAGGAGTGTCATGGCCAAAGGCCCAGAAACCGAAAGCTCCAGCGCAAACCCCAGACAAAGGCAAAAGGTTAAAAAAATAAAGTTTATTTGGTCCAAAAGGTACAACACAAAATCCAGGAAAAACCAAGGCTAGGATCCGAACATATCATCCAGGAATAATCATACAAAAAGAAACCAGACTAGGAAAACCACTAGAACCTCCACAGAAACCACAGACTACGACAAATAAGCCACAGGGAAACACAGAACAGACTCACGGGTAGGGAGACGACGACCTGGCACCGAGCAGCAGAACACACAGGTATAAATAGACACAGACAACAAGGAACAGGTGAAACACATCAGGGCGGAGCAGGTAATCACAATGAAGGGGAAGAACAACAGGCAGGAACTAAATCATAAAACACAGACAGGAGTAAGACATTTCAAAATAAAAACCAAGAACTCAAATAAATCTCAATCTTAAAACAAAAATCAAATACAATAATAAATATATGACATACAAAAAACAACAGACACACAGAATACACTAACAAAACAGACAGACTATTTTAACAGACATGAATCCTGACAGTGAGGAAACATCATGAATTGGGCCTGCTTTGCTGTATCAGGACCTGGCCAGCTTCAATCATTGAGGGGAAGATGAATTGAAGTATATTTAGTCATTTAGCAGACGCTTTTATCCAAAGTACACTAGCTTAGAACAAGTCACAGTGGTCTTTTTGCTCAGGTTTTCTCAATCTTAATTCTTCAGAAAATCATTTGGGGCACAGTGGCTCAGGTGGTACAGTGGTCGTTCTATAACCGGAAGGTTGGCGGTTCGATTCCCCAGTTCATATTGTCATTGTGTCCTTGGGCAAGACACTTAACCCACCTTGCCTTGTATGTCTGTGGCACTGGTGTATGAATGTGTGTGACTGTAGCATTGTGTGTAATGTTAGCCCCCCTCTGTCTGCCCCCGGTGTGGATGTGTGTGAATGGAAGCATCATGTAAAAATTTGGTTTCCAAGAATGCACACCATTTAAACCATTTAAATGGGACACTGGCAAATGAGATGGGATATCCATGTGTTTCTGCTATAACTCTTAATTTTTTGTAACAATTGTTTATACATCCATTTGTTCTGAGTGTCATCATTATAATTTGTAGTGTAGGTTGTTTGTAGTGCTAGAAATATAGTAAACAAGTTCTATTTAACCCAATTCTGATTACGTAATTTTTTTTTTCAGGAACTGTTACGTTTTTTGGTTTAAATTTTGCTCTATTTGTGTATCCAACAGCTTTCAGGTTGGTGCGTCATCATTTTTACTGAGGACGCTGTCTTACAGTTTACATAACAATAAAGTGGGTCCACAATGAAACAAAACAAACAAAATGTTTTACTCATTGTTTTCTTTGTCTGATTGGTCCAGAGGTGGTTTACTCTGCATCTGGCACTACTGCTCCCTGGAGGTTAGACGAAAAGACACATTTTCTTACAGTGAATATGTTCATGCCATCTAAATTTTCTAACGTTGCAAGTAATAAATTGTAATATAATAGTTGTTGCGACCAAACACAATTAATCCTATTTTCTATTCTCAATATAAACACGTGTTCCGTTAGTCCCTGATGCCAGTTACACAGAGCTTTTGTTCTGCTATTGTCTCTAGTTCAATAGACTTTCTTATGCGGCACACTAGAAACAAACCCACAGCCTCAGAATAATGATAAACACAATACGCTAGAGAACGCTAGAGAAAAGAATGGAAACAAAGAGAAGCAAGACAATTGTAACAAATCACAGGCATTAGTTGATGTTGATCTATTCAAAAAGCTACAAAGATGTAGAAATGTGAGTTAACTAAAGTCATATAGGGATGTTGTCCTTCACATTCGTCCTTGACTGGAGCTCTAGAATATACTGCAGACTCATGGATATTATGAGTTCCAAAAGATGCTCAGTATATTTGACATGCCCTTTACATCACAGTGTGGATGCTGCCACTTTGTAACTTTATTTTGCAGTGGCTGGATGTGGCCCAGGACAAATGGCTTCTGTGTGTCCTTAGAGAGTGTCCATTAGGCTGCTGAATAAAAACAGCGTGCCCCTGTCTAAGACTGACCTGGTTTACTGTAAACCTTCCTGCTGTCCTGGCCCTACCTCTAAACACCACTTTTCCTTCTAACTTCAGGTCTAAGCAAGGAAACTGGGATGTTTTTAGGCCAGGAAAATGCAAACTTTTGATAGCTGCCTCCATAAGCATGTTTTAATTCCGCAGTGCATTTTTATACTGAAAATGGTGCATTAATTACAAAATGATTCGTAACATACCAAGTGCTCTATCTCTTCTATTGGTAGCTTTCTGTCCATTTGTCTATCTTTGGTCTTGTGTTGACTGTAGAAGACTAATATTTAGGCAGCAGATATCTCCCACCAGTGAGCTGCAGTCACGTGAGCCAAATGACCAACAACACGCGTCCCACTCTGCCACCAGCCACATTTTCAGCTCCAGCGGTTTTGGTGGAAAAGCAATTAGGATTTAGAATTAGTCTTCAAATTAAAGGGGAATTAAACGGGCTCGGAGATTAACCCTTTCAGGCAGGGCTATCTTCCTCTGTGAGCTATTTTCAGATCCCTGGGAGAAAAAAATGCGCAGACATGGAAACGCTCATTTTGTTATATATATTGACGTGTTCTCAGTGGAATAGCAATAATTGTTTTCCATCTTCCTGCTGTTCCTATTCATTGTTGGAAGAGTCACAAATCTTGCTTTGAGACTTAATGAAGTTTGAAATAGAATTGGAGGCTACAATTATCCCGTCTATGTGCTCTGTCACAGGAATGATGGTGCCATCTAGACCCAATTATGGGACTAAAGATACCTATGACTGTGGAGACCCAAAGGGAACCTGGAAATGGGCCTTGGATCCTAATGCTACCATACTTTTTATTCAGACAATGACACCCTTTTGCTATTATGTGGAATTAAGTTAAGCATTAACAGTCAGTACATTAAATTGATTTATTGAGTTAGTATATAATGTTGCTGCCAACCCTCTGGTTATAGGACGTCCGCACTACCACTGAGCCACTGCGCACACTTCTCGGGTTAATCATGTAAATAAACATATAAATATTAAAATGAGTCCGTATATATTTTTGTTCTACTTTGAAAATCCTAATATTGTGCTTGTTTGATTTGCGGTCTGGTACGATGTGATCTGTGCAGATTGGCGCAAATTGGCAGCGTCGTTGCAGAGAAATAAATCTGGTGCGTATCTCTGGTGAAGCGGCAAGTGCAGTGTAATTTGGGGGTTAGACCAACAGCAAAACATAGAGCTTGGAAACGGGTGGTGGGACAGTGGATATTCGTACCATACTGTTCTGTAATGACCTGACCTGTACCATACCATCCAGAGGAAACAAGGATCTAAAGAACCACTTACCCTTTTTTTAAAGAGACAACTATGGCTACCACGTCTACAACTACCAGGCTTACTACTAGCTCTAGCAATACTAGACCATTCTACTAACTAGACCATTCTAGACAATACAACCCTGAAAGATTAAAATCCGAACCGTCTTGCTTTGAAATGCGAGGACTAGCCACTGTGCTATTCATTAAGAGAACACCTTCAAAAGAAAATAACCACTCTTAATTAAAATTTTTACCATTTTACATATTCTACATATAGGCTATGTATTTTCTTATGTACATCTTTGCAGGCTTTACTGTCAGGTATATCACGTAATGTACCTGTGCGTTCATTAAGTCATGCAGATTTTCTTGGAAAAAATAAACACAAAGGGGATAAAAAGACTTACTACTACTAATAATAATAATATAAGGGTCACCAAAATCCTCCATATCCATACAATCTTAGCAGCACATTAACACATTACACATTTACCAATCATTTCAATTAGATATTAGCGTGGTCCTCTCCAGTGCAAAGGCCTTCATGCTGGAAAAAAATAAATAGTTTTTCCGTACCTGACGGTGTAGGTACCTGACTGTAGAGTCTGCAGCCAGACGCTCTTGCATACTTCCCTGGAGCTTATACCCCTCGCTGGCGCCTCACTTAACCCCCGTTGTTACCGTTCAGATCCAGAGCTCAGCACAAGGCAAAGACTGTATCTGGACTGGAAAGAAAAAAAACTAACACCAAGTTCCTTTGTTGTTTTTGGGTATGCTAGAATTCACTTTACATACATTGCACGGCTCTTGGTCTTGTGTATAATTTGGGGGTAAAACACTGGGGTAGATCAAGTTCTATATTCCAGGGCACAGTAGTAATCTTAGGACTGATTCCAACAAGCAAGGTCAACATGAGCACCAGAGGTATGCATCATAAGTTACACACAGTTTTGATCTACAAAAAAGTGACACAAAGAGTAACACGAGGTCACGAAGAACAATGAGGGTCTTATGAGGACTTCTTCCTTTATAATAGCCCCCCTCTGGTTATGGGTGGATAGGGAGGATAGCTAGGAAAAAATGGGAAAGATATGGTATATGATTGTATTTGTTTTTTCTCCAGTGTAGTCCAATCATGTAGCCAAAGTATAATTACTGCCCTTGTTCCTGTCTTTTCGTCAACACTGGTTCTCGGGTCCTAATTTGAGCGAGTTAAAACTGGGTCTGTGCTGTGCCAGTTGACAGCCTGTTCTTCGAGCGGCCGCAGCGGTGCTCTATAAATGGCTGCCTGATGGACAGTGACATTTTCACACAGCCCTGCGAGAGGGGAAGGTGATCTCTCCTCTTTTCAATACAAAGTGCTCCTAATTGCCCACTCGCATTAGTGAGCCCCGCTGACAAACTCTGCAAATCAATAATTCAGCTGAGAGTACACGTGGGACGTAGAGCTCTCACTCCACATGCAATAAACGACACTACAAGTAAAATTATAACTCATTGAGTGTGTTTTCAAAGACTTGAGTGTCCTGGTTTCAATCAAGGTTTTTTTAACATCCCGTTTTTATCTTTAAGCCTTATATCCTGAACCATTGAGAAAACAAGGTAAGCCTAGTTTATTCTGGTTTGGGAGAGCTGCAGGCAAACTGCATGCACAAAAAAAATATATACTTGAAAAAAGCTACAGCAAATATATTACTCATAACTGTTCTTAGAAAACCCCAAACACAAACTGTAGTCTAAATGTTCCTTCATAAAGCATGTTTTCTTTTCCAGGGGCCTATGATACAGTATATTGGACTATTAATACTAGTAATTATGCATACCCAGTAATTTCCATACATTACCCATGTTTATATGCAGTATAAGTTAGATCTCTATTACAATATTAAATATCACTCTAACCTTATGCTGGGCTGGTGTATTGTAAAGTACTATACTCGTTAAAGGCTTAGAAATATCCCGCTTAAGCAGTGGCTCAGTGGTAGAACGGTCGTCCTTCAACCAGAAAGTAGACAGTTCAAATCCCGCTTTCGCCATAGTTCATACTGCCGTTGTGTCCTTGGGCAAGACCCTTAACCCAACTTGCCTCCAGTGGTGTTCCAGCTGTAACACTGGTGAATAGAACCTTAATGTAAGTCGCTTTGGATAAAAGCGTCAACTAAAAATGTAAATGTAAGCAAGCATCAAAAGAGTTAGGAGCCCAAGCTGGGAATTAAACCCAGGTCAAGGGTTTAACCAAGTGGGCTACAGACTTGTAGTGTTTGTCAAAATAATATGAGCTGCATGCACAATTTGGCAATACTGGCAATTATGTCCAGTAGTGATGCCCAATTCAATGAGTGAAAGGCCATTATTCACCAATCATCACAAATTCTACATAAACAAGCTTTTGGCAAATAGAAATCCTCTGATGATGTGTGTGCTGTCAGTGAGTGGTTAGAGAACTTTAGCAAGTGGTTTATTATTTTGCTGTTGTATTCATAGGAGCATTTAGACTACAAGTTACTGGCAGTGATGCCAGTAACGCGTTACTTAGTAACGCGTTACTCTATTCTGACCACATTTTTCAGTAACGAGTAATCTAACGCATTACTATTTACAAACCAGTAATCAGATTAAAGTTACTTAACCAAGTCACTGTGCGTTACTATTTTTGTCATTTTTTTGTCAAGAAAGACATACCTTGTTCCCGTTCTAGCTAGGTGCTTAATTATCCACTCCTTTCCTTTAGAACTTAATGATTTCGGAGCGTTTTAAAACGAGATGAGATTACTTCCTCCTGACTTCCGCATGTGCGTCTCGCTAACCAGTCCCCCCCTTTTCTAGACTCGAAATTAACGTTCCACTATAGAGGCGGAAATAAAAGGCTCATTACATTTACATACAGAGGAGACAAATACAATAAAGTACAAAATAAATTATTACTTATTTACTTTTCCCTTAGAGTTAGTTACAAAGGAAGACTGCCTTTATTTTTTATTAAAACAAGTATTTATGTTAAGTCAAGAGAGACTGCCTTTATTTATTGTAAAAAACATGTATTTTTTCAGGAAATAGTTTTTAAATTCAACTTTAATTGTCAGGAGATAGATTGTTGATGTTACTGTAAAAATACACTTCAAATAAAGTGATTGTAGGCAAAACCAGTTGTCATTTTTATGTTGTCGACAGCTGCTGAATGTAACTAATAAAGTAACTTGTAAAGTAACTTAGTTACTTTTAAAATCAAGTAATCTGTATTGTAACTAAGTTACTTTTTAAATCAAGTAATCTGTAACGTAACTAAGTAACTTTTTCAAAGTAACTGTGGCAACACTGGTTACTGGATGGGTCTGTGTATGTGGCCGTTAATGTATTTTCATCTTGATGTGAAAAAAAAAAAAATTCAGAAAAAAGCTGTTTCCCAATCAGCAAGAAAATTGGAAATCCAGAAATGACCATTATTTGTTTTGCAAATAAAAATTGGGGAAACACCATAGATTGTATAATAATTATGGATGATATCCCCCCATTGGTCCCCTATTCACCAATATTGTCATTACGAATGGGCAATGAAATGGCCGTTACATCCGGGCTTTTCGGGTTTTACTCCATAGTAAAACAATAGTTTTTAGATAGCATAAACCAACGTAATTTTCAAAAATCCCCCCCCCCCCCCCCCAGAGTTGTCACGTAGTAAAAACTTAGCTCTAGAGACCAGAGCCATCTTTTGTACCAGACTGTAAACATGAGTTTTACTCTTGTAAAGTCACCATTGGGTTTCTCCTTATATTTCCGCTTTTGGAGCCTGCCCTCTGGTGGACGGAGGTATATCGCTGTATTTTGCTGTAAAATCACCGTATGGCGGCGCCCTTACACGAGGACCATTTAGGAGGTACCATGGGAGAGGCTTGGGAAACACCAAAGGTATCCCCCTCCCTGTTCTGAGCTGCCCCAGCCCCGGTCTCTGCGGTCAGAGTCTTGGTGCTCTGATGAGGAACGCTAACAATACTCAATTTTTTTGTTTCCCTTTTTTTTTTTTTTTTTTTTTTTTTAACAGACCTGAATGCTTAGGACTACGTTACACTGGACTTGTACAGAACTTTAAATGACACGACACGTGGAAGAGCCAGAGGTATACATGAATGCTGTGCTTCCTCATCACAGACTGAGATCTGAAGAGCATACACATTGCTAAAACTGAAAAACCTACATTAATGTTGCACATTGCCATTAGACAGTCTTCATACAAAAGCCTATTTGGTAAATTAATACATACATTAACCTTGAGAACTATGCAGGAATACTATAGCTTCTTAACATTCTTGTTTCATCTGCTGTTATTAATGACTTTGCTGCCAACATGCTGAAGTACACTTGAAAACCTCAGGAAAATAGGGAAATATTGCCAATATTGTTTTCTTATTTATTTATTTTTTTGCGGCTGTTAATGTTTTGACTTTGGCAATTTTATCTTGCACACACATAAACAAGAAATCGCTCAGCTTTGATTACTAAAGTGGAGATTTTTACAGCAGGGTACACACTGGACAATGGCCAGTTGGTCACAGGGCTGAAATTTAGAGACAGACACTGACAACCATTCACTCTCACATTCATTCACTAGGGACACTTTAGATTTGCAAATTGACCTAAACATGCATGTGTTTGGACGGTGGGAGGAAGCTGGAGTACCCGGAGAGAACCCACAGTAACACAGGGAGGACATGCAGACTCCTCACAGAAAGGTCTAAGTTGGCCGGCTCTATACTATTTACTTTGTATAATATTCTAGAAGCCAATACCTTGTATGAAAGTTTCTTCTCTCCCTCTCAGTACCTCTGTCTGTCCACCTCTGAGCCGTCCAGCCTAAATGGCAGTGTTTATCTTTGATTCTAAGACAAATAGGAGAGAGCACAGGAGCATTAAGGGCAGCCGCTGAGCGCTGAAGGCTGAAATAATGGATGGTGGAAATGGCACAGTGCTGCTCATTACCAAATGGACTGTGCAGCTATAAAAACTTTGGCCCATTCTATCTTTCTGTTCAGAGGACAAGACATCCAAAAAACGGAGCTCATTTGATAGATTTTTGTGGCCTTCAAACTATGTCTCTTAAACTTTGAGCAGGAAAGCGGAGAATGTCACAGCCATTTTTGATCAAAAGTTGATAAAAGTGTGATTTGCCGCCTCTGATATTTCTACAGATTCATTAATGGAGTGCAGTGCTCACAAGAATATTTCTTTTGGTTGAATTGATTTTCAGATGTAGATGCGTATAGAAGACCTTGGGCATCTTTTAAAAGGATGTTTACAGCTTGTTTTGTTTGTTTCTCTGCGTGACCTTCATTACTGCTGCCTTTGCTTTTTCATAGCAGCGTGTACACATTTCTGAATTACCTTCTAAGGGATGCAGCACTTGCAGCGTTGGTGTTGGAAATTATTTTAGTGTGTTTGATTGAATAAATGTATTGCTATAATTAAGAACTTGTTTTGAAGCCTTAAACCAGACAAAGCTGTAAGTTAAATAGTAAACAGTGGATTTTCTTATTGAATTTGTGTCATGCTGTCATGTGGTTTGTCCAACTGAAAGTCCTGAACCAACAGAGGTCATTTTGACCCCTTTGTATTTTTAAATTCAACTTTTTTTCAAACAAGACCCCCAACATCTGCAGCTTCATGCCTTTTTCTAAAATGGCTTTATTGATCATCCAATTCTGAGCTCTCTGAAATATAGGCTGTAGAAAATATGATTTATACCAAACATATTTTCTTTGCTTTTGTGCTTTTACTTCTGTACATATTTAGTGTGTGACTGAAACATTATCATAATTTTTATACTATATGTTTAACATAATATCTTTTTAGTATGAACACTTTTTTTCTTCTTCAGTTGCTAAAGTTGTTGGTGTGCAGAATATATTATTCCATAATGCACCTAAAGTCCACAAATCACTGCATTTCCTCATTCTGTCTCTAGGCTCTTCAGTGATGCAGGTGACAGCCAGCGACGCGGACGACTCCACTACGGCCAACGGCATGGTCCGCTATCGCATCCTGTCCCAGACGCCCCACAGCCCCATCCCCAACATGTTCACCATCAACAGTGAGACGGGGGACATTGTGACGGTGGCGGCCGGACTGGACAGAGAGGTCAGTCTTGTGTCTGGTGTGTGGGTTGTATTTGTTGGATAAACCAGTTAAATGTGTGACTTGTAGAAGGCTGCAGGCAAACATACCGTACCTCTGAATCAAAAAGTTCATGTCTTTGTTGTTTATCTAAGTCTGTATTGGTTTGTTGAGGTTGATGACTTCTAATTTAATTAAAACTATTCTGAAGACAGGGCATTCAGTATGTGACTGTTTACTCAGCCCTCAATAGTTTCCCAAATCAATCTTATATGTTAAAATGAAGTTTGGTCATGTCAATGTGGATGGGCCTAACTACATGACATCTGATTTAATTTTCCGCATCCAAATGTTTATCTGTGAAACTGATTTAAATCCAAATTCTATTATTCTATACTAAATCAATACCTTTCTTTGGGATGCAGACTTATTTAGTGTTACATATCATATTTATTCACTATGGACAATTTAGACTTATCATCTCTAAATGTATCTAGGAGGGATCAAGTGTCCGGGTGGGGATCAATCCCACAACCATTTTGTTGTGAGGCAGGAGTGCCAAACCCATTACTCCAGAGAGCCTGGGAGTGTATTGCTATACCTCCAACTGACCTTCAGTTGGCTTGTTGAACTCTATCAGGGTTTTCTGACAGAAATGTGTACTACTCCTCCTTTAAAAGAGCGACCTCTGTCATACGAGTGGAAGTGGACAATTGACTTTCCCCTGACATTCCACACTCGTGCAGAGACATTGTAGTCGATACAGATGTATGGCATTTATTTGACTAGCTACACTTTTCACACTCAATCTGGATTGACATTGATTCGTTGAATATTCCCCAAATAAATTGTAATTAATTGCTAAAATATTTCTGTCAGAGTTATAAAAGGAAACAGACGCCTTTTGCTTTCACAATCAATGTGTCTCAACGTTTTCTCAAGAGCTAGCAAATTAATTAGCCCACAAATAATCCTCTCTTCACAGATGAACCAAAGCTTGACAATTTGCGCTCAATAACAAGTGTTTATTGTTTTAATATTGCAACAGACATGTGCAATGTCAAGCATATCTAATGGTAAAACATGCCCAATATGTCCCTAATGACAGCCTCCTGGAGCTTTTTTCATAGTGTTATTTGTATTATGCACTCCGGTTTGTAAGAGTGTGCATGTATGTGTGTTGTAGGCCATCCCACACAGTCGTGCCAGCGCATACGATTCCGTTGCATTTTCCATCTTATTCTGCTAATGAGCGAGGTCATGCAGGGTCGACTTTTGTTTATCCCTGGCTGCATCAGGTGACCGTGGGCAGTAATGTTTTATGGCACACTGCTCTATCGACAGCCTACGTGTGCACACAGAGCATTTGATCTCGCTGCGGGGAAAAAAAAATAGGCAAAAGCCATAGAAGTGTCCAATGCTACAGTAATGTGCTGTGATTATGAGAATGGGCTCAGCCTTAGCTTTTCTGGCTTTACTATTGCCATAAAAACACAAAGCTGTGTGTTTCTGATGTTTCTATTCGGACAAATCCCGCTGGTGCCATTCAGCTCTGGAAGATAACCTTTAGGTATTAATGGCACATTTTTATTATGTTACATTCAATTGTTACTATGTCTTTTTACATGGAAAAAAAAGTGCATTTAAAACTCAGTGATGACTTTTGAAAATGTGCAACATAATGCATTATGTAACAAAGTACTATGAAAGTTAAAGATATCAAATTTGTACGATATGTTATTTTCACAGTACTAACTCCACGGTACAATATTTATTGTGATATTGTAGATGGGTTTACAAGGACAAAATTGATTATGAAGCCTTGAAGACTTGATAAAAGATGGTTTCTTTTAATATGGAAAAAAATAAGATATAAGGAATAAACACTGTGAAAAGTCTGTTTTTAACACTAGTCTGGTTGGTTGTGTAGGAAGAAGCTTTTCATTTTCCATTTACCCATAATAAGGTGCCTCTAATTGCATGGATTAGCTACTTCTTTAAACTTTTCGAGCACCTGAGTTGTCAGGTGTTGTTTTTTTCCTCTGTATTTACTCTCTGTTTTTTCTCCATTGCTTCTCACGAACACTGGCATCGGCGTGTTGGCTGTACTGACTCTTAGCACAAAGGAGGATGTTCTCAGTAGTTCTCTTTGCTACTGGAACAAAACTATATATTTTGGCCAGAAAATCTACTGTTTGATAACGTCAGTATCCACGATGATATCAAGACACACAACAGGCACACTTCAATATTACAAAGTCATAAATAGCATTACAACACAAAAACACAATATAATAAATAAAATGATTGAACATAAATGTTCATTTGGTCTTCCACGAAAGTTAATTTGGTTTCTTATAATCAGACCAGTGTTTTTAAGTGGCGTGTTTCGACTGCTAAACCTCAGTCTCAGAAGAGTCACGGGATGTTACAGTGACGTGTCTTGTCAGATAATTTATACAGGTTTTGTCGTCCTACCTGTAGCAGTAGGACGACGCCCCCTGTAGTTTGACTTCCATAGCACGGCGTCCCAGGCGTAAGACAGCAAATACAGTACACCCCCTCGTCCCTGTTCATCGTCCTCAAGGCTCATTTCCAGATCTCGATCGTTTCTTAATCCACCTGCGGTGTTTGTTGTTCTCTGTTGTTATAATCCTGGCTTTGTGCCAGTCCATTAGATGTTTTTTTCTTTCTTACAGTGGTCTGAAATTGCAAATCTCAGGTTTTCTTGTTCTGCCTTTCGTTTGGTTGCTCATGTGCATGCCCCTGCTGTTTCTTTTTCACACTCTGTTTGATGTTCTTTTTTCCGCGTGTTGAATATTCTTCCTGTTTCTCCGTTTTAAGTGTTATTATATCAACACCATGCTATTTCATATATTACATTGCATTTTTTTGCTAGTAACGTCACAGTAACGTCACATGACTCTTCTAAAGATGACTGCAAGAAGTTTAGCAGTAAAAACATGTTGAGGGTAAACACTTTAAAAGACTGGTCTGATTATAAAAGAACAAACAAATTATTTATTTTTCTAATAAATTGAGAAGTGGAGCCCACACTTATTTTTTTTAAATTATTGACAAGAAATGTGAATTCAGCTGATAACTTGCTCTAACTTGTCTCCGGCCCAAAACATGTGGTGGATAGCTGTGAGCATACACCCAGTCGTGGGGCCGTAAAATATTTATACTGTTCAGTCTAGATGCCACAAAGAAGAAGAAAAGGCAGTACATATATATATATATACATATAAAGTACATTGGTAACGCGGGCCTACAGTATATAAATGTGGGAAGTGCGCACCAGCTCTGTCTCTATTCCCATGTTGGCCCAGGAGCAGCTGATGTGAGTGAGGGAAAGCTCATTAATCTGGACGACAGTGCCAGCCTCGGTCCCACCTGCCTCTGATCCTCCCCCTAAAACTGGGGCACACCTGGGAGTTCACCCACCTGCTGTCAAGGGCATCAAAACACACATGCACAAGCCGCCACATGTTCACACGCACTTTGAGGTGGCTGTTGTTCGTACGCAGCTAAGCGTGTGTTTCCACAGAATAAAGGGCTTATCTGAAAATGCACATGACGACAGGTGTTTTGCAAAAAAGGAAGGATACATGCCTAGATTTAGGATCAACGTGGCATCCATCTTATCAGAAAGCATTAAGCCACATTAAAAGCATCTCTGGTGCAACATTTTCTGGTGCATTTTAATCATTGAAAATCACCAGCACAGATGCTTTGTGCACTCAATGTGGGTAGTAAGGTTAAAATCCACTACTCTTTTTGGACAACTAGTTTAGTGACCAAAAGATGATGAATGGGGTGTGCAAATCGTGTTGTTTATTATTCAGTTACTGTTACTCTTTCTTAAATGTTGACAATAGAATTTTGATACAAAATATGGTGTTTTTCTTGCAACATAGAAAATTTGGCATATTTCTACTGTGTCATCATGGCAGACCTTTAAAGGGAAAGAAAATAAAACTGTAATACTCTCTCAAATTGAGTTTGAAAGCTAACATAAGTAGCATTCTGTAGCAACAGCTGCTTTCGTTCTAAATAGATTCTGTCTACATAGCATTTTAATCAAAACCGAATACATTTACGTTTTAAAAGTTTGCTTCAATAAAAGTTTATATCTCATACACAACACAACTTGTATAATGTCTCAACCTAAACGTAACTACTGCTTTTGTTAAACAGCCCAAAGAATATGTGAATGCCACATACAGTACACATGCTTGCGCCTGTGCATGAGATTCTGATGAAACTATGTCCACCTTCTCTAACTGCTCACTTGCCAAGGAACTGTAGAAGGAAAGTAGCTTTTGTCTAAGTCTGGTACAGAGCTTCTTTTCTCATGTGAGATTAAAGTGTTTGTACATAGTCCATGACAAATAAATTAAACTAAATTGTGCAACTGGGAGCACTCACATTGTCAAACGTGCCTTGCTTTAATTATTTAAACTCAGTACGGTTTACATTTAGTGGAAACATGAATATACTGTAGACAGGACTCAATGAAAGTCAATTTTTTTTTAGAAACAAAGTATAGTTGCCCAAATCATATTTTATTAAAGTGGCATGTGACCTTGCATTATGTAGATCTGGTTATTTACAGTATTGTTCAAAATAATAGCAGTACAATGTGACTAACCAGAGTAATCCAGGTTTTTAGTATTTATTTTTTTTCCAAGTGGCAAACAAGTTACCAGTAGGTGCAGTAGATTCTCAGAAAACAAACAAGACCCAGAGTTTATGATATGCACGCTCTTAAGGCTGTGCAATTGGGCAATTAGTTGAAAGGGGTGTGTTCAAAAAAATAGCAGTGTCTGTTGTTGACTGTACAAACTCAAAACTATTTTGTACAAATGTTTTTGTTTCTAGGATTTATTAATCCTGTGAATCACTAAACTAATATTTAGTTGTATGATCACAGTTTTTTAAAACTGCTTCACATCTGTGTGGCCCCCACATGTGGCACCTCTCAGCTGTTTTGAACAATACTGTACTATACTGCATGAAAGAAGTATGAACAGAGTGTGAACACCTGATACCTTTAGGAATATCATTCATAAACTTTTCCCACCACACACTCTCCTCTCTTAAGCTCATCTCACTCCAATTACAATATTCATGCACTAATTAAGAGGTGAGACCGACCTCTGGTGTAGAGGAGACCAGCAGGTATGTGGAGGTTAGCTGCTAGCATTTACCTCTGACACCGCTGAATACCAATTACTCTGCTTTACCCACAGTCTGCTGAGCCTGTCCTTGCTTAACCTCACAGGCCTCCAGCCCAGCGGCTACGTACACTCCAGTCCCAAGCATCATACATTTTTATAGCATAAGGAGATGTGTCTGGCTTTTATATTAGGACGCATTAAGGCTGTCTGTAGTCAAGCTGATAAAGTTATATACTTCAAAGACAGTCTCCTAAGAAATTAATGACTTTTAATAAGTTAGTCGTGTACTTTATTTTGAACAAAATAATACAAGCTTTTTGCCAAAAAAATTTATATTAAAGTTGTGTTAACTTTGAGACCTGGCCAAAAGATGGCCACCATAATCAGTGTGTTTGTTTGGCTCTCTGATACAGTTATTATGTGTGTTTGTGTGCTTAGTTGTGGCACTTCAAATCATTGTTCCTCCATTTTTAGTTTTGAACTGAACTTTGGTATTCAAGTATTGAAATGATCCAGATGCCTATTTTTAAACTACATTAGGAAGCGAATAGTAGAAGCAGCAAGAACTTAAAGGATATTATGAAAAGGCAAGTAACAGCATACGTATATACTTTGAACAGACTTTTTCATCTTATACATTTTAGGTTTAAGGGCAACAATTTAAAAGGAAGCTTTGTAAACAACAGTTTTACAAATTATTGAATGTGTAAAAAAAATTCAATACGAATTTGTACTGAATCCTTACCTCTGCACTAAATGGTATACACGCGGACAAAAATGTTGGTACCCTTCGGTCAATGAAAGAAAAACTTTATTCTGACAAAAGTAATAATAAATAAAAATTCTATGAATGTTAACCAATGAAAGTCAGACATTGCTTTTTAACCATGCTTCAACAGAATTATTAAAAAAAATAAACTCATGGAACAGGCCTGGACAAAATTGATGGTACCCCTAGAAAAGACTGTAAATAATGTGACCAAATGGACATGTTAATTCAAGGTGTGTGCACTAATTAGCATCACAGGTGTGTACAATCTTGTAATCAGTCAGTGGGCCTATTTATAGGGCTTCAGGTAGTCACTGTGTTGTCTGGTGACATGGTGTGTACCACACTCAACATGGACCAGAGGAAGCGAAGGAAAGAGTTGTCGCAGGAGAATAGAAAGAAAACTATAGACAAGCATGATAAAGGTAAAGGCTATAAGTCCATCTCCAAGCAGCTAGATGTTCCTGTGACTACAGTTGCACATATTATTTAGAAATTTAAAATCCATGGGACTGTAGCCAACCTCCCTGGACGTGGCCGCAGGAGGAAAATAGATGACAAATCAAAGAGAGGGATAATCTGAATGGTAACAAAAGAGCCCAGAAAGACTTCTAAAGAGATCCAAGGTGAACTCCATGCTCAAGGAACATCAGTGTCAGATCGCACCATCCGTCGTTGTTTGAGCCAAAGTGGACTACATGGGAGACGACCAAGGAGGACACCATTGTTGAAAACAAATCATAAAAAAGCTAGACTGTAATATGCCAAACTACATGTTGACAAGCCACAAAGCTTCTGGGAGAATGTCCTATGGACAGATGAGACAAAAATGGAACTTTTTGCCAAGGCACATCAGCTCTATGTTCACAGACGGAAAAATGAAACATATCAAGAAAAGAACACTGTCCCTACTGTCAAACATGGAGGAGGCTCTGTTATGTTCTGGGGCTGCTTTGCTGCATCTGGCACAGGGTGTCTTGAATCTGTGCAGGGTACAATGAAATCTGAAGACTATCAAGGGATTCTAGAGCGAAATGTGCTGGCCAGTGTCAGACAGCTTGGTCTCAGTCGCAGGTCATGGGTCTTGCAACAGGACAATGACCCAAAACACAGCAAAAAACACCCAAGAATGGTTAAGAGGAAGACATTGGACTATTCTAAAGTGGCCTTCTATGAGCCCTGACCTCAATCCTATTGAGCATCTTTGGAAGGAGCTGAAACATGCCGTCTGGAAAAGACACCCTTCAAACCGGAAACAACTGGAGCAGTTTGCTCATGAGGAGTGGGCCAAAATACCTGCTGAGAGGTGCAGAAGTCTCATTGACAGTTACAGGAGTCGTCTGATTGCAGTGATAGCCTCAAAAGGTTGTGCAACAAAATATTAAGTTAGGGGTACCAACAATTTTGTCCAGGCCTGTTCCATGAGTTTATTTTTTTAAATAATTCCATTGAAGCATGGTTAAAAAGCAATGTCTGACTTTCATTAGTTAACATTCATAGAATTTTTATTTATTATTACTTTTGTCAGAATAAAGTTTTTTCTGTGACCATTGTGAGTTTTTCTTTCATTGACCGAAGGGTACCAACATTTTTGTCCACGTGTGTATATTACATTTTGAATTGTTGAGGAAAGACGTCAGACTGGAAATAATGGGAATGTTAAAAACTTTGTATTCCACACAAAAAGTCTCACCCTGACTGTGAGTCAAACTTAGGGCCTTCTTGCTTTGAAGTTTCAGTGCTAACCAGTTTGCCACTGTTCTTCTATACTGTATATCTATATAGTATAGAAAAGATATAGTGTCAGAAACAAGAATGAACACATCATTAATTGAACCAAAGAGATAGGATGTAAGCAGAAGGTGTTGTTTTACAAGGCCTGTCATGGACTTGGTGTTTAAAACATGTCATGTTGGCATGGTACAACTTAGGTTTTGTGCATTAATAGGCCTGTTTCCATAAACAGAGTTAATACTGTATGCATTTTGCAACATCATATTTGAAACTGACTTAATACATGTGCAATGGAAACTTAAAATAATGGCAGTAAAGAGTCCTCTGTTTAAAATGTAGTATACAAGTAAAAACGTCTCGGGTTACTTGACTGTAACCCTGTTCCCTTAGAAAGCGGGAACGAGATGCTGCGTAGCATTACGCTATGGGGAACATTCTTTGTGTGACCGGTTGTGAAGCACGTGTGTCAAACACGCCAAGAATTGGCTTATAATACCTCTGTTGGTGACGCAGCTCATCAGTGGCAGCTGTGTGATTGCGCGCACCTGAACAGAGGGTATAATAACACGTGACGCGGGAGCGTCCTCAGGTCAACTTTGTCTGAAGAGCGCCCGGACACGCCCAGTGCGGCATTGCAGCGCAGCATCTCGTTCCGCTTTCTAAGGGAACAGGGTTACAGTCAAGTAACCCGAGACGCGTTCCTGTCAAAAGCTACACTCGATGCTGCGTAGCATTACGCTATGGGAACGAGAATACCAACGCCGCGCGACTGTAAGTGTCTGGACCCTCGGGTTGTGAAGTGTGCACAAACACAAAAGAGGTCTCAAACACAATTTTGGGATGATGACTCAAGGACATGCGAGCCCACAGTAGCATGAACATCCAAGCTATAGAATCTGATGAATGTGTGCGGAGAGGACCAGCCTGCCGCATCACAAACTTGCTGCAGAGGGGCACCTTTGCTAGAGCTGTTGAAGCTGCAACCCTCTAATAGAATGAGCCCTCACACCTATGGGCGAAGTTTGACCGCGCACGTCATAGGCCAGGGCAATGGCATCCTCACCCAACGTGATATAGTTTGTCTGGTAGCTGCAACCCCAGCTTGCAGCCCCGTAACATATAAACAGCTGTTCGGACTTACGCCACTGGCTAGTGCGGTGGACATAAGTCTGGAGGGCACGTACTGGACACAGTAAGTGAAGTCTCTCCTGCTCCGGTGTTGTAAATGGCGGAGGACAGAAGGCTTCAAGAACGACCGGATTTAAGGTCAGAATGGAACTTTTGGAAGATAGTTAGGGTGAGGATGCAAAATGGCTTTGACCAGCCCGGGAGCAAAGTCTAGGCAGGAGGGCGAAACTGACAGAGCCTGCAAATCTCCAACCCTCTTGAGAGTGGTAATGGCCGCCAGAAGAACCATTTTTAGAGTCAGAAATTTAACAGACGCTGACTCCAGTGGTTCAAAAGGAGTGCTTACTAAGCCCTCCAGCACTATAGCTAGGTCCCAGGAAGGAACTCTAGCTCTAGTTTGGGGTCTCAACCGCTTGGCACCTCGAATGAAGCGGGCAACTAGAGGATGTCTCCCTATCGAGACCCCGTCAATCAGGGCGTGGCAAGCCAAATGGCGGCCACGAAACCCTGAGTGTGCTAGGATTAGTGCCCGAGGACAGTTTGTCCTGCAGAAACTCCAGCACTGAAACAATCTGGCAGTGGACTGGGTCTGCATGATGTGTAGCACACCAGGCATCAAAGACACGCCATCTGCAGGCATAGGCTCTCCTAGTAGAGGGAGACCTAGCGCTCAGAATAGTCTCTACAACAGGGGCTGGGAGCCCGACATCTCTTAAGTGGTCCCCTCAGGGGCCAGGACGTAAAGGTTCCAGAGCTCGGGCCGGGATGAAACACTGTCCCCTGTGCCTGAGAAAGGAGATCCCTCCTGGTCGGAATCGCCCATGGCGAGCCGTCGAGAGAGATATTAGGTCTGAGAACCACACTCTGGTTGGCCAACGGGCGCTACTAGTAGAGGCGCAACCCGCATTGACGGACCTTCGCCAGGACTCCCGGGAGCAGAGCCACCGGGAAATGCATAAAGGCGCAGTCTGGGCCACACATGGGCCATTGCGTCCAGACCCAGGGAGCTGGAGGAGTCAGAGAGAAGTAGAGGGGACATTGTGCTGTCTGCTGTGAAGCAAAGAGGTCCACCTCTGCTTCGTAAAATCTTTCCCAGATTTGGCTCACTACCTCGGGTGGAGTTTCCACTCCCATGTGTCACAGCCTGTCTGGACAATAAATCTGCTCCCACATTCATGCGCCCGGGATATAAATCGCCCTGAGGGACAGGAACTTGTCCTGAGCCCAAAGCAGCACCTGCTGCGCTAGCTTGTTCAAGCGGCACGAACGCAGTCCGCCCTGACGATTTATGTAAGAGACCACCGCTGTGCTGTCTACTTGTACTAGGACATGGTAGCCCCTTAGCTGCTGGAGGAAGTATTTCAGGGCCAGAAATACAGCCTTCATCTCGAGGCAATTGATGTGCCATGCGAGAAGATGGCCTCTCCATATCCCTTGGGCTGGACGGCCATCTAAGACCGCGCCCCAGCCCGTGAGGGATGCATCTGTCGTTAGCATCATGCGACGACAACATGGACCTAGGGTGGGACCCAAAGTGAGAAACTGGGGTCTGAACCACATAAATAGGGTACGAAGCCCTCGGCGCAGAACCCTTATTTGCTTCAGGGGTTGGCCCTTGGATGAAACCCCCTGGCTCTGAGCCACAGCTGAAACGGTCTCATGTGCAGAAGGCCCAAAGGAATTACCGTGGATGCAGATGCCATGAGACCCAATATTCTTTGAATGAAGTGCACAGCCACTTCCTGGCCTAGCCTGATAGCTTTCAGGGTAGTTAGAATGGACCCGACACGTGCAGGAGACAGATGTGCCTGCATCTCGGTTGAGTCCCAAACAACCCCTAGATATGTTGTCCTTTGGGCGGCCGAGAACGCTCTTCTCGGCGTTGAGTCTCAAGCCTAGAGAGTCGAGATGAGCTAGGACGACGCCCCGATGTCGAGCACTAGCTCCTGAGACTGAGCTAATATCAGCCAGTCGTCTATGTAATTCAAAATGCGGATGCCCTGGAGTCGCAAAGGAGCCAAGGCTGCATCCATGCATTTTGTATATGTCCGGGGTGACAAGGCCAGGCCGAACGGAAGAACCCGATACTGGTACGCCGCCTCCGAAAGCGAACCTCAGGAACTTTCTGTGCTGTGGCAGGATTTGTATGTGAAAATACGCCCTTTAGATCGATGGTGACAAACCAGTCGCCTAATCGGATCTGGGACACAATCATTTTTATTGTGAGCATTTTGAATTTTAATGCTTTGAGGTAGCGGTTTAACCCGCCAAGGTCTAAAATCGGGCGCAGCCCCCCATCTTTTTTCCGAACTAGAAAATATCGGCTGTAAAACCCGGATTGTCTGTCTGGTGGGGGAACACGTTCTATGGCCCCTTTGTCCAGCAGAACCTGCAGTTCCTGTGTCAATACATGGCTCGCCCGGTTTCACGGAAGTGGAGACCACGCCGTGAAACGCGGAGGACGATTGGCAAACTGGAGTCTGTAGCCTTTGGCCACAGTCCTTATTACCCACGGGGAGATATTTGGCAGGAGCATCCATGCTGCCAATTTCTCTGAAAGGGGCAGTAGTTTTGTCACCTCGGTTCTTGGGGATGTAAGACATCCGCGCCCTGAGCCAAGGCAGGAGACGGCCGGACACTTACAATTGCGCTGGAGACTGCTGCTCCCGAACGCCAGTGGCGGCGGAGAAAAACAGCGGACTCCTGAGGGTGTCGACATGGAGTCTTTAGACTCTCTTGGATTTTGTTGCGCCCCACCCGGTGGGAGAACACCTCGCCATGGGCGCGCCAATTTCAGGGCCTCTGCTTCCTGGCGGAGATAACATTCCGCAGGTCTGTTCTCTTTGAGCAGCGAGAGAATCCGCCCTCCAGTCCTTACGAGGGGGCACGATTCGCCACACTCTCCTTCTGGGCAGCCCGCTTTTCTCTGGAAGGGGCTGGACCTGGCCGGGACAGGGTGGCCGACGGTCCCGGCTGCTGAGCACGGCGAGGAAGGAACCTCACAAACGCCTCCTCGTAGCGTTAGCCTCGCGGAACTTAGTGGCGACGGAGTCCACCGCGTGCCAAAAAGACCGGAAGGCGAGATGGGTGCATCCAGGAGGAAGGCGCGGTCCTTCTCTTTGATGCCCGTGAGGTTAAGCCACAGATGTCTTTCCGCAACCAAAGCAGACATGGAGCGGCCAATAGCGCGGGCCGCCTGCTTAGTTGCACGGAGAGAGAGGTCTGTGGCACGGCGTAGCTCAGAAAACGCGTCCTCGTCCCACAGAACCCCTGTGCTCAAATCTTTGAGCAGCTCAGCCTGGTATGCCCGCAAAACCGCCATGGTGTGCAGTGCTGCACCAGCCTGACCCGCCGCCTGAAAGCCTTCCCACCAGTGATGACGTGAACCGGCATGGCTTGTTGGGGAGTGTAGGTTTTCTTAGGGAGGACGATGTCCCGGGGGAGAGATAGCCCGCAAGCGTCTCTTCCACCTGGGGCATCGACCCATAGCCCCGCACCTGTGCGCCCACGATAGTCGAATAAATCGACGTCGAAGGCACAAAAACACGGGACGAATAGGGCTTATTCCATGAGCGTGCCAGCTCCTCATGGAGGTCCCCAAAGAAGGAGAGACCGCCTGTGATCCCTCCCCCTGGCCACCTGACAGAAACCTGTCATCCAGTTTAGAGTATTTAGGGGGGCCCTGCTCCTGAGGCCACTCAATATTCAGCCTCGCCACTGCTCTTGTAACCACCTCGAGCAGCTCCTCAAACGCCGTGTCAGAGCGGGAAGAGCGCTCCGAGGCTGCTGCGCCCCCAGAAGCCAGGGATGAGGCTTCATCGACGTGCTCACGGGAAGCGCCGTAGCGCGCCGGCCCGAGCACAGAGCCGGTGTCTGCCTCATCTGGTGAGAGCGCGAGGGGCATAAGACTATCTGATCCCTGCGCCTCAGCCAGATCAACACGAACCCCACGACCGGAGTTGGGAGGCGGCTCGCTCCTCTGCAAAGAAAGCGAGCCGGGCACGTAGGATCTTGGCAGGCAAAAGATCACAGTGCTCACACTCCCAGAAAGTCCGAGGGCTGCGTGTTCTTCCCCCAAACACTCAAAACAAAATTCATGCTGATCATCGTCAGCAATGTGCCTCTGGCAAGGAGGAACACATTTCTTTCTGAACCCAGCCATGATACTTTTGTATTTATTATTTTATATATATTCGTACTGGCACAGAGAAAGGTTTGCTCACACTTCACACAATGCGATCTGAAGACAAAGAAAACCTGAGGACGCTCCCGCGTCACGTGTTATTATACCCTCTGTTCAGGTGCGCGCAATCACACAGCTGCCACTGATGAGCTGCGTCACCAACAGAGGTATTATAAGCCAATTCTTGGCGTGTTTGACACACGTGCTTCACAACCGGTCACACAAAGAATGTTCCCCATAGCGTAATGCTACGCAGCATCGAGTGTAGCTTTTGACAGGGAACTGTCTTCCCAACAGTTAATGAAAACCAATTTAGGACAATTTAAAATTCTCTTAAATTTTGCTTCATATTTTATGGAAACTATGAACAGAAAATGAATGAGAGTCTGCGAGATTGTTATTACCGGAGAATTAGTAATCTGAATAAGTGCCAATAATAGTGAAAAATGAGTAACATTAAGAGTCTTCCTGCATAAACTTGCCTGAGATTTATTTGAAGATTGCCGCATTAGACTAGGTCCAGACCTTGTAATGGAGTTCCTTCAGAGCAGCAGGTATCTTAGTGAGTGACAAATCCAGCCTGTGCAGTTGTCCGAGGGCCATCCTGGCGTGGATGTTCTCCCTTTGTGCCCTCTCTTGTTGGCAGCGTGCACACTGGCAGGCTGGACTGTTGTCTTTCATTACCCCAGGCTGTCTCAATCCCCCATGAGCACTGCATTGGAGCGCTCCAGTGGCCACTCGCCAAACCGTCTTCTGCTTTCCAGCCAGCTCCGCGCTGGACTGTCTCGCCATCGATTAGGACGCTGCCTGGACTGTCTCAAGGACATGAGTCTGGCGTTTTTAAGATGCACTCACTTCGGTCGGCATTCGAATAGGCACAGGAGTGTATTAGCTCAGAGGTATGTTAACACCCGAGCATCAGCAGCCAGACAGCGCCTCAGAGGATTGGAGCAGGATACTGAATGAAGAGTATTGATGCAAGCAGGTGAAGAGAAACTGCTTTTAGACAATGTTTAGTCTCAGTGAGTGTTCATCTCATTGTAAGTTCCTATTGAGTGGCTTTTTGTCTTTAGAGCTGTCTGAATGTTTAAGGCCTTGTTTAAAAGCATTTTGAGAGTTTTTCTTGTTTGTTTGTTTTGTGGAGAGTTAGTGTAATGGAATTTGAGTGCAGTGTGGCTAATAAGCACTGTGGAGACACACATTTAAAGTTACAGGTCTTAAACAGGCCTTTTCACTGATGCACTGCTCAGCTGCATTTGTGCACATGAGAACCTACATACATAGGCTGGACTTTGATTGCTAGAATTCGTAGAATTTCTATTGCTTGTGCTTGTGTCTAAAAATGTCATGTACTGTACAACACTGTTTTTGTTCATTGCTTTACATTTGAATCCACTAGATATTTAAACACGTTTGAAAATGGTGTGGTCACTAAGGTAGGATCAGGCCATGCTTTTTTGATATAGACAAGGTATGCACACACACCAGGGCCAGTTAAACTGTGACGTGCCTCACCACAATTTAAACTGGTGCAGACTGCCAGAAGCAGACTCCCAACATAAAGCTGACTGGCTTTATGTCAATGTAAAGCACCAAGATGTCTGTATGTACACTGGAGAGCACAAATGTACAATACAGAAAAATACACTATAGGTGGTGGCACGGTGGTTACCACTGTAGCTTTACAACAAGTAGGTTCTGTGTATTATCCCCAGTGTGGGTCGGGCGGAGTGGAGTTTGCATCGTCTCTCCGTGCCTGTGTGCTCTGATTTTACTACCAACCCTGTAAAACAAGCACATTACTATAGGGTCATCCTCTAATCAGTAACCATGACTAAGATACTGGCTCAGTAGGTTGAGGGTCACCGCTTAGTGGCTGCCACTGCTCCTGACAGGATGTCCCAGCAACACTGGACTGGATCTTTTAAATGCAGAGAATAAATTTCCTTACAGGTAAAACAAAGTTTAACCAAACCTTTTAAAACAAGCAACTCTAAATGTGGCTAAAAGTCGAGAGGAAGCACCAGTGAAGTTTTAGCTACATTTACATTTACATTTAGTCATTTAGCAGATGCTTTTATCCAAAGCGACTTACAAGTGAGGAAAACAATGGAAGCAATTTTAACAACACAAGGTACAAAAAGCATAAGTGCACAAAAAAAAAAAAAAGTTTAAACCCAGCACACTATACAAAGCTAAGGATAAGAGAATTTTTTTTTTTTTTTAAAGAAAGGAATCGATAGAAAGGAAGTAGAACTCAGTGTTTGTCAGTCAGGTGTTGACGGAAGGGATGTGTTTTCAAGCGTTTTTAAAGATGGCTACAGAATCTGCTGATCTTGTAGCAGCAGAAGATCATTCCACCAATGTGGAACAGAGCCAGAGAAGGTACGTGAGAGTGATTTTTTACCTTTTTTGGGACGGTATCACCAGACGTTGTTCATTTGCAGAGCGCAGGGATCTGGTAGGAACGTAGGTCTGTACTAGTGAGTGAAGATATGAGGGTGCAGAACCAGTGGTGGTCTTGTAGGCCAAGAGCATAGCTTTGAACTTGATGCGGGCGTCAACCGGGAGCCAGTGTAACCTAATGAAGAGAGTAGTTACGTGCGCTCTCTTCGGTTCATTAAAGACCACTCTTGCCGCTGCATTCTGGATCAGCTGCAGATGTTTGGTTGTGCAGGCAAGGAGTCCAGCCAGTAGAGCATTGCAATAATCCAGTTTGGACAAGACAAGAGCCTGGACTAGAATTTGCGTAGAGTGCTCTGATAGGAAAGGTCTAATTTTCCTAATGTTGTAGAGGATGAATCTACAGGACCGGGTGGTGCGGGCGACATGACTTGTGAAGTTTAGCTGATCATCAATTACCACTCCCAGATTTCTGGCAGTGCTGGACGGTGTAATGGTTGATGGGCCTAGTTGAATGGAGAGGTCTTTGGATTGGCCGGAATCACAAGCAGTTCTGTTTTTGCAAGGTTCAGCTGCAGGTGATGGTCCTTCATCCAAAGTGAGATGTCACTCAGACATGCAGAGACGCGAGCAGAGACCGTCGGATCGTCAGGTTGAAATGACAGGTGGAGTTGAGTGTCATCTGCATAGCAGTGATAGGAAAAGCCATGCTTCTGGATGACAGAGCCAAGGGATGTCATGTATATGGAAAAGAGTAGTGGTCCAAGCACTGAGCCCTGTGGCACCCCTGTATTGAGATGTTGTGACTCAGAGACCTCGTTTCTCCAGGATACTCTGAATGACCTATGCGAGAGGTAAGACTTGAAACATTGCAACGCCATTCCAGAGACACCCATCGCCCTGAGAGAAGACAGAAGGTTGTGATGATGATGATTAACAGTGTCAAAAGCAGCAGACAGATCCAGTAAGATGAGTACAGATGACTTGGATGTTGCCTTTGCCAGTCTCAGAGCTTCGATGACTGAGAGCAGGGCAGTTTCGGTGGAATGTCCACTCTTGAACCCAGACTGGTTCTGGTCCAGGAGGTTGTTCCGTGTGAGAAAGGATGAGAGCTGAGTAAACGGAACTCGCTCCAGAGCTTTGGCAATGAAGGGAAGGAGGGAAACGGGTCTGTAGTTTTCTAGCAGTGTAGGGTTAAGAGTGGGTTTCTTCAATAGTGGTGGGATGTGGGCCTCTTTGAAAGCTGTGGGGAATGACCCAGTGGAAAGAGATGAGTTGATGATGTAGGTGAGAGCAGGCACGACAGATGGAGAGATGGCCTGAAGGAGATGTGTGGGGATGGGATCCAGTAGGCAAGTAGTAGGGTGGTTAGAACTAATGACCTTGGAAACATCTTCTTCAGTTAGAGGAGAGAAAGAAGAGAGCAAGCACATATCAGGGGTCTGAATGAGCTCGACAGGTGGTGGCGCAGAGAACTGACTGCTGATGGCGGTCGTTCTCTTTATAAAGAAAGACGCGAAATCATCAGCTGTTAAATCCGATGAAGGTGGGGGAGCAGGCGGACAAAGGAGGGCAGAAAAGGTTTGCGCGAGTCAGGTGAGTTGATTAACCTAGAATGGTAGTAGACAGTTTTTGCAGAGGTGACATCAGCGGAGAAAGTAGAGAGGAGAGACTGGTAGATACAGAGGTTAGTAGGATCTTTTGACTTGCGCCATTTTCTCTCAGCTGACCGGAGGCTGGCGCGATGCTCGCGTAGAACATCGGATAACCAGGGGGCAGGCGAGGATGTACGGGCTGGTCTAGATGTAAGAGGGCATAAGTTGTCCAAGCAGGATGAAAGCGTGGAGCACAGAGTGTCGGTGCCGTTGTTTGTGTTTAAAAGAGAGAGCTTCTCAGAAGAGGGGAGTGCAGAAGAGACAGCAGAGGAAAAACGGGAGGGACTGAGTGTACGCAGGTTGCGTTGGAAAGTGACCAGAGGTAAAACAATTGAAGTGTCTGCAGAAGTTAGGTCATGGTCGAGAGTAATGAAGAAATGATCAGAAGTGTGCAGTGGCGTGACCTGAGTGTGCCGAGTGGAGCAGTATCTTATGTAGATAAGATCTAGTTGATTACCAGACTTGTGGGTTGCCGATGTGGAAACCCGCTTGAGGTCAAATGATGCAGTCAGGTTAATATAGTTTGCAGCCTGTGGCTTTTCAAGGTGGATGTTGAAGTCTCCTAATACCACCAGAGGAGTACCATCCTCAGGGAAGGATGAAAGAAGCGCATCCAACTCCTCCAAGAAATGTCCAAGCGGACCTGGGGGTCGATAGATGACTACAAAATGACTTTTAACAGGGTGGGTGATGGTAACAGCATGGAACTCGAAGGAGCTGTTGTCACACAAGGGTGATAGCTGTTTAAACTTCCAGTAGGGATAAGTAGTCCGGTCTCTCCGCCCCTTCCAGTGACGCAAGGACTGTGGGAGAAAGTGTGATTATGGGAGAGGGCGGCGGGAGTGGCAGAGTCCTCTGGTTTGATCCATGTTTCTGTAAGTGCTACAACTGAAAGACCAGAATGTTGAACAAAAGCTGTAATGAAATCAGCTTTGTTCACAGCAGACTGGCAGTTCCACAAGCCTATTGGGAAAGTAGAAGGGGCAGTTATTGACAGTGATACAACATGCAGATTATTATGGTTACTTCGCCTTTTGCGTGAAACATATAATAATGTCCGTGTTGAAATGACAGTAGTAATTTGAAAACAAATTTAAGAGCCGAAGAGGAAAATATGCAAGAAGAAAGTAAAAGTAGAAATAATAAATTATAAGTGCAAACAATTAGTACTAAAAAAAGTGCAATACTCAGGTGCTCTGTCGGTGTGTCCCTGATAGGTGGAGTCGCGTGCAGGTAGAGTCGATGGTCTTTACTCTCTTCGGTCTTCACGCGATGACGGCTGCCGCGACCGCTGACGCGGTGGTTACTCCCACTTAAATACCCGTCTATTCAAGTAATTAAATCAGCAGGTCACGCCTCCAGACGGCCACAAACAACTCAAACGAAACCAGCCCGCTGCAGGTGAGAATAGACGCCGGTGCACCACGTGACAGGGTCGTAGTAAAGCACTGCGCGGTTTCTCAGCAATAACACGGCACTATAAGCTTAAAGAGACAAGAGCTAGCCTTTAACTGTGCATTGTGCACTGTCCCAGTCAAAAAAATTATAAAAAGAATTATTCCCTTTTTACAAATGCTGCACATGTGCTTGTCCATGCAATGGTGTTGTGCCTGGGTGAACCACTTCTGTACTGCGCTGAGCACAATCAGGAGCACTTACACCAGTCAACACAACACACAGTGGTTATAGCTAATTTTAACATCAACAACACTCTTCAAGTCCATAACTCAACACAGATTGTTTTACTAATGTGGCATCTAAGTACAATCTAAGTGTTGACATGTCAACAGCTCGACCAGTCATCATCCTTAATAGAAAGTTATTTCAGCACAGTACACAGTCCTTCTACCGCAAAGTATTAGCTAAAGTTTATGCTGTGTTTCTTGTTTACTTGACTTTACACTTCCAGACTTCCTGACTTTATATACCAGACTCCTTTAAAAAAGGACAGCTGATGTGGGTGTTTTCAGCAATAACATGCTTCATCCAGCTTGGTCTTTGATGAGAAAGGACACTCGTTTTAGAACATCCAAAACATATCCAGGTGTCCTCTAAGCTTTTTTTGTCTTATCTATAAGCTGGGTTTGGCAAATAACAGGGCATTTGGCAAGGGTACACTCCTCTTGCGTCTATATCTTTATTGTATCCTGTCCATATTTCTCAGACAGACCACTACTGGAACTCCCTGCCAAGTCTTTGATAGGAGCAGCTTTAGTCATACGTGACTCATCTACATTATTTACCAGGATGTGACTGTGCGCTGCTGGCGTAAATGTGGAGGTGGATCTAATGAATATGTTCTGAGTCTGTATCTTACCTTTTTGTCAGACAACAGTGGGCTGTTTGCAAAAAAAAAAAAAAAGTTACCGCTGGCTTGTGTTCTGTCCAAGCTGCTGATTGGCCGAGGCGTTGATGCCGTCAACTACAGCTAAGAGGCACTGATGAAGGATACATGATGATGATAGAGAAAAAAGATAGAGATGAATAGAAATTCATTCTGATGAGATTTTATCTCTATACAATTCTTTCATCCAAGCTCTGATAGCATGGAAGTGATGATCATGGTCCTCAGTAATTCAGACCATGCAATTCATTGGTCATTCAAATATGGATCAAACCAGTCCACCTACATGAACCAATTAATGTCTTTTAAATAAGGAGTGAATGGTAAGCTTTAGTCTTTAGTCTTTGCACCAATTTTTTTATTTCTCATGTTGACCAGATAAAAAAACATGTGTTTAATTTTGTGCATTTAGACGGACATATCACATTTTTGCTTCTTGTCCATGTAAACATCATCTTCTGATTCTGAGAAACATGGATATGTTAGCAGGAGTACTCAAAAAAAAAAAGTGGGTTACAGTGGCATGTATATGACGTATTGTGGTTTCTGTCAGTGAACTGTACATGTGCAAACCCAGTCAAGTGAAGCTCAGCAAACTTTCACACAGCAACAAAAAAACTTACTTATAGTTGTTATTTCAACTTTAGACAATTATTGACTAAATCACAGAAAATTGTGAAGTTTGTTTAATACTTTGGCCACTTTTAAACATTTATACATTTTAACTCTAGCTACACTAAACACAAAGTTTTCTTTTTTTCTCATCTATTGGTCCTTGCCCTGTTCTGTGGCAGTGACAAGCCACTCCTGTCAAAGGTGAAAACATTTTATTTGGATATTTTTCATCCATCTGATGCTGAAAATGTGCTAAATAAGCCATGTGTGTTAGTTTTCAACAGTCTTATGTCCAAACAGTTAGCCTAATAAAAAAAAATAATAGGCCACCATATTACTATATTTATGTCTTTCTTCGTTGAATTGCTCCAAAAGGTTGCCAATCCTTCAATTTTCTTAAACATTGTAAGGAATTGCAAACAAAATTCAGGTTCTGTGAAATCAGCCTTTGAAAGCTGCAAAAAAACATCCATTAAACCCTGCAGGGAGTGAGCTAAACTAAACAGAAAGGCGGTTAGGGAGCTGCAGAGAGAAGCACATTAGCCGAGACAGATTGTAAGTGACAAGCTAATGACTGTGGCCGCTAGGACCCTGCCAGGACACAACACCAAACACAAGCAACTCTTATAGCAGTGTCACTCCTGTTTTGGCACACGGTGTAGACGTGCCCAGTCAGCTCGGCAAAGATTAATTCACTACACTTCTTCATTGACTTGTTTGACATGTCCTTACCACTTATTTCTCCTATTTTATTCTCAGCGGAGCACACATCCATTGCTTATAAACCACCAGCAGCTGCGGGGAGGCTTATTTTACCTGTCCTGTTTGGCTTGACTTGTTCATTCGTGAACATCGATAGCCCCGAGCTGTTTTTCTTATTTCTTGCAGACTCTTGGACAGTAAAGTACCTAATTTGGAGACAGGGAAAAAAGGTTGTATTGTTGGCGGGAGTCGATGTTGTACTGGTGTTTGTGGGGGCTCCGATGGCGTTTCAGCTCGTGTAGATTAAGTCTGGCTGTGGGTGACCACCGTTGAATTCATGAAGCTGTTTTTCCTGCCAGTGGTGGAGTCTCATCTAAGGGAGAAATTATGTTGAGTACTTCTACAGTATAGGCCTCAAAGAGGTTTTTAACAGCTTGTTTGTTGTGAGGCTACGTTGTATTCATCTGTGCAATGTCAACATACATTTTACTAGGGCCCAATAAAGACAAAAGCTTGATTGAGTTTAGATTGATTGGAGTAACTTTTAGTTACTATTCCACAGGTGATCCATACAACACACTGTTATTGGATGAGTGCATGGCTGTACTGTACCTTTAAGTGCTCCTTTGGTGATATATATGCTAATCTTGTGAGGTATATGTCAGTTTACTCAGTGCCTCATCCTGTTTTTACACATAACTTGTGTTGTAGTCAACGCCACATTAACCGACACCAAGTCATGTCCTCGACTAGAGCGTATCAAAACCAAGAAGAGAGTGAGACCAAAACGTTTTGCTATCAAAACCAAGTCAAGACTATGGCAGGTCTAGACCAAGACCGAAACAGAAACCAGTGTACAATACACTGTAATAGGCAAAGATGAGCAGTTATAAAATCCACAGTCCAAGTTAAATCTTAGACCAAGTCCAACTTCATAGAGGGGTTAGTGTTTGGTGAAGGAGGCAGAGGTAGAGCGTTTAAGTTGAAGACAAGACCAAGTACAAATTAGTTCTAGACTGTGACAAGCAGTGTTAATTTATTTGTCGAAAACTATGACAAAATATTTTGTCAACAAAGTTTTTTTTTGGATGAAAACGAAACGAAAACTAAATAAAAAAGACTTCATAATGACTAAAACAATAACTAAATAGACTGACATTTTTGTCAACGAATAAAAGACGAGCCGAAAAAACAACTTGTGACAAAAACCAGTCAGGAGCATAGATTGTATAAATATGGATGATATCCGCCCATTGGTCCCCTATTCACCAATATTGTCATTACGAATGGGCAATAAAATGGCCGTTACATCCGGGCTTTTTCCATAGTAAAACAATAGTTTTTAGATAGCATAAACAAACATATTAATCAAAAATTCACCCCCACCCAGAGTTGTCATGTAGAAAAAACTTAGCTCTAGAGACCGGAGCCATCTTTTGTACCAGGCTGTAAACATGAGTTTTACTCTTGTAAAGTCGCCATTGGGTTTCTCCTTATATTTCCGCTTTTGGAGCCTGCCCTTTTAGAGGTTCCATGGGAGAGGCTTGGTCAGGAGAAGGGAAGAATAAGTGGAACGGGCGGGATGAGTCAAGTAAACCAATCAGAGTGCGTCTTGTTGTTACGCGGCGGTGTCAAGAAGCTAACCAGAGACGACAGAGCAACAAACCGTTAGCATTAGATCAGCTTTGCAGAAAGAGTATTCAGTGTCACAGGTGACCTCACCAGAGGAAAGTGTTCATTAGCACGAAGCGCTTTCCTGAAAATGAATCAAAGTAAATAAATATATGCATTTGATGTTCATGATGCCAGTGTTTATGTATCATAAGGAATATTCTCCTGTTCAATGCACTTTAAGTTCAAAGATGGTTTAGATGGTACGTTTATTATTATTATTTATCTTTCTTGGGCTGTAAGGGCCTTTTGATAATTGCACATTTATTTTATTTTATTTAAAATATGCTGTGAATGTGCATTTTGCATCTCTTTGATACACATTAATGTCTTTTTGTTTATATTACAATAAACAGCAAGATTTTTTTTACTATTGGTATTGTTTTTCATTGATTAAAACAATTTTCAATAAAAGGCAGTTGTGTTGAAATAAACATTGTGAAATAAGGTCAAAATGATTACCTCATGAATTTTTATTTTTATTTTAGTTGACTAAATTAATTAATGTTTAGGTCAATTGGCAACTCTAACGTGTCCCTAGTGAATGAATGGTTGTATGTCACTGTCTATGTCTAAATGTCAGCCCTGCGACTAACTGGCCACAGTCCAGGGTGTACCCCGCCTCAGGCCCAAAGCTGCTGGGATAGGCTCCAGTCACCCGCGACCCCTAACGGGACAAAGTTGTAGAAAATGAATGAATGAATGAATGAAATTAATTTTAATTCTAGTCGACTAAAATAGCATGACATTTTAGTCGACTAAAACTTGACTAAAACTAGAACAAATAAGATGACTAAAACAAGACTAAAATTAAAAATTATTTCAGTCAAAAGACTAAAACTAAATTCAAATTTCTTGCCAAAATTAACAGTGGTGACAAGACTAAGTCGTTGGACAGGTCTCAGGACTAAGAATGGTCTCGAGTACTACATCTCTACTCATTGTAACAGTATTTTCAAATGAATTGCATTAGTCAAGAGAACTATTCATGCCTACTCAAGGATGTAAGCTGCTGTCTTGTTTACCATTAGCACACAGAACAAAAACAACATTAAAATGTTACTGTCACTGTTCATTTTTACTTCTTTATATATTTTTGCATTACTTTTAAACCTTATGTGTGGGTTACTTTTTGTAATATGCATTTGCACATAGTCAACATTTGTTTTAGTAGGGAACATCAGTCTGACAACAGTATGTGGTACTAGCCCTGATGAAGACACAACAGCAAGATCAAGTTGAGATTCAGCAAGGCTCTCACTAAACATTAGTGATGCATACAGTCTATTATACCCATTTCACACCAGCCAGTCTCTGAGGTGGTTCTGGGTCTTAAATTTAATTGCGAACCAACCAACCACACCTACCCGAACCAAACGGTAGTTGATTTCTCTTTGCAAACCGCAGAGTCATGTTATGTTGTTTTTACCAATCATTATTATTATTGTTAACATTCAGCTGTTATCACAAACTAGGACGGCTCTAGAGAGCGCTCCAATGTTCCTAGTCTCCAGAACCGAGCAGGAAACCAAAAGGCACACATTTCTTAAGTGCTTCTTTAGTGATATATATTCCAATCTCGGAGGTTAATCTTAGTTTAACATTACTATATATCATGCTATATAAGTCTCAGCCATTTTTATTCATTACAACAATATTTTAAATGTCATGCAATATTAAGCAGAACGTTCATTTCATGCATAATAGTTAATGAAGAAGTAATATTGACTACATCTTTGCAGCCATTATGAGATGACTAAACCCCCCCAAAAAACCATTTCATACATTCTATTAAAGCATAATCCATCTCCTTTTGAGAGCGGTGTATGTAACCCATATGCTACCAGGTCTTGCAGATGTGCATGTGTGCACTAAAAGCACCACCACTATTCCCTATGACTAATGTCCCCCTGTAGAATATGACAGAAGTATGTAAGAGCTCCACCTGCTGGCTCTGTGTTACCTAATAAAGAGGCGTCCATCAAAGGCTAGAGTCTATTAGCGTCCCACAGCCATCTGCTGTTATTTGTGGATTGACGTATGGGAGCGGATCAAAATTAATGTGCAGAGAGACACATTTAAAGGGAGATCTATTTACTAAGGCGTCTCTATGACGGGTGAAGCTATTGATATTTGATTATGAGTCTAATAAAGGCCAGCCGGTATTGAGTTTTCATTAATAGGGTTGGTGCAGATTAACTCGTCTCGGCTCTTCATAATGACTTGGAGAGACGCTAAATGATTCCAGCGGTGAGTCTTAAATGGCTTTGATGCTTTGACCGTTTCTAAAAGCCATCCACATCCTTGACAGAGGAGAGTAGCCCAGTGGAATAAGAGATATAGAAGATACACAGCGGTAGACGGAGAAAGGAGATATGATGAGAAAGATAGGAGCAGATCAAAAGAAGCTCAGTGGGTGAGAACACAATAAGCCACATGGGGGAAAAACGCAAAAGCAACAGCTGAAACAAAGAAAAGAAGGAGCCATTGACACATGAAGGAATAATGGCCTCTCTACCTAAAAGACCTCTGATCGGGTTTGTGCTCATTTTCTAATGACAGTGGAGTGAGTTAGCAAAGGCTATGTTGAAGGTTTTGTGTGTAAGGTGTAGACTCTGTTTAGACCTCGATTTATATAACATATGACTTAAATTGCAACAAGCACCACAAGATCTGGCATTAGTAACTTGCATAAAGAATGAGACCCATGTAGAAACTGCAGTGGGATAGAAATAGTTCCAGGGGAAAGGCTTGCTCAGGCCTTTCTGTGAGTTTATAGCTTCCTCCCACTGAATCTTCAATTTAGCTCGTCAGATATTTTAGTGCTTTTATGAGGCCATTTGTTTTGTTAAAAGTGCTCCACGGTGGCGCAGTGGTTAGCACGACACCCGAGTCTGGCGAGGCGTTTGCATGTTCTTCTCATGCATGGATGGGTTTTCTGCAGGTACTCCGGTTTCCCCCAACTACATCAAAACATGTTGGGCGCACCTTGTTGTGGCTGTCGACTTTGAATTTTACCTCAGGGATTTCATTGGGTCACATCATTTGTTGAATATGGTGTGCCACAACCCAAAAAATGATGAAATACCCTTAAAGGTCAACCTTATCGACTTTGGCTTGGCAGTTACTGGGCTATGTTGGGCGATTGCAAAAGGCATGTTTCCACTGCAACATGTCGGGTCATTACAATATGCTTTTAGAGGAGATATGAAATAATAGTATTTTTGGTCAATATCTCATACAGAAACATAACTTGTGTGAAATGTGACGTCACTGTTTATATATCAGATGCCACTGCACAGCGGAGATGTAGGCTTCACGACAGGTTATCAGTACCAAACTCTGCCACGTCACTTAGTGGAGACGTGGCTTCACAGGCTCTAACTAAAGACCACAAAAAAGAAGAGTAGCCGATCAGCTCTGTGCACTGAACACTGGCCTGTCCTTGACACCCGTTCCTTCTCCTTTCTGCCTCCCTAAACACTGGCATAATGAGACAAGTGGATTAGAAACGAGAGCGAGAGAGAGAGGCTTACTTTGTTAGAATAGAGGCACACATAGACACACACTACTTTTGCACTGGATTAGTCTGTGTCCAGAATCAATCATAGTGTTGTCTGAATAAAAAGTATGATTATTAGGAGATAGAAAAATCAAAGAGATTTTATGCATATTAAAAACAAGAAGCTTTTTGCCAGTAACATATTTATGCTTGAATCAAATATTCAATGTGTACTGGTATTGATCTTCATGGTAAACAGACAACATCTCTGTAGAAATTGTCTTGCATTTTAAAGTAACATAAAGGTGGCCTATGAGCAAAGTTATTGAAAAAGACTATGGGGGCCCGGTCAACACGTTACAGTGGACATATTTAATGGAGGGCACAAAAGGAATATTTATTATCGATCAAAATAAATGAATGGTTTTACAATACAGTGGGCTTAAGACATATAACTGTGGACCCCTCCGAGCTTGGTGCCCGAGACAATTACATGGCCGATGAGTCTGTGGAAATGTGACTGTAACAATAGCCACATTTATACAAACAGATGATTGCAGTGCTCTTTACTGTCAGAATGTATAATGTACTCCCTTTGTATTTTGTTGAAGGTTATCAGATAATAAGGCAGAAAATCTGTACCGACAAACACATTTTACAATTGTGTATCTCATCAACGTTGTATAAGTTACCCTTAGAGAACTTTTTGAATTTGGAAATGTTTTTTTTTTTAATGATCTAATATCATCATTGCTACAAAAGACCAGTGTGTGTGGTGTAGTGTGGCCAAATAAAGGAATGTAGAACAAGTTAGTGCACCTTATATAAGTGCAATAAGAACACTTCACTGTGCATAAAAGTCTGACCGTTTTTTGTAAGAAGCAACATCATCAAAATATATGTACAGATGCTTTCCTTTTTTGTTACATTACCACTAAAATACTGTGATCTATATGGGAGCTTGGTTGTTTTCCCATAATTCTCATAAGGTACTATACTATCTTCCTTCCACAGCCTAGGACTTCATAAATGCCATTTTTATTGAATCAAACATTCAGTGTTATTTGACAGTATATGTGCGTAGGTTGCTGTGGTTACAGCTTCAGTAACTATACTCTATTGTTACTGTTTTGTGGTTCCGCCTCAGCCTGTACACAATCCTTTCCCCAAAGAATTGCCCCACAATTTCTTGCAGCATCTGTCCGCAGACTATTGTTGCTCATGTGTCTGGATAACACAAAGCGCTTGAAGGCAGTCTTTGGAGAGCCGCAGACTGAGCCACAAAGCTTCAATGTGAATGCACAGTCACTGCCTCTCACTGTTCGCTTGTGTGTACAGCCTAATGCTCCCAGTTATTTCTTGTCAGCGTTCTGTGATATTGCGTTGGGTGTTGGAGCAGACTCCGAGGTGACTCTCCCTCACTGTAACTGGACTAAATAAAGCCTGTGCATCGGCTGGTACTTTATGCAGCGTTGTGACTCCCCTCCATTAAAATGAGTGATGATTGGGGGCTGCTTCAACAGAGGAGAAGCCAAGACTTTTAGGCAATAATGGATGGGTCTTTTACAAACACATTGCTCCCTCTCTGCAGCTCTCCATCACTGTGTACTTTTGTGGGTTCGTGCCGTTTGCTGTTTTTGTTGTGCCTTAACCAAGTTTAATTACTTTTTTCTGTTGAGTGATGTGAATAAATTTAAATTGCCAGTGCATATCATTTCTCAGTGCCTTCTATCTATTTTTTAGTTTTGTCTGACCATGTTTTTTGTCTGCAACTTCTCCGCAGAAAGTGTCCCAGTACACCATCATAGTCCAGGCAACCGACATGGAGGGCAACTTGAACTTCGGTTTGTCCAACACGGCTACGGCCCTGATCTCCATTACAGACATCAATGACAACCCACCAGAGCTGACCGTCAGAACAGTGAGTTTGATACTTTGCTTCCTTCATAGAGGTTACACAAACATATTCCACAATGGTTTGGCTTCATGCCAGTTAACTTTCCCAAATGTTTACAGCAAGAATAACTTGCATGCAAACATTAAAAGTTGAAACCCAACATAAAAATATAGTGTCAAGTTCCCTAGCCATACAAATTGTTTTTTTTTTACAAATTGTGACATAAATTTTTCACACACTGGATTAAACCCCTTTTTGCCTTCACAACTGCCTTATTTCTTCATGGCATAGATTTAATATTACTAATAATACGTGCTCGATACAGTGCTCAGATACTTTGGTCCATATTGACATAATAGCATTAGACAGTTGATTGTTGGCTGCACATCCATGATCCACCACATCCCGTGCTCTGTTGGATTGAGGTCTGGTGACTGCAGAGGTCACTGAAGTACGGTGAACTCATGGTCATGTTCAGGAAAACATTTTGAGATACCATTAGAGCTGAGAGGAGTCACTAAAAGATAGACTGGAGAATTTGTAGATGTCTTAGGTGGGAGAAGTTTATTAACTATCAACAACACAGGACATGGACTCAACATAGTGTAGTAATATTGACCATTCAAGTATGGCTCTGCCTCCATAGGAATAACATTATAAATCCTTGAATACATTTGTGTGAAGCCATAACAAGGAAAGATTTATCCATCAGAGGTTAAAGTTATCTGTTCACTATCACTATCACCATGTGTTGGGGTTTGTACAACCTTGACGTAGAGGGAAGGAGCTGACCTGACCAGTCTATGTGACAACTGTACATTTAGGTCATAAGTGAACGTAAGCACACTATGTTAGAGGATCCACATTTTTTTCATCAGCCACACTGTGACAATAAAGCAATGGACATGGTCAACAACAATACTCAGGTAGGCTCTGGCAACAATGCCTCGTAAGACCACCACCACCAGTCGGAACCATTGATGCCAAGAAAGGATGGATCCATGCTTTTGTATTGTTTTTGCTAAATTCTGACTCTATGTCTGACTCTGAATCTGAATGTTGCAGCATAAATTGGGACCTAGAGTATTTGGTTTTGGCCCCCCTTTTAAATCCATATGTGATTATGTCTCAGTGGGTGCATAACAACTTAATCCATCTAAGCAATCAAGTGATCACAGATCGCAGTGTTTAGATAGTTTTACTTTGTGTACAATAGACTTCCCATGCATTTTAAGTTTTCAGATAATGCTCGACAATCTGTTCCAGGAGCTGTTGAAGACAACAATAGCATAATAGTACAGAGTGGAATAGAAAGAAGAGTGATATAAAGAAACTTTTGACAAAGAGCATAACAAGAGTCAGAAAAGAAACAGAATCAGTTTTAGATTGAAATGGCTTTGCTGATGAGTGGTTCTTTAACACAGCAGCAGTGAGATGTTTCAGGGGCTGTCTTACCTCCACAGTTCTCTGACATGACGACACTCTGCAGCTGGTCCACTTTCCACTGCGCTGCATGTGTGGCTTGAATTTGTAAGTGGAGCCTTTTATGTGAAATGTTATTGGAAACTGCTCTGAAAGGCAGCCGCTCCTTTATGCTCCAGAGTCTGTGTTGCGAGCGGTCTGCATGATGTAACAGGAGTGGCACCAGCATCTACTGCTTCAGATTCAGTACAGTAGCTCAAATTGTCTCTACTGAGGCGTTTTATCAAAGGCTGGATGTTGCAGGTCAGACCCTCAGGACTGGGCTGGTTTATGTAAAGAATTTCCTGGTATGTAGAAAAAGCAAAAAAGTTCCAGCCCAGTATCGTCCAATACCTTTCTCACATGACAAAATGATTAGGCCATTACACTTGTTGGGATCCTAGGTTGGTACTGCCAAAATCAAAGGACAGGAAATCATAGAGGGCTGGAATTCTGAGAGAGATTGGGGCTAAATCTACTCCTATTAACTACAATTAATTATATTCTACTCAACATATTTTACCCATGCTACTGTAAATGAATGTCCTGTAACAGTATATATTTAATTTGGGAGTAGGGTTGGAGTATTCCTGTCTGACTTTAAGGCAGAGCAGTCAGTGTGTCAGCGTCACACCCTGTGATCCCGTCTGCTCAATGGGGCCGTCAGCGCTCCTGCCAGGACAGTTCCAGCCATACGCTCTGATAAGAGATCCCCAGCTGTCAGGGCTCACGCTCACCAAACAACTCTGAGCTGCTCTGTCCTGGTCCACACTGCCGGCTGCCACTCTACTGCACACACTACAGACTCATTAGAATGTGAGATACCTGCCACACTTAGCACATGAAGATATGTGGATGAAAATGCACAGCTCACACCTTGTGAGAGAAAGAAAAATCTATTTTAACAAATTAAAAACAAAACAAATAGGCCTACTAAAGATATTAAGATATGTGTGTGCCCCACCCGGTCTTCACAACCGGTCACACGGTACGCAGCATCTCGTTCCCGCTTTTTAAGGGAACAGGGTTACATCCAAGTAACCCGAAACGTTTCAATTTGAAAGGAGTCATGTGATGTAAAAAAACAAAACAAAAAAAAAAACAATCAACTTCAAAAGAGAAATGGAGTGTGGACCAGATTTAGTTTTGGTAAAAAGAGGAAACATGGGCGAGTGTTGCAAATGCAGCCTGAGATCACATTATCTTTAGTGTAGTGTTAGTTTACTGTTGAATGGGCTTTATAGTATATGGTCATTTTATTTACAGTGTAGGTCACACCAGCATTCTCTGCAAATTCTGCCAATGCCAGATACTTGTTGCACTCAATCTTTGGTCACATGACTCTGATAGTGATTGCCCTATCTCACCATTCAATATGTATAATACTGTATATGATAAAGCCGCAACAAGTGACTTAGGATTACTGAGTAATTGATCCTTTTTGACTTACCTCAAGTTCTCTTTGCAACACAAACAGGTCCAGACTCCATTCTTTTTTTTTTCTTTTCCCTGTTTTCTATGCACATCAACTCACATACACTGACATTTACCGTTTTTTGATTTGAATTGTAATCTTCAATGCACCCAGTATCTCTAATCATACTTAGGAAAGTGCATCATCCATCCAAATTGCACAGTGTGAAATGTTTTTTTATTTAATTTCTAAATTTGTACAATGTGACTGTGGGTTTACACTCAACTTAATTCAACTCCAGATGCAAAGTCTGGTCGAAGTCAGAATCAGATCAATAAAAAGTTGTGACATACTGTATATTTAAGTGTAAGTGTCTTTATCCTGGGGTTCTTTTCCTGAAACCTAATATATGATGAATCTTCCCCAACCCTTGCTTGTGGGAATTTCTCCTCATTTTTCCTCATGATGTGAAGGAAAATGCATAAAAAATGATCATATCCTCCAGTTTATTGAACATCCACGGTTAGAACTGCACCAAACGACTCTTTGCTGTTTTGTCAATCTCCCGCTTTTTTGTTTTGCTTCCCACACAAGCAACCCGTCTCGGAGCAGTTCAGTAATTATTTGTGTATGACAGACACAAGATGCTCGCTACGGGAGGCATTCAGAAAACATAAGCACGTTAATTAAGTGAAATTGCTTGCAGGGGCGTCAACCAAGCTGATATACTGCTGCTAATTTGAAAAAAAAAAACGCAAAAAAAATGGATGTTTTATTCAGCCCGCCACACGGGCCTCGGTGAGTAATGTTAGTGCTATGTTTGTCATTCCGTGATAAACAGAAAAAGACGGCACACAGTATGAGCGAACAAGTGTGTCTCATCCACATTGGAGTCTGTCTAGTGATTTGTCATTCAGCGAGCAATGACAGCAGCCGGATTCCAGCACACACCAAGGATTTCTGGTGTCAATAGAGCTCTGTTTGTAATTTACCTGCAGCTTCTCAGCCGCTAAAAGACTTGAATACCTGAGATTATCAGCATTCAGTGCTTTGTACCGCGTCCTACTTGTCGCTCGTCGACTTGAGATCCTTTATGCCTTACGATGAATTTATAGAACCAGCTCACTTATGCCAGTACAACATTCTTTTTTTGTTCATGTTGTCTTATTGATGCAGGGTAAGTATCTGCTTTTCAATGTTTTCAGTGTTCAAACCATTTGCTCACTCAAAATAAAGGCCCTGGCAAAATACGCAGACATGCTCTGAAATCCCGACATACATTATTGGTTTTTTTTGCACAAACTAAACTCCACACTTTTAAGCAAAGCATGTTTTTGGTGGCCTAGACCTATATCGGAACACTCCAGTGTAAAACAAGACTTACCTACATAACATACGGTAACAATGCTCATGGGTCAGACTTATGACAATGTAAGAACAAGCCAAGGAAAGAACAGGGGAGAGGGTCCAATTGTCTATATGTCTGTTTTTCTACAGATCAGCCTCAAACACAGAAATTATTTTGGAGGGAACCTTCATAGACAATCAAGTGGAAACAAAACAGTTTCAATAGTCCACACTAAGGTTCCTAGGACAGTCAACAAGTTATTATCTAGCTAAACAAAAGCTAGCAAGCATATTTATTTGTTCCCTTTAAAAAAAAATCTAACTGTACTGCCTTAGTCCCTCTCTTATAAAGAAACTGTTTACTGAAAATATCCTGGAATCTCTGTAGTAAAGTGTTACTGATTTGTGTCGACAAACATCAGTGAAGGAGCTCAGTTGTAAAGCATAAAACATTAGACTGAGAATAGACCCCTATTGCCAGTAGCCATTATTTTATTGCATCATAGTGAAGACATAACAGCTGTGATGTTTGCTCTGTTTAGAGACACTTCCTGCTTGTAATGCCGCTGTTAGCATTTGCTGTTGTGTTCAAAGTCTATGAAGGAGCTCATTTAGTCTCATTGAGGTGCAGAATGTTTACCTTCAGTAACAAGGTGCAGTAGATTTCCCCCGCTGTGGAGCTCAATACCATGTTGTCTTGCACCACTTAGACCGCTGTATCCTGACTGATTATCTCTAAGACAGGAGTTGTCGTCGTCTAATACGACCCTAGCTAGTACAACAACACTCACAAAGGGTATATTTATTGCATATTGTGGTGGAATGTAACAAAGTAAAAATACTTTGTTTCTGTATGTCTGTGAAGGTTTTCAGTCATCCAGGTCATCCTGAAGAAAAGGTTAAAGCAAGTTACTGTACTTAAGTAAAATTTTCAAGTATCTGTACTTATCTCAAGTAGATTTAAAAAGGGATACTTTGGAGGCACAAGAGGAAGAGTGTAAGAACTGGTTAGTACTCCAGATGATTGCTCCTCAAGAGGTGCATGTAAACTTTGGGGCAATGTTGTTTGTTTTTTTGCAGTAAAACCAGATCTTAATGCGTTGCTAGTTGATAATTGTCCAGCTTCTTGTTTATTTTAATTATTCAGAGCTAGTCTCTTATACAGTTAAAACATTCAGCAGAGCATTCACAGAGCATTCAGCATCAACATGGTGATTCACATTCTCATCAAGGATAGGACTGTACATATAAGTTCACAAGGCCCTTTACCCAACAGCCCCCTCCTTAGACTTGTAATTGAATATGCATTCATGATTCACTTGGTTTATGATACTTCACATTCAATATATCTTTCACTATAGGATTCACCAATCTATAGCCTTGTAGGTGAGTTATTTGAGGTCATTTGCCTACACAGTTTTCTGTTTTTCTTCGTCTGTGCCATTTAGGCTGGAGGGAATATAACAACGATGATGATCCAATATGACCATAAAAAGCACGTATACTGGCATGCCGTAAAAAAGTTCAACCAGTGTATAGTATGGGTGTATATCATAGGTTCCGTAATAATGCCATAGATCAGTTCAGTGGATGGACAAGGTCCGCTCGATATGGAATGGTACCATTAGATTTAGGAGCCAGCAATTGACGTGTTATCCGCTAATTTTAGTGACATTTAGCCTAAATGACAAGCTATTATAATAATAAATGTACCAAATCTGTTACAATCAAAATCCTGTTGTCAGTTGACGGTCCTGTCTCCTGCTGCAGGACAGAATGACACAAGAACTCCTTCTTCCCGACTGTCACAAGACTCTACAATCAATCATTCTATGGAAGAGGAAGTCTGAAGCAATTCATCTAAAGAGAAAAAATGAATTTTTACCATTTTTTAAATAAAGGTCTAATTGAACTGAAATCTTTTAGTAAAAATAAACATTTGCAAAACTAGATGAGCAGAAGAGATTGCTGTTAAGCCTTGCGTATGCATGTGTGTGTATTGGCCATCCCACATTATGCACAGGTGTATCTTTTGTGAATGTGCTTTTATGTTATTACCTGATTTGTTGTTGTAAAGAGGTCAAATTTCTATGTCACTCCAAGATGTACATAGTCAGTGTTGGGAAAGTTCACTTTCTACAAGAACTAGTTCAAAGTTCAGTTCACAAATTTTAAAATGAACTAGTTCAGTTCATAGTTTAAACTTCAAAATTTTGAACTAAGTTCACAGTTCCAAAAATGAACTAGTTCATAGTTCTTTTTTCCATATGTTGCTGCGAGCTATTATTTTTCAAAATTATTGCCACAGCCCATATACAGTAGAATGACAGACAGCAATTATTTTATCAGTTTTAACAATGAAGCTATGCGTTAGATTTCATTTTCATATCCAATTTTCAATCCTTATCCAACCAGGGTTTACATTAGCATTGAGGGGACATTGTTGCTTTAATGCTTTGTTGCTGTCCATTCACTCCACACTAGTAGCAGCTGCAGCTTTCAACCCTACAGTACATTCTCAAGAACATGAGGAAAAACGTGCTGCTTGAATGGTCTTTTTTAATGAGGAATTATTCAAAGAAAAACAGGACAATTTTAATAATTTTCCTTTGTCCACATGCTAAAACAGAATATTGGAATCCTGGAAAAATAGACCAGGCAGGTTCAACAAACAAGTTACATGAATGAATTTAACTGATCATACGCCTTACTACATGCTGCTGTCGCCTCCATGCTTATTTTTTTATTTATTATTTTTTTGATGACGCGTCACGCATGCGGCGGACGGCGGCGCGACACAGTTGGCTGGTGTTGCCAGGTTTGGTGTTTTTCCGCTACATATTAAGACCCGTTTGCGGTGTGTTTTAGCCGGGTTTTCAGCTTTTCTCTATAGAAATCTGGCACCCTATTGAACGAAGTTAACCTGAGAGAACGTGCCGTTCACAGACACCAGAATGAACGAGTTCACAGTAACGTTCATCAGGCAGTAATTCAGCACGTTCAGTTCACGTTCGCCCAAAATATGAACGAGTTCATGAACTATCGTTCAATGAACGCGTAACATAGTACACTGTACATAGTGTATGTAGCCATATTAAACTGCTCATTAAACTGCTATTAAACTGTTTTGCAAGATCTAGTGTATACAATATATAAGACATAGTCAAGGATCTCACTTTGTGCAATCTTTGATGCTATGAAGACTGTTTGGTATAGTTAGTGTTAATAAAATTACATTTGTCTTTGTACATGTCAGTTACAGTAAGTGAGTTTTGTTGCTATTACTTACACTGGCTTAAACCATTAGCATTAGCACATGCATGAACCCAGGGGAAATTTTCTTTCTCTTTGGTAGCATTTGACTTGTTGTGATTGAACATTCGGTTTGACATTCTTTGTTTACAGGTCAAGTGCAAGGTTTTAGGCGTTTCTTTTCCAGAAGATACATTTTCATTCAAAGTCAATAGGTAGCAACGTCTTGTTTTCTTCCACAAGCTTAAATGCACATTGTCTCTAGAAACGCGAGCAGTGTCAATGGTAAACTTGCGGTGTCAACATAAGATCTAAAAAGCTCCATTGGTTTCAATTAGGGCCAGGATTTGATTAAAATGATTGTAATGAACTCGATTGTAATGAATTAATCGAAATTAATCGCATTTTAATTGCATATAAATATTTGACCTGAGAACAGTGAGAAGTAATTTTTCACATGGATTTTTAGTATATCATTGAATAATGACTGTATACATAAGCTTCATCAACTAAATATTGTTTATTAAGTGTAGCAGTGTAGTTACCCTGGTCCTTGTAACTGTACTCTGAGTCGGGCTAACATCCACGCTAACTCCTATGTGTTTAGTGTTGAGGTGATATTTGAGGCTCGATGTGGTGATACCATGCTCTTGTCGACGCTTCCATCCTTTTGTTTTTTAAAACAAAATTTCCCATCCACGGGGCAAAGCAAAGCAGTCTCGTCAGCTTCTTCATTCATGTTGACTCTGGTTTGTTGTTGTCAGAAGTCAAGAAGGCTAGATGGTGCTCCAGTATAATCGGTCCGTCAAAACTCATTCATTGAAAAACGTTCCGCGGTGCAAAAATAAGTGTGGTTACAATTATGTTATTTATTTTTTTGCGTAATTAATTAACGCGTTAAAGTCCCGCAATTAATTAATCTTAATTAACGCGTTAAAGTCCCGGCCCTAGTTTCAATAGAAGATGAGATAAGCTGAGCATCTCTACAAGTGGACTGCACAAAGGACTGAGCTTTTATGACAACTCAGCTTAAACATTTCTGATGATTTTTTTTCAACCTCTCTTTTTGTTTACAATTGACTCACATTTGGCTGCAACACCCCCTCTACTCTGTAACTATAAAGGGTTTTCCAAACTGTGAGTCTCTAGTGGCTTATCAGTGGCTCCACATTGCATTTTAGAGAGGCCGTCCATTTGGAAGCTCCCTCCCTTACATCCGTGACCATTGTTTACGCCTCTGAGAGGAACGTATCCCATTTGGCTGTCTGACAGCGCAGCCAACAAACACACACAGAAGGTTTGTAGCAGTGTTTGTGCTAAAGCTTCGTTTGCAAATGAAATGTAGCGGCCCACACACCAGAGAGTGCATATTTAATTTGTTCTGTGCTTATCAGCCCGCTTGTACTGCAGCGGGGGAAAGGGAAAAAAAAGGGGAGGAATGGGCTGGCTTTGGACGCCGCTTCAATCCCACAATGATGAAGCCATTAAAGTGAGTCGCAGCTGCCAGAAGCACGACACAAACGCTTCACAAGAACGGATTATCATCTTGTACCTTTGAGTGGCCAGCCTTGTGTGTGGCCCGATAAATCCCCAAAGACGGCTACACGTATCCTATTGTCGCCCGTCTTTGGGGCTTCGCAGCTGCCACTAAGTTCCTAGAGAGTTTCTTCACTGGAAACTTGTTTCTCATTGCAGCATAATGAAGATCATTAGCCAAAGATTATTGCTAGCGCTGCCTTAATTACAGTACTTATCTAATTGCTTATTAAGACCTATATTTGGTGAATTCAAATTAAATGGGTAAACACTTAATTGAACAAATCCATTAGTTGAGTTTCATACAGGCAGACATGCACCAGGGACCGCATTAACATAATGTAAGATATGATTCTCCATTATGCACGTTGTATTTTTTTCTTTTCCGCTTCTATCTATCCCTTTCCCTCTCTGTTTTAATGTAATAAGTGCATGTTGGTGTGACCTAAGAGCAGTTTGTTTTATTATGGTAATTATGGGAAATGCTAAAAAGATCGATAACCGTTTAAAATCTCAATAAATCAAGTTATTAGCGTGCATTAGGCCACTCGAAGTATTACATCAGTGTAATTGGACCGCTCTAACCTCCCAGTGTTTCTTTTTTCTTGTTTCTGTGTTGTAGTTTTCAGGGGAGGTGCCGGAGAACAAGGTGAACGTGGTAGTGACCAACCTGACCGTAGTGGACCGAGACCAGCCCCACAGCCCAAACTGGAATGCAGTGTACCGTATTGTCAGTGGAGACCCGTCCGGACACTTCACCATCCGCACCAACCCTGTCACCAACGAGGGCATGCTCACTGTGGTTAAGGTAAAAGTAACCCGATATAATTTATATATTGTATCAAAACAACATCCAAAATGCACACTGTGTGCTCAATCAGATTTGCATTGCTGGATTGTGACAAATGAATTCCCTTCTAAATCAGTTCTAATTGTTTTTATTTTTATTATTTTTTTTTTTTTACCTATTCAGCAATTCTTATTCACTTCTTATTCACATATTCCACAAAAACACTGGACTTTACAGCAGTTTCCACTCAGTAGGATTTCTGTTTCATCAATTACTTTATGGGGCAGGCTTTATGCAATGCTTCTCCAAATCATTAGATTGAATTTAGAGGCATTTTATTCTGTCCCTGTTGGGGACAAACAGGCAGTGTGACCATATATACTGTAGTAAAGTATGTCTCCGTTGGTCTAAAAATTAGTATGTCTCTAAACACTGTGGTTTGTGTTGTTCTGTTAACGTGTGTGACTTTGTGCTGCTGTCCGGCTCAGGAGCATGCTCAGTGCGCTGTGTTGACCTTAATTGGAGTAAGGTGTAATCATGCAGCAGTAATCCAACAACAAACCACATTATCCATATGTGTTACTCCGATTTCAAGAACTTCAAATCACTGCATCCGCAATCGAAGAAAGGCGTTTATAGCAGTTTAAAACCTTTGTCCAAATTATAATGGGACTAAGGCAATACTTTGGTTTTCTTTCCCTGCATGTAACCGCACTGTTTATTGTTTTCTTTCTTCATGTCATTCAGTTGATTATGATCCATTTCAACACAGATGTTGATGATTCTCTCATGATCAATCATGGCTTGTCTAGTTACCATTTTACTATTTTGGTACCCAACAATAGGGTGCCATAAGTGGGATGCAAATTAATATGTAAAATACTGAACTGAAAAATATTATATAATTCGGTGAACTCAATTTTACCAATTCTGAGCAGTCACCAACACTGTCTTCATTTTCCTACAGCCGGTTGACTTCGAGATGAACCGGGCCTTTATGCTGACAGTGGTAGTATCCAATCAGGCTCATTTGGCCAGCGGTATCCAGTCCTCACTGCAGTCCACAGCAGGAGTGACCATCTCAGTCCAGGACGTCAACGAGCCGCCTGTGTTCCCCGTCAACCCCAAGATGATCCGCTTTGAGGAGGGTGTGCCAGCCGGGACCACTCTGACCATTTTCTCTGCCCAGGATCCTGACCACTTTGTCCACCAGATAGTCAGGTAAAATAACAACGTTAATCCTAGGTTTCTCAGCTTTCTAAACTTTAAAATCAGAAAGCTGCTCCAGTCCCCTATATTTTATAGTTTTACCGTTTATTGTAAGAAGTTCTGCTGTGACCAGACGTGTACCACTCCAGAAGAGACAAGACTTTACATTTACCAAAGAGAACCCACCAAAGCTTAATTCAGTTCACTTTAAACTATGTGAGGTCTGCTCTTAGAACTTTTCTCCTTCTGCAGCAACTTGTCTGTGCTCCCTTTACATCCCACAGCCCTTACTCTCTGCTCTGTAGTACTAACCCCAGGCTGACCCTATGTGTGTGTTTTGTATCCAAGCCTCAGCGGTAGTCTGAAGCTAGCGTGCTTTCATTTCCACTTGTGTGTGTGTGCATGTGTCCTCTTTGTTGTGTCACCAGTATTTAATCAGAGCCGAGCGCTTCCTCCACAGTTTATCCCGATGTGTGACATTTTCCACTGACCCGCCGCCCACAACCTGCGCTGTAGTTACATTCCCATCGCCTGGCAACCGGTGTGAGGAGGTCAGCCTGTAATGAGTTGGACACGCTCTGCTTTAGATCCTGCTTGGGTCTCCTCCGCCTCATTGATCCCTCCTTTGCTGTTTCCTCAAGACGGGCGGTACAGAGCGGGCCTGGTGCCATGCAGACATTGACCTGGAGCGACAGAAACTCCCACGTGCCCACCCAGGTCCTGCTGCAGCGACCCAGCCATATTGATTTTTCTTAATGTCAGTGACTGCACTGGAAATGTTAGTGAATTGATAGAAAGTTTGAGATTGGAGGTGGACCTGTATATTTATATTTAAATGCTACATAAGGTTGAGCAATAGCTACAGCTGAGGCTGTATCTTCTAAAGCAGTGTGGGTCGGGGAAGATTTGGGGGCAAACAATTTTGATTTAAAGATTACATAACGGCATCATTTACATAAAACTGAAAATATGAGCTTCAATACCTGTTGAAGATGCTGCCAGGCCAGAACCTTGAGCTGCTAATATTACAGTCATTACACACAATGTTAAACTTTTTGTATCTGGTCATAAATCTTGTGTTTTTGTCACTGTGTAGCAGTTATGTCATTTTTTTATTACCAAGGAAGCCATCTTTGCAGTTTACATGACAACACAGTAAATAGGGTTAAGGAGTCTGCTGGATGAACATTTATGGGACAGTCAAAGTATTGGCCAGACACACTGACCTGATAAGGATGTTGTAATATTATTATTATTATTATTAAAGTTTTGGCTAGCAAGCAGCAAAATCAATGTGCCATTTGGCCAAATTTGATTGATTAATTCTTAACTCTTGTAAATGACAGAAAGATGGTCTGTTATTAACACAGTGTGCCACTAGAGGGAGTGATGAGCTACTGCAGTGCCCCAATCACTCTTAGTCTTTCCTTAGAAATTGTTAGCAGTGGTCTGAAGGGATTGATATTTCAGTATTGTATTTTTATTGTTTTTTTTTTTTTTTGTTATATGGAGAAAGAAATTATTTATACCATGTATTGCCACCTTTAACATCAATAACAGCTTGAAGTCTTTTGTGGTAGTTGTGGATGAGGCTCTTTTTTTTCTCAGATTGTAAAGCTGCCCATGAACTGCATGTTTGAGATCTCCCCAGAGTGGCTTAATGATAATGAGGTCAGGAGACTAAGGCCATTTCAGAACCTTCACTTTATGCTGCTGTAGCCAATGACAGGTCGTCTTGGCCTTGTGCTTTGGATTGTTGTCATGTTGGAACGTCCAAATACGTCCAATGTGCAGCTTCTGGGCTGATGAGTGCAACATTTCCTCCAGTATTTTCTGTTAACATGCTGCATTCATGTTTTCCTGTGCCTTTGTAGCTCACACATCAGAGATCCACCTCCATGTTTCACAGTAGGAACAGTGTACCTTTCATCATAGACCTTGTTGACTCCTCGCCAAAAATTTAATTTTGGTCTCATCACTCTAAAATTACTTTGTTCCAGGAGTTTTGAGGCTTGTGCTATTTGGCGTATTGTAAGTGGGATGCTTTTGTGGCATTTGCGTAGTAATGGCTTTTTTCTGGCGACTCGACCTTGCAGCACATTTTTCTTCAAGTGCCTCCTTATTGTGCATCTTGAAACAGCCACACCACCTTTTTTTCAGAGAGTGCTGTATTTCAGCTGAAGTTATTTGTGGGTTTTTCTCTGCATCCCGAACAAGTTTGATGGCAGTTGTGGATGAAATCCATTGGTTTATCTACCTGACCTTGGTTTCGTTTCAACAGGATCCCTCATGTTCCCCTTCTTCATTAGAGTTTGAACACTGCTGAATGACATTCTCAATTCCTTGTATATCTTTTTATATCCCTTTCATGTTTTATACAGTTATATTACTTTTTCCCGCAGATCTTTTGAAAATTATTTTGCTTTTTCCATGACTCAGAATACAGAAACATCAGTGCAGTACTGGATGAGAGATGCAAGGGACTGTCAGGAGCCCAGAAACTCACTGGCCTTTTACACACACACTGATTACAAGCAAACAGATCACAGGTGAGAATGGTTACCTTTAGTAGCCATTTAAACCTGTTTGTGTCAACTTGTGTGCATGTTATCAGGCCAAAATTATTAGGGTATGTAAACTTCTGATCAGGGTGTTTAATTTCAATTATGATTTAAAAGGAGTAAACACAATTGTTTGACAAGAAATGGCTTCACCCAACCACTATCTATGAGTAAAAAAAAAATGTTTTTGTGTTATCATTCATATTCTCTGAAAAAAAAAAAAAAAAAAAAGAAATCATAAATTCTGCCAGGGTATGTAAACTTTTGGGAACAACTGTACATAAAACGCTGTGTTTGGTGCCCACTGGGTTTCACAACAATGTCCTTTTTCCAGTCATATGGATTATGGATGTTATGTATAGAAGTTAATTTACAGCAAGTGAACATGTTTCAAGAGGCAGCATGTTGAGTAATAACCAAAGTTAAGGTTTCAGCTCCTAAACTTGTGTTTACCAATGGGACAAAAATAGGTTGAAAAGGTCACTTATTAAGAACAGAAAAATCAATAGAAAGAAAGTACTCTGTGTTAGGTCGTAATATATTTGGCATTTGGAAATGTGAGCCACAAATTGAAGAACGAATGAAAAAGTTTTTAACACTAGCATGTCACTCAAACTTATAGAGACCTGTTTCCCTCTAGCAGACTCAACAGACTCAAGTTTAAATTCTTTCATTTGGCAGCTTGCATACTGACAACTTGTGTTTCACATTTAATTTCATTCTTTACATACACAAGTTACGGAAATACTTGAATAAAAAATAACCATAATTTTTTATCAGAGGCAAACCAGTACACTTTGTCTGATGCCATGCAGACCTGAACCACCAATCTCAGTCAAGGACAAAAGCTCTGAAAATTGAGCTAAACTGGTATTTGCAGTTTCCCAAGACTGGTTGTCATTCAACTGCTGGTTCTGCTCAAGTCAAATTTAAAATTTCTAAACTAGAATCTTTGTCTAACTCAAACTAGATAAAATGGTATTTCTGAAGAAACACAAAGCTAAATTCCCCTTTATCTCCACAGTTGGCTCTTAGTACATCCATATGTGGATCTCATTTCTCTAAATATGCACAAAAGAGAAGAAGAAGGAGAGATGAATTAAGTGCAATTGGACATCTCTCCTCAGGAGCGTCACCTGCAGCAACGTCCATTTTTGATGACATAATATCTGTTACATTTTAAATAAACATACATTGATATATGACGTTCTTTCCCTTTATTAAGGTTCACAAACAACAGGACTTGTTATAATATTTACAGATAAACCATTGGAACTTCTCTGTCTCTGCTGAAGTTGTCATAAACATATCATGAGGGGGTTTTCTCCTCTGCCATAAGTTTGACCTCCTCTCGGAAGCCTCCTCCGGCCCCCTTTCTCGCTCCTCGGGGCAGCGTTAAGAGCTTTGGTATAGCACTAAAGATGGCTCACGGAGAAAAGCTTTTGGTGCAATCAAGGAGTACCTCCTCCCATGGGCTTACCACTCATAGGAGGGACCATAAGGGGCCAGTGAATAGGGGATCGGGCACCAGTTGAAGGCAAGGCCCCCAATGACCTAATCTCTGGACACGGAAACTGATTTAGGGATGTGTAACGTCACCTCACTGGCGGGAAAGGAGTCTGAGCGGGAGGTTGAGAGGTACCGACTATACTCGGGCTCTGGAACCACACTCGAGAGAGAGGCTGGTCTCGCCACTACTCTGGAGTTGCCCGCAGTGAGAGGCTTTTTGACCAGTTTGTCCATAAGGGTGTCCATCAGTGCATGTCAGGACACCCTAGGCCGGAGGTTGATGATTGACTTTGTGGTTGTTTCAGAGGGGTGGAGCTGTCAACTGATCACCACCTGGTGGTGAGCTGGATCCGATGGCGGGGGAGAAAACTGGACAGACTTGGCAGACCCAAACGTACTCTGAGGGTCTGTTGGGAACGTTTGGCTGAGTCCCCTGTCAGAGAGATCTTCAATACCCTCCTTCGGCAGAGCTTCGACCAGATCCCGATGGAGACTGGAGACATCGAGTCCGAGTGGACCATGTTCTCCACCTCCATTGTTGACGCGGCCCCTCTGAACTGTGGCCGTAAGGTTTCTGGTCGTGGTGGCAATCCCCGAACCCGGTGGTGGACACCGGAGGTAAGGGATGCCGTCAAGCTGAAGAAGGAATCCTAGTAGGCCTGGCTGGCTTGTGGGAGTCCTGAGGCAGCTACCAGACTGCCAAGCGGACTGCAGCCCGGGTGGTTGTGGAGGCAAAAACTCGGGCCTGGGAGGAGTTTGGTAAGGCCATGGAGAAGGAGTATCGGTCGGCCTTGACGAGATTCTGGCAAACCATCCGGCACCTTAGGAGGAGGAAGCCGTACCCGACCTACACTGTTTACAGTGGAAGTGGGAATGACGGTTGACTTCGAGGATCTCCTCAATCCCATTATCACGTTTTTCACTGAGGAAGCAGAGGCTGAGGCCTTATAGTTGGACATGTCCATCACCCAAGCTGAAGTTACTGAGGTAGTTAAGAAGCTACTCGGTGGCAAGGCACATTGCTCACATTCCTCAACCTCCCTGGGAAAGGGATGAGAATCAGCACCTCTAAGACATTCGTATATGTTTAAGTGGGCCATACGTTTGACCAGCCCCTAATGTTTGTAGGAGTCCCTCCTTTGCTGTCACCAACTCCACCGCAATGTAAAAAGAGGAGTCTGTAACTGATATTGCCTGTTGTATTTTTTTTTTGACATTTGTTGCTGAATCAAGTAGGAATATTATACAGAAAATATAAATTTGTAAAAACAATTGTACACATGCAGACCTTTCCTTAGTGTAATAAAATGACCATGCCTTTGAGACGAGTTATCTCCCTGATTCTCTCCTCGTTGCCAACGTTGTCACTTTCATCTCTTTTTGGAGCGCGAGCCTGTGTTATTGATGTGAGCTCACTGCGACTGTATTCTCCGAAGCAGACGCTTGCTTTCAGAAGTCATCATCCGAGCCGCAGTGTTCCCTCCAGGTGACCCCATTTGAACCTTGTGTAAGCTCAGACACAGAAACGAGGATGAGTGAAAGGCCCGAGCGTGGAGCAGCCAACGGGAGAGCAGCCAGCAACATTTTCTCTGATTTCTTCCCTTTTTTTTCTGTCTCTGGAGAAAAAGAGGAGAGGCAGTTCTGAGGCTTAGTCTGAGTTCGACAGCTGACTTTACTACTGAATGTGATTAAAGCGGCAACAGCACTGAATTTATGGCAGTGTTTGGAGTCTCGGATTAAAATATGCAAACTTTTCTGTGATGTCAGGTTAAGTTTAATAGTCTTCCCTTTTAGTTAAAACTTAAGCTTGTACATGAAAGGAAAAGTTTGAGAGTAAAATTATACCACTTTCATATCTTTATGTAAATGTGGAGCCCAAAGATGTTGAGTGAAAATTTGGTCTGAGGGGTTTATTGCTGCTAATAGACCCTCTGATTATTGGTTGGGTTTAAGTAGCAGGTTGTTTTTTGTGGAAGACGTGACAGTTTTGTAAATATGTTACGTCACTTTGGCAGACAGAGTGTTGCTGGAATAGGTTAACTCTGGTGAACAGTAAGAGACAGGCCAATCTGTTTGCTCTCATTAATGAGGAAGTGCCAAATTTGGTCAGATGGACAAACATTTTCATTTTGTGAAAAGTACAGAAATAGAGTGATGGTAACCTGAACACATATAGGATTTAGCATCTTCTACCTTTTGCTATAGGATTTATTAGTATATATTTGCATTGATGTGGCAGTAAACAGTATTCCCTAAGAACTGTAAATGCCAGTGAAATGTAATTGGAGCATTAGGTTTTATCATTTGCCCAATGTCATTTCCCTCTCTCACACTTTCCCAATTGTCTACTGTGCTATAAAATGAGGTAAAATGGCCAAAACAATTCTCTTGAAAATCTACCTATAATCAATTTTAAGAAGAGCTATATAAGCTAGCTTTATACAAATTCAAGATTTTTTTTTACAAGGAAAGTATACATTTTGCATAAAGTCAACTTGTTCCTAGGGATCAAAAGCAGATGGAAGATGTGCAAATAAAGATAAGAGGTGGCAACTCACTTTCACAGGAAGTGGATAAGACTTGCTGCTAATAGACCCTCTGATTTCATCCACTGTCCAAACTGTCAGGACGTATCAGATCACAACCAGCTCTCCTTTAATGTTAGTTATAGTTGTTTATCACTACACTTCAACGTCTAGGAAGGAATTATGCAAATATATTGATCAACCTTTTACAGCAGTTTACGGCCTTCACACAACGTAACACTTCTCTTGCAATTTGTCCTAAAATTTCAAGCTACCCCCATCAATATCACTTTTGGTTCTGTTCTGGCAGTGAGTGAGCACAAACTTTTATTATATTTTGGAGCAGACGGGTAGTTTAGTCTTAGAGACAGACAGCGACAGACAACTATTCACTCTCACATTCATGTCCTAGGGATACTTAAGATTTGCCAATTGACCTACGTATACATGCATGTCTTTGGGCAGTGGGAGGAAGCTGAAGTACCTGAAGAGAACCCATGGCAACACATGCAAACTCCTCACAGAAAGGCCAAGGTTGGCTGGCCCAAGGGTGGACAAGTTGGCCAGCCTGGCATCAAACTCACAACCTTCTTGCTGTGAGGCATGAGTGACATATATAATGTTGTAAAAACACAATCCCTAACAAACCATACTTTCTATACCTACAGTAACACAGGGACATTCAGTTGTGGATGAAAATATCTTGTAAAAATTGGTCAGATTATGTAACATTACAATTTGTAATAGTAAATCACACAGGAGGCACTGGACACAGAAGTTATGATGAACAGTTTATCAAAAGATCTTAACTGCACTAAGTACTATCAATCTCCACACTGACCATCTGCTTACCTCATTCACAATATCTCTAAGATCTTCTTTCTACATTCACTTGTAAGAACTTATTTCTAATAAACCCATGTATGTATTTTATTTGCAGCTGTCATTCCTATGCCTATACAGCTGCTCTGTGTGTATGTGTAAAAAGAGCGCTGAATTTGCTAAGCAAGTGCCGTGTACAGGTTCATGTTTTTACTGGTCTTCATGCTAATGAGATAAGCTCCGCCAACATATGTTCCGTTCTTCACAGTAACATATGTGCTTGTGTTGCTTATTATATGAAACGTGTTCATTGTGGCTGTAATCAGAGTCTGAGCAAAAGTTAATGTGTGTAATCTAACTCCCATGTTGTATCATTTTGCTTCTGCAGATATTCCAAGTTGTCAGACCCGGCAAACTGGCTAAAAATCAACCGCACCAACGGACAGATCACTACCATGGCCGTGCTCGACAGAGAGTCCATGTACGTCAAGAACAACGTGTACGAAGCCACGTTTCTAGCGTTCGACAATGGTAAGTCTGGTAAGTCCGGATGACTGTTGGTGTTGTGACGGTCCCTTCCATACTGTCCCGTTCTTATCAGTCTGCACCATCAGCTCTCCTTTGCAATCCAATAGGCGTCATTACTTGTGCAGTGGTAATTTAAGATTGCTCAGCGGTTTGTATTACATTACATATTATCTCTGTACTTTTGGGAAAAGCCTTAGGTCACTGTTGTTATTCCCGACATAACAGTTTAAGGTTGCAAACATCAAATGACCTTCTATTCCCTTTCAGACATTAAAATAGTCTAAGTCAGATTTTCTTTTGTTTGGATCATATACTGAAGCTTTGGGGAGAAAGTTAAGTTTACTGTTTGATGAAGAAGGGTTCAAACCCCCCTGTGGTCTATGAGTTCCATCGTATTAACAATAATACAACTTCTAGATTGACAACAGAATTTAATCCAGAATCAAGCACAGTGTTTGACCATGAGCCCCACAATTTAGCCTCTGCATAAAAACCACAGACTAAGTTCACTTGGGCAAGTAATACATTATTAACAAAAGCTAATGCAAGTAAAAGCTACATGAACTGTCAGAACCCTTCCAGTTTCTGTGGCACTGGGTTTAGCAAGTGATTTAGGTAAAAAAAACAAAAAAACAGGTAAAGCTAAACCATCTATTGTTGCCTACTACTGCCTTATATAATGTTGTTTTACAGCTAATGTTACAGTTGACCTCACTGACTTTTTCTATGATATATAGTACAAGGTATCTGTCAGCGAGTGCTCTGAGTGTTCACCTTGGCTGCCTCAGTCATGTACGCTGCTAAAGAACTAAAGAGTACAAATGGAGGTGTGTGCACTTTTGTATAAGTAGACAGGACCCAGGTGTCTTTAGCCGGAGAGAAATGAGGCATCCTGCAGAACATCAGCGTAAAGCTCCAAGTGTTGACTCCATATTGATTGCGGATCCCGCTGTCAACATGGGAACGTATTCCGCCCTGATTGAAATTCTCTTTACTTATTCTACTCAAGCGAAGCGTATACGAAGCAACAAAGCACCCAGCCAATCATAACCGACATGACTGTCGATAGGCCTTGGGACCCGGTGCAACAGCCCTTTGTGAAGTTGAAGTTACTGGTGTGATGGAAAAAAGCAGTCGAGGTATAGTGCTGATGAGCTGCTGGGCTAAAGTCTATCTCCACTGCACTGCATCAGTAATTTGGTTCATTCTGTTGACACTAGGAGCACGGGGTTGCCAGCTGAATATCAAGGCCACTGTACATCACTACAGTGTGTTGATTCAGCAGAGCAACACATACAATCCTATATTTGTGAATTGGGTCATGTTTTTAAGCTGAAGTTAGATAGAAGTTTAAGGGCCCGATCTTTCCCACGGCAAAAAACCTCAAAGTTAGTGACACACAGTTGATTTCCTATCTATGGCTCAGGTGTGGACTGAGGTGGGGTCTGGTGACTGATGCATTTGTTCCTGGAGCAGGAGAGCACTGAGTCAACTGAAGCCTGCTAACACTCATGTATTTAAAGGCATCGAAGCAGCGCGCTATTTAAGATTTATAAATAAAACGATAATAATAACATAAAATAATATGTCTGTATCTAAAAATGTATTGATATTGAATTTTGTAACTATTCTAAATTTCATGAAAAATATTGATATAGCCTAAATACTGAATATATTTTCACCTATAATTACTTAATATGATTATAGATTCAAATTAATATTGTATACATTTTTGTTAAAATTATGGATTAATAATGCGTGCACATCCACCTGATCACATCAGGACACTAAACGTTGCATCACAAAAAGCAGCACAGACTTCTAATAATAACAGAAAAGAGCTTAGCTGGTCAACGTCCAGGGGGTGGCCAGGGACTTCCTGACATACTGGCCCACTATAACAAAGCCAAATAATTGTTTACTTTATAATAATATAACTTCAAAACTTATCAACTCAAATCTTATCAAAACAAAAGAGAGGGGAAGAAAAACTGAAAAGCTAATGTATTAGTAAACCATAAGTAACCTCCGCACACAATGACTCTTTTCTGCTACACGTCTAGAATACTTTTACTCTCCAGCATCTTTAGCACATTTGGCTGAGTAGCCATGAGTATAAAAGCCTCCAGGTGCTGTTGTGAAAGAGATAACCTCAGCCTGTTTTTGATTCATTTTAGGAAAAGCTTCTTTCACAAGCTCCTAGTGTTATAGACAAGGTTAGATTAGATTAGATTCAACGTTATTGTCATTACACAAGTACAGGTACAAGGCAACGAAATGCAGTTTAGGTCTAACTAGTTTAGGTCTAACTAGTTTAGGTCTAGGTCTTAAAGTGCAATAGCAGTAAAGTGCAGGATATATACAATGGTTGCGTACGTGCAGGATATGGAGATGTACAGGATTTACAGGTAATATGTACAATGAATATAAATATACAGATGGTTATTACTATAAAAGGTGAGTGTGTGCCATAAATATAATTACAGGTGTCTCTTTTCTATAAACAGCATTTACAGGTGAATATGTACTCTAAATGTAATGTAATACACACGCGTCGCGCCGCACACACACATACACACACTCACTCACATACACACACACATACACACACAACCATACACACATACACACATACACACATACTCACACATACACACACAACCATACACACATACACGCAGGGGAATTAAACCGGGAGAGCTGTACACACAGACACTCACATACACACATGCACACCCAACCATACACACATACACACACAAACATACACACATACACCCAGGGGAATTAGACCGGGAGAGCTATACACACACTCACTCACATACACACACATACACACACACACGAACACACACACACACACATACACACAATCACATACACACATACACACACAACCATACACACATACACACAGGGGAATTAAACCGGGAGAGCTATACACACAGACACTCACATACACACATACACACACATACACACACACACTCACTCACATACACACTCACATGCACACATACTCACACGTACACACATACACACACTCACTCACATGCACACGTACACATACATACACTCACACACACTCACATACACGCACTCACACACAAGCACACACACACACACTCACACATACACACACTCACATACACACATACACACACTCACACACATACACACACATACACATACACATACGCTCGCATACTCACACACACACAAACACACACACACTCACATACACACTCACATGCACACATACTCACACGTACACACATACACACACTCACTCACATGCACACACATACATACACTCACACACACTCACATACACGCACTCACACACAAGCACACACACACACACACTCACACATACACACACTCACATACACACATACACACACTCACACACATACACACACATATACACATACACACACACACACACATATACACACACACACACGCAAACAAACATACACACGCAAACACACGCAAAATTTGTACACACGCAAACGCATACACACGCAAACGCATACACACGCATACACACGCAAACAAACATACACACACACACACACACACACACACACATGTGATATACAGATGTCTCTAACTATGAACAGAATTTTACAGGTAGGTGTATACAATTGTATGTTAGCTTAAGGTAAGCAGTAGATTTAAGGTAGTGCAAACAGTGAAATGTAAACAGTTGGTAGCAAAGGTGCAGTAGTGCGTGGGATGGTGGGGGATGAGAGGAGAGTCTGTGAGGGGAGTGGGATGGTGGTGGGGGGTAGAGTCTATGAGGGTAGTGGGATGGTGGGGGTGAGAGGAGAGTCTGTGAGAGGTGTGGGGTCAGCAAGGGTTAGAGTTCAGTAAAGACACAGCTCTGGGGAAGAAACTGTTCTTTAGTCTGCTGGTTCTAGTCCGGAGGCTCCTGAAACGCCTGCCGGAGGGGAGGGAGAACAGTCTGTGGGCTGGGTGAGAGGAGTCCTTAAGGATGCTGCGAGCTCGACGCAGGCAGCGTTTCCTCTGGATGTTTTCGATGGCAGGAAGTGGAGTCCCTGTGATGCGTTGGGCAGTTTTCACCACCCGCTGCAATGTCTTGCGCTCCGCGACAGAGCAGCACCCATACCACACTGTGACACAGTTCGTCAGGATGCTTTCTATCGCGCAGCGTAGAAGTTCACCAGGATGGCCGAGGAGAGCTGGTTCTTCCTCAGTGTCCTCAGGAAGAAGAGACGCTGGTGAGCCTTCTTGACCAGGCTGGAGGTGTTGGTTGTCCAGGTCATGTCAGCCGAGATGTGGGTCCCCAGGAACTTGAAGCTGGAGACACGCTCGACGTCCATTCCATTGATGTGGATGGTGTCGTGTGTGCCTCTAGACTCTTTCCTGAAGTCCACGATGAGCTCCTTCGTTTTGGTGGTGTTGAGGAGCAGGTTATTTCGTTGCACCATGTGGACAGGTGCTGGATCTCTTCCTGTAGGCAGTCTCATCGTTGTTGCTGATGAGACCAATCACTGTAGTGTCGCTGCAAACTTGACGATGGCGTTGGATCCAAACACAGGCTTGCAGTCAGAGGTGAAGAGGGAGTAGAGAAATGGGCTTAGCACACAGCCCTGTGGTACACCAGTGTTAAGTGTGATGGATGTGGAGCAGGTGGATCCAGATCGGACATTCTGGGGTCTGTTGGTCAGGAAGTCCAGAATCCAGTTGCAGAGTGAGGTATTGATGCCCAAGTCTTCAAGTTTGGCTATTAACTTGGTCGGGATGATAGTGTTGAATGCTGAGCTGAAGTCAACAAACAGCATACGTGCATAAGAGTTCTTATTGTCCAGGTGGGTGAGCACAGAGTGCAGTGCCATAGCAACTGCATCCTCTGTGCTCCTATTGCTGTAAGCAAACTGATGCGGGTCCAATGTGGGTGGTATGGAGTCTTTTAGGTGTTCCAGGATCAGCCGCTCAAAGCACTTCATGATGATGGGTGTGAGTGCTACAGGGCGGTAGTCGTTGGGGCACCTTGGACTAGAGTGTTTTGGCACTGGCACAATGGAAGTGCATTTGAAGCATGTTGGTACAGCTGCTTGGGCAAGAGACAAGTTGAAAATGTCTGTAAAACCCCAGTGAGCTGCTCCGCACATGCCCTGAGAACACGACCAGGGATGTTGTCTGGTCCAGCAGCCTTGTGTGTGCTGATCCGGCTCAGTGCCTTGCAGACATCAGTGGATGAGAGTGTGATTGGAGGGTGGTCAACTGAGGGTTTGAGCTTGGTTGCAGTTTCTCTGTTGTCTCTTTCAAAGCGAGCATAAAAGTCATTTAGCTCATTCAGGAAGTTGACATCGGTGGCTGCAGGGGTGGAGTGGGTGGGTTTGTAGTCACTGATGGCCTGGATGCCCTGCCACATGCGTCGAGGGTCAGAGTTGGAGAAGTGTCCTCTATCTTCAGCTTGTAGCAGTGCTTGGCCTTTTGATGCCCCTCTTCAGGTTTGCTCTGGATGTGCTGTAGGCTTGTGCGTCTCCTGATCTGAAGGCAGTATTGCGTGTCTTCAACAGGAGTCGCACTTCCTGATTCATCCATGGCTTCTGATTTGAGTATGTGGTGATCTGTTTCTGGGTTGTAACACTGTCAATGGTGGTATTAATATAATCCAATACAGAGGAGGTGTAGCAGTCAATGTCTGTGTGAGCACCACTGGTGGCTTGGGAAGCAAACATACTCCAGTCTGTGTGTAGAAACTTTTCCTGGAGTGTGAAATCTACCCCGCAGGCCACACCTTGATGGTCTTCACTGATGGCTTCACACGGTTGATGAGGGTGTATATTTGGGAGTGAGGAACAGAGATATGTGATCTGATTGTCCCAGGTGGGGGAGGGGTGTCGCCACGTAAGCTCCAGCCATGTTTGTGTAGACATGGTCTAGGGTTTTGTTCCCTCTGGTGTGACAGGAAACATTCTGATGAAATTTGGGTAGCACAGTCTTAAGTTAGAGTGGTTAAAATCACCCGCAACAATAAACGCTAAGCCCGGTGAATAGTCTGTTGTTTACTGATGGCTGCATAAAGTTCTTTCATAGCAAGCTTGGCATCAGCGTCCGGGGGAATATAAGCTGCAGTTATAATGGTGGAGGTGAACTCCCGCGGCAGATAGAACGGTCTACATTTAACCATGAGAAACTCTAGGTTAGCTGAACAATGGCTCCCAACAACAGCAGAGTTTGTGCACCAAGCTTTGTTAATATAAATACACAATCCGCCTCCCCTTGTCTTACCGGATCCATCTGTTGTTCTGTCCGCGCGGAGCATGTGATGTCCCGTGAGCTCAATAGCAGAGTCTGGTATTCCACTATTTAACCACGTCTCCGTGAAGATAAGGACGTTAATAATAATAATAATAATAATAATAATTGTTATATTTATATAGCGCCTTTCCAGAGCTCAAGGACACTTTACATATCAATTATTCATTCACTCCACAGTTACACACTGGTGGTAGTAAGCTACATCTGTAGCCACAGCTGCCCTGGGGCAGACTGACAGAGACGTGGCAGCCATTCCGCGCCTACGGACTCTCCGACTAACACCTTCAACATTCTTACACATTCATACGAGGCAAGGTGGGTTAAGTGTCTTGCCCAAGGACACAACGACAGTATGAACTGTGGGGAGAGCGGGAATCGAACCTACTACCTTCCGGTTGAAGGACGGCCACTCTACCACTGAGCTACTGCCGCCCCAACGTTACAGTTCAGAAGTCTTTTGCTGTGTGTCATGTTGAGTCGAATCTCATCCATTTTGTTCACTAGCGATCGTACATTGGCGAGGAAGATACTGGGTAAAGAGAGCCGGTGAGGTGTTAGCTTTAGCCTAGCTCTAAGTCCTCCGCGTCTACCCCGTCTCTGTTTACGTTCTCGACGCCGCCTGCGAGCACTTCCGCCCGGCCGGGAAGAATGAGCTGCCACGGGCGTCCTAGTGATTTCAGGAGGGAGTCGAAGGTTGTCCATAAAACCGTCGGAAAATTGCAAACCAATATCCAAAAGCTCACTCCGGGTGTACGATGTAAAGGCACAACTGTTCTGCACAAACAGACCCGAGATAAGCAAGAGTAATACTGCAAAATTGCAGAAACTGGAGAGAACCCGAGCCTCGCGATGTACTCGCGCCGCCATCTTGGATCAAATGATCAAAAGGTGAGCACAAACTTGTATGGGTTGTGTTTACACAGTAAGTAGCTGCTAAACTGTTGTTGTATTTAGTGTCATTGTGGACTGATTTATTAAAGAATGGAGCGAGTGAACACTGTGTCTTAACCATGTGAAGGACACATAAAGGCTGTTTTTATGCAAAGACAGGAAAGAGCATATAGCAGATATAAGAATATATATAAAAATGAGCTCGGCTTTACTCACCTATACGCACCTGCATTGTGCCCCGACCACTTCCTGCAGTAGATCCTACATTGAACGCTGTTGAAGTTTTGTCTGTTTGTCCCATAACTTACCTAGACAATTCTGACATGCTCTTAAACTAAGACAGTTTACGCGCAAATGCCAACCATCCATCCATTTCCTTCCACTTATCCAGAGCTACACTCCCTCTCTCCAGACATTGCCTCCAGCTCCTGCGGGATAATACAGAGGTGTTCCCAGGCCGACTCTATCCATAATTCCGGACAGCTGTTGCTGATGAATGCTACATTTCTTGGAATATGACATTATTGTCTTTTTGTCTCTCCCTTGTAAGGTGTAAGGCACAGTTTGTTGGCCGTCTCTTCAGTGAAAACTAAACTCTTTCAAAAGTGCAGATAAGTGGTGATGCAATCAAGCTTACAAATAAACTCCCCAAAGTAGCTGTGGGCCTATTCTTTCATGCGTCATTCCTCGGCAGGAGATTGTGTGGGAAGGCATAAAGATCCCAAAAAAAGAAAATAACATCTAATTTCATTTTAAAGCTGATCCGACAGACACTTTCTGAGAGTCTTGTTTTGTAATGAAAAGTATGCAGCAAACAGTGAAATGATTATCTGAGCCCACATTTAGTTTGAGTCACTGCACTGATGTGTTCATAAGTGTGAATATAAAACCCCAGTTATTGTATGCTCAGATCCTCTTCCTAATTCTGCTCATATGTCCAAAACAGCCATTTGAACCACATCCCAGTCAAAACAAAACAACCTAAAATGAGGGAGATTATCATTTATGGTCTTTTTTTTTTATTTGTTCTCTGCACGGCGCTCTGTCCCCAACACTTCTGCCAAGCTGCTATAATGACTTCAGCCAGTTTTTTGCGCTGATTCTAATTAACAAACCCTTTCACACTCATAGCTGTATTTAAAAATGTGTTGAATAATAAGAGATATGTTTAACCTCAGTCTGGAACTCAATGGGACTAATTACCTCTGAAAGCCTTTATGCTGTGCCGACTTCAGACAAGAAAAGAAAAATGTTGAGGCACTTAAGATGTATGTTAAAGGGCAATGGAAATTTAAGGGTTATTTAAACATCTTGGCCCAGGCTTTCTTGTTGTATTTAACTCATCAAACAAAGTCAAGGCCAGACAAATTAAGGTCCCCTTAAGACCTTGTATTTCTATCTGCCTCTTGTCTATACAGTTGTGCTCATAACTTCACATACCCTGGCAGAATTTGTGATTTATTTTTTGTCCATTTTTCAGAGAATATGAATGATAACACAAAAAACTTTTTTTTACTCATAGTTAATGATTAGGTGAAGCTATTAATTGTCAAACAATTGTGTTTACTCTTTTTAAATCATAATGACAACAGAAACTACCCAAATGACCCTGATAGTTTGTAAATGTGAACAACTGGCCCAGCAGTACATCATAGTCTCTGTGGTATTGCTCCTGTCTGCTTCTCCAAACTTGAAGTGGACTGACAAAAATCTATTGTAGGTAATACATTATCTTTAAGTATCTAATAGAACTATGATCACAAAACACTCAACTATTCGTATAATGTTTTCTCTCAGATGTAAAATTCAAACTTTAATGATAGTAATAACACACTGGTATAAAGCAAATCACAGCTGGACAATTATACAACGTATATAGCTTATTGAGAATTGGACAAAGCACATGTTCCAGAGATGAACAGTGGCACAGAGCAACATATTAACAAATAGGGAAAGAGCACAAAGACCTGTGTTTAGAGCCATACTCACATATTTTTAGACCAGTAGGCGCATAGCTCAGATCAGGCTAAACTGATTTTGCCAGTTGTTTTGGTCTCTCACATATATAGATTAAAATGAAAAAAGCTCCATCTGATGTGTATGTGCATTCATATGCTCCTTGGAAAGGACAGATATGCTTTAACAAAAGATTTGCTATTTCAAATGAGTAGATGATTACATAATAAAGTGGCCAAGCTCATTTATTGCTACAAACAAGTCAGGTTTGGCATTAGCTTCTTTTCTCATTTCAACAAAAGCAGAACGCTAATGAATACCACAACCATGTAAACCGTCCAGTTAGACGGTTTAATCAAACTATGAGCATAGTCCGACAAAGCTCTGCATGTAAACATACTGACTGATGTAGAAGGTGTCTCAGAGACCGAACATGACAACGCATTTGACCCAAAACACAAACATTTTGTTGCAGCTTGGTTGTTCCTTTACACAAATACATTCTCATTCCACAAAAATGCTAACTTTTTGAATCAGCCTAGGGAGGTTTTTTTGTTTCGTTGAGGCACCTGTTCTGTTGTTGTTGCGTAGACTGTGCAGACACATCCTTAGTGAAAACGATGACACAACAACCGCCACCCAGACAGAGTTTATCCTTTTGCTTGGAGCTTAGAAAGTAAACCTAATCCCACTGTTTATTGCATCGGTATATTCTGTGTTTTCTGTACTTCCAGCCTCCTCTTTAGGAACTTTTTATGCCTGTAGCATTTATTGCTTAAATTTCAAATATTTACCCTGAAATATTTAAAATACAGTATATTGACCTCAGCTCTGAGCTCAATGCTGTTAATTATCTTTATGTTGCACCTACTTGAGACAGTGAAAGAGGTTTGTGTTTAAAAATGACAAGGCACTTAGAAAACAATGAGAATCAACAGCTATGGAAAAAGTGTAAGGAAACAAACACGTCGCCAATGGTTTAAGTGCGGTTGTGTTGCAGAGTGTGGCATAATCAAAGTGCATTAGAGGTGTTCCTGTTCTTTTCAGAATGCATAAAACATCAAGCGCCTCTCTTCCACACTCATACTTCTGCTCTGGTCTGGCTTCAGAAAGAGTCCTGAATAAGTTATGATGGGATTGGGTGGATGTAACGAAGGGGTTAGTGTTTCCCATGGGGCCTCACAGATAACAGTAATCTTTATGTGAGCGTTTGGAGAAAGCTCCGTCTGAAAAATGCATGCATCCGTCTGTTGTTTTTGGCGGTTTTGTTTGGGCGCTCTTCTACAAATGTGTACAGTCTGTCCCTCCACTTTGTGCCTCTTAGTAAACAAAAGCTCTTCACATATGTCTCATCGGCATGGCTCATTTCCTCACTAGCACCGAACGGAAAAAAACATTGGGCATGTTTGATGGCTGTGTCCAGAAACATTCACTTATTCACTATTCCCTTGTTAGTTTTCTCATGTAGTGTTTCTTCCAACTATAGTGGGATCTAAAAGTTTGATGAATCAAATTTAGACATTGCAAGGATAATATTCTTGGCCCTTTTGGATAAAAGATGACTCACTAAACGCATTCATAGCATCATCCATTTTTCCTTCACCACAATGCATGTTTTTTTTTTTTTGTAGCAAGCGTTACTACAGCTTAGGGTGACAATATGTTCCTTTTTTAAATGTGGACTGTTCCACTTTCACAGTCCCTGTCCCATGTCCTAACAAAATATCTGTAAATACACAGAGATCCATCTCCCTAGTGTCCCCATGATAATAAATACCAAACTCTGCAGCGAACCTTAAAACAACTGTCTATATTTGTCACTTAACTAATTTGCCATGGTTTTTACCCATAGACAGCACTAATGTTTAATACTAAGCTGTAGCTTTATTGGGAACGTATGCATCTACTTAGGAGCTTGTGATACAATTCTGCTTTTGTGATTTTAATGTTGATACAGAGAAGCTGCTGTTGGGTTTGTGTCCCAGTTTGGAGGTCTGAATGTATGGACTACAACTTATACCAAAAGCTAGAGTCTACAACAAAGTACAGTTTACAACTTATCTATGTTGAAAAGTGAATGTATTTACCTGTTGGAGTGCGGCTCAGTGGTAGAGCGGTCGTCCTTCAACTGGAAGGTAGGTGGTTCGATTACCGCTCTCCCCACAGTTCATACTGTCGTTGTGTCCTTGGGCAAGACACTTAACCCACCAGCCTTCCAGCTGTGACACTGGTGAATGGAACTTTGGATAAAAGTGTCTGCTAAAGGACTAAATGTAAAAATGTAAATGTAAAAACAAATGAATCCTTGTGTAAGTTATTTTGCGCTCTTAGATATCCAGCCAAGTAGCCCAGCTAGCATCACAGGACCAGCACAACAATGAGAGTTTTGTTCCAGTTCCACAAATACTAACAATTAGTATTTGTGGATGGCCTAGCCTCGTGGCAGCTTAGAGCAGCCAATGTTCCGTTTAAAGACTGTTGTACATTTGTTCTACACATATATTATTTTTATTATCACTTCAGGGGTTGTCACAGCAAATAATTGCTATTGGCAAAGGTGTTCCGCTAGATGCCCTTTCTGGCACAATCCTCTCCATTTATTGAGCTTGTGACCCCTTGTGGCTGGATTGTTATACACACATATACATACTGTATATGTTGTGCTATTTTAATATCTTGTGTAATTGTATTTTTGCAGTAAATTGCACATTTAGTTTTCAATGTTGGTGAGGTGTTAATGTCTGTCTGTTTACCTGCTGAATTTATAATCCAGTCTTTCATAGTCATTGGGGCACAATTTTTTAGCTGTTATGTTTTTTTATCCCTTCTTGAATGAGTACCAGGAGATGTTTGGTACAATTTTACACAGGCATTGAACCCCTAAACCCCAGATGAATCATTCAGAATGCAGTCCATCTATCTTCTTCCGCTTATCCGGGTCGCAGGAGCAGCAGTCTAAGCAGAGACGTCCAGACTTCCCCACTGGTATCTCTTCCTTCATCTCTTACGGAGAGATACCAAGTTGCCTGGCCAGCTGAGAGACATGTCCTAGGTCTTCCCCGGGTCCTCCTCCCAATGGGATGCACCCGGAACACCTCCCTAGGGAGGCGTCTAGGAGGCATTCGGAACAGATGCACGAGCCACCTCAGCTGGCTCCTCTCGATGTGGAGGAGCAGTGGTTCTACTTTGAGCTCCTCCCGAGCGGCCGAGCTCCTCACCCTATCTCTAAGGGAGCGCTCCGCCACCCTGCGGAGAAAAAAAATTTAGGCTACCGGGATCTTGACCTTTCGGTCATGACCCAAAGCTCATGACCATAGGTGAGAGTAGGAACAGGGATCGATCGATAAATCTGGAGCTTCACCTTGCAGCTCAGCTCCTTCTTCACCACGACAGACCGGTACATCGACTGCATCACTGCAGAAGCTCCATCAATCTGCCTGTTAACCTTCCGCTCCTTCCTTCCCTCACTCAAGATACTTGAACTCCTCCACTTGCGGTAGGAGCCTTCCACCAACCTGAAGGGGACAAGCCACCCTTTTCTGTCTGAGAACCATGGCCACAGACTTGGAGGTGCTGATTCTCATCCCAGCCGCATCCCAGACAGTTTGACACTCTGCAAACCGTCCCAGTGCCCGCTGAAATCCTGGCTTGATGGAGCCAACAGGACAAAATCATACTTCGTGAGGCGCAGTGGCTCAGTGGAAGAGCGGTCGTTCACACCCAGAAGGTTGGCGGTTCGATTCCCGCTTTCCCCACAGTTCATACTGTTGTTTTGTCTTTGGGCAAGACACATGACACATCCTGTGTTAAATGTAAAAATGTTTGGTGATGGTCAGAGAGTCCGAAAGGCGCCATGTTTCTGTCAGTCTACCTCAGGAGATGTGGCTACAGATGTAGTTTACCACCACCAGTGTGTGACTGTGGAGTAAATGAATCTTGATAAGCGTTATATAAGTACTATGCATTATTATACTCCCAGAGCACGAAATGCAGTATTAAGCTAAAAGAGACCAAACTTTATGTGACAAATGTGCTTAGCGATATCATTGGTGCTACATATTGCTGATTTTCATTCATTTTTATTAGTTCTGTGCATATACATCTATTGTGTGAAACAAATCACGTAATGTAACTACAGGGAATCAGCAGGATGTACAGCTATTTTAACAGAGCATTATCATTGTGCAAACACTTTATTCTTGACATTATACTGTTTGTTTGATGATAGTAGTAATGACATAAACTTGTAATAAAATAAGGTGTAATGACATGAAATCTGCCATCTCCTCAGGTTCCCCTCAGGCCAGCGGGACAGGAACTCTCCAGATCTACCTGACAGATGCAAACGACAACCCTCCGTTGCTGATCCCACGCGAGGCTCAGATCTGTGAACACGCCCGGCCCAACTCCAGGATCAACATCACAGCCTCGGACGCAGATGCAGACCCCAACGTGGGACCCTTTGTGTTTGAGCTGCCCACGTTTCCCTCCAGTGTCCGTCGCAACTGGACCATCTCCCGAATCAACGGTAAGTCCAAAAGTCCTATTCTTTCTCTTAATGTCAGGATGTGACACAAATTATTATCAGAGCACAAAGTTACATATACTTTATACATTTGCGTAATACATTTGTCATTGTTTTGTCAGATCTGGTTATTGGTGGAGGTGAAAAAAATTGGGGTTTTGCTTGGGATATACTGTAGAACCAAGCAGGGTTGGGTAGCATTACTTTTCAAAATAACTTGTTGGGTGACATCGTTACTGCTCTTAAAAACAAATATGTTATGTTACACCATTACCCTCTAATAAAACTAAGGCGTTAAGTACTCAGGCATTAATAAAATCTCTGTGTGTGGTCTATACTACAGCCGTTTATGACAGGCTTCATTTTCTGTGCCGTGAATAAAGTAGACTGCAGCTGGATACTTTCACAGCCCCTTTATGGAAACAGGAGTTGAAACACATAGCCTGCACGCTTTTTGTAATAACCAGCAATAAAAAAGTTTGGTAAAAGGAAACAATATGTCACACTTTGTCTTGCAAACGGAGCAGAGACAGACTCCAATCAGCTGCTTTGACCAGGCTCTTATGAAAACTGCAGCCATTACTTCATGTGCTTTGAGTTTTAGATACAACAATAAACGCATTCAAAAAACATGCTTGTTAGAAGTTATCACACAGCTATGGAGACTCCGAGGCTTCAGCTCGATATCACCAGACACACAGCGTACACATTATAAGCTCACTGCGAGTCTTCCTTGCGCCCACACAGGAGCTCTACACACACACAGGCAACACAGGTGTCTGCTGGAGCTGCTACTCATGAGAAGTGTAGAACGATGTCGAGACACTGGATTACTTGGCTCACAAAACTAACACGTTAGGTTAATCGTTACTCCAAAAAAGTCATTTGAGTACTCGTGTTAGTTGGACACTGGAACCAAATACTTTGTAGATGGGACTCGGGTGAATTTTTCCAAGACAAAGTCTGACTCTTGAATTGTTTGTTTAAGGCACTGAAGAGTATTTTTTGTTACAGTAAATAAATTAAAAAATGTAGCAATCTTGTTTAGAGTTCAATGTGTATGTTTTGGAGTCATTAATTATTATTAGTTATTTTTATAGTGTATTTTGCGGATTATTATTTTTGTTTTTCACAAGAACAAGACCAGCTTCATCTGAGGAAACAATTCCATTTTGTGTATTTTCTTTTCCTTTTACTTGTTCTTTTGGCTCAAGTACCGACTCTGTATCTTCCAATCGACACACAGCAGCGTTTAGATTCATCTTTATTTTTATTTATTTTTGATTTAACCTTTATTTAACCAGGATAGTCCCACTGAGATTACAAATCTCTTTTGCAGGGGAGTCCTGGCCCCATGTGTGTTTGGGGGGAACTGTTGTACATGTTTTTAGTCGTAGAGGAAACCTACGCAGACACAGGGAGAACATGCAAACTCCACACAGAAAGTAGCCTGGCCTGCCAGACCCTTTGTCTTTCACTTTGCCCCCCTGTTATGAACCAACCTATTTTGCACTTCTCCAGTAAAAAATGGGTCTAAAATGACATTAAAAAAGGAACAGGTCTAATGGAAAAAGTTTTACAATTTCCAAAGTTGGTTTCCAGAAAAAAAGCTCACTTGAAACTTGCTATACAACATGGAAATACAGTTACTGTAAAATGAATGATTTTGGGAGGAGCCAGACCCAGCTGAGTGAAACCCCAAACCTAACAGATGGGGACCCATTCTTACAGTAACTGCTGGGATGGCTGTGAGCTGTAAGAGAAGTTGAACAAAACGTCTGACAGAGCCCACGGTGAGAGACAGCGGTGCTATCTGGTGTTGACGTACGATCTATGGTTCGTGACAAATGAGATCCATTCATCTGCGCCTCCCCCCAGCAGCCGATCTGTCACCTAATCCACCCCAGATGGATGTTTCGCAGCGGTTGTCTTGAGGACAAATCTGATGGCGTACCTTGATCCTTCTCCCACCGAGCCTCCCGTCTGAGCCTGACTGAGTGATTGATGGAGAAGGTTATTTTTGTTGTTTTTCAATTGTTTTTTTATGTATCTTAAATGCCACCACTCATACATATGTGTCAGAATGATTGCTGCACTTTCTACGTCGGGCGATGATATCTGGAAAACGAAATGGATTTGAACAGCTGTAGCGATTGCGTAATGTTGAATCATTCAAAAGTGCAAAATCACAAGGCTGCATGGTCACAATCAATCATCATCATAAATAGCCAACAGCAAAGAGGTCAAATTATAAGCAAACTTTTAAAGTGTTGTTTTACATTTCTGTATAGAACATTATCTGTCATGGTGAAAAAGTGTGAATAATATTTTATGGTTAATCATAATCACCTTATTTCCACTCAGCTCGGTACGATACAGATTGGTAGTTTTTACAAGGCTCGCATTTCCACTTTTGCTGCATTCAAAAAGCAAATCCAATCAGTGATGTCACAAAAGTAACAAAGTGGGTTTTCTATTGAAGATATTAAATGCAAGAATCAAAGCAGATTTTATAGATTTGCATATCAAAAGAAGTGGGTAAGAGACATCGTTTTGTGGTCCCTCCATCTTTTTACATGACATGTCAGGTTTCGGGCGCCTATAAACACTAATTCTTTGGTGTAATGTTGGTGACTACTGTCTCTAGAGAACTAGTCCAAATTCTGAGATTAAAGTCATAATTCTAAGACTAAGGCCTCAAACCAGTTGGTAGTGGACTGCACAGAAAGAATAAATTACTTTCATTTCTTTGCAGCTGAAGTACTCAGATGTAGTGGCTTTGGAAATGGCATATGTGAATGGACCGCGGCAGCCTGTGAAACCAGGGATGATAAAAAGAAACTCTCTCGTGGGCAAAACTGGGCTTTAATGCTCAGCTGAAATATTTTCCCACTAATTATTAAAGACCAGTTTAAGTCTTTAGCTGTTCTAAAGTTAAATTTTCCATCATGACTCTGCTACTGAAGTTGGTTCCCAGATTTCTGCCTTAAATCTTCGACGTTAATACATTACAGACAGCTCAGAATTACATGGAGGCTAAGTATAGTATATGGTATTTTGGCTTCACTTTTCCAAACCTGTCAAATCTGATGTTTAACTAAATTCACCGGAACACCCTAAAGTTCAAAGCAGAGCTCTGAAATCATGAAGCTCCCTTCTATAACTGCCCTTCTCTTGTTTCCCAGGTGACTATGCTCAGTTGCGGTTGAAGATCCCGTACCTGGAGGCCGGTGTGTATGAGATCCCTGTCATTGTGTCAGACTCTGGGAACCCTCCCCTGTCGAACCGCTCCATGCTACGAATCAAAGTGTGTCCGTGCGATGACAGCGGTGATTGTAGCGCAACGGGAGCCGTGGCAGCTGCAGGGCTCGGCACAGGGGCCATCATCGCTATTCTCATCTGCATCATCATACTGCTGAGTGAGTGCCGCCTACACACCAGAGACCCAGCAGAATGAAAAAGTCTCATCATTCTGCAGCACTATCCAGTTTGATGTACAGTGAACAGCAGAGGCAGAAGATAAAGCAATAATATTTCTTCACATGAACTAAAACTAGGCATTAGTTCATGGTCAAAACTGTTTTAATTTACCACCCTTGACCCATTGGGATAAAGTAAAGCGCTTTGAGTGCCTACTAGGTGGAAAAGCGCTAATTAAATAATAAAAGAATAAAAAGTACTAAAGCAAGTTAAACTAAAATTTCATACACTCAGCTTGCATTAACATGCATTAGGCAATAGTTCCATACAGGCTATCATACAGAATATTATGTTTCTGGCCATTAAGGAATACAGAAACAACAGTATAATTCAGAGTAAAGTAGACTACCTACATGTTGCTAGCCAGACGGCTTGCTATTTGGACATTAAGAACATTTATGTGTACCATGAATGTAAAATTAAATCTGGATGAGTTACTGTCCCCTCCTTTCTGCTGCCAACTCCTCTAGTGGCCACCCGAGGTATTGCATTCAAGAAATCCTAAGCGGATCAGAAATTCCACATACAGTATACCACAAAAAAAATAAACCACTGGTGTACAACTGTCAGGCCAACCAAAGCTTCCAAAATGGTTGGATTGTCTAGTGTGTATTGTCTATCTTCATGCTATGGACTTTCTCTCATACGTATCTCTGCAATCCCTCTAGAGATATAAGCTCAGCTCTCTTACCAGTTGCTCCCAGAATTAATAAAGTCTCTTGGCATTAGAGACAAAATATCTTAACCTTGAAAACTGAGTGCTTAAACCTTTTCTTCAAGATGACCTGGATGACCTTCACAGACACTTTGTCTCAGTTAATCTCCTCAAATCAGCAAAAAACATGATGTCACAGCTCATTGGTCAGAACAATACGGCAGGCACAAGGGCAGTTGTGCACCTGTGCAAAGGGCTGCATAATACAGAAATAAACCCCAAAGCCAAAAACCTCTTTGGCTTATGTACCAATGAGCAATGAGCATGGTGTCTAATAAAACATCTATGAGTAATACTCTTATTTACTGCAATAACATAAGATGCAAGCGACATAGGTACAGACAGCATGTTATGTGTTGGCCTGGCCATAATTCAAGTGCTAGCTATCGCTAACACACAGTGGAAACTAAATACACTTTTTGTAGAGTGTAGCCCCTCTACTAACAAAATAATTCAGAAAACCTATTATACACACACCAAACACTCAAACAAAACAGTACACTTACTTCCTCTCCATAGTTTTAGTAAATGATCTGATTATAATTATGAGATGCGGTCTGTTCCAGGTATGGTCCTGCTGTTTGTGGTGTGGATGAAGCGCCGAGAGAAGGAGCGTCAGGCCAAGCCGCTGCTCATCGACCCTGAGGACGACGTCAGAGACAACATCCTCAAATACGACGAGGAGGGGGGCGGAGAGGAAGACCAGGTATGTCTTATTATGACAAAACTGGATATGGATAATATCCTATTTGTTCTAAATAATTGGTTGCATGAAATAAAAGTAGATACAGTAAGTCTTTTCAAAAGCACATTTGTTAAAAATTGCATTTCATTTGGAGCCATGTCAATCAACTTTTCTTCAATCGACAGCTCTTTCGATATTAACTGTAATTATTCACCAAAATTAAGTCATAATCCCAAACAGAACACCCCAGCAATTAATGAGCTTTGGCATTTTTCATCAGTTCAAATGCACTTTTAACTATGCAAATGTTGATAGCTACACACCCACACATTGCAGGTACAGCGTGTGTTGAAAAGCAATTAAATGAAGCACATTTTTAGATTCAATGATCGTCAGACCCAGTAAGTTTTAAACTTGTTGTGACAAGGCTTTTTTGTATCAGACTTGCCTTGTGTCTTTTATGTTACTTCACTGAGAATCGTGGGTTATTCCCTGGAGCAACTTCGCGGCATTTTAAAAAGCGGTGCCAAAGTCCACAGAGCGGTTTGGTCTGTGGACTTTACGGGAATACATAATAGTGGCCAGACAATGTGGAGAAAGGTTCACTTGAGAAAGTTCTCCAAAAGCCAAGGTGAAAGTAAAATGTATAATAAAGAAGAGCTCTAAAACTTCAGCTTGCACTCAGCGGCAGGGTGATCATTAATATGAGTCCATACTTTAATCCAGGACTACGACCTGAGCCAGCTGCAACAGCCTGAGTCTCTGGACCACATCATCAGCAAGCCAGCAGGAGTGCGTCGGGTGGACGAGAGGCCGGTGATCGCCGAGTCGCAGTACCCGGTCCGACCCAGCCTGCCTCACCCAGGAGACATCGGGGACTTCATTAACGACGTAAGTGCAAGACTCGGCCGACGCATTTGGTGCTCGTTATCTGTCAGCTTTTGTGTCTAGACGGCGGTAGCCCCTCGACCTTTTCACAATGAGTATCACCACAGAAAATATTTGGCTTTCCAAGAAGCGGCATTATCTCATTATGTAACAAAGGAGGGGTGAGATTTTTACAGAGAAAGTTGCATTTAGCTTCTGACTTAAGTCATAATAGAGAACAGCAGCTCATACTTTTTTGTACATTACTTAATAAATAACCATAATTACTGTAGTATTACATAATTACCCCACTATTACTATGATCTTACCGAGCTGGAGAATAACGTGAGTGCAACCAAAACGTCCAGTATTTCCACATAAAGAGTTTGTCCATACACTGTCCTGAGGCTGAGCTGACCCAGCTGTCACAGTTCAGTCAGATCTAAACATTGTCTCGGTTGATAACGCTTGCTGTACGGGCTCATGTGCGTCGTTATTCATCACTGTTTCACACGTGCTGAAGCGAGGCTCCGGATCCTGGGCACTCGGCACTTAGCCAGTGCCGTGGTGCATGAGAATTGTCACAAAAGGGCGATAAATATGCATCTGTCCTTCTGTGGTAGATATTACAGTGTACACTTCCTGTGAGACTGGGTTAAAAGTGTTTAAGCTTTGTAGCCTTAGATATGCGCTTTACAGTTTAGTTTAGATTATTGCTCTTCAGCCTGTTCAGACAAATGAAACACAGAAACTATTATCCACGCGTTTAACTATCACTTCTCTGTAGGTAAAGAGAGGTTATTCAGATTTCCAGTGTTTTGTCGAGGCTAGAGGCAGAAAATGGGAAAATTGTAAGTGAGCACAATGCTTTTCTATGACAGTGCCAACCACTTTTTGCTAACCGAGGCTTAAGGGTTTACTACTGCTATTCAAGTAAGCAGCTGGTTTGGTTTACGGGGCCCCTTCTAACCCATGCAGACCTACTAGAGCACTTTCAACAGCTGAATATATTCTTTTGAATGAAGATTTTTAAATGTTTGAATTTTGTTTAAGTGTTAACTTTATTTTAAAATATATATTGCCACTCTGTTTAAGACAATATGATAGTTAACTGGTTCAGTTCTTTTTACTGTTTAAGGGACCCATTTGGCACTGTACAAGCTAATATAAAGAAATCCCAACCTGCTCAATCAATTAAAATTTCTTAATCAATAATGTTTCAATGTCTGCAGCGCCACTTTCTGCTGTGATCCTTTCTTTCTAATACGTCTTGTTTAGAGCCTTTAGCTAAATTTATTTCAACATTAGCTCATACACCATTTAAAGTAATATTCTAAACACACACTGTTTAAGATTTAATATGCAGGTTAATTCTAAAAAGTTACAGTTATTGTGACATATTTTGACAAAATATATAAATCCAATTTTTGAGAAGTGTAGTTGTGTTTGCAACTGTTAAAAAATGTGTGGAAACCAGCTCTTCTCATCATCACTCAGACTCTAATGGAACAACACAACGCTCCACTAAAGATAAATTAATTAAAATCTGTGCACTAAATGATCAGCACCTTCATCAGATTATTGTCAGACAATAATCATTGGCTCTTTTCTAGTTTGACTAAAAGATCATGTTGCATAAATTTAACTACACAGAACATTTAGAAAGAACAAATCCCTATTTTTGTCCAAACCAGAGTGTAGCCAATCCAGGGTCAATACAGGGATACCAGGGAATTCCTCAGTGGGCCGGTGGGTTGTCTCGTGGTGGTGCTGCTGCGCTCGGCCCTGCTGTCACGCTCCTATTCTATTTTCAGGCGGCGCGCTGCCCCTGAAAACGTCTTCTCTGCTTCTCCCCCGCTCCAGTCAGGCAGCCCTGCTCAGAGTCAGAGGTGTGCAGCCGTGGCGTGCACGTGTAAACACAAGCTGAAGCGCTGTAAGGCAGCCCGGCTGAGACAAGGAGCAGTGGAGTGCAGAAAACTCGACCTACAACACAAAGGCGCTTATCAGGATTTTTTTGTGGTGCCGTTGTTGTGCTTCTGTTAGTTCAGCCCCAGTTTAAAAAATCAGTGCCTCAAACGAGAAAAAACTTTCCGAGGCAGTACAACCTTCTTACAGATACAGCATCATGAGCTCACCTTGTCTATAACACTAGGAGCTTGTAAAAGAAGCTTTTCCACCCTAAAATAAATCAACAACAGGTTTAGGTGCTCTCTTTCACAACAGCAGCTGGAGGCTTTTATGCTCATGGCCACTCTGCCAGATGTGCTAAAGATGCTGGAGAGTGAAATTGTTATGGATGGTGCTACAGAGGTGGCGCAAACAATTTAGGTTTACTAATACATTAGCTTTTCAGTTTTTCTTCCCCTCTCTTGTCTCGATCAGATTTAAGTTGATAAGTTTTGAAGTTAAATGAAAGTAATTGCTTACTTTTAAATAATTAAAAGTAATTGTTATAGTTTCTTTATTTTTAAACAAAACTTTTTGCTGTGAATTATTTGGTCATTTTATTTGTATTTATTAAATTCATTTTTGTGTACAGTAGAATAAAAATCATCACATTGTAATTATTTTACACATGCATATTTGTTTTCATTAAGTTTCACTAAACAAACCCAGCAGTTGACCAAGTGGGCCGGTCTGTTAGGACCTCCCGAGCCACTTTTTCTCCCCAGTCCACCCCTGGTCACAAGGTCACAACCACCAGAGGGAGGAGGGGGGTCGAGAATGAGTACAGATCCCTTGTGAAGGCCTTCACCACCGATGCAGACTATTTCCATGTTTGCATGGGGGGGGGCAGACGGACACTCAGAGGCTGGACAAAATAATAAGAAAAACCTCCTTTGTGATTGGAGCTAAAATGGACTCTCTGGTGTCAGTGATGGAGAAGAGAACACTAGAAAAACTGCTTTCTGTTCTGGACAACAGCAGCCATCCCAGCACAAGATGGTGCTGATGCAGAGCAGCTGCTTTTAGTGAGAGGCTGCTCTCACTCACCTGCTCCACAGACAGACTGAGAGAGTCCTTTCTACCCAGGGCAATAAGATTTTATAATGCATCCATAAATGGAAGATGGGTGGGGGGAGCTGTGCGGTGAAATGAAATATGATTGCTGAATTTAATTATAACACTGTCTAATGTATTGATATCACATACTGTATGTCTTGATGTCTTTTACAATTGCTGTCTTCTTACTATTTTTATAACCTTTTATAGATTGTACCTATTTGTGTGTAAAGTGAATTTTCTTCAGGATTAATAAAGTATTTATCTCAGAATTGGTATAGATTTCCTCTCTAAACATGACATACAGTACATCTGTTTCATAATCATAAATTTGTAAATGTAGAAATCTAATGTAGCAAACGTAGCTGCTCCAAGGCTGTTTTTAGTTGGACTCATTCAGTGTTTTCTCTCCTTGTGTCTTTGTTGTTCAGGGTCTAAGGGCTGCCGACAACGACCCCACAGCCCCGCCTTACGACTCCCTGCTGGTGTTCGACTATGAGGGCAGCGGCTCGACCGCCGGCTCCGTCAGCTCGCTCAACTCCTGCAGCTCGGGCGATCAGGACTACGACTACCTCAGTGACTGGGGCCCCCGCTTTAAGAAGCTGGCCGACCTTTACGGAGGAGGCGACGACGACTGAGAGTGGAGCCAGGGCAGGTGGGGTGTTCCGGACCGGGGCTGCAGCGACGGACGGACGGCGGGTCAACGGACTTCTAACTCCACCGGGAAACATGACTCTGGAGCGGACCCTCAAACGGGCTGCGTTACTTGGCTCGCTAAGTCCGCGCCTGTAAACTAGAATTCTGCTGCAATTGTATTCTGGCTTTATCATTTTTTAGTGGCAAATTTGTAGTGTTTTATTTTAAATTTTTGTCTTTTCCTTTTTGATTTTGTCTCACCGCGCTGGACCCAAAACTATGGGGACAAATCAATGCGGTCATGAGAGACACCAGTAGTGAATTTTGTGCTTTGGTATTGATTGTTGGAACCATTTCTTGCTTTAGTCTCACACTGAAGAGAATGTTTTGACTGACTCTTGAATCTCTTTCACTGTCAACTTGAAGTTTCCTTAGAACAGAAGCACTGTCATTTTATAAAGTGCCTTTTGTGGTGTGTTTTTTGTATCCTGCTATCTCAGGATCGGTTACCATTTTCCCAGCCCTGTGCTCTTGACCCTCCAAAAACTGGTGCAAACCCCAAACGCCCATCACACGGAGGAACAAACTTGACCAGGGCCGACAAACAGAGATCATAACCCAATGGCCTAAACAAAGCCAATAAGTGTTGTTTGGGTTGAGCTACAACCCTCTGCTCTACGGACCTTTCCATTATGACTTTCACCAAGCATCACCTCTCGACATTTTTATAACACGTGAAGGGTTTTTTTCTAATCTCGTGGAGAATGCCTGCCTTTCCTCCATGGACCTTTCAGAGGCATTGTGACGAGACGCTTGCCTGCCCTGTACGGTTTTGTGTTGCTTTCTCCACAGTGTTATGTAGGCATGATCTGAAAAGCCGGACCGAAACTGAAATGAGATCGAAAAACAAAGGCATATGGGAAAAAGAATGGAATTACGGTCGCCTTGAACATTCCCATTTTTTATAGGCCAAACAAAGCTGTTAAAAGGTGCATGATTTTTTTTTCTCAAAATGTTTTAACACTTGTTACTATGTGGTGAGAATGTGAAACTAGTCAGCAGAAACTATAAAAATATACTCTGTATAAAGACACTGAGTAAATAAAAAAAAAAATACTGTAAGATACCTATTTTTGAAGTATTGATATTGACATAAACGTTGCTGCTCTTTTTCTTCGGTCCGCCAATGGACTGATGGGTTTAGCCACTTCATTTCTTTGTGTTTGTCATTTGTCCAAGCATATAATTCAGTTCTCTTATGTCTGCTTTAATTATGCTGATTTTTATTTAGCATTTATAAGGTTTCTAAAAGCGCTTCTCTCATTCTGCTCGTCTCGACAGAAGTGGCCTGGGGACAGCAAGGGTTTATTAGCCATGCCTGCTGACAGTGCTATTATTATTCAGTGTACAGCAACCCTTTTATTCATTCATCTAGATACTGGATGTATGCTTCAGAAAATAAACAAGACATGTTTTGACCATGTGTTTTTTTTTTTTCTCAATGTGACGTTCATAGATTCCTGATCGGGTTTGTGTTTCCACAGCAGGGTTTATGAGTTGTTTTTTTCTCACAAACACCTGCTCATGTCAGAAAGATAACTTAAGCTTGGTACATACCCTGCAAGAACAGAAAAATACAGACAGAATCATTGTATTTCAGCACAAATTATTGTAAAATGCAAATCTGATGATGATTCAGGTATAAAAGGAAATACGTCACCTAGCTGGGGAATTTCTGAACTGCAGTTTTGTTTTTTGTTGGAGTGACTTCTTTCTGTTGATTGTAATACAAGCTAGCCTTTAAAAACAACACACTGCAATAAGGTTATGTGAGGTGTTTATGGCTCATTTTTTGTCTCTTTGTAGAATCCATTGTCCCAAGTACACACTTATCAACTAACATTAGCTTATAGCTTAAACACAAAGCAAGTTGTAGAACTTGTAAAAATACAATAATTATTGTATATCTGGCAACACTGGCAAGAACAAGAACATAGTTCTGTCCAGGACATTTCATACTTCACAAAAAACTCAAAGTGCACAACTCCTCTCTTTTCTGCATTAAACACGCTCACTTACAATTTCTGACCAATCACACAAGAGTTGTCAGACACCACACAAGAAAAAAAGCCTAGAACTCCCAAGAGAAAAGAATGGCATAATTCTTCTCACGCAGCCCTAGGAGAGAGAACAAATGTCTCTTGCAGAGTATGCACCGCCCTTTAAATTAAGTTGACAGACCTTCTGAACTGATGACATTTGTTTTGGTTTAGGTTGACCTAAACCAAAACAGTTTCACTCTAGAACAACAATAACACCTGAATAAAACAGTGACACGAACAACTCACCTGAGCCTTTAACGACTCTAACATCAAGAGTCACACTGCCCTTTCAAAGCTAACGACCACGAGACCAGAACAGCCTGGTCCATCAGAGTTAGTTTCAGGTTAAACTCCTCCCTCTAGAGATATAAGCACAGCTCTTTTACCATTTGATCTCAGAATTGATAAAGTCTCCTGGACTTAGAGATAAAACATCTTCAAATTGAAAACTAAGTCCAGATGCTTTTGCTTTAACCTTTTCTTCAAGGTGACCTGGATGACTGAGAACCTTCACAGACTTTTTGGCGTAATATAAGTATTACCTTCTTTAACCACACACAAACCTACCTAAAACAAACTTGTTGGTTCAATCTTGAAATAAACAAATAACCCTGTTGCTGTAAATTAGCCGCCTCCACTGTGCATAAATGATTGCTTTGTTTTAATTTGAATAATTGTCTTTTCCTCCTTTTCAACAGCATAATTGTGTATTTTTACTGCCAGTAGGAGACTCCCTGAGGATTGAAGCAGTTAATCTTTGACCTCACTGTTTGCGTATAGCTTCATTTTCTTCCTCCGTCTTTGAAGGAGTGTGAGTGCGCCATACGAGGTCAGAGCTGCGTATAGCAGCGTCCGTTCCTGTGATTTCAATTAGTCAGCTGAAGAGCCCAAAAAGCCACTGGGGACTTAAAGGGGATTTAATCCTCTCCGGCTGTGTGTCTATCAATTAGCCACACCATTAATCCCCGCGGCATAATCTCATTAGATAGCACGCCTTTAATGAGACGACCAGAGAGCGGGCAGAGAGGCAGACCGGGAGGAAAAATGAGGTGGTGGCAGGATGCAGGTAGGCCTCACAGGCAGGAGATCGGCATGGACAAAGTGTAATTCAGCCACAGCAGGGATAATGCCTAACATTTATTAAAAGCTCTACAAAGGTTAAGTGTCAGCAAGCGAAGGAGCCCAGCCGAACAGGGATTAGAGACCCACACCAATGAGAGCTGATGAAGGACTCCGGACTATAGTTAATAAAAGTTGATGTGATTATTGCTGTTAATCAACACTGGATTTTCCCAGTAATGAGAATATCCAGCATTAAACCTTTGGTTAACCTTTAGTCCAGTAATGAGCTCCTGTGTGGACTTGGCAGAACTGTGGAGCTGTGTTAATAAAGGAAGTCATCAGCAGTGCAGTCCCCAGCGCTGAAATAATCATCAGCTTGGTGAAAAGTCATCCTGGTCATGGCCAGTTGGCAGATAAGCACGTTTGCTTCATGGTAGGTGCCTCACCAGTAATTTGAGTGGACCCAGTTAGCAGAGGCTTTGCTTGGGAGGTAATGCAGAAGAAGACTTTTTTATTATGGATCGGAGAAAGAAAGTGGAAAAATGGACCTTTAAATGACCTCATAGGTGAGGGACAGCTGACAGTGGGAAAGGACCAAAGTTTCAAGCACACCTTAAACTTTTAGCTGTAGAGTTTATTCCATGCTGAAATAGACTCTTTCTTTGTTTTTTGGCAGTCATGCATTTAATGTTGTAGAGCAAATTGTTTTTTTTTTTTTTTCACTGATGATTTCCTAAAGGTTAAAATACAAAAAAAAAATTGCATACCATCCGTTTAAGGGGATCATACTTGCCGGATAAACTGTGGCTGTTCTGTTTTTAATGGCCTTGTCCCGTGGAAAATCTTTATTCATCATCATTATCATTAGGCCTATTATCTTTTTTACAACTGGACCTGTCATCATGAAAAAAGTTAAGTGTCTCAAGTTGAACAATAAAAATGTATTCTCACCCTATGCTACCTTCTCTTTAGTGGCTAGCTTTAGTACAACCATGTTTTCAAAGCATGATTGTGAATACATTGAAGGGTAGTTGTTCTGCCTTGACTGAAATTGTAGGTGTTGACCAAAAGACAAAATTCAATGCTGCTAGCTTAACATATAAGCTAGGAACAAATGGTCGCAAACATTTGTTAGCTACTGGCTTAATGTTTAATATTGCAACTGTCATGCTTTGCCCTCCCCCAAAACGCCCTTAGTTAGCATGAAAAGCCAAAGTCAGGCCACTTCCCTCCCAAAAAAATAAAAAATTTAAGGAAGCTTCTTTCCCCCTTTATGTCACGCTGTCATTTTTACATTATGATGCTAAAAAAACATTTATATCATCATTTTCTTTCCAGCTGAGAACTGTGTCTGCAAAGATGATTCCACCAATCACGTGTCTAAGAATCCTTAACTCGGTACAAGAATGTATATTTTTGGAGTTTAGAATTACTTGATTCTACTAGCTAAAAGTTACGCAGTGTTAACATAGCTACATATGAGAATGACATTTTTCGTAATTTAAGGTCTCCCTGAAGTAGAGTTGTGACGTTCGCGAACGAACCGATTCTTTTGAACGGCTCATAAAAATGAACGATGGGAGCCGAGTCGCGCTGGAGGAGCCGTTCTTTCTGTCGTTCTTTTTTCCTATGCGTGTCTCACACAGATGCACACAAATGAGCTCCTCCGCGAGACACAACAGGTATAGGGGGAGGGGCGCACCCAGCGCAGGCCGACCCTTTATAGCGTGATGATATTAGTTATTAGTTGTGCACGCATCCTTCACGTTAGTAGCCTACTTCATTGCAGCCCACTTTGTTATTGTTCATTGACTTGAAGGGGCTGATGTCCTATTTGCAAAGTTTACAGTAGTAATAGTATGTAGTATGTAGACATTTCCATTTTATTTATTCTATTTTATCTACTTTAAATATTTTTTGTTTTCTATCGAAATGTTCTTGTGTGATAATGTTCTTGTGAGGAAGTGTAAAAGCTGTTTTGCACAGAAATTCATTTCAGCCGGCTTTGTTTTTGATGTTTATTTGTGAGTAGGTATTGTATGAATAACACAAGTCAACGTAGCTTTACACACACACACACACACACACACACACACACACACACACACACACACACACACACACACACACACACTTCAAACTCAGATATTGGTGTGTGATATCTGAGTTTTAATTATTTGACTACAAATCTCACCTCATCATTCCTCCCAGTGATTATTTCCAGGATAAACTGAGATGCCCCCAAGCTGGCTTCTTAAAACTGACTAAATATTTAAAAACAGCCAAAGAGCCGTTCTTTTAAACGGCTCTTTGAAAGGAACGGATCGCGAAGATCCGGATCCCCTCAAAGAGCCATAAATCCCATCACTACCCTGAAGTGGTTCTTCATAGCACTATGATTCTTTATACCAAAAATGTATTAAATACTGTATGTTAACTGAATTGCTTTTAGTATTTTATGTCATTAAGGAAAGGTAAGTAACTACAAGAGTTGCTTGTTAGTGAAACGTTCTGACAGCATTATGGTCCACCAACAGTTTTTTTTTTAAATATCTCTGCCAGTTTAGGTCTCAGTTTTGCTTCAGGCTTTCACAAAGAAGAAACAAGGAACAAGAAATTGTGACGTCAGTTTACCTAAGTCTCCAATCGTCTTGTTGGTGTTTAGTTACTCCCACTCCTCTTTACTGTCAGTGGGTTGTGATGTTCTCCGCCGTTTCCCTATGGCAGATCGACGGAGTGAAAGAATAAAGTGAAGCGGAGTAGTCCCCTTGATAAATGGCGTATAGACTGCGAGTGTTACTGCTGGCACGCTGCCAGTGCCTTGTGTGTTGTAAATAAAGTTCTCTTCTTCAAACATGTCCAGGCCTGGCTCTTTTCATTTCCTCTCTATACTGCTAGTGAGTCTCCTGGGCCCGTGCTGGGAAAAGTCCAAAGTAAAAAACACTAGCGGATGTTAGTTGTGATGCCGACTGCGTAATGAAGTGTTCACAGTTTAGTGTTGAAGCTGCTTTTGAGCCCAGCTACCGCCGCTCTGCTGGCTGTCTGCTATTTCAGGAGCTGTCGAAAATGAGAACAAAAGCAGCAGTATAAATAAATGTTCCCACTGCTCCAGGGGGAGAATATCTTGCTGTTTAACGACCAGCCATTTGTGATATGGATGAGTGGCCTGTTGAAGGAGCGCCACAATTACCATGACACAGGATTCATCAGCACCAACGGCAAATGTATCAGTCACATGGAAGATGGGAACGCTGCCTGTGCACAGCTGTGCAACATTTACATTTTTGAAATTTTTTTGTGTGGCGTGTACATACGCATTGCTAGAGAGACCTTTTTGCAAAAATGCCAGGACACAGTTAAAAAGTGGGTAGTGTCTATTTTGCTGTGTTGCACATGGAGCAACAAGAGCACACAAGGTAGATCAAGATGGGAGCAAGAAAGACCACGTGGCACATAATATTAATATCAGCTTTGAAATGTTTATTTTTTTCCATTAGGCTACAGCAGCCATATTGTGTTAGCTTGACAATCAATTTTAGAGAAGACATACTCCTAAATATGGGTCAGTTATCTGATTTGTGTCTCTCATGCTAGTCTGTTGCCTAAAAACGTTTGTTTTAATTATTAGAAATATTTGAACATGTCTTCTTTATGTTACAGCTACTAACTAATCTTGAACAGCAGCTGGATTTACATGAGATCTCTATGTTGACAAACTTATAAAAATCTATCCAATCCATTGGGCAAAGTACTGGCTTCTGAACCCTGGCCAAACTTGGCCGGTGATGCACTGACAGGTCTGGGCGTGTTTAAAGTTTGAAGATGTAGCAACCGCGTTACCTTTACTAATGTAAAACCACATGACACTGCTTTGAATGGATAAAACTGTGGTTAATCACAGATAATAAAGCCATTCACCAGCCAGTTATTTACTTACTGCTCGTTGCAAATAGTTTCTATGTAAGCCCTCCCAGATGGCAAGGCAAGGCAAGGCAATTTTATTTATATTCCACAATTCATACACTGGGTGTGCTTTACAGGAATAAAAGACATATTACAGAAGAAGAAGATTTAGATTAAGAAACATAAGATTTACATTAAGAAAAATAAGAAAAATTAAAAACATTTTTAAAAAAGAGTGCAGAAAAAAACACTTTAAGTTGTAATGTAGGCAGAGCTAAAGAGGAAGGTTTTTAACCTCCCCTTGAACATTGTTAAAGTTGAGGCTTGTTTTACTTCATCTGGGAGGCTGTTCCAGGTTTTTGCTGCATGAAACTTAAACGCTGCTTCACCATGTTTAGTTCTAACTCTGGGCACGAGCAGAAGGCCTGTCCCAGATGTTCTCAGAGTCCGAGGAGGTTCATAAGCAACTAGCATGTCAGAAATATATTCTGGAGCTAAACCATTAAGAGACTTCTAATCCAGCAGTGCTGTTTTAAAGTCTATTCTCTGAGCAACAGGAAGCCAGTGCAGAGATTTTAAAACTGGCGTGATGTGGTTGTACTTCCTGGTTTTGGTGAGAACTCGAGCAGCCGCGTTCTGAATAAGCTGCAGCTGTCCTCGTTTTGAGAGACCAGTGAGCAGGCCGTTACAGTAATCTAACCTGCTGGAGATAAAAGCATGGATAAGTTTCTCTAAGTCTGGTTGAGACATCATCCCTTTGACTCTGGAAATGTTTTTAAGGTGATAAAATGCTGATGATGTAATTGACTTAATCTGAGTCCATGATGACCCCTAGATTTCTAACCTGATTTTTAGAGTAAGAAAGAGACACGAGGTGGCTGCTGACACTTTCTCTTTGTTTCTGTGGCCCAAAGATAATTAGTTTAGTCTTGTCTCTGTTCAGTTGGAGGAAATTATTTTGCATCCACACATCAATCTGTTCGATGCAGTGACACATAAGGATGGGTATCGTTACGGTTTTAACGGTATTACTACTCTTACCGATACTGCTTAACGGTCCGGTACTTTAACGGTATTCTTATCGGTACTTTGTGTTGTGTGTGTGTGTGTGTGTGTGTGTGTTTTTTTTAAGAACAAGTTGAGAACAGAATTAACATTTCTTTATTTATTTTTTTAATTAATAAAACAATTATTTGTAGTGCAAGAAACAGCCATGTTTGAACAAATAGCTAACTTGAGTTTGTGCTGTGCATTTAAGTGCTGTGCATTTAAGTTAGCCAAATAAATGTTTACATTTACATACTGATTTTTCTTTATTTGGAATTTTAAAAACAAAAGAAATCAACAGAATTTCTACATAAGGTTAACAAAACAGGGAGATTTTACATTTATTTTAAATGACGTGAATAACGTTGATTCAACATGATTTTAGCATACATACCAGACGTAGATGGAGCAACAACCAGAAACGAGCTAGCTAGGCAGTCGAAAACTTTGCATTTCTCTGTCTGTTCATAATGCACTTTTGAAAGGTGCTTAGACAGATTGCTTGTGTTTCCGCCCTTACATGCAAAAATTTTGTTGCACTTATGACAACGAGCGTTGTCTGCATCAACTCTAGAGAAGTGTAACCACACTTTGGAACGTTATGCTCTCTCCGCCATCGTCACTCTTTGTATTAAGCGGAGGTTTTCGTACTGTTGTGCGTGTGCGTGCTCTGAATCCTGACTCAAAAGGATAAAAGCAGTTGTTAAGTAATAAAAAGTCATTAAGTTGCTGATACAACTTTTTGATGACTTTCCCTAAAAATGGCAGGTTTGATATGGGCCGATAGTTGTTTAGAACTGTAGCATCAAGACTGCTCTTCTTTAGGAGAGGCTTAATGACAGCAGTTTTTAAGGCCCTTGGAAATGTTCCAGACTGTAAGGAATTATTGACTATATCAGTGAGTTGTGGTAACAAACTGCTTAGTACTGATTTTAGAAATCTAGTGGGTAAAACATCGAGGCAGCAGGTGGATGAACTCAGGCTGGAGACAGTTTTTTCAATTGTTCTAACATTGATGGAAGGTAGGTGGTTCGATTCCCGCTCTCCCCACAGTGTCTTTGGGCAAGACACTTAACCCACCTTGCCTCCAGTGGTGTTCCAGCTGTAACACTGGTGAATGGAACCTTAATGTAAGTCGCTTTGGATAAAAGTAAATGTAAATGTAATGGGTGTAAAACGTGTTAACCCAACCAAGTGTCTCCTAGGTGGCTGCAGTGTTGTTGTATGCCCTTTGGATTGTATTGCATGTTTAATGCCTTGCACCTTGTCGTTGAAAAACAATGCAAACTGTTCACTGTAGCAAACAGGACACGTGAGTTGTTACTGCTGTTGTTAATGATCTCTGAGAAGAATATTTGTCTTGCTTTTTGCAAAGTTTGATTGAAAACATGCAAATTTTCTTTGTATACCTCATAATGAATTAAGAGTTTCAATTTATGCCATTTCTTTTCGGCTTTTCGGCATTCCCAGGAGTGCTTTCTTCATTCGGTGGCTGATGGCTTCTCAGAGGACTCTTTCTTTGTTCAAGAGGGCGCCCAGAACCATTTAGGTGTCTCAGGGAGTGCAGGAGATTATCCGTTAGCCTCCTGACCCCTCCCCTGTTTAGATGTGGGCCCTTTCCTTTGAACAGGTCGACACGTTGCCAAAACAAGTTGAAGTTATCAATGAAGCCATGTATTCAATGCAAGCAGCCGACTGATTTTATTGATGGTTTATTTATTGACTTTTGACATAGATTCTCTCTCTCTGTTTGCCTGGTGCTTTTCCACAGATTCATGTCTCCTGTTTTCCATAGAATAAGTTTGATTTACTCCATGTTTGTCAGTTGGTTCATTAATCTTTAGCTCAGTCAGTGGTTGGAATCTGTTGTTTAGCTGGATGTCTGGTGATGCTACATATGCTCTTGTGTCGCCAGCATTCTTTTTTCTAATCCAGTGCTGTTTTGGCTGGGCACCAAGTTTATGCCAGGTGGCATCATTTTGTTTAAGTCCCTTTGCTTTTATCAGTTTTGGAAATGACACTGTATCATCCAAGTTTAAATTCACAGTCTTACCACATTGTGTGATTGGGATCGTCTCCTGAAGTCCTCTTTCAGATTCCAAAGCAAAAATCATTGTTTGTAGCACACTGATTTCCTGTTGATATTTCCAACAATTTTGGCAGAAAGAGTTTGTAGTAGCTGTTTTTACACCAGACATGTTGAAAAATAGATACCAAGGCTGCAGTCGCTCAGCAGGTCCAACGTGTTGTTTAAAAAGTAAAAAATAAGTAAAAACATAAAAATCCAGTTAAAGGAAATTAAAAAGTAATGTAAAAAGTTGATCATAAACTCATTGGCTAAATGTGGAGATAACTAAAAAGAAAAGTAAAACTGGCATGAGCAAGCAGAGGTGCGACTGCCCTCTTCAGAAGCAGGAAACAGCCTGATGGTAACATCCAGATGGTACTGTTTAACAGACAGATCAACTGGCAAGCCAGGTCAGCTACCATTAGTTAAATACAATCCAACAGTACTAATGTGGCAAAGTTTCACAATGTTTATCCTTAAAAAGACCAACATAAAAAGCACCATGTGTGTAATTATCAAATAAAACTAATATTTATATAAAATATTCATATTAGTTTTGGCCTATATTAAATGGCATATTATAAGGTGTGTGTAAAACAGATCAAGGTGATAAATATTGTTTTTTAGGTAGTGTTATTCTGTCAACATTGTTGACCATGCAGTTGCATTTGTAATGGGTCTGAAAATACATTTTTCCATTTTGACCTTTAAAAGGAACATTTTGTCTCCTGTTTGTATAACAGTGTCTATTTCACTATCTGTTAGGACAGAACAGTCCCCTCTGAAACTTGTACTCCTTATAAGTAACAGTAAAACTATCCCTCAGGGAGTTCAGTCACAACTTCCAAGAAGAATAAACCTCACAAATACAACTTGATTAACTATAGACTTTTTCTTTCTTCCTCACACAAGTTTTAAAAATAATTTCAACAACACCCTTTTGTTGTGGTTATTGTGGTTTTGTTTCCAAAATAAACATGCAGCTCACTAAGGTGAGTAAACTACACAGCATTCATCTGTGTCATACTTTTCACATTGATGTTATCAGAGATTTTTATCTTCACAAGGCTTTTCATTTTCTAACCCTTCTGTATGGAGACAGAGTTATTTACCATCAATAGAAATTTCTGTTAAAGTTGTGTAAGTCATGGAATAGGCCACACTTCTCCCGCCTCTCTAATGAGATTGGGACTGCTGAGGCTTTTTCCCAATCATCATCAGAGAGCTCTGTGGCCCTTCCTCCCCAGGCAGGAGCCCGCGAAGCGGCTTCTCCTGCCTGGGGAGGAGAGGGTCCGATGTTTGAGCTGTCTGCATCTGAAGATGTGGAAGTGCTCAGCATTGCGGCGGGTGACGTGGTAGGATGCCACGGGTGGAGGAGGCAGTTACCTCTCTCCCGGTGCGGCGTCTTCATTAAAACCCCATGGTGGGCGGGGCGTATATGGCAGCAGGGCGGGCTGGGGCATGTCTGCATACCATGGCAGTATATTGCGGGCATACCAGGCCGACCTGTTAAAGGACTTGGATAAAGACACATCTGTGGATGTGGCTGAGCTCCGCAGGGCGACAGATTTGTCTCTTCGGGTCAGGAGAGGCTAGATCTGTCGGGCATCAAGGAGAAGGACAAGGTTCTCCTCCTTGATGCTCCTCTTTCGCCTACTGGCCTGTTCGGCGACGTCATTACGGTCGTCAACGGATTCAGGGGGTGAGGAGGCAATCTGCGGCTGCGCCAAGTCAAAAAGGGGCTGGTCCTAAAATCGACCAGCCCCAGCGTCATCGAGCTCCTCGTACCGGCAGGTACAGAAGGAGTGCGTCACCTCCAGAGCCCCTCCCCAGGGAGCGCGGCAACAGAGGCAGCGTTTTTGCTCGAAGCCGACTCAGCAGGAAGGGGACCTGAGGGTCGTCCTTCAGGCTAGAAAGGCTGTGGGGAAGAGGTCCTAGCAAAGGTAGGAGCAGACATCCTGTCAAGGCAGGGGCTGAGGCCCGGGGAATGGAGACTTCACCCAGAGGTGGTGAGGTCTATATGTGAGAGGTTCGGCCCAGTGGAAGTGAAGCTGTTCGCATCTCGAGAGACGTTCCACTGCCCACTGTGGTGTTCCCTCACGCCTCCAGCCCCGCTGGGGTTGGATGCCATGGTACAGACGTGGCCGAGGCTGCATCTGTATGCAGTTCCCCCGATAGCTCTGCTCCCGGGAGTTCTGGAGAAGGTCCGGCAGGACGGGATCAGTCTCCACTACCCAGCAGGGGTAGTGGAGACCGTACTCAGTTCCAGGGCTCCTTCCACGAGAAGGTTGTACGGTGGAATGTATTTTCCACTTGGTGCAGGGAGCGTGAGGTGAACTGCCCAGTGGCTTCGGTCCTGGAGTTCCTCCAAGATCGTTTCACTGCGGGGCTTACCCCGTCCACACTTAAGGTGTACGTGGTTGCCATTGCGGCGTTCCACGCTCCTGTAAGTGATGGGCCTCTGGGGAGGCACCCTTTGGTCGTACGTTTTTCTTCCGTGGCACCCGGAGGCTGAGGCCTGCGACGCGCCCCGGAGTTCCAAGAGATGGGATCTGGCGGTGGTGCTTGAAGGGTTGGCTGAGGCCCCCTTCGAACCACTCGAGTCGGCGACAGATTGAGTTCTGTTGTTTAAGGTGGCGCTGTTCCTTGCTATCACCTCACTTAAGAGGGTGGGGGGACATCCAGGCATTGGCTATAATGCCAACTTGCCTGGAGTTTGCCCCCGGTGGGGTTAAGGCCATCTTGAGTCCTAGGCCAGGCTATGTGCCTAAGGTGCCATCTAATGTGGCACGGCCTACGGTCTTGCAGGCATTTCATCCTCCACCTCATGTGTCGGCTGTAGAGGGGAGACTTCATTTGCTCTGCCCGGTAGAGGCAGAGCATTGCAAATCTATGTGCGGAAGTCTTCGCAGTGGAGGAAGTCAGACCAACTGTTAGTGTGTTTCGGGTCTCCTAAGAGAGGTCTGCCAGCGTCCAAGCAGATCTGCCTGTAATCTGTAATTGGACCTGGATTGGCCTTCACCTTTGGCCTTAAGGGCGCATTCCACTAGGGGCATGGCAACTTCTCGGGCCCTTCAAATGGGGGTCCCGCTTCAGAAGATCTGCGAGGCAGCCGGCTGGGCTACCACACACACTTTCATTAGATTCTATAGTCTGCATCTCCCTGCGACGCCAGGCGCTAGGATGCTCTCGTCCTAAGTGTGCCTGGATTCCAGCTTCACACTAGGGCAGGCATGGGTCGTTGTGGCATAGTGGGTATTCGTTCCCCAAAGTGTCGTTTCACAACGCAGTGTTGAGTTCCCTCGAGAAGGGAACGTCTCGGGTTATGAATATAACCCTTGTTCCCTGAGAGGGAACGAGACACTGCGTCGCTTTGCCACGCCTACCCTGCTAGGGATGGGTATCGTTAAGGTTTTAACGGTATTACTACTCTTACCGATACTGCTTAACGGTCCGGTACTTTTAAGGTATTCTTATCGGTACTTTGTTGTGTGTGTTTTTTTTAAGAACAAGTTGAGAACAGAATTAACATTTCTTTATTTTTATTTTTATTAATAAAACAATTATTTGTAGTGCAAGAAACAGCCATGTTTGAACAAATAGCTATTATACACACACACACACATATATATATATATATACACACACACACACATATATATATTAGTGCTGGGCAAATTAACGCGTTATTTTTGCGTTAACGCATTAATGAATTAACGCCAATAATTATTTTATCGCGCATTAACGTCGGCCAATTAGTATAGTGAAAGATGTCGGTCTGAAGAACATTCTTAGGATCGCAACGAATGACTGCACGTATGAGCCGCCCTCATCCAGTGCTTTAAGTGGGCCGGTACACACCAGTACTCAGTACCGCCACTTCTCCGTGCGCCCAGAACGTGCTTTTAGCGTACCGGTACGCTCATTTGGACATCTGTTTTAATAGAGGTTTTAATCCATTGCCTGCTCTGCCGCTTTCCAGAGCGCCCTTCACAATGCACGCTTCCTAATTCGTCCCACCGAGAGCAGAGACTACATTACCCATACACCCTTGAGTTTGACAAGTGAAAGGGAGAGGGTGTGTGAAACGTGCAGGAACTGCATTCACATGCTCTGACTGTAATGAAAACACAAGAGAGACATTTATATTGTTTATATTGTTATAATGTTATGATTGAAGCTCTAGACATAACTTGTTTTTCTATAACAAACTAAACAAAATATTAATGCCCTGTCAGTGGCAAATATTTTTGGTTTAATATTTAATTTGATTACATTAATGTTTAAGTTTAGATTTACAAGAAATATTTTAACTGCAACTAACCTTTAACTGCTGTAAAAAGCATATTATTTGTTT